>OX381708.1:69887882-70487882 GCA_947462335.1 Harmothoe impar | reverse complement strand
GGGGGCTGGCTGTGGAGCTCTGTGTTTGTCAGCAAGCAGCATACAGTGAATCAGGAGCCAGGGCCTTCTCCCAACAGCAAGTCAAGGAGTCTATAACTACTGCATCCACTCTTCTTGGGCATAGAGCAAGCAGCACTGGTGGTCTGCAAATAGAAATACAATGCTTTCTAAGAGTTAAGTCTACCAATACACGAATGGCATTAGCGTGAAGTATACACACTGACTATAGAACAGTCTGCAAATCTTGTGGAGATGCCACAAACCAAAGAAAACGTAGTAGACATGAGCTTTCAACTTTTTATTTCAATCGGGAAACTTTTTGTAAATGTCAATCTGGAACTTCAGAAGAAACTCTGAGACAATGTACACATACCATAGACATTTCAGGCATATACACATGTGAGAGTAATATTAAATATTACATTCAATCTGGCAATCAATGGCATGACCCGAAAATGACTGTGGTATAACGGTCTTACCATGACTTTAATTGTCTACACTTTTATAACAGTAAAACTTACGGGTGAACACTTATATCCTCGATCATGTTACAAATACCACAAGTAAATTATCATCTAGTCAAGTACAACAAATTAATAACGGACAATAAAGATCAAACTTATTCTAAAAGTATTTGCGTCCGTAACGGTTTCATGTCAGGACACTCAGCGGGTGATAACACATTGAATTGATTCCACCAATCAATAAATGGCCAGCTGAATCATGGCATTGTACTTTACACGCATCATTCTCTTGACACTTTGTTAACGAGTACCGGTATGCATACAGAAATGGTATTTTACATTTCATGTGGCCTAATAGTTTGGATAGTAATGTAGGGCCTACATGTGTAATGACCGATTATACCTCAGTAAATATAAGATTTACTGGCTTGCATAGTTTAGTCACAATTGATATCGTTTATTACCTGGATGGTGTTTCTCCACAAATATACGGACGTCCGTAAATTTGTGGACGTCTGTAAATACATTCTCCATATATTTATGGAGCTCTGCAAATATAGGTCTACAGCTCGTTTTGGTACTTAAGCATACAGATACGGACCTTCGTATATATTTGCGGACATCCGTATATATTTGCGGAGCTCCATAGATATATTTGCGGACGTCCGTAAATTTGCGGACATCTGTAAATTTGTGGAGAAACACCATCCAGGTAAGACACATGTACATTATAACATCTTTAATACAAACTGAAGTCTAGTTTGTGCTTGAGTCCAGACATCAATTACGGTATGTACCGTACTGTTGTGCTGTAGCGCTAGTTTCAAAAGACAGGGGTCTTGACATGTTTCTTAACCCTTTAAGCACGACTTGACATTTATCATGATGATGCACCAACGCGGCTCCTTCAGTGACGTCACTGTGATGTTTTAGACCAAGTTATAGTCACTGATAAGGCATTTGAGTTTTGACTGAACTGGTAATCGTAGTGCTTTGAGATTATACTTGTATTTCTAACAATCACGCCATTATACTTTAATTTCTATTAGTTAGACAGAAATGACCGCTGAAAAAGGCCTTGACATCATAGCGCCGTTGCCGGGTCCTTATGTTTTAAAACATTTAGGAGCACGGAGTTTGTGCTTGTGTACAGTAGAAGCTACCTTGACCGAATGACCGTTGCTAGTCACAACCTAACCCAGGTTGCTACACAGTCTCCACAGCATTTGATGACATCATCACAAATAGTGATGATGATGATATCAAAGCTGCATTGTCACCAAGGCTACACTGATGTATTGTGGGCCTTCCTGTCTGAGTTGCTCTAGATTATTCTCCCAGCACAGGACTAAACTCCTAACATATGTTTAGTGTTTAAATAGAAATTATTTTCTATATGGGTGATTTCAAGGTTTCGACCCTGTTAGGTCTCATCAGGCTTCAAATGGTTGGTTCAAGGCTTGTGGCATTGCTACAATACCATAAAAAATTAATTATTTATTATGGCCCTTCCAAAAATGAAATATCACAGATTTGGGTAAATAGTCTATGTTCATGAAATTAATTCAAGGGGTTTAAAGACTATCTGGAGACTGTGTAGAGATCAGACTGATTCATTAAATCTGTCTGATTCTATGCACCTTCTGCCTGTTTAAATCAATATTTGACTTTATTATCAAAATTAAATGATATGCACTAGGGTAAGGGACAAACCGGTAAATCTGTGTTTTTTGAACGAGGTTTGGGGTTTGTTATTTCCCTTGTTTCAGTTTAGAAGGTGATTACTCAGCCTAATAGTTTGGTGCATCTATTAGGTTGAGGCCAAAGGGGACCATGGTGCGTAGTTTTAGCATCCAGCCCCTTTCAATTTTGTTGCGTAATTTAAACGCATAGGTACTGTGTGGACTCTGAAATATGAATTCCACGATGTGAATTTCCACATCTTGTAAACCTTTATGCCCATTTGTGTTGAAATGGTATCCCATGTCTGTGTTCATCCGACTGTGTTCGATATTTCCGAAATGGGTTACAAAACGGTCCTTTAGCCGTCGTAGGGTCTGTCCTACATATTGCTTTTTACAGCGAGTGCATGACAGGCAGTAGATCACATTTGAGCTATTGCATGTCACGTTGTATTTGCTTGTGTAGGTTTTACCGGTAGAGCCTGATTTTATGTCCCCTGATTTATTTAGTCTGGGGCAGTATCTGCAGTTTTTGTCATGGCATGATTTAGATTTTCTGCCCATTACTGCTGCTTTATGTTTGATGGGGTCATCAGGATGATAGGATATCCTTGCTCTCATTAGTTGGCTCCTGAGAGTTGGTGGTTTCCTTAGGCCTACAATGAGTCTTTTTTCATGTAGTTCCCGTGTTCTTGCTGACTGTGAAAGTATGTTCCAGTTCCCTTTCAGAATTTTTTGTAGGTCGTTGAAGCACGGGTGGTAGGTGGTCACCATGATGATGGGGTCTTCATCATTTTCGGTGGTTGACTGTTCAGTCCACATCGCTGGGTCAGGGCGGGGTGATTTCAGAGCTTTTATGAAACTCTCCGCTACCTGTTCCACAGGGTACTTTCTTGCTACAAAATGTGCTGCCTTTAATAGACCCTGTCTAATGTAGTCATCCGTGTAGGTGCATATGCGGCGTATCCTGAGGAATTGCCCATATGGTATGCCTTTAATGTTGTGTTTGGCATGGCATGACTTGTTATGCAGATAGTTATGTGCATCAGTCTCTTTGTTGTGGAGGTCCGTCACAATTGACCTATCCATAATTGAGACTCTGGTGTCCAGGAAGGAGATACTTTCTTTGGATATTTCCTGGGTAAATTTGATGCTGTTATGTTTTAAAACATGAATACACATGAATACTGTAGACCTATAAAACACTCTTAAAATCACATATAGAGTCAAGGCCATTCACCAGTTTTAAGTGTCAATCCTTAATGGTTGTAAACCTTTAGATGTTTATCTAAGTTACCCTTATATGTAAAGGATTTCCCACACTGAGAACAGCTATGAGGTTTTTCCCCTGAGTGAACCATCAGGTGTGACGTTAAGTTGGTTTGCATTGTAAACCCTTTCCCACATATAGAACACTGATAAGGTTTCTCTCCTGTGTGGGTCCTTACGTGGCAGTTTAGATAATCAACAAGTCTAAACCTTTTACCACAATACGAACACTCATGAGGTTTCTCCCCTGTGTGAGTGAGCATGTGTTTCTCTAATGTATATGTGTCTCTGAATCGTCTTCCACATTCAGCACATTCCTTAGGTTTCTCCGTTGAGTGGGTAATTTTGTGTCTGTTCAGGATGGAGGTTCGTGAAAACATTTTACCACATATGGAACACCCATAAGGTTTTTCTCCTGTGTGGGTCATCATGTGTCTCCTTAAATACACAGCCTTCTGAAACTCCATACCACACCAAGAACACCGATGAAGTGACTTTCCTTTATTGGTCATTGTATGTATTATTGCTGATGCAGGCACTTCAATAAATTCAACATTGGACACTTCAATAATTTCATCTTTAGACTGACAATTTGTCCTCGTTTTTTCCGCTGAGTGGGTCTGTGTGTGTCTGTTCAGGGTCGATTTTCGTGCAAATTGTTTACCACATACTGAACACCCATGAGGTTTATCTTCTATTGCTGATGTAGACGCTTCAATAAATTCATCGTTGGACACTTCAATAATTTCATCTTTAGGCTGACAATTCATCGTTGACTCCATAAATTGAACTTTCAGTAAACTATTAATTCCGTCCATGGTATTTGTATCAAAGAGTAGTGAAGGCACAATAACATGAGTGACCAGGTGATCCCGCAGGTCTGCTGTCTGAGTGAAACCCTCCACACATGTAGCACAGCTGGAGTAGTTCTGGCCTGTGTGGATGACAGCGTGTGCTCTTAACATTGCACTGTCTTTGAACCCCTGTCCACAATGTGAGCAAGCCTTCAGGGGGCTTCTCAGAGGTTTGGGAAGTGTATGCATCATATCTGCCATGTGAGGTGGTGCGTCTCATCTAGTGGTACACATGTGGTATAGTAGAATATGCTATAGGTTGGTTAAGAGAGCCAGAACTAGTTCTGTCAGGTCAGCATTGCTTCACATTTGGTGCCCATAGTTGCCTGTGACTGGCTGGCTTGAAGTGTCAACTACCACGGTTCCTTTTCACTCTAAACAGGCTCTAATACACACTGGACAAGGTGCCCTATTGATCACTCCGCTCCGGAGGCCGCAACGTCCGGGTGTAGTCTCTGCTCGGTTAGCGTCCGCTGGCGGTGGAGTTAAATGGCTGTGAATGTCTAGGACAGCGGGTGGCCGGAGTACAGACATGCGTGTGAGTGTGCCCTATAAGTATGGAAGCCTGTCAAGAAGATAAAGTAATTAGATATTAGGCCTACTTTATTTCTAAGGGGAAGGGGGAGGGGGAAATTAAGAAATCATGGAAATGTCGAGACCACACTGATCCAGTAGATCTATAGGGATATTCTCACAGCTTAGACTTAGAGATAACCATGCAGGCACTATAGGGCATTTTTGACTGACACTGTGACAGAGAGCAAGGAAATCTAATATTCGGTATAAATTAGCTTTATTCAAAAATCTAACGTGTGATCCTAATCACAAAAGACACAGGTATTTGTTTTTCATTGGATAAACATACTTATGTGTGAGTGTAATATGTGTGAGTGTAATATGTGTGAGTGTAATATGTGTGTAGTGTAATATGTGTGAGTGTAATATGTGTGAGTGTAATATGTGTAAGTGTCATGTGTGTAGTGTAATATGTGTGTAGTGTAATATGTGTGAGTGTAATATGTGTGTAGTGTAATATGTGAGTGTAATATGTGTGAGTGCAATGTGTGTAGTGTAATATATGTGAGTGTAATATGTGTGAGTGCAATATGTGTGAGTGTAATATGTGTGATAGTGAATTTGTACAACTCATGTCCCAACCCCAACCCTATCCTGAATCTGGGTCCTGCTGGTGAGTGCTTATCATGTACTTAGATACAGTACTCTCTTATAATCATTCATAGGTCAATTCTGGCATCAGAAATGAATTCCTTGTTAAAAGGTACCCTCAAGTCATGTGTCATACATGTATGTTATTCCATTTTAGGCCAGCAGGTGGGTGTGGGTGAGCAGGTGGGTGTGGGAGAGCAGGTGGCTGTGGGTGTGCAGGTGGGTGTGGGCGACAGTTGCAGGCTGCGGGCATGTACCGCCTTCTGTCGCTATCAAAAAGCGAGTCGATCGGAAGATAAACGGCGAAGATATGGGTGGTACGATTTCGTCTGCACACGTTGAGATCTCGCGCAGTACGAGAAGTACCAGTGGTGCCACTCTTTGTTTGACAAAGAATGCAGTAATTTATGTACTGCGCGTCCTCTTTTTGTCCACGGGAATAGACAGTGCCCTCTTTTATCGAACTTTTGGTCTTAAAAAAAGTGTCTTACCCCACGAGAAATCTATGTTTATATTGAATTAACTACTACTGCAAAAAAGGACATAAAGTCTATTCTAGTACATTCATGTTTGTCTACAGTGCTGAAAAGTAGGCTCATTTTTTGATAGGTATTTTTTGTTCAATTTTTTAGGGGACAACCAGTCGATAGAAATGGATGATTTTTATATCATAGAAAAGGAAAAATGTTGAACTTTAGGCTATAGGGCAAAAATTTTACCTCAACCAAATTTTTCACCCCAAAAATAATCAATGAAATTTTTTTTCTTTTCTCAGCAGGGTGTCTCACCAAGGCGTCGTATAAGACACTGGTAGCAAAGCTACCTGTGTCAATTAGAATAATAGACAAGGATAAATGTATATAGGAAGAAGGACATCACTCATAGAGGAGAGCAGAGCCCACACAGTTGCCACACCTCCACATGCTCCTGCAAATGACCACTCCCTAGTTTATGTTAATAGACATGTCAGGCTACTACTAGTATGTATAATGAACTAGGTCCCCGACTAGCCTCACTAGGTCTAGGTCACACTCCCACTATCATGGGTATGGAGTATGGTACCGGTACCTGTAGTAGGCATGGCAGGGATGACGGGACGGCCGGCCGCTCGCACGGCCATTTCTGCCCCAGATTTTTTCAAGTAGTCTCAACTTTGCCACCCTGCTAAAATTCCAAATTCCAACTGCTAATGCCTTCTAAAACACCTCTAGTTTTGGTATCAGGTGAGATAATTAATGATAGCTGGTCCTGGGAAACTAGAGAAATGAAACTAAGCTAATGGTAAAGGGTTTTCCTCGGGCAGATTCTGGGCTTTCTGTTGTGTCAGCCACCCTCACCGATCAATTCTTGGGAGCAGAACCTACGTCACACAGTACAGCATGGCCCTTATCAGGCTTATCTCCTCTAAGATAACACACCCTCAAAAGGGTCTAAATAAATGGGCAATGTACTAGAAAAAGGTGTTAGAATCCTTATCGCAAGAGATCTAGTAAACCTACAACAACATGCATTGCAAAATCTGAAAGATATTCAAAATCTGCTCCAGAAATGTGATGCACTATGTTCTGGTAACATTATTTGGAGAGAAAATAGCAAAAAGGTCACCCTTTGCGCTGTCCTTGACTACCACAGTTCTGCAGTTGAGAATCGTTTTGACTATCTAAATGATATGAAATCATAAGAAATTTTCCACACCACTCCGACCCTATGAGGTCCATCTATTAAAGTTGTATTGGAATTTTCTGAATTAAAAAAAAACAAAAACTGCCGTGCCCACCGGTAGTGCTAGTACCGGTACTACTACTGCTATTACTAGTAGGCCTACTTTTGCTACTGTACAGTGTACTACCGGTACTACTACTAGTACCACTACCGGGTAGCCTATTATAGGCGAGGTGATCACATATATAAGTCACATTACGTAGTTTAAAGCAGAAGCGAGTAGGGCCTATATCAAGCACAACTAAAGCACATCTACTATTAAAACAACCCCCATACCTGGTAGAACTGTAAAAGTGAGACATACCTTTATAAAAGGAGTAAAACTATGAACATAGTTTGTTGTCGTCTTTTTTTCCTGTGGGTGGAGAAGCCATGAATAAAAGATAAAAGTTGTAACCCACTAACATGGAAAGTAATGGCACATCCTCTACGCTAGATGGCAGCAGTTACCTTGGACTCAGTCTTCAAGCACAATATGCCAGCACTGAGCGATCTGGGCACCAACCAAGGCTCTGCTTGAAGACCAACACAGAGGTATTGTGGGATAGCTATGGAGTCCTTCCTGCAGGAGCCCTGTCGATGGGTATTTGATATTGTGACGTATTTGTCTTTCTCCCTTCTTGATGCCGCGTTTACTTTGATTTTACTATAGCAGAAAGGTAGGCTGATAGTCACTCAGTCTCATTTGCTATTCTGTAATACCACCCTACTTTAATAGTGAAGCCAGACTACACAGCAATATGTGCCCCCGTATGTGCCCTCTCTAGACCTCTGCCTCTGCATTGCTATTGCCAGTAATGCAGTATGGGTGGGCGGGGCCGGGGTGCATGACATGTAGGTACCGTTCATGTAGCCTAGGAGTCTAGATGCAGTGGTCATCCAATCTTTATAGCATTGACCGGGTTGTATGATGGTAGATCTACCTACAGTACAGCTAGCATGGCCACTTGTCATTCATAATCATGAATTCAGTTGTTACAATATTAAATCGTAACATTATAATAATGACAATGGTTTTATTCTCTAAGTGATACATAGGCATATATACCCGGTACCTCCCTAGCAAAATGTTTCTCCACATGAAATAAACCCATTTATTTCATGTGGAGAAACAAATTTACTAGGCATAAGTACTAGAATGGCCGTTTTCCACCCCCCCCCCTCCCCCCCTGGAGAGATTGATGCGCATTGTCCTCATTCTCCACGAGGTGTTTATCCATAATGACATCATTAAAATAGTTATGAAACTAATCTTTAAATGCCGTTTTTAGATACAATTTATCAATGATTACATGACATTAAACACAGAGATCCACTCTATTACCAGTCTGAATTCCTGGTTTCTCCACTTGCAGAGTGATAACATCTTAGGAGACAACCGATTACATGCAGTCAGCCAGTCAACGCATTGGACATTTGCCTAAGACAATCGGGGTTAGCCCAAGGAGGTGGCCACAGGCAACAGCACTTCAGCAGCTGTTTACCTAGCAGTAGGCAAAGAGGAAGAAAGTGACTTCCTCAGTAGAAGCTGCATGAACACCAAAACCCTTATACTCTGAGTATACCATCCTATTACCCTATTTTGATAGTGCAACATTACAATTTTCCTCAGGAGCAGCATACCCTATTCCCACCCTATTCTGTCATTAACACTACAAAGACGATCTGGGGTATGTATTTATAATAGAGAGGGGCATTGCAGGTTCTAGGGCTGTTGTCTGAAGTAGTGAGAACCTGAGGTGGTGAGTGTTCAAGGTAATGAGGGTCAGCTACACATATATGTATGTATGTGATGGGTCGCAAATACAAGGGACCTTACATATGCTCTGTGTGTAGCCGTGACTGCAAGAGACCAGGTCAACTAACTAAGCACATGAGGACTCACACAGGGGAGAAACCTTACAAGTGTGATCAATGCGGTAAACAGTTTACGTTAAAGGTTACGTTAAAGGGACACATGACGACCCATACAGGGGAGAAAGCATTTGCCTGCACTTTATGCAGTAAGACATTTTCAAAGTCAGGGAATCGGAGTAAACATATGCTAACACACACAGGAGAGAAACCTCACAAGTGTTCTGTGTGCCAGAAAGGGTTCAGAGACACATCACAGTTGAAGACTCACATGATGACCCACACAGGAGAGAAACCATATGCGTGCTCACTGTGTAGTGCGAGGTTCAACCAGCCGATAAACCTCCGCCGACACATCGAGACACATGAACGGAAAGAAGAAAGAGCAAAACAGAAGACGTGTCCAGACTGTGGTAAGCAGTTTACAAAGCCTTTTCACTTGAAGGCACACATGATGATACACACAGGAGAGAAATCTCACAAGTGTCCTGTGTGCAGCAAAATGTTTGCAAAGGTACAATACGTACAGCAGCACATGATGACCCACACAGGGGAGAAACCTTACCAGTGTTCCATGTGTGAGAAGCGTTTTGTAAAGAGTTCAGATGTGACGCGCCATATGAGGATTCACACAGGGGAGAAACCTTATGTGTGTTCGCTGTGTAACAAAACATTTAGGCACACAACCGGCTTACAAAGCCATATGACAAAACATGGTGGCGATACACCTCATAAGTGTGCAGTCTGTCAGAAAGGATTTGTAAGTCTGTCATTGTATAAAAGTCATATGTTTACCCACTCAGAAGAAAAACCTCACAAGTGTTCTGTGTGCAGTATGGCATTCAAACAAATCACTGTGTTAAAGAACCATATGATGACCCATACAGAGGACAAACATCACAAGTGCACTGTATGCAGCAAATCATATGGGTACATTTCAAATCTGAACATACACATGATGACCCACACAGGAGAGAAACCTCATAAGTGTAGTTATTGTGGTAAAGGGTTTAAGAAGTCATCAGATCTAACGCGACATACAAAGATCCACACAGGAAATAAACCTTGTAAATGTACGCTTTGTGACAAAGCCTATATCCAGCCATCAGCTTTGAAGGTACACATGCTCACCCACACACGTCCTA
The DNA here is from genome assembly GCA_947462335.1 of Harmothoe impar. Lineage (NCBI taxonomy): Eukaryota > Metazoa > Annelida > Polychaeta > Phyllodocida > Polynoidae > Harmothoe > Harmothoe impar. The sequence continues at coordinate 70,477,725 of OX381708.1, read as the reverse complement.
ACGGAGAGCTTAAGTGTTGCCGCAAGACATTTACTCGATTAGAAAGCTTCCAACGACACAAAGCGATGCACGCAAGGGATAAACTCGCAAAGCTGAATAGACAGCTGATTACCCGAACAGTGCACGATAAAGACCTGACTAACCTGAGCTGCGTGTACTGTGGCCAGGTGTTCCTCCACCCGTCGCGACTCTACCAGCACGCCATGGCTCACACATGCTCGGTGTGTCACCAGAGCTTCTGTCAGCTCGTCTACCTGAATGAACACATTAACATGCATGCAGGGCACAGTAACTACAGGAAGTGCCCCAAGTGTGGGAAGGGCTTCCTGGATGTCAGTGAGTATGCCAGCCACATGAAGGACCATGAGCAATACGAGCCGTGTCAGTTTGTGCTGAAGATGAAGAGGACCCCGTCCGGGAAAATAGTTTATAAATGTACGGGTTGTGACGCGGAGTTCGATGTACTGTTAACTGCATGCTCGCACGTAGCGACTCATGGAAAGACCCAAGAAAACAAGGATGTACTCGCTGAAAATAACAAGGATGAAGTCCAGGACACGGTTTGCCCGACCGGACTACCTGATGACATTGAATTCAAATATCACTTTGTAATTGATCAGAACTTCGCAGACTGTGAGACATGTGTGAAGGGCTTTTTTACACCTACAGACTTAGACCATCACCTGGTGGCACATAGATACATGGTGGATATGTCTCAGTGTACACAGACTATGTGAGGGGCTTTCTTACACCTACAGACTTTAATAATAGAACATCACCTGGTGGCACATAGATACAGAGTGGATATGGCTCTGTGTACACAGACTGTGTGAGGGGCCTACAAACGCCTACAAACCATTATCTAGTAGCGCATAGATACTAGAGTGAATGTGTGAAGTTGTCAGACCCAGAAGATCACAAACATACATATTGGATATACAAGGCTTTGCGACATATATATGAAAGTGTTTCTCTCTTCTCCCATGCTTTGCAATTATCACAATGTAAGCAGCACATACCTCATGTATCATCTTCTAAATCCAGCAAAATGTCATAAAATTACTGAAAGGTACATTTTTCAGCCATTTTTCAGCCGATTTTCCTTCTTTTGTAAGATCTTTTGATTTTTCATTGGAATTTCTCTATTGAAATATGATAATCTACTACAAAAAGCTTGCTAACATCTCTACTGAAGGTAAAAGTAAAGGTGGATCATTACGAGATATAATCATGTGTAATAGTGTTTTATAGGGCAGTGATATGAGTAGGTAGCATTCTTCTTAAATGTGTCCCAACTACCATGCTGTTTTGGTTTACTTGGTTTGTGGAACAGACTTGAGAGCAGCAACTGTAGCTCAGACCAGCGAATTTTAGACTTTAACATGTCAGCACTCTTTACAGACTTAAATGCGGACAGGTTAATTCATAAATAAAATAGGTGCTTCTTACTTTATGAAAATAGGTGCAATATCTCCTGAGAATAAAAGTAAACCGGATAACAATAACATTCTGCAAATTGCCTACTAGCCTACTATTCACCTCATAGTATGTATGAGGGGAATTACCTCTCACTATGTTTCTATTTAAGTGAATTATTGAGGCACTATTCCTACCCACAACCGTACGGTTCCCACATTTATTCATGCAACTCATACATTATATATACTGCCCTAGTAATTGGCAGTAAGTAGACCTCCACTGTAAGTGTGTACTAATTGTTCTTAGCTGTATAAAGTATAAAGTCTACATAAGACTAAGATTTTAGTTCTCTCTTCTAACACAAGAGGTCACACTATACTATAAAGAGGCCTGCTATACTACATTGTTTTGCTTTACCTTCAAGAAAAACTAAAGTTGTGCCCATAAATGTGAACTTTATGCTAAACTTGGAGGAGGTCTGAGGAGGTCAAGTTTCTGCTTTAACTTATGAAAATCCTGATGTTAATATTATAAATCAAATGTAACCTTTGGTAATAGATTGTCTATTTTGGTTTGTTCTTCATAACCAACTTACGTAATACTTTATTCAATAAAGTTGTAATATATCTCACTCAATATAAGAGGACTTCGTGAATTCAGTTCCATTCTTTTATTATTTGATTTAATACTTTAAGGTTCCATGTACCCATAACAATTTTATGGGTCAGGTCATGGGGTGCACAAAATCACAAAATGAACAAAATCGAATTTGGTTGAATCAGATTTATTAGCCATCGAGAACCTTTTGACCTCATGCATTGTTAAAAAATGAGGGTAGGTAAGTCGATTTACTTTTCTTTTTTAATGTGTAAAGAACCTAGAATGAGTCACGGATTGCCCTGTGAAGTTGTTGGTCATCAGGACAACTCACTGATTCTAACAGTAACTAGGAATATCATGGATTTGTTTGATATTCTTGTTAAAATGTTATTTCCCAAGGTCACACAATTAATTGGGTGTGGGAGCAGGTTCTGCATGGGAATTCTTTTTCTAAAATCACGAAAAATTTCACCAATCAACCCTCGGTTGACTGGTTTATTGGTACCAGAGACAGTTATACCTACTTAGGCCGTTTTATTCCGAGGACTTTTATTACGGATCCGCCAATGGAAATTTTGGCATTTTGCAAAAACAAATACTTTTTTACCCCTGCCCGATGGGATTTTTTGAGAATTGGATCCAAAAAAAAGTATATAGCCTTTGAATTTGGGGCCTCATTTTTTTTCATTTGATAGCCCAAAAGAGGCATTCTCAAGGGTTTTTTATGCCCCCGCCCCCAAAGTAGTTACTGTAAATGCCCGTAATCAAAGTTATCAAAAATAAGTGGCCTTATGGTGATACTTTGTGTAAAGCATGATGCAAAATATTTTAATTCTGGTTCATCTTCATAAGACTCATCTTGTTGACATTATTACTATTTACTAGAAATACAACCAATAGGAGGTGTCCTTACTGTATAAACTCAAATCAACCATCAATCGTATGTGCACTAGGGACATAATGCCAATAATCATAATAATCACTCCAAATTACACTTTATAAAGATACAGTTAAGTGTAGTTAAGTTCATAACAGTCTGTGGCTTTTAAGTTTTCATTTGTAGTTTTAGTCAAATAAAATACATATATGTATATATGTAAACTCAAAAAAGCAGTTTCTATGACTTCACAGCACCTAATATACACTGCCATAAGTTACATTATATTTCATCAACATCTAGTCTCAATACCCGTGCAGTGAGAGGGATAGCTGGCATCCAAGACGAATCTTTGACTGTAGGACGCTGTTAGGCAGTCCTTGGTTCCACATTGAGGTGGATGCCTCCTTTGGGCTTCAGAATAAGGAGCGGATTCTTCTCGTATACCATCGGAATCTATGAAGATAAAGATGAGGAGAAGAACAATACATCAGACTGCTGTCTTGACCTATGCTATTATTTTCCCCTTTCCTATCCCCGACCCTGTTCTTTATCTGTCTGTTACCATGATTCATTCAGAAGTTTATCCTGCCTACACAGGTTCTGAGAGATGGTTGTAATATGGAGTAATTTAATCTTAGAACCTCATCATGTGTTCTACAGGAAGATTTCCCCCAAATATCTGATAAAGCCCTTCATGCTAGTAAACAACAATAAGGTAATTATCAAAGATAGAATACCATTTATTCATGCATTCATTTATGGAGAATTTATTTTCCAATGATTTTTTTTTCAAATTGAACACATGAGGTAAAATTTGAAAGTCTTATATGGATCTCAGGCTTTTATAAGAATTCTGAAGTTACCTGTGTCTTGTCAGAGGTCGTGACCTTGACCTTCATGAGGACATGGATAATGGCGACCTTGAGCTCCTGTAGCGCTAACCTCATCCCGATACACATCCGCGGCCCGGCGCCAAACGGCACATAGCTGTACGGGAGGTGTTTCTTCTTGTTCTCAGTAGAAAATCTGTGTGAGAAAACTAAACTTGGATTCACTTTATTTTTATGAATGAGCTTGTATACAATTAGATTGATACACATCCAGGCTTTGCGGTCAAACAGGATGTAACTGTACTATTTCAATTTCAATTTGTTTTATTCACAACCTCATCAGAGGTAAAGGAATGAAGAAAAGAGGTCAGATTTAGCAGATAGTTACATTGGCGTCACTGTACAAACAATATAGAGTATCATGTCGTATGGACATGTATGCAAGTATGAATCTACTTCTAGTAATGACATTTGCGTATAGTAAATGGGTATAACTGGTCATCCGCTGACTGTGGCATGCTTTCCACAGTCGGTGACCAGCTGTCAGCACCAATAGATATATAGCATGCATAATATTCACTAATGAGCACCACAATTAACCTGTTGTGAGACAGGTGATATAGATATTTGATTAGCGTTATAGCACCTTGCCTCTTTAGAGGTCTTATGTGTTAGGGACCACATGTGCAGTCAGTTATTATCATCTTAATTTTTGACTCAGGTAGCTCTGCTACCAGAGTCTTATACGACGCCTCAGTGAGACGCTTTTTTGGCACTGTAGAAAAAATTTTCATGCATCAATAAACATGTGAATCAACCCAATATTTCCCAAATAAATCAATACATTGTGTAGCTGAACTTTTTCTCTATCGTGTGATATACATCATTCATATGTACTTCAATTTGCAGATTTAAATAAAATGAAATAAAAAAAAGTTGACCAAAAAACAGCCTCCTGTTCTGTGTTGTAGACAAACATCAATGTACAGAAATAGACTTCATGTCCTTTTTTGCAGTAGTAGTTAATTCTATATGATAAGAAATATTGGGAGTTGTAAGACGCTTTTTTTAAGACCAACTGGTCACAAAAACAAGGCGGGAAAAGCAAAATAGACAAAAGAGGACGCTCGCCCCACCTTCTACTGCACTGCGCATGGGCCGGATCGGGACACTTCCGGAAGACGCTGCAGCCATTTTGTACCTCCGGAGCGAGGACCGGTCTCCGTCCACAAATAATCGACGAAATACTGCATTATACTGCACGGGTTCTCTACCATTTCAGTGTCGACACACACAAGGTAAGGGTATATCATATGAACGATGAAAAACTGCATATAAACACCAAAAAAAGTAAAACACAACGAAACATCGTTCACGATGACTCGACACAGAAAGTTGACAGTGCCGACTGCAATACACTCAAGCCTAGATAAGCGTCACCGACATTGTGGTTTGATTTCATACATTTTCTGTACCCGCACCCTTCACTACAACACCCATGTTATACTGTTGTACTATATAGCAGAACAGTTCAGTGATACATCATGACACAACATGATACCATGGACATTTTTTTTGACGTCACGACAACGTACTTTCTGTGCGGCACGTGACCAATTGAAATAAAGTATACTCCAGTCTGAACTGTCAACTGTATGATTTCACTGCATTTTTGCAAAACAGATGACACAAGGTTCCTACTATTTCCAATGGGATTTCAAGCACATTTTCACGTTTACTTTTCCCCCTGACTGCCTACCGTATTGCCTCATACAGCTACCGGCATTCAAATAGGTGCCTGTTTCAAACAGCAGCCTGGGTAAAAGGGGTTTCAAATCAAGTAGTGCCGGGCATTGAATAACTGCCTGATTTAAATAGCAACTGGGGGTAATGGGGTACCCCAAAATATAGCTGCCCGGGCACGTGTATGCAACAATACGGTAGGCCTATATTTAAAAAAATATGAACAGCCACAAACAACTGCATGCTATATGTTTAACCTAGGCCTATATTTTAAAAAATATGAACAGGCACAAACCACTGCATCCCATATATCTCATATCCTTAATTGTTTTGTTTGAAAATGAAATTGGAAAATTCACAAAATAAACTCACCAAAATAAAAAAAATAAAATAAAATTAAAAATTAAAAATTTAAAGTAAAATATATATTTATTGAAATAGAAACAGATCAAAATGAAACCAAACAATATACAACACAATAATGACATAGCTGTGATACATTCCACCTTCCAAACCATTTCAAATAAAAAAAGGATGACCTGACTGGGACTAGAACTTGCCATCTTCAGATCTCCATCCAGAAAAGGTGCTGATTCTGAACTGTATGGTGACTTAACCCATTCAGCCACAGAGCCAGACCTGAAATAGGTACACCATACTTTAGTGTCATGGTTGAACTGCACTCAGTCTGATCTGACCAAAATAGGCAATACACAACTTTCTTGAATGGACAAACTCAAGTTAATCTTCCAAAAAAATTACAAAGCCACCAATTTCAAAGCATGAATCCATGTAGTTTTTGACATATAGAGAATAAAATAATCTACACATTGCACAACCATGTACCAGATCCCAAGTCACATGGGAAGGCCATTGGGCCAATCAGCTTTCACTTCAAACCAAAAGTTTGACAACTCAACTTCACAAATAAAATTTGTCTTGCATTCAAGGAAGCGCTTCAAGTAGCGCTTCCTATAGCTTCTAGCAAGTACTAACCTAGCTTCCAGAGACTGTATCATGTCCTAAATCTCCTCCTGTACTTCAATCAAAGCCAAATATGATGGGAAACATGATTTCATCCTACAAAACACCACTGATCGACCGAGCGCAAATCGGTCGATAATAGGGGATTATGCGGACTACCGCTCGCTAAAACTGCACTTTCCCATCATTCTAGCGCTAAATTTGCAAAAATATGTCAAAAAGAAGTTAGTACAATACCATATTACCGCTTGTTAATTTGAAATCGATGAAAAGAATTTTCGGGATGTTCGCATGAAATTGCCGAAATCGACTCAGGGCACCCAAAAGTCTTGAATTTTTATTTTTTTTTTTTTATTTTTTTTTTTCAATTTATGGCAGTTTTGTACGTAGTATTTAGGCCAAGGAACACTATTTATAGTTTTTGTATATTTACTTATGATATTATCCCCTCAAATAAGTTGAATTTGGCATTTTGATATATATTGGCCACTTTATACTGGTATTCATGATTTATTTAAGGCCAATGACAGTATATGGGAATTATTGGCCACCATGCACTGGAATTTTGGGTTTATATAAGGGCAAATAGGCATTTTTAGATATATTACCCACATTTTACAGGGATTTTGGGTTTAAGTAAGGGCAATCAGGCATTATTAGATATATTAGGAACATTTCACTGGGATTGGGGATTTACTTAAGTGGATACAGGCATTATTAGATATATTGGCCAGATTTGACTAGGATTCAGGATTTACTTAAGGGGAAACAGGCATTATTAGATATAATACCCATATTTTACCGGGATTGGGGATTTAAATAAGGGCAATAAGGCACAATAAGATATATTGGCCACATTTCACTGGGATTGGAGATTTAACAAAGGAGAAAGAAGAGGAATTGAATTTTCACACCTCACCCATACTCAGGCCAGTCTCCTGCTGATCCAGACAGCCAGCTTCACCGTCCTATCTGGGTGACCGCTTTCTACATATAGCCCATAGAAAACCAATATCCCCTAGCATTTCTCGAGAGTGAGCGACAACTTCTATCCGATGCTGGGTATTTATACATAGCCAGCCTGCAGAGACACATGCAGACTGCAATCCTATAGAACTAAAGCCAATCATACAATATGGGAATCATTGGCCACCATGCACTGGAATTTTGTTTATAAATAAGGACAAATAGCCATTTTTAGATTTATTACCTACATTTCACAGGGATTTTGGGTTTAAGTAAGGGCAATCAGGCATTATTAGATATATTAGGAACATTTCACTGGGATTGGGGATTTACTTAAGGGGATACAGGCATTATTAAATATATTGGCCATATTTTACAGGGATTCAGGATTTACTTAAGGGAAAACAGGCATAATTAGATATATAGGCCACATTTCACTGGGATTCAGGATTTTTTTAACAGCAAACAGGCATTATTTGATATAATACCCATATTTTACCGGGATTGGGGATTTAAATAAGGGCAATAAGGCACAATTAGATATATTGGCCACATTTCACTGGGATTGGAGATTAAACAAAGGAAAAAGAAGGGGACTTGAATTTTCATGCCTCACCCTTACTCAGGGCAGTCTCCTGCTGCTCCTGACAGCCAGCATCACGTTCCTGTGCTGGTGACCACTTTCTAAATATGGCCCATATCAATCCTATATGTTCTAGCGTACATCCAAACTGAACGACAAAAGCGATAGGATGCTGGATATAAATAACCAGCCAGCCTGTGCAAACACACATACCAGAATGTTATTCTGACCTCTCTCCATATCCCAAGCCCGAAAAATATGTTGCCACCAGCCGTTGGCTTGAAATGTTAACCCTGACTTCTCCACACAGCATCCAACTGAAATCAGCATCTTAACACCACATCAACCTAGCTCCATCACATCCAATACAAACTGACAACAGCTACTTGCAGACAGTACGATGTTTACCAATTTCATTTTCTTTGCAATGTGAATGTGATAATACAGACAATGAATGGATGTATCAAAGTAATGTTTATTGAAAAATATGTCATCCTGCACTGTTGAACTAGTTAAATTTCCACATGTACCACTCCATTGAAAATAAATATGCATGTTACTGAAAGAGAAATCATTCCTTTCACGCTGTTTTTTTCCAGACCAAGAAGATCAACTGTACTGTGTACTTTTACTTCCTGCTTCATCTGGCTATAGATCTGCTATATCTAAAGGAAACGACAGTGCATGATTCCAACATCAACTGTTACTATCAACCAGTACACATCACATCTATTACTTACAGCGACACATCAATCGATAAAGTGGTACCCCTTATCTCTTGTGGTAAATATTAGAAATTACCTGTATTATTGCACTGTATAGTATTTCTGTATCTTTTTCATGTTCTACAACGTAAAGTATGTAATAAACTTTTACCTCAGTATCATTCATATATCATATAGTCACGGAATGAATCACATATACCAACTGTATCTACCTATAGCATACAAATTTCAATGTCAAAGAAATAAAGTAATGTACTTTACACTAAACATGACATTCCTATCACACACTCAATTTATCTCAACTCAACCACCAAATATATGAGCACTTTCTGCACTATTTATTTAAATCATTAAAACTATACAACAGATCGAAATCTTATAAAAATATGACTTATGGTAACAATAAGAATTGTATACAAAAAAGAGTACAGTAAATGTATATATTCTATCCATGTCACTGTTTCTCTAATTACCTAAAATTAGTTATGTAAATTAAAGGAAGCAAATGCAAACAGTCACAGAAAATGCATGACTGACAAAAATTTCAATATCTTCCTTTAAACTACTACATTCTTTTCTACAGTGGACAGCCAAAACGACAACTTCTTTGCACACAGCCAGGGCAGAAATCGGGTGATCCTTGTCCTCCCACACATCGTCTGCTTGACTCCAACGTGCTGCTTTGAAGAAACTGGTGGAGGGATCGTTTGCTTCCTGTCAACAGACAAAACAAGTATCCTGCATTTGATCATCGAAAAAGATAAAACAGTGTAAGTTAAACAATGACATGTAATTTTGTGTAAACAGAGTGTTCTTTTATTACATCAAATTTAATTTCTACAACAATTTTCCAATTTTTTATCTACATTTTAAACAGTACTTACTGTAATATATTTGCTGACTGCAGAATAACAGAAAACTGTTTTCATTCTAAAACTACTTCATCTGGACACTGTCCTTTCGTGCATAACTGAATCATACTAAAATTGTATGTCATGAAATAACATCAAATTCAAAACATGCTGAAAAACAATTACTACAGTACAACACGTGATAACAGAACACTGAGTGTATATGATACACAACAGAATGTGTTAATTCAGTTTATTTCATTCACCTACAAATTGCTTTAACCATGTATCACTTTATGTTATATTGTATACGATGTAATAGGCGCCCATGCTGCTCATAAAATTATTTATATTCCATTTTAAATACTTAGAAGTATTCTAGTAACTACAATTGGAAGAATTCAGCTTTTCTTAAAGTGTAAAAATTCCCAAAATATTGGAGGAGACAATTATTATGGAAACATCACTTGTTACATCGAATACACTACCTTGAAGTGAACACAAATATATGAATCATGAATGCATTACATTTTGACATCACTATATAAATATATTTATACCTACTTGCAATGTAACTAATACTGTTTAACTAATAGAAATGACGCAAAGATGAATCATATTAATCATATTTGGTCCCAATGTACAGGCTGTCTCCAAAATGGCGTGCAATCAATCCAATATCATCCAAGCGGATTGGTGCCAAGGTGCTAGACGATACGGTGACAACGCAGGCAAACAATGCGTTGGCATGGCATTGACTTTCGGTTTATTGACTCGAGACATGAAGTGCAACGAGATAACCAAAAATTTCTTGAATCATACATTAAACATCGGAGATGAAATCTACGGTCAAATCTCACACGAAGTTGGACAAGACTATTTGATGATAGATGAAATACCTGTTGAAGTACAGTGGCGTGATTGTGTGTACAAGATAAATACAGGATGTGCACATGTTGGTAACATCAATGACAACATTGACTCGATTTTAACCATAGTGGATAACTTTTTCACCGTCACGGATGTCCACTTTTGGATATGTCGCGAAAACTGTATTTTATTAAAGAAATGGCGTAACATGTACACCATATTTGATTCTCATTCACGAAATAAAGATGGTGTATCAAGTGATGTAGGCAAAGCGTGCCTCATAAAATTTGAGGATACGTTTGCATTAGTGCATCATTTGAAGAGAATTGCTCTGGATGGATATGAAAATCCAAATGAACAATATGAGATGGTTAGCGTAAACATAGAAATAACGGTAGGCAAATCTGAATATCAAATAAATCCGAAGCTCACATTCCGTGACAAAACGTTACGGAAACTTCCTTCAAACATAGAATTACCCACATCTCTTGAGGTATCACATAACTCAACTTTCTCTCCACCTGGAACTTCGAAACAGAATTCTTCCACTCAGCCTACACAACCTTTCAACGAAAAAAAAACACCATGGTCTGGTGACTACAAAATTCCCAAAAAAAAAAAAAATCAACCAGACATGGACTATGGTGCTTCAAAAAATGATCCAACACACCATACTATAGATGGTAGTATGCGTAAACGAAAATGTAACATATCCATCGACGAGAACACTATGACACATGTGAAAAGACACAAAAAGGATGCAGCTACAGCCATTTTCAAATCAAACGGCGAACTCCTGGAAATAGATGGAGAAACACATCTCCCACTTCACACACAAGATGAGGATACAAATACAGCAGATTCACATTCGACCAATCTACCAAAGGGCAAGAAGACAACATCAAAGAGATTAGTCAAATCTAGTGCCAACAAAAGGAAAAAGTTGATGGCAAAAACATCCAAAGAACAGATCATAGTGCAACAACGCTCCGAGGACAGTCCATCTTATGTTACTCCACACATGGTCTTTAATGCTCCATCTGATAGAATGAAACAAGAACGACCCAGAAAAAAAACAGAAAAAAAAGCTACACAGAAATCAGATACAACAAATCCTACTTCTATCGACACAAACAGACACAAAAGAAATACATCAAGAAATCCGACCACAGTACCAGCTACTACAGCTCCTACATGCAGTACAACCCAAAGCAAAGCACCGAATGCTACTACAAAAGCATACAGCCGAACAAGTATGGACCAAAGCACACAGCATAACGCAGATCAATCTAAACAAAAATTAGATTCAAAGAAGAAAGCAGTGCAGGAGAAAAATAAAAAATATTATGCTAAGCATAAATTGAAACAAGACCAAGCCACTTTGAACCAAAAGAAGGTCAAGTCACAGGGAAAAAGGACAGCAAGGAACAATCGGTACCAAAAAAATGTCCAAAAAAAGACAGCCCAAAAAACAAAAAGACAAAAAAGAAATTCCGTTCACAGAACTAAGAAGAGAAATGAAAACAGAAGAAAGGAAGAAAAAAATGACAACACAATTTTGCATGACCGTACATCCAAGAATAATACACCAAAGGAACCAGTTCACCATGTACCTCCTTCTTCTCAAGAAAAAAATCATGACATGCACCCAAAAACAAAGGACCACTCCAAAAGTAATGAAAATAACACACACACAGAAGCGTCTATACACAAAGGACAGGATGGAGGCCCGAAAAAAGATAACAGGAAAAGGAAACATACACCGGACAAAAAAGACAAAGACATAGAACCTGTATTGAAACAAAAGCAGTCAGATACGAAAGATTTGCCGCGAAAAAAGACCAGAAAAGAAAATGGAAAACATGATGACAATCCCAAGGATACACATTCCAAGAGAAAAGACCGAAAGAAGAAAAACAAGCCAATACACAAGGAAACAAGGAGTAAAGCAAAGAACGCTGAATTGAGAAGTCGAATGAAAAGCCGAATCAGACCAGACGATAAAATACCTGATTTATATAACGACGAATTTGATGAAGAAACCAATCAAATTCAGATAGAAATGGCACAAATTGACATCGATTTCAGACTAGACGGAATATGTCATATTTGCTCATGTATTTTCAAACAAGAAGATATTGTCCCAGTAGATGTTGATCTATATCATGAACACATAAATCCACACATAAATGTACATTCAACACCTACAGCTTGCAAAAAGTGTCATTCACTAATTGAAGCCGGAAAGACACCAAAGATGTCATTCAAAAATGGAATTTTCTTTCCACCAGTGATCGAAGAACTCGACATCACCAGCAACGAAGAACGAACACTGTCCCGGAGGCTTGCTTTCATGCAAATAAGATTGTTACATCCAGGTCGACAAAGTCAATTGTATTCGAACGTCATCAACGTGGAATCAAGAATCGCAGAAACCATTAATGCATTACCGAGACAGATGCAAGATAATGGTTTCATTGACATTCACATTAAACGAAAGATGTCCTACAAACATGCTTACAAAGAAATGAAGATACGACCCACCAAAGTGTTAAGAGCACTCTTATGGCTCATGGAAAACAGTGAGACATACAGGACTGGAGATCTCCATGTAGACAAAGACTGGTTACAGCGAACTATCCTACACTTATCTCAAGAAGAAGAGATGGATACAATTCGGACAGAAGAATTGGAGCAAAGAGAAAAAGAATTAGCTGAAGAAAAAGAGATGGAAAGAAGAGAAAAGATATTAAATGAAACTGAAGAAGAAAGAAATGTTCGGTTGATACAGGAGAGAAAAGAGACAGAGGATGCTAACTTCTCAGAAGTTGACGAAAACGAAGTAGTCCCATGTAGTGATACATTGCTCCAAGAAGTAGACGAATACGAAGAGATCAACGACAACTTGTGCTTGCATATAGCACCAGGGGAAGGATCTAAGCCATTGTTCATGAAACGTGACAACAAGATCGAGGACGAATGTTTTCCTACGGTGTATCAAGGACAACCAATTGATACTATCTTTAAGAACGTAAGTAACCTTCAACGATTCAGATGGGAACTTTTGAACTATGATCTACGAGTGAAATCTGTTCCTGAACGAGTGTTTGCAAGGCACAAAAAACAACAGAACGAAGCTGTGAACAATGCTAGTAATTTCTCAATGAAGATGATCAATCAAAAAAAGAAATACAAAGCTAAAGATGTCCGCACAAAAGAGCAACGTATAGAATTACATGGAATACAAGACGGCAACTTTTTTTATCGAAAATTCAGGAACAGTCCTCCACATCTACAGCTCCAAAAAAAGAATCTCTTCTCTATGGTGCGACAAAAAGGAATACCCACGTTCTTCATATCACTCAGCGCTGCCGACTATCAGTGGACGGAACTAATCCAATCACTGTACTATAACGTTCATCACATAGAACTGACAACAAAACAAGCTGACGAGTTGTCTTTCACAGAAAAAAGTGAACTGATGCAGAAGGATCCTGTGACGTCCGCACGATATTTCGACTTTCGCATGAAAAAGTTCATCCACGAATGCCTTCTTTCACCACTGCACCCACTCGGAGATGTGGAACATTATTTCTACCGTATAGAATTTCAACAGCGCGGTTCAAGTCACTGTCACATGATAATTTGGTGTAAGGACGCTCCAAAATATGAGGAAGGTGAAGACAATTCGGCGGTATTAAAATACATAGACCGTTATGTCACATGTGACGGCAACCCGGGAAAACCGAACAACAAATATGTTCACCTCCAAGAACACCTACACTCAAAGACCTGTAGAAAAGGAGGTCATCCCATCTGTAGGTTCCAATATCCTCTGCCACCAATGAACAATACGATCATATTAGAACCCAACATCCACAAAACTGCAAAACAAGAAGAGCAATATCTAGCACTACAAGAATACTTAGATTCACCAGCCATAGAAGAAGACACAACATTAGAAGAAGTACTGGATCACTTCAAAATCGACATGAAGGAATACCTTTTGATAGTGAGATCCAAATTAAGAACACCAAAAGTATGCTTGAAGAGAAAACCCATAGATGCACGCGTCAATGGATACATGAGAAACTTGTTAGGAACATGGAAAGCAAACATGGACTGCCAATACTGTTTAGACCCACATGCAGTAATTGTCTACATCATCAACTACATCAATAAACAAAACCGAGGGTTGAGTTTAGCGTTACAGACGATAGTGAACAAATGCAAAGACGAAGGAAAAAACATCCGTGACACAATAAAAGACCTCGGTCTGGTGTATCTGAAATCCAGTGAAACTTGCATTCAAGAGGCAGTGTATCTATTGTTGGGTCTTCCCTTGACATACAATACCAAACAAGTCATTGCAATACATACAGCAAAACTAAGAGACAGAACTGGAGTGTTGAAGAAAGAAGAAATCATCCAAGAGTTACAAGGCGACGACGAAAATATCTTCATCAACAGTAAATACACAGTGTATCGAGACCGTCCAGAATATTTCTACAACTTCACACTTGCAGACTACTCTACAATGGTGACAAAGAATAAGTTAAAAGATATTCCAGGGATCGAGAGAAAAATGGGAGAAAACAAAACACCAAACACTTGGCGGTATGTGGACGAAACCCATTCATATAACATCATAACGGACAAAAGAATCCTACGTTACTATATTCCACGGAAACAAAAAGACTCAGAGGAATATTATCGCATATCATTGCTATTGTTTCATCCTTGGATCATTGATCCAGAAACATTTGTGGAAGATCAAGAAATGAGTTTCGAAGACAGATACAAGTCCCTGACAGAACAGGAAATTACTGCTCTAGAGAACAATCGCTCTTCATATAATGCTCTAGATGTTGGACATTTAGAAGGTATCCAATCACAATATATGGAATCTAGACAAAGTGAAGTAGCACCAGGCACAGAAGAACAACAAATGAAAATGGATGACACAAAAATTGATTCGGACAGTGAAGAAGAAGACATAGAGAAATTAGAACCAAATGACAATGAATTTTTCCAACCATTTATTCAAAGATACACAGCACAAAAGCTGCCTTCTCAAAATTTTCCCTCCCTCAGTACTCCTGTATCGAAAATTGTCGAATCAAAATGGCCCAAGTCAGATTTATTGAATGCTATAAACAAACTGAATGCCAAGCAAAGAGAAATATATGATCATGTTATGAAACACATTACTACTGAAAACCAACAACTGAGAATTTTTGTCACCGGTTCAGGAGGAACGGGCAAATCTAAGGTTCTCCATTGCTTGAACCAATCCATCAACCGCTACTACAACACGCAGAACGATGAAAATGTTTCAGATCAGACAGTCATCAAATTAGCTTTCACAGGAAAGGCAGCTTATTTGATAGGTGGACAGACAATTCACTCAGGGTTAGGGATGCCTGTCGGAGGAACAGATGGTAATTCTGGATATAGTCGACTTGCAGCAGAAGCATTAGGAGAAAAGAGAATGAAATATCGACACAGCAAGGTCATAATGCTGGATGAAATCTCCATGGTAGGAATCAACATGTTCCGAAAGATCGACCTTCGTCTCCGACAAATATTTGGCACACGACAAATATTTGGCAACCTCCACATAATAGTATTCGGTGACTTGTACCAGCTACCTCCTGTGATAGACCCACCGATATACCGCGAACAGTTGAAAAATAAGGAAGCTTTGGATCGAAGCATATGGAAAGACAATTTTGACTTGTTCGAGTTAACTCAATCAATGCGACAGAAAGGTGACCCCGCTTTCTCTGAAATCCTCAACAGAATTCGAACAAACAGCTGGAAAGATTCAGACATCACTACGTTGTCCTCTCGAAGCACTACGGAAGAGACAGACTGGAAAAACAAGAAACAGACTCATTTGTTCTTGCACAACCGAGATGTGGACAGATATAACAGTTTCAGATATGACGAGCAAACAACACGTAAATGTACAGTCAGATGCAAAGATTTCTACCCCAAAGGAATGTCACGGAAAAAAAAGAAAGAAATACAGCCACTGCTCAAAATGCACAAAAAAACAAATTTCATTCCATATATTTTGGAAGCAGCGATAGATCTAGACTACGATATAGTATACAACTTAGACGTCAGTGACGGCATTGCAAATGGGACCACAGGTGTTTTAAAACATATGACATTTCAACCTGAATTTCAGAATCCTTGTATTCTGTGGCTCCTATTTGAAGACAACAAAATTGGTCAAAAGTACAAACAGAAATATTTACATTTCTACCAAGAAAACATTTCCCCAAATTGGATACCTTTCTTCATAGAGACAATGGATTTCACTTTGGAAAGCACATGGAAAATGACCCGACGTCAGTTTCCCATGAGACTATCTTGTGGAAAAACTATACATAAATCGCAAGGTATCACTTACGGATCCATTTCTGTTCAAGTAAAGAAACCATACAAAGAGAATCTACTTTATGTAGCCATCAGTCGAGTAGAAAGGTTGTCTGATCTCCATCTTGTAGAATTCAGTGAAGACCAAATAGTTGCAGACAAAGACGTCCCGAAGGAGATGGAAAGACTGCGTATGGAACAAACTCTGACACTGAATTCTCCGACATACGACAAAAAACAGTCTAATGTCATCATTTCTTATCACAATGCCCAGTCCCTATACAGACACATGTCCTGTGTCAGAAATCACAAAATTTCAACACAGAGTGACATCATATTACTGAATGAGACTCACCTACTGGAATCGGATCCAGATTGTCTATATGAAATGTCAAGGAAAAAAATGATCCGATTTGATTGTTTCCAACCCTGTGACAAAAGAAGACCAAGCCACGGTCTATGTATGTACATATCAGGACAAGTCAGAGAACCACTTTTCTTAAAAGAAAGGACAAACAACACCGAATACATGATGATGAGTTGTTCTTTGAAATTTACAGATGTGCTGCAACACATCAATGTTTGTGTGTTCTATTGTCGCCCAAATGCTTCAAAACAAAATAAATTGGACATGTTCAAAAAGATAAGGAATCAATGTATTGCAACAGATACTTGCATCATATTTGGAGATTTAAATTCTGACGTACTACAAGATGAGAACACACGGCTATTGAAAGAAATAGAAGAAATCACAGAATGTGTGAACACGGTCGAAAGTTATACTACACGTGCAAAAACAGCAATTGACATTTGTTTAACCAACATAAACAGACACGTCGAGAACACATGTACGGTCGGGACACATTATATTGAGTGGTCCTACCACATGGCTCTGTCTACCATTCTCCAAAGACAATCATGGTAAGTCCCAAAAATGGTATACAACAAAGTCAACAACTGATATATAAAACAAGAACAGGTCTGGTCATTTTGATACCACTATATATGTTACATTCACTAAACCACTGTTTTACTATCAACATGATCATATCCATCATATTTCAGTACAACGTTTTCTTACTCATCAAAAGCATGAATACATCATCCATTCAACACATAGCTAATACTTTTTCATCACTGAGTTGATCAGATTCAATATATGGACACCAAAACATGCCGAAATTCACTTCAAGAAAGATGCAACAACTGTGATGTAAATTAATACATGAATTGTACCAAAAGCATTCACTTCATGTCCATTCCACCTGTCTTTTGGTATCTTTTTTGCAGGTCAAACAGCACTAAAAATCTAACAAAATACCGCTCCTTCATGTGCCCAAATGTATTGATGTATTTAAAATTGTACACTAAAAACAAAAAAATAACTATTCATTTTTTTATTGTTTTCAGCATGTTACATTTTCTCCCATTTTCTTCAGATCATCCTACTTATTGAAACAATGTTTCACATCACATATTAAAAAAAGAAAGTATGTAACATTCCTTTTTGCACTTACACACAAAATATAACTATGACATTTTTTTTGAATACAGTTCTACAAACGCGGCTGAAAGAACAGACCACAGAGTGTGAAGATACCGGTTGAAATCACAGGAAAACCTCAAGCTTGAAGTAAGTGCCTCAAATCATTAAGCCACACGCGTCACGTCTGGATTAACACAATAAGGTAGTGATCATTTACAATCCACAGGGGGGGAGGTGGTTGGTTTGGGGGGGTGGTCAAACAAATTTGGACCCCTTGACCGGGGAGTGCAAGAAAATTTGGACTCCTGTTAGGGAGAGGGGGCAAAAAAATTAAACCTCCTTTGAGCCAAAAAGCCCGCGTGTTACTATGCTTCAAATGGCCCGCGGATGAGCTGATTTTCAACCCTAAGTGGGGCGTAAAAAATGTTGACCCCTTCACTGGGGAGGCTGTAAAAAATTTCACGCGCTCCGCATTGAAAACCACCACCCCCCTATTGTTGTTAAAAAATGATCACTCCCTAATACTAAAGTAACTCAAGTGCGCTGGCCACAAACCGGTGCACTGGCACACGCATCGCACGGGGCAGTGCGCCAGCCTACTTTTTACAACAATGGCAGAACCAAGGGTTCGATACAGATGGCGAAAGTATTTCTTTTGTGATATTCACATTATAACATGGTCAGTTAAGCTGAATATAGATCTACATATTGCTTTGACTCCCCATCCGTGTTTCTGTTACATTATGATGCACCTGTACAGCCCAAACGTATTAGCTGGTATAAATCTACTCCACATCGTGTTCAGATCTCATGTTATTTCCCTGACCCATGTTCACGTCATGTTATTGTTAATACAACAAAACACAAACAATTTTCAATACACAAATGTTTATTTATTTCTTCTCTTGGACATCATTGTTACAAACATATCGTTATGTGAAGTTCTTATACAACATATCTTGATCTTGGGCTGACGTGTCTTATCTGCGTCTTTCAACTTGCCATGTTCCTCTCTCCACTGTTTGCCGGGCCTATCTCTGCTTTACTCAACTGCAACACAGGGGAGGGAAATATTTTAAATTTCCCCAAAAAAATGGGTGGTGGGTAGGGGTGCTATTTTTTATACCATGTTTTTAATGCCATTTCCAAATGCTCAACACGATGTACATATATAAATACTTACAGTGACATCGCACCCAGCATAAACACTGCTAGCAGGAGCACCAACTCCACCGCTAGCTTTGAGATGTCCACCATCCGACAGAGCATCATGACCAGCTGGTACAGGGCTCGCCCTGCAAAGAGAAATACACTTCCCATTAATCCTACATTCAATATATTTTTCAAAATGTAGGTCTATTTTAATTTTATTATGTCTATATCTATTATTTCTATTTCACTTTAAGCTGAATGGGATATTTTTTAACGTCCCTACTTCCCCCGCCCTCCCTCCCATTTTTTACCCCCTTTTTTTCTCTCTCTTACTTACCGCTCCCCGGGTGAGTGACCAAGATCACATCCAAGTCTCTCTTTATCCCCTCTATCTTGTCTCCCACCTTCCTTATCCGTCTTAACATTGCCTGCAGTATCGCATAGCTCTCTCGCTCCTGCTCCGACATCTCCTGTCACAAAACAAGCAAAAAAAAGTGTTACTTGCATGTAAAAAACAATTCATGAAATATTGATTTAAATTTTTTTAATTTTTTTTAACTTTAAGTGTCTGTATGTAGCTACATGGATATGTACTACATTTAAATATTGCACAATTATAGAACAGTACAGGAAAGGAGAGGAGAGAGTTCTGGGTACTTAAACTTGTCAATCAGTCTCCAGTAGGGAAAGTACATTTGCCAAGTTAACACATTTAGTCAGTATCAGATCAAATATTGAACACAGCGCCTCAGTTAGAGCTTCAGTAAAGGGTTCCTATAGCTTCAGCTGATACCTAATTTGACTGCAGTGTTGATCTTTGGCCTGATACCTTGCTACAATACGTATACAGCAGAGAAAACAACAAGAGCACTGTAGATAGACAGTTAGCTATATATTAAGGGTTTGTGCTGTGCACTCTATCGTAGGCTAAATGCATACATTTCGTTTAAAAAAGTCAACTTGCTTTTTTAATTAAGTCTTTATATCAAACTAATATGAAATTATGGTTGGTCAAACATCTCAAATCAACCCAATAATTCTGCCACGCTTGACCATAGTTAATAGTTTGTGAGTTTGTGATGACTGCAGCATTGTTGAATCTGGGAGATGCGAGATTACACTGACACCTTGGCCGGGTGTAGGGCCACACAGTCCGCCCACATTTGCAGGGCAGAGAGAGCCACAGAGGATGGCAGCCAGGCTACCCCTAGGCCGGGTGTAGGGCCACAACCTCTGCCCATACACACAGCCTGTCCAGCTGCTGGAGGGTTATATTCTCCCAACATTTTAGCACAGCTTTTAAATCATACTGCATTTTAACCGCACCATTAATTTCTTTACAATGGTACCTATTGGGTACAAATTCTCCTGTTAAGCAATTGGGAATGAGCTTTCAAACAATTGACGGTTTGAAACTTCCCTGTTTAAACAAATTATCACACTTTACACTCGCCCAGCCGTCAGAAGGGCGCACGCCAGATAGGTTAGTCCCTACTGTAGAAAGAGCTGTGCAGAAAACGGGCGAAAATGGGGGGTATTTGGCATATTTTTATTTTTCCGGCTTCATTTATGCATCATATAGACGGTCATGCGCAGTTCCATGTGCATCATGGCGCTCATATACCCCCCCCCTACCCTCGCTGAAGCCAACAACCCACATACCTTGTTATGATGAGTAAAAAGCAGAGAAAACGACGAGAGCACTGTAGAAGGACGTGCGCGCTAAACGGGCGAAAATGGGGGGTATTTGGCATATTTTTATTTTTCCAGCTTCATTTATGCATCATGTAGACGGTAATGCGAACTCCCATATGCATCATGGGTCTCATATAGCCCCCCCCCCCCCTACCCTCGCTTAAGCCAATAAAACACAAAAAAAATAGTTATTTTTTTTAGTATGAACCAGTGCTTTTTAGGAGGGCAGGGACTTTTGATTTCGTCACTTTTGATTTATCGCACGTTTCCTCCCCAAAAACCTAATTTTTAGCCCTATTCCTGCCCAAGATGCTCGTTCTTTAGCCCTTCCCTCCCCAATATGTTCTTTTTCAGACATTTTTTACTCCTTTCCAGCAGGAAGTCCTATTTATAGGCAGTGAAAATACACTTTTCATACACTTTTTAGGCATTTTGGGCAAAAAAGGGCCTATCAAAAATAATTTTCAGCTGAAAAGTGACTAAGAAATAATATTTTGGCCAGGAAAGGGCCTAAGGAAGACAATATCCTGCTGTAAATACCTAAAAAGTGTGTAAAAAGTGCATTTCCAGTATGTATAAAAATGATTTCCTGCTGGAAAGCCCTGAAAAGTGTGTAAAAAGTGTCTTTTCACTGTGTATATATAACATCTCCTGCTCGAAAGGACCAATAAATGTCTGAAAATGAGTATTTTAGGCAGGAAAAAGCCTATGAAACAGGATCTCCTGCTTGTAATGCCTAAGAAGTGTCTAATATGTGTACTGTGCTTGTACATGGGTACCCACATTTTAAGCCGTTTTGGCAGGTCAAATTATAGCAAGACGACAGTGCCCTGCTGTCGATTTGTAGCTATATAAATACATACAGTAAAACCCCTGTCACTGCATTTTGGCCCACTATTTTCCTGTGTCCGTCCTTTTGTAAAAGTGCCTAAAACGTCCATGTCCCCATGTCGCCCGTATCGATTTTCACCCATGTACAGGCACTGCATTGTCATTGTCAATTCATATCATCTCCTCCTGCCACGCCACCTGGTGTATTACATGCGAATTAACTGTATGTCACGTGACCTGTTAATGTATGCAAAGCTCCAACAAGACGACGCCATGTTGGAAACAATACAACTACTGTAAAATCGCCTCACACTGTGTCCTCCACTAGTTGCCATAATATCTACTGTTTGCCTTCTTTTGCTGTGCTACAGGAAGGACTATAGTTCCAGCCAAGCAACGAGTGGATGCAGGATGGCAGATTCACCACAGAAAACGAAAACGACTCCAAAGAAACCACCAACTCCCAGGAAAGTAAAGAGAAGTCCTACTTCCTTACTGGACAGTGGAAGTGTTAAAATAAGCACTTTGTTATCATATAAGACGACGACAACAGAGAACAGAACACTCATGGCTGTCGTCACGGCCATGTCGCCAGGACTGAAAGATCACGAGATCATCTTTAAGAAGAGAAAACGTGTCTGCCTAGTGGACACAACAGGGGCAATGTTGGCCTACGTGATGACGAAGGGCTTCATGGCCGAAATAGGAGATGTCCTGGCGATAAAGGATTTTAGTGTCACTCTCAACCGACTGACTCTTCATATCAACACTATCATCGGCAGGTGAGTTTGTGTTATGTTTTTTTATATGATACTTTGCATATGGTATATGACAAGATCTGACATAGCTGGGAGAAATGTGACAAAATGCAAAACACACCATTTCCCGCCAGAGGAGAGTACCTTGCACCGGCGTTCATTAGAAAACCGCCTGTACAAGGAGCAACACGCGTCCACATTACCACCTCAAAGTATTGGCTTTTGACGCTGAATTGCACTCCTCCTATCATTCCACACACTCAAATAGAGTTGCCAGATAAGTCTTCAAATAATATATCATCATACAGAAACATTGTCTTCTCAGTTTGCCACATTTTGACACTATATCATACCCGAAAAAAAACACTGACATTCCAAAATGTCCTTCAAAGAGGGGAGCAGCACATTCTGTTCATTCGACAGATGGTTCAGAGCAGAAGACATATCATTCTATCCCGTCGACTGCTTTGTATGGGTACATGAAGAAAACGAACCCAGAGACTCTTCTCTTATTGCATTAGAAGTAATTCTCTCTGCTACTTCTCCAAAAGGTCGATGTACTTTGAACATGAGACAATGCCTTGTGACAGAAAGAGAAAACTGGATTATCCACCTGCCACACGAGTCAGAGTACATCAGAATGCATCAACGTCTAGCAGTGCATCTCAAAGATGAAATAAAAATGCTACAGGAAAAAAAAGGAAACATAGAACTTGCACCTCTCTTCCCATTTTCAAGTGAACAAGATCAGTTTAATTTGCCACCCATGCAAGATCCCATGTTCAAAACCCCTACACATGTATTCAATGTCGGCACATTAGACACAGTGCATCATATGACGCTATATGTCAGTGAAATACCACAGGACACATCTGCTGTAAATGAAATACAGTTTCACATGTTTCTCCTCATGCAGACGAGTAGATCTCAAGGTGCATTGAGTTCAAGGATAAAAATATCGGTTGAAAAAAAAGACTGGGAAAAAAAAATCCTGTCTTCAGATGTATTGACGGACATGCGACACAAAATGCAAAATCATTACTGGAAAGAACGGGACATGTTGGAGGAAGAGGACTTCAGTCTGTGACTGACAGCAGTTTACAGCACTGTTTCGCTGTTACTATACACTTCCAGGTATAGATAGAAAAAAGGGAAAAAAATGCATCACATCTAATACTGTTTTCACTATTACTATGTTGAATCTCAACAAATATTTATGTAAAGAAAATACAAAACTTTAATGCATCAATCGATACATGTATAGCAGTAATCAATTTTATCTAATCAATTTTAAACCAAAGAACACAACCTATCTCAATGACTGTTTCATTCCTAATGTTGTATGTCACTTAGAACAAAAATATTAATATCTCCATGTACAATACAGTGGTACAGACCGATTTACTAATTCCTACTGTTCATTTGCAGGGGCCAAAAGATCAAAGTTAGTCAAGACGACATGGACCTTGGATCTCAAATGCTGCAGGAACCTGTTCGAACATACACCTCTATTCCAGACATCTTACGAACGAAGTATGAGCAGCACAGCAACGTCTCGATGAAGGGTGAAGTGAGCCGGGTAAGAACATGTCTCTTCCTTGAAGTATAATTTCAAATCCATATAAATTGAACTTTACATTCTGTTTCACTTAGATCTCTTCCACCAAGTCATACCATGAGCTTAAAACATTAGAATTGTTCATCCAAGATAACATGAAAAGAGCAACACAAAATAACTTCAAGAAATATTAAAAGACACAAACAATAATAAAAAGACACACTATATCATATACTCAGGCATTGAATTTTTCGGATATATCCACATTTCCAGATTTTTTATTTGCATGAAGTGATTCCTGTTAATTGTATACATGCAATGAAATAATATTTTACAACAAATAGAGGGCGGGGGTTTAAGTCTGTACAGCACTACATACCATGCCATATATAAAAAATGTCCCGCAGAAAATGTCTGTTGGCTACTTATTGGTTCGGGGGATCGGTGTCTGTACCACAAGCTTGACAACTTTCAGCTGTCGCCGTTGTGGTGACCGATCCACACAGCGCTTGGGATATGGAGATGGCGGAGTGGGGAAACGTCTGTGAAAGGAATTATGCAATTAAATGTGGCGAATTGTCCTTTCCCGGTTTTAGGCACTGTTTTGGTAAACAGGAGATAATGGCATATCGTGAATTTTATATACTTTTCTCAATTAAAATATAAAGTGATTCTTATTTTCCTGTCCAGAAAGGTCAGTGCCATCTTTCAGTATACACCAAGAAAAGAAATATTTATTTTGATAAGCATGATCCCATTTGAAGCATGCATGTTTCTGCATGTAGACAGCATCGCCATTTTGGATTTTCGCATAAAATCACTTTGTCAACATTATGGTACAAGAAATAGAGGAGGTATTTCTGGAGTATAATCCAGCCAGACCTTGGCGGGAACCACCGGTTAACCAGGTTCTTTGCGCATGCGCGGGTATCATTTCCGTCTTCTCGGATCGAAGATCGGCCATTGTTGTTTATGGCAGAGAAGGTAGCACAAGCCAGCGTGTAAATCAGGGATTGATGTAATAATTTTTTTAACTCCTTTAGATACCAGTATTCACTCCAAAAGGGATGGACATCTATCTGCTAGTGTATTTTTCTGTTCAGTGGTGAGCAATTCATTGACAAAAGACATTTTAATCATACCATACTTTGGTCTTTTTGTAACGTAATCCATGAAAACCACCACATTGTCTGCACTCGCCACCAAGATCGGGCAAGGCGTATGTGCACAAGTGCGCAGGCGTAGTGTAAACAAAATTGTGGATACGCACTGTTCGAAGCTGACTTACAGATCAAAACTAGCTGAAACAATGTTATCTATAGCCTGTTCATCTATTGTACATTTAAATATAGGATTTATTTTAGTGCTTGGGCTCTGTTTCCATGCGATTAACTCTCTTTTAACTGCAGAAACCATACATTTACTGTTCAAAATTATCCAATGCAAGTTCAACTCGCACAAATATGCTAATGTCACGTGATGAAATCCATCCCTGCAATATGATTTGTGTTCAGACCGTCCTAAAAAATGCTGCCAACTTCTCCGGAGTGGGGTAGGCCCAGACTTGACATAAAGTTGACCATATTGATCAAAATAGGCCCTAATATATCCATTCCACCTAAAATTATCACCTCCCCCCCCGCCCATTCCAGTAGACCATCGAATTTCGACGCCAAATGTGATTTTGTTGTCCTTAAATAACGGCTCGCCAGCTTGGATGTGCCTGTTCCGGGGCCTGTTCGGAGTACAGGGTCCATTCCACCTGTACTTTTCACCCCACTCGTAATACATCGATCCCACCCCTTCTAACTGTACCATCCTGCTTTGGATGTCTTTAATACGTTTAGATTTACTCATAACAAGACCCTAATGTATGTTTTATCGACCAACCTCGTGTTCCCAGACGTTTGACAAGATGGTAAGACTGTTAGTACACTGACATCACTACAGGTGGCGCTGCAGTAGCAGCAGCGTCCGTGATGGCTTTCCCGCGCTTACTACGACAAGGTTGTGTGGGTGTGCAGTGCTATAGGCAATTTTATCAATGTAGGCGTACTAATTAACTGGAACCTAGACTATTCAAAAAAAGGGGGGGCGCCGGTGGTAGCCTATAGTATGGCCCTAGACCCTTAAATTCGATATGGCGACATGGACCATTTTGGGCTTTAGTGACATGGGACATGAGGAAAAACTAGATAGTGACATGGGACAAGGACCATTTCTTAAAATCGATATGGCGACATGGACATTTCTTAAAATCAATATGGCGACATGAGCATTTCTTATAATCAACATGGGACATGGGACCCCCTCATCAAGGGCCCCTATAGTCAATTTTATCAATGTAGGCCTATTAACTAGCCTATATATATGCTATAGGCAATTTTATTTCAATATAGGCCTAAAAAATGTTGCCCTATCCCCAGTCCAATTCGAACAATTAGGCTTAGGAATATTGCCTATTGAGATGAGTACTGAGATGGGATAAAGTGTGTTTGTTGAGAAAATGAACTGTACGTTTTATTAATGTAGTAGGTATGAATGTACCGGTATTATTTATGATTAGACTTGGGAATAGTCTCATAGACAACCAGTGGTGCTGGTTGTTCTAAGCCGATTCCCCGAGCCTCATTCATTTCTAGAAATGAACATGGTAGGAAGCATTCAGCTTTAGGTCACAATTGTATATTGTTTAGGCCTAGTATGTACCCCCGCCCTTTTAGAAAAAATTCACAAATTGAATATTTTGCCATTCGAACAGTCATTTTATTTATGTACGGCTACTAATTGTAGCCTACACTATTGAAAAAAGGGGGGGGGATGCTATAGACAATTTTATCAATGTAGGCCTACAAACTGTACCCTATACTATTGAAAAAGGGCTCATTATAGAGAAATAGGCCTATGACTTTGCAGCGACATGGCACACTCTCACAATAGACAAGTAGGGGCTATGTCACTATGCAGTCGATATAGAGCTAAATGTAAGATTTTTGAGAACAAAGGTTCAGTGAAAATGGAATAAAGTGCACTAGATTTTCATTCTCTACAAGATTACATACTGTATTTTCGGTTGTTTCTAAACCGATCCCCCGAGCCTTGGGCATTTTTACAAATGAACGAGCTATGAAGAATACAGTAACAAAGAACAATTGTTTCTTGTTGTATGTTTAATATAAACCCAATCGCATTCCTATATAGTATCACAGCATTCGATCTGTACAATAACATGATATATTCCACATGATATCTGATTTACAGTAACATCAACCAATATTTCTTCCCGCAGGTTTCTGCCATGACAGTCGTCAAATGTTCCGCTAGCGTTCCCACACCAAGTGGTAAACTGATCAAGAGAGGTAAGTTGGTGGACAATATATTTTAATACACAAAAATGACAACGAAATAAACTTCCTTCCATATGGATGCAATGAGTGTATACATGTGGAGTGGCTAAGGTTACATGAGTTGTCTTATGACGAATTCTGTTGGATGCTGTATTGCGAAATCGGTCCAAACCCTTCAGTGTGACCGCAGGTGGCAACACTTGCCTCGGGTTTGGGGTATGGACAGAGGTCACTATGATCTTCCGGTCTGTGTGTGCACACACAAGCTGGCTGCCTATATATACCCAGCATCCGATGGGACTTCTCGGATACTCTGAGCCACGCTCGTAAGAAGACCCCCTTGATCAGTGCGGCTGATTCATCTACTCATCTCTTCCAAACTCTACAGGGAGTTTGCACACATACATATTGCCTGTCTAGGGTGTTGAAGGAACCTATTGATTCACAATCTGTGAACAGTTGATCCGAACTGTGTTGATTTTGTTCTTTAATTGATACTGTAGCAATATCATAGAGACACAAAGTATGGTTCATTACACCTGTATCAAGATGTAGCAGTTTGATTTCTGCCACAAGAAGCAGTACAATATTAAGCTTTCTTTCATATACACAATATCTAAACCACTTGCATTGTAAATAAATTGTAGCATTTTCATTGCACAAAGACAATTTACATCCTTGTGTAGATGGATGTACATTTGCAACCCCAATGTCTTTTGACACATGCTATCATATTTCATTTCAGACATCGATGTGGAAGATACGGTAAACGAAAAGAAAATCACAGTGAGTCTTTTCGACGAGACTGCGATGTATGAGATATTCGTCGGATTCAAGGTGTTGATACACGACTCCCCCATTTACCATAACACTATGTTAAATACGAAGGTGGTCAGCGTATATTACGCAGACAACATCATTGTAAGTATACAATGTATATCAAGTTGGAACAACATACTTCTTGCCTTAAGTAGACAAGTAACAGCAACGGTATCATCCCCAATGTCATGTACTTTAATCCATATGGTAGATTACAAAGTGACTGATTTATTTCCACCTTACATGATACAAAAAAATGTCAAGATGTACTTACTACAAGATATCACTGATGACATTCCACACTATAACGCTACATACAGAAAATTTGGAAAATAACAATATTGCTTTGGAAGTGGCAAAGAAAATAAAACTGTAAAAAAAAAGAATACCAGTTAAATATTCTTTTCATTTTTCCAGCTGATACCATGCAACACCGTCGTAGAAACCGTGTACATAACGTCCGTAGAAGCCTCCACCTCCCCGGGGTACATGACTCTGATCATAAGGGACAAAACGAATTCCACGAGACGAGACATACATCAACAACGCTTGTTACGAGGCCTCGGTGAGGGATACGAACAGTACACAGCAGATGAGATCCGGAAAATTTGCCCTCTGGAAGGCAAGGCATCGATCCTAGGAGGAGAGATAACCAAGCTTGTTGTCCATACCATAACAGAACATGATATGGACGTGTCAGTCAATTTCTCCCAACTGTATTCATGCTCGGAAGACGATCCTCTAGATCCTTCAGCCATAGCAAGTCTATTTGATGAAGAAATCCAAGAAGGCGATGACTTCTCAGCATAGATAGCACATGAAAGTAGAGCTCATTGTGCTATATCTGAATGCACATATAGCACTGTACTACAACACAACTGTGATTTGAAAAACATTAAGTACTAAGTTGATAGATGGAACCGTCTGCACACTTCAACCATAGCAAGTCTTTTTGACAAAGCAGTGGTACTAAGTACTGACGTGTGACAACAGCAGATGGAGCTGTGTTTCATTTTACTACATATTGATGTACATACATGACTGTACTACAGGACAAATGTGATTTGAAATACTTGAAGTATTAACTTCATAGATAGGACCGTATATGCCGTTGAAGAATAGCAAGTCTATTGGACAAAGCAGTAGTACAAGGGAATCATGTCTGATGATATGACATGGACCTGTATTGCATTTTAATGACTGTGCTACAGGATAAGTGTGATTTGAAATACTTTAAGTATTAAGTTCATTGATAGCACCGTATATGCCTTTGAAGAACAGCAAGTCTATTCGACGAAACAGTAGTATAAGGGGATCATGTCTGATGATATGACATGGACCTATATTTCATTTTAATGTATGTTCATGGACATGAATGACTGTAGAATACCACAAGTGTGACTTGAAATACCTGAAGTATTATTTTGATCCATGGAACGACAGTTTCCTATAAATCATTTTAAGTTTGGTGATACAAAAAGCCACTGCAGTTTGTGTGGTCATAATGTTCATGTTTTATTCCAAGATCATTGAAGTATTGAAAATGCGGAATGACAAAAACATAAGTGAGCGTACACTACGTTGTAATACAGGATATTTCTGAAACATGACATGACAGTTCGCTTCATAGTAATATGAGAAAAAATCATATAACAGACATAGAAAAAGACATATTACAGGAGATATAGTAAATTGAGACATAATATATACATATTATCGTGTTTATGATAAATCATTGGTAAAAAATACTTACTTAAATTTGTTCGACACCTAATTAGAAAACAAAATCCATGTGTTGGAAAAGAAAACCTGATTGACATAGATAGATAAATATGATATATCATTTCGGATATTGCAATAGATCTTAAACACTAAATTTAAGATACTACACGGTGTATTGAACTTTACACTACTTAGAAAAAAAAAGAAAGAAAAAAAGCTACTTCCATGCACAGAAAAAAATTCCATTGCTGTTTCATGTACTATAAGCAATCAAAAGTTTTTCATTAAGTCTTTGTGGTACATGTTTCCCAAAGAAAAAAGGAAGCATATGTTGGCATACACCACTGTACCATTTTGTCTATTGTGATACGTGCCATACTTGTCAAGCAAGACAGAAAACAATGACTTGATACAAAAATAAACAACATGTCATCTTCATATTGCTGTCACTTTTTACTTGAATACATATATCATAGAAGAAGCAATAAGAAGTAATAGAATATGAAAGAAGACTGAGAATTTGAAAAGTGCTTTCACACATTATTTATATACCTAAATCATTTCAACATTGAACAATACAACTAGCATTCCCTATTACATTATATCAAACAAACCAAAGACCTGAGTCTTTTGTGATAACAATCACACGCTAGATTTTTAAATTCTACTTTTTGTTACTTTGTTTTAATCTCTTATTTTTTGGGCTTTCTTTTAGATTTCCGGTCAGGCCTGAATTTGTTCATTATAATGGTGCAAAACTTTGACAGGTTTGACAGGACAAGGGGGTCTTTGCTATTAAAAAGTTCATCGAATGTGGGTTCACATGGACGAGGTGTTATATGGTCGGCAATGAGTAGTGCCCGTTCCTCGTTAAACATGTCACATTGAAAGTAGGTACCCCAGAGGAGCGCTGCGCTCCCGTGAAATGGACCAAATGTCAGAGCATAAGGGCAATCTTTACATGCTCTTCACAGCCAGACCAATAATCATACAGGAATAGCAGACCACTCACCAGAAAGATATGGATCACCTGGTGATATCCATTAGCAATGCTCTGAATTTTGTGCAGCCTTAGTCTATGAGAATTGGTCTTTACTGAAGGCTGATATTCTATCAGTTAGACACTTTGTCACCTGTTTTCTACCAGGCTATTTTCCTAACTTTCCTTTCCAGTGGTCTTGCCATTCCACCATGGGTTGGACCTATACAAAATGAGCACCGTTGGATAGCTATGATTCAAACCTTTATTTGTATCCCCGGCACAATTATGAATAAATTCTATTGAAATTATGGCTGCATTAACAATAATAAAACATCTTAAATAGACAGATAATACTCCAAAAGAATTGATTGTGCCGCACCATGCCATGAAGCTCGAATTCTCTAGAATACCTATATTGAAACAGATATGCAATTCAATGGATGGGGCCGATGTGAGACTAAATCTAGGAAATAATCTTTGTAAAATAAGTATGATAACCCCCTGGTCATGTCCTAAATTGAGTAGGTGTATGCACTGTAAGTAGCATTACCACAAAGAAATTCCAAATATTCTAAATCATTCTAATTGTTATTCCTATCGATGCACCATGTCATTAGAATGACAAAGCTGTTTTACTTTTGTATGTAGCATGTCTAAAAGCACCAGAATTCAAGATTAATCATCAGAAAAAGTGGCACTCGATTGGAAGAAATCTCCTATAGAAAAGGCCCGTGACATGGACCCCCAGGTGTCACCCCAACCACACCATATGCGCAGCTTTCACAGCTTGCCGGCCGTCGGGGAGGGTGCGGGGGAGGGCCAGGAATGCCCCGGCTACCCTCTAAGGGACCTGGGGTGCAGAGGAGTGGGGGGCGTCCTAACACTCCCCAGTACACATAATAAAACTCCCTAATATGATTCGGAGAGTCAAAGCCGCGGCCCTTAACATAAACTTAGATTCACCATGTAAGTACCAATGGAAAGCCACGTTTCTCCTCTTTATAATGTACCTATGAGAAAATGGGCGCGGGGTAGATATATTGAACAATACAAGAAATTCCAAGAAAGTTTTTTTACTCATTTAATATCTCTGGTTTGCAACATCCTATTTTAAAAAGAACTCCGCCAAATAATAGCTTAAAACATCCTCTTATTTGATGACAGTTTTTGACAGCTTCATGATGTAAAGGGATGCCCGTTTCCACATGAATAGATGAAGGGTATTTCCAGTGGTGACTGAAAACGTGGCCCGTGCCTAGTAGTCATAACACTACCTGCAGCCATCCAACTGATAAAGGCCGCCTATTGGTGACGCTACTGTAAGTCTATGGGAGCACAATTAGGTACAGGCACTCAATACAGACCCAGATTCCAGTAAGTGAAGGGAAGAATATAGCTTAGAGTCAACAAAATTGCAAGAATTATTGACAAAGTGGATTAAATATGACATGGCCACCAGTGATACAAATATGGATGAACCTTATGTGGTGCCTTTACCATGGACTGGGGGAACAATGTGGCAGCCCATGTATAAGGAAAATAATTATTCTCCCAAAGGCAGACCCCATTAAATAACTCACTAGCTTTAAGGATTATATTATAATTATATGAATTGATCAGTCAGTTGGAATTCCATGGAATTATTTCTTATCAATATTCTGAATATTGCTATTTCACATGCTATCGATCTTCATTGAACATACAAACACTCCTTTTCGTTTGAAAATTCCTGGTACCAGGTGTTTTGACTCTAGTACATGAATCTCAAAATGTTGTAAAAAAAAAAATCCTTTCATACATATCTATATAGATGAATTATATGGAAATTATGATTTATCCCATACATGCATTATTCTCTCACTTTGACTTGGATTTGTTGTGGGCATATTGGTTTTGAAGGCACTCCTAGGGATAAATGTGGTGTATAATTTTCTTGCTGCATACTCATATGAAGTAGGTGAAAACCAATGATCAAGCTTTCTTTGCAATTAGTTTGACTGCAGTACCTTTATTTACTGGACTTACAGCTGGGGCCAGGTGTACTCATGCATGGCAGAGGACAGGTGAGTGGGGCTAGCAGCCACCACCACTCCACTCACATTACCTGTGTACATATACATGTTTACTATAAAACCAAGCTAAACACCACTTTGTGATCTATATTATTTTCTATAGTTTAAGCATTGTGATACTGACCCTGCTTTCATTATGATCTAAAATAGACTCCATAGATATGATTGTGTGCTGACTTCCATGGTAGAGTAAGGGAATAGAGCAGATGGTAGAATCTCAATACAACTCTTCCCCTTCCTCAAAAGGGGGATCTGGCCCCGAAAATGCAAAATTTATTTGAGTTCCCTTATCTATAGAAATATATAGGCTTTGTCTCTGAGAAATTTGGGGATTTTATTTTTTAGGGGGGAGGGGTTGGGGGGGGGGCGAAATTTTTCTTGGGTCCTCTCCCAAAATCTCTTTTCAAGATACTCTATGCTTCGAATTTCAAGACAATCCGACCACTGGTTGTGATTCAATCGCCCTTTATATAAGATGGGCCTGCAGGTGACCACTGGCTTATGACTGAGACAAGGCTATGAATAAGTGATTTTGTCATTTTTAAACATCAGTAGGTCATTAAATCTCAATGGGAATGTGATGAAAAAAAATTCAAGACACTCTATACCAGTTGTACATATGTTTTCCACAATATAATAGTGCTCAACCTAATACCCTTGAAGTTGTATATGGCCTGAAAATGGAAGAATGCCTATTTTCACTAGCTTTTCCTGCGCAAAGTAGCATTTGAGGGGCATTTGTGTGCAAATAGATGTTAAACCAAGATCATTTCCCAAAGGGAGCATATGGTTTATCATGAATTAGCTATCAAACACAATCTGGCTGTGTTATATTTGATGTATGAACAACCTAAAAATGCTCAATTGGCCAATCAGGAAAAAAAGACAAATATAAGGTTAAACTTTTTTTCTTAAAAAAATCATAATGAATCAACCATTCAAAGGATCTCAACATAACTGATGTCCTTCCTTCACATTCTTTTCAAGCTTTCTAATGATACTATCGCCGAATCTCTAGGCCATTTATCTTCAAAATACCTGTGGTACCTATTGAAAGAGGTAATGAAATTCGTCCCTGATGCTGTTACGGTTACGGTCGGTACATTTTCTATCCCCAGCTTCAACTCCTGTGTATCTACCTATAACTACTGGGAGGCTGTGATTCCCACATCTAAACCTACACAGGTTTGCTGCACTTATAGGGTTCAGGTTGAGCATATCTTTCAAAGCACAGTTCCTTTTTGAACATTCTATAATTCAGACAGTGTCCAGAATCCATAACTCTGCTATGCCAGTCCTGGTGTTCAATGTAAGTCAACCTTCTCTTAACAGTGGTCTTTAGAAGGTTATGTGTTGAGGTGGACATGCTTCTAATATGATGGCTCTAGACCCCTAACTTCGGCACAGTGTTCTGAATGCCATATCGATCGATCCAACTCAATCTCAAACATTATGGTTGATAATTTCATGATAATTTTTAAATAATTGTCTTATAATATGTGGCAAGGTGTGACTAAGGGGCTTTTCCTCAGTACATGTCACATACCAACCCAGTTGTTGGGTAAAACAGACACCTTTATTTGTAAAATTCGATTTATATATCTTTATCCAACATTTAGTAGGCCCCTACTACATTAACCATTAAGGACGGCATAATGCATCATGCTCTTGGTCGTCATGGTGCATGAATGCAGCCCCGGCGAGTAACTCGCCAGGGCTGCACTCAAGCACCATGCCGACACTATGGGGTACAGACACTCCCAATGGGTTGGCATGATGCACCGGTGAGTTACTCGTTGGGGCTGCATTGGTGCATCATGATGACAAATGTAATCTTTTAGCGACATCCGTCCTTAAAGGGTTAATATATATGGTACGTTACCTTTCCGGGTCGTACTTGTCGGGTTGCGGCCACCTGTTGGGGTCCATGTGGATGGCGTAGATGGGGAGGCCGACCACCATACCCTTCTTGATGTACACCCCATTAATGGTGACGTCATGACTCGCCACACGGTCAACTCTGGTAAGGGGCAGCCAATAATGAGACATGGTAAAGTTAGTACATCCGAAAATTCCATTTTGTAAATCCTGCTTAAATTTGTTCTACACAATGTTTCAATATCATATTGATAGGTGAGGTGCAAACAAAATCTCAAGCGGAACTTCTTAAGTCTTGACTCGTGATCGGTACAAGAATTTCAGAACCTTTATTGAACATTTTCTGGACATTTTCTTGTGTCATATTCCCTGGAATTTCCTGTTTCTTGAACGAGTGAAACATCCTTTGCACAAGGAAAACATTGATACCATAGAGGAACACAAGGAAAATGGTTAGTGAAAGTAATTGCAATGCTATCTTATAACTTAATATTGGGGCGTTTTTAACTGATATTGATGTCTTTAACTTACCGCACGCCTGGCGGATGTAGACGCAGGTTCTCACACACGCACTGCTCCAGGTATGGCAGCTGCTGCATCTTGCTGTAGTCCACTGCCTCCTGCAGGTTAACATGACACACATTATACATCTGCTGCAGCTTGCAGTAGTCCACTGCCTCCTGCAGGTTAACATGACACACATTATACATCTGCTGCAGCTTGCCGTAGTCCACTGCCTCCTGCAGGTTAACATGACACACATTATACATCTGCTGCAGTCCCCCCCTCCTGCAGGTTAACATGACACACATTATACATCTGCTGCAGCTTGCCGTAGTCCACCCCCTCCTGCAGGTTAACATGACACACATTATAAATGTAGTCCACCGCCTCCTGCAGGTTAACATGACACACCTTATTGACTCAGGGTCTCCCCTGAGTCAAGTGAGACGATTCTGGACACCTCTTTTCCCTGAAAAATGAATATTGCTCCCATTTGCTCAATATTTCACTCTTTGCATCTTGCATGGTCTCAATAAATCACTTTCCACAATATCTATCTAATGGTGTGTTTGTTTTTCACAAATTCCTACTATAACCCCCTAAAAAACGAAAAAGAATATTAGGCTGTAATTGGTAGTAATTTGCTTCAGCATAGAGCTCTATGGGAGCGTGAAGACAACCGACAACCCCAAATTTGGATATTTCGTGACAACCAATGCTATCTCTATGGGAGGGGTAGGTGAGACGCTTTTTTTCAGACATCTGACAAACACTTAAGTACTAGAGGTAATTTACAGGGGAGGTTACTTGCTATTATTTGTGTAACAGTGATAACCCTGATTCACTTTGCACTGACAATGCACATATCGCAACAAAGACTATATGTAAATGTGAGTACCCCCCTCCCCCTCTCTCTACCGGCGTAATTGTTTACAATATGGACATGGGAGAAAGCTTTTTATTCAGTGTGTGTCGGACATAGACGTGAGAGGAGAAAAGACATAGATAGCCAAGATTGGGGGACATGAAAATTTGAATTAGGGCTCAAGTACCTCTCCAAAAAAAAGTAAATGTACAAATTTTTTCTGAGTGTACCCTTTTTTTGCGCGACTTACCTCACTCGGTGTGACTTTCTTAGGGCACCTGCGTCATGCGACCTATAGGTTGTGTGGTGCAGGCCTATAGGTAGTGGTCAGTTCCTGATATGCTATACTTGTGACGCACAATTTGGGTATGCTATCCGAAACGGTCCAGCCAGGATATAACAGGGGGAGCAATGGATGATATGGATAGTGGACTAGGGTAAACCAAAGGTGCTGAATCCATTTCTGTTATGTGTAGAATGATATCTAGGTCAGAAAAAGGTCAAAATCAAGGTCAAAGGTCACATCGTTAAGAATCCCATTAATACAAGAGTGCACCCTTTCTCTTTCTTACTATGATAAATGATACATTTCCCTTCACACCTCTACCTGACCCTGAGTCTAGTGTGATCTCAATCACACGTTTAATCTTACATCTGCTGCAGCTTCCTGTAGTCCACCACCTCCTGCAGGTGGAACATTAGACACATTATACATCTGCTACAACAGGTCCACCCCCTCCTGCAGGTTAACATCACACATATTAGGCTTTGTCTCACGAGATTGGGTCAATGTGAAAGTCTATGTCTGTGTGCAGTCTTTGACCGGGTGCAATCTGTGACCGGCTTGATAGAAAACAGTTTGATTAGGGCAAATGAAAATATAACCATTTAATGGGCTATTAATTACTAATTTAAAGTGTTATAACATCCATTAACATTTTCAGCCCTTTCATATCTTCTTTTGCCTTAAATAAACTATTTTCTATATAAGACTGAAGATTGATTATTTGAAGATTTGGTAAATTATGAAGATTTGCAGGAACTGATTTTGCATGACTTTCAGGTGATTGCTGTATACGTTTCAATATTTGAAAATAAAGCATATTTAAGGAATGGTTAGCTCACATCTTTACCAATGACGTCCCTGATCTCCTTGATGACTTTGTCCTGTATGTCGGGGTGCAAGGCCATGTTGTATAGAAAGTAGGACAAGGCGTTGGCTGTCGAGTCATACCCGGCGATGAAGAACAACAAAGCATTGGCCAAGATGTCATCAGTAGTGACACCTGCAAGAAAGACAATTGGAATAGTAGCATCCAAAGGTGAATAGCACAGAATATAAATTACCCCTTTTTTCAGGAATATGCAGCCTTTTTCTTTTACACCTTTTGCTTAATAGCAATCAATCTTCGATATATCGCCCCCAAATCCACCCCTATTTCCATGGTTGAATGTTCCAACGAGGATGACTTGGGGTAGAGTACAGAAGCACCCCTCACCTGTTCCGTGTGGGTCAACATGATCTGGTTCAGCTTTAGGGTTGGTTTCGTCCTCATCCCCAATACTTTCTCCTCTCCTTGCCTTCATCATCAACTGAATGAAATCTGTCCTGGACTATAAATAAAAGTGATCTTGGCTTATTAGATATATTTGAACCATTATATATCCGTAATGAATATTCATTAGTTTAGCAGTTCAATTAGATGTTTTTTTGTTTGTAATATTTTAACTTGACTTTTGTAAACTTAGGAGATTCAATCTTTTATTGAGAAGATTTTTGCCAATTTAAAAAAAATTCAAGTTTGACCCTATTCAGGATTTCTAATCGTCAATTTGGGAGGCGTGGCCATATGGACAAAGGCCAAAGATCTTAATCCACATTAACCCTAGTGATCCAAAAAAGAAGCAGGTAGGGTGCATAACTGTCTACCTTATCCTCTTTGCCGGTCCTCATCCCAATGGTCTGCTTCGCTACGTTAGCAAAAAACTCCTCAATGTCTTTGGGGAAGATTCTGAAGACGAATCCGAGCTTCATTAGGAACGATCTGAGGCCAGGAAGGAATACTGCAAAAAACATAACTGACATCAGCCATAACTATTACTTATATTTAAAGATGATGTAAGGATGGACATATTCAGGAGTTACGATATAATGGTTAAACTACTCTTATCATAAACGGGAGCGGGGTCACGTGTGCCCAACCACCCATGGTCAGCGCCATTTTGGAACTGTGATTTATGGGAAGCCCCCTTACTCCAGCATGGACCTCCTCTGTGTAAGCACTCTACAATATAGGTGCAGGGGAGGAGGTACGTAGGGGATGCAAGGGACCAAAGGCCTCTTGATACAAACTAATATGTAAGAAGTCTCGAAATTATCTTCTCAGTCTTTCCAATTCCTCATCATTCCGTGAGCAATTTCTCTCTCGATTGACAATTGGCCCCCACAACTGACTCATGGCCTCAACAATTTTTTTGTATCTATATAATTGCTCTAACATAAAAAGAATAGCACCATGAGCAACAATTTAAGATATTACTTACACATCAGGAGAAAGTTTAGATTTGCTGGTGATATGTTCAGAGCTCGTCTAGCGTGCTCTACAAAGGCATTGTTCCGGTCCTTCTGAGACTCGACCCTGAGACCGAACGCTGTACTAGCAATCACATCCATGGTGTAGCCTCCTGCATACCTATAAAGAAAAGCGTCTTGGAGAAACCAGAACTTGAACCCAGCACCTTCAAGTCCATAGCTCACGTCACTGGATTGGTATGGTACACTGGTTGCTAGGGAATTGTCATTTAGAATGTCTGTTTCTAGGCAACCGCTTTCCCTAACAACACAATAGTGACACCTGTGAAAAGCTCATCATTGATTTGGTGGCGGGGTAGGTAAACATCAAATTGACATATGGAATGTCAAAGTGCACTTTTTACGTTTTCTAGGTGGTTGCCATGGAAACGACCATTGCGGCCAAACGAGGCCGTACCCTGTCTAAAGCTTTTTATTGGGAAGAGAGGAAGTCATGTTCTATAAAAAAAGATGAAAAGAGAGAGTCTGCTGAACTTTCACTTCTGTTAAACAACAGTCAGTCACATAAAGTTATTCCCTTTTGAGAGCCGGCCTTATCCTTTCAATGACAACTAAGTAAGACAATTCTTCAAAGTCAACCTGGCTTTCTTTCTTCCACAGTCAAGCAATGCCTGACTCTGGGATGAGGGTCAGTAAGCCTGAGCCTTCTTTGTGTGTTACCAGGCAGAGACACAATGCAATATTGGAGTTGAAGTTTGATATTTTTGTTTGGCATTTTTATTTTGAGCATAATACATAGAGATACTGGGATCATCTGTAACATAATATTATGTTGGTACATGTTCCTCTATGTTGCTACACACCTAAATGACCTGTGGTCTGTGAAAGAACAACCTTCCCTTTTCAGGACAAGAGTATCAAGCGCTTCAGTATGGGGCTTGTTGGACCCTGTGTTGGAGAGAAAGCCAGGCAATGCTGGACTCCCTTTGACAAGAAAGTCAAGCAATGCTGCGCCATCTTTACAGTCAAAGTCAGTCTGACTTTCGCATTAGAGTGCTTTTGGCGACACATGTCTGACTGTGGCGTGTGAGTCCAGCTGACTCTTCCTTTTTTCGGTGTACCACAATGGCCCATCCCTACCTGCCTACCACCATGGTAGAGGGAGCTGTATTTGGTTATGCTTGTAAATTACACAAACTCCTTACTCCTTTATCTCCAGAGTCTTTGAGGTTTGGGAATCTTCCAACAGGCTATCTGCCAGTGTTCGGGCACACCGATTTATCTCTGAACTCATCTGCAAAATCAGGAAAACCTTTCAACATTAAGGGCCCTAGACAGGTAAAATTGACCAAGAAAGTGTAAAAATATGAACATTTCTTCATAATGTCATTAAGAAAACACGTATGGTCGGCCCTGTTTTGATAGGCACAGTCGGGTGACCTAAAACAAACATTTTTTTAGATTTAGCCTTAACATGCAGCAATGAGGTATCAGGCTCTCCTTAAGGTCCAAAAATCCCAAACAGGTTTCAGGTAAGATTCCCCCCCCCCCAAAAAAAAGGGTAGGTAGGTCGATTTTTTTTGACCAATTTGTTTTAAGGATTATGAGATGAAATTCTTCCCTTCTTCACATAATTTCAGTAAAAAAAGTTTTGAGTGAAAAAAGTATTTTTGGTAGAAAAACTCAAATATGCCTTCCCCTCCAAAAGTGCCTAGGGGTTTGGATAAAGAAAATAGTTTATGTACCATTTTGAGTTTGCCGGTGGTGAAGGTGGGTGTCATCTCGTTCCGCATGAACTTCCAGCGTGCATCAGTCAGGTTCCCCAGCATCATGTCAGTTATCGCGCTGTTACAGTTCAGTGTCTGAGGGAAAATTTAAAAAAAGAGTTGATACATCTGATTACTTGCAAGACCAATAACATAAATTTACATTTGCACCAGCTCCACAGCATGTGGATAGTCATATTGATTTATATATTTCAGTTTTCCCTGTTTTTTTTTCTGTACAATATGTTTATAAATAAACGTTTTGAACTGACCAGATGAGTGGGGATTGATTCAGAATGATGCAGTAATGTAGTGCTGGTGATGTACACACCGACCCTAGATCATTGATACATTACTGTCAGATGGCACCTAGCTCATGTGAGTGCACAGACAAACGTTTTGAGGAAGTCTTAATGAAATCTTACTGACATCATAGTCTTAAAATTTACCATGACACAGTTCATGTGTAGTTTTAAATATGTCTTTAAAAAATCGTAAAAAGGTATTTATCTGGGGTTCCGCCATTACAAAAGAAGAGGAAAAAAAGGAAAGAAAAAGGGGGGTTAGTGGCAGAGCCCCCCTCCTCCCATCTATACCAAGACTTTAATTGGTGCATTATGATGATGAATAAACATAAATCTATGTAGCTATATATTACTAGACCACATACCACTCTGTTCTGGAAGGCAGAGAACTGTTTGACCAACACCTCAGACAACATGTCTGCCTTGTACACCACCAGCTGAGGCTTGCTGCCCACAAACTCCCTGTAGTAAAGACACAGTTACATTACATAGTGTTAGGTCATAACAAACCCCCTGTAGTAAAGACACAGTTACATTACATAATGTTAGGTCATAACAAACTCCCTGCAGTAAAGACACAGTTACATTACATAGTGTGGTCAAGTCAAACCCCCTGTAGTCAGGACACAATTACATTACATAGTGTTAGGTCATAACAAACTCTCTAAAGTAAAGACACAGTTACATTAAATAGTATTAGGTCATAACAAACCCCTTGTAGTAAAGACACAGTTACATTACATAGTGTGGTCAAGTCATAACAAACTCCCTGTAGTCAGGACACAAACAGAAAAAAGCTTACAGTGTAATTAATAACACCAAAAACATGTGAAATATTCACAAATTTTAATTTGCAATAAATGTGTGAAATATAGGTGAAGTATTGCGTGAGAGAGTACTCTTTAGAAAACACAGATAACCTCAATGCTCCAATTAGCCTGAAAAAGTGCATAACATGTCTAGGTCCATTAAAATATTTCAAAACATCATACTGACCCACAGTACCCCTTCTCTCCATACAGCCTTAACTTGTCCAACTCAGAATATGGGGTAGCCTGCAAACACACACAAACAAAAGCTACCTAGTGTAAGAATACATTTTGTATCAGAAAATGTATATACCTCAAACGTGTGAACATGGTTTATCCTTGCCGAAAAAGACAATTATCATTGAATATTATATAATACTAAATTATGTTTTAACTGTAGGTTCTATAGCAGCTTTGAGGTCAAATGATATGAATTACTAAATTAGATTCGTTTTGATCATGATGATAAGTATTTGACATGTTTTCATAGTTGAAGTTGGACATTGAACTACTTTTGGTGGATGGCCATTGCAGTTGGTGATGGGGATAGGAAAGCAGACAAGTAGTACCGTTTTCCTCTCTTCTTCCACAACAGAGCTCCTGTAGTCTGAGCCTTTTGGCAGAGTCTTATCTGAGACAGTGCTGGGAGAGTGGTAACATTGTACCAAGATGTAACATTGTAGTCCCCTACATGGTGTAGGGATATGTAACAAGATGTAACATTATAGTCCCTTACCTTGGTGAACAGGGTGTAGATAGTGCCGAGTATGGGGATGGGTTGAGCGCCTCCAATACCTTGTTTCTTGAAGTAGTCAAAGTCCCGCGCATCATACCTACATGTTTGATTAAAGCAGCAACGTAACATCTTGGTTATAGGTTGACCTCAGCTATATGTTGGCCCCCTTTTTTGAGGAAATAAATTTGATGTATAGTAACTAAAAATGTTTACCATAAAGTCTCACATATAAGCCGGACCCTCGTACAAGCCACACCCAAAAGTTGACAAATCTTAATTTGTACAGGGATGGTGGCTAATTTAATACTTTACTATAATTTAAAAAAACCATTGTAAAAGCTGCACCCTTTATTGGCATATTTGGTTAAGTTGGTTCTGACTAATGGTT
This sequence comes from Harmothoe impar, assembly GCA_947462335.1. Lineage (NCBI taxonomy): Eukaryota > Metazoa > Annelida > Polychaeta > Phyllodocida > Polynoidae > Harmothoe > Harmothoe impar. The sequence goes on along the minus strand of OX381708.1, from coordinate 70,434,681 downwards.
TAAATAAGTGATACATTATAGTATATAATGTTTTCGCTGTAAATCTATTTATTAAAACTTCACCCATAAGTCAATCCCTACCTCTGCGGAGAATAAACACAAAAGAACCTATAGAGCGAAGGTTATTACAGTGCGACAAGTCAAGGACCTGGGGCACAGACCCCTTTTCAGGGTTCCCCTAAACCTAGCGACTGGTTTCAGGCTCTAGAAATATCAAAACTCTTTTAAGGAGCACACATTGCTTTGGTGTGCTATGACCTTTGCCATTATGATGGATGAATGTAGCCCTGGGCTGCATTCATCCATCATGACGACCATTTCCAAGAGAGTGTGTCATCTCCATAGGGTCAGCGTAATGCATGAATGCAGCCCTGGTGAGTTACTAATCGGAGCTGCATTCATGCACCTATGATGCATAAGGAAATATTGCACTAAAGTACTATTCAGCACTTAAAGGATTAAGAACCACTATCTGTAATACCTGTACCCACTCCTACTCTGATAATGGTAGTATATAGGGTATATTGGCCTACTCACATGAGGAAGATGACAACAGCAATAAGCAGGATGCCCCACCAGGGGAGGTCCACCAGGCCTAACACCAGCATCTTGGAGGCCTGAGGTCACAATCTACACACCACACACACCGCCTACCTCTTATATAGCTGACAATTCTAACTGTGAGATGGTGTTTGCCTTTCTATCATGAGACCTGAGGTGGCGACAGGGAGGACTGTAGTCTCTGTTTGTATATTACTTGCACTTTCTTAGCATAATGTCCAAAGTCTATGGTGACAGGAACAGCTCACATCCTGCATTAAAATGGTATTGCTCCTCTGCCACATCTAATTTGTGCTAGTTTTGCTCGTGGACACAGATGAAACCCGAGTGACATAGAGGGGGCAGAGAGGTGCTGGTGAGTATTAATTTTCATTTGACAAATCAATCCTCCCAGACATTTTTATATATTTCAGCTCTTACTAGCTCTGAATGAACCAGAGCCTACTGCTGTATATCTACTTCTACATCAGATTGGTCAACAAAAAGTGTCTTCAGGTTAGAATCTAGCACTATGGTTCAGAGGTCTGTATTTGCAGACTGTCTGTACACAGGCAAATACGAGATAACTCTCCCAGGTGCGCTGACAAACGTTAACAGCACAATCTTAATATTACATCTTAAAATGTCTTAATCTAAGGCAGTCCTGTTTTGTATTGAGAGTTGTATCTGCCACCTAGTGTCACATACCCACACTATGCTAGCTGGAGTTTGCCTTTATAGTATCCTACACCCTGTTGAGACAACATAAACATTTAAAAGAAAAAAAAACAAAAAAAAACATGGGGGTCAGGGGGCAGAGCCCCCATTACATACTAGTCCACTAGTCTATCCTACAATGGAGTGTGAAGTCTTGCCACTACTAGTGGCGCCATCCTAATTTGCTTAGTAACACTTTTAAGATAGTCTAAGATAGTTTAAGATATGATTAAGATAGGTTAAGATAAGATTAAGACTAATTTTAAGATAATTAGGACGATCTTAATTCTGTGTTAAGATTGCGCTGTTAACATTTGTCCGCGCACCTAGGAGAGCTATCCCGGGCATGCTGTAGACAGTGCAGTAGGTCAGGGTATGAGGGGGGGCAGATATGACAACCTCTGTGCTGGCTCGGTTACTGAGATTAGATTATACACACAGTTTTTTTTTACAAGTCATGTCTAGCCTTTTTGAATGTTTAACCCCTTAGTGCATAGTGCTTTTATACAATATGACCCTTGTTGTTCTGATACATGAATACAGCCATGCTATGTTTTATCGCTGCAGCTGCAGTCATCATACCACCCGCTAGGACTCTCAATCTGGTATCGGCAAATGTGAAGCACTGGCAAGTACTTGTCAGGGCTGCATTTTTGTCCCTTATGGACTTAAGTGCTGGACATTTGCTCAAGGTTGTAATAAACGCCATAGACATGATGCATTAATGCAACCCTGGGAGTTACTTGCTAGCATATCAAAGGTCTGTCCCTCTCACACCATGTTTATGCGTTGTCGGAACTTTGGCCTACCTTAACTTCGGCCTACTACAAAAACTTTCACTTGAGAAAGTTTCCTCTTCATTAGACAATGGGACGGTACACTACACAACAAACTATCTTCAAGATAAGACTCACTGTTAGATCAATACTTTTATGTGGTTGACTCATTGTGATCAAAATTTTATAGATACATTGGCTTAAAGAAGACACTTTAGCCCAGAGCAGCGAACTTTAGATTTTAACATGTCACCAATCTTTGCAGACTCATATGTAGACAGGTTAATCCATTAATAGAATAGGTCCTTCTTTCTATATGAAAATAGGTGAAACACCTCCTGAGAATAAAAGTCAGCCAACTGTAAACCTGATAACAATAACAATCTGCAAATTGGCTACTCAATGCTGCCTCCTGGTATGCATGAGCTGAATTACATCTCACTATGCTTCTTTAAATGAATTATTGAGGCCCTATTCCTACCCACAAGAACCACAAAGGTTTCCTTTTGTATTCATGCAAATCATACTAATATATTGCCCTATTTATTGGCAGTATGTAGACCTCCACCATAAATGTGCACTGAGTGTTCTTAGTTGCAAAGTATAAAAGCTACACACAAGACTAAGCCATTTTAGTTCCAACGACTAACTCAAGAGGTCATATTGGCATTGGTCTCTGCAAAAGTGCATTCACTTCCCGCCACTGAAATATCAATATCTGTGTTCTTGAAGACCACCTCCGGAGGTTTTGAATAATATGAGAAAACCAGAATATACCACTGCAGACATACTGTTTTGAATAATCCTTTAGTAAATGTGACATAAATATGTGAATAAAGTGGTGTTTTTAGCAAAAATAGTAAATCCCTCCAAATATTGAATTGGTCAATGTGCGCTTTCCTCACTTTGCACAAGGGGGCACTGCTGTACATGGTCTGCTGTGAGAGGCCGTTGCTAAGTACATGTGTGAGAGAGAGAGTGTGTGTGTGTGGGGGGGGGGGGTGTAGTTGTACCCACATACCCCCCCCCCCCCCCCACCTGCTTGCAGGGAAACTAACAACTGTTAACTACCCAATGGATTGCTCGTTGTTACACTCTGTATAGCAGAGGTTAGAGTTTCCCCTGCTGCTACGTCACAGGGCCTGGACTGGGGGGCAAACACAGGCCACCACGTGGTTAGGTAGCTGTACCATGATAGCACCATTAACCTGAACTACAATTTATAATTAGTCAGTGCATATGTGTTGCTGTATACTGTACAATACATATTTCATGTATAAGAGAGTACTGATCAATCCAGAAACTTATACCAGACCTTATTATAAATTACAATCAGAGCTGCCAACCTCAAAACTTCGAAGATCGTATTTTCTAGGCCATATTTTGCTTGAAAATCGTATTTAGCGTACTCCCTTCATCCCCAAATCGTACTAAAATAGTACTTTTAATCCAGGTCAAACACATTACATTGACATGGTAGTTCTAAATTGCCTCACTTTCCCTTTTAAACATTTGTGGCCAGGTGAGGGAAAACGTGCCTCCAGGGGGGAAATAGCTTTTCAAAGTTTATGTTACAGGCTTTAAAATGAGATATCTTGAGCTAAAATATCCCAATTAGATTTGCTGTAACTGCTTTTCAAACCGGGGTTGGTGTGTACAACTGAAAATGGCAAATAAGCTCTAAATCCACTATATCCTATTATGAATACTAATAATGTAAAAAATACAGTTTTGTTGAAAAGTAACCAAAGACATCAGATGTTTTTATCATAAAATTGGTTCTAGAGGGAATTTCTGAGGTCTGTTTTTGATTCTGAGTTCCTTGTGAAATGTTCAAAAACATTTGAGGCAAAAAATTCCCATTTGGAATAATGGAGTGTATCCATGGCAACCAGAAAATGCCATATATGCCAATTTTCCATGTTTCCATGGCAACAAATGTTCCTTTTGCATTCCAAAAATGGAACGTTTTCAGTGGAGATGAAATAATTCTAAGCATATCACTAGATTCCCCATGCAAAATTGGTCTCAAGCATTTTTTTTAGTAATTTTTCAGTGTTTTACCCATACACCCTCTAAAGTACCAACCACATGGCTTTTGATTGCCCCCCACTGTTCTATTATTGGGTGCAATCTACAACTCTAACCTCTGCTATTGAAGTATGGTGAGTGATCAGGGCCAGTGCTCAGTGATTGGGTGTGGGAGGGAGGGACGGCCAGTGGGAGGTAAGTGCTTCAGGCAGACTGACCACTGCAGGGGCCCAGGGGGGCCACTCCCACAGTTTTGGCTAGCATGTGTGACCATGATTCCAAGGGAAAGGGTACTTTCTGGGGCCCTTTATAGATAGGGATTAGGAGGGGTTTCTCATCAAATTAGTGCTAGTTTGTTGATTTACATCTTGTAATAAGAATACCAGGTTTGAAGTGATATTTGCACATGCATGTAGTTTCTATAGAAAATATATGGGGTGGCCTCCCCATTGGGTTGGTTGTCACCCAATATGAGATCACATTGGGTATTTGGGCTGTAGTTCATGTGCTTCTCACTGGGGACAGCACAATCACTGATATTTAGGATATGAGGTCTCATGGATTGGCCCCCAACTAAACCAAGTAATAAATGAATAAATATAGCTCTACAGGAGTTACCTTTAGATAGGAAGTCAATTAACATACCTAGGTACCTGATTACAATAGCGAAATTGCCAATTAAAAACCTCCGGAGGTGGTCTTCAACTTCAGTGTATTATAGAGGGGCCTCCTATGATTATTATTGTTGCTTTGCTTGAAGAAAAACTAATTACGAACCCTTAAAGGGTCAGGATATTGGCTGGCTGGCGCTACTGGTCGTTACTTCTGAAACCTGAAGGGCGACGCCCAGGTGCTCCTGCCTTATGTCAATCATACTCAGCACTGACCATAACTGGCACTCACCCTAGCGACACCTGTCCCCTGCATACCACAGTTATCAAATGTTCAATGAGCTGTGACCCTCCTCCCATCCCGTCAACAACCTGGTACTATGTCAATATGCATGCATGCCTTCCCTCACCAGACTGCCGCTACCTTTTACAGTACGGATCTGGTATAGGGAAGGTTACATATAGTTGATTGTTTCTATTTATATTGGAGGTGCAGTGGGCAGGCAAACCACTGGACTGCGACCCCAGGTATATGCACCATGCATCAGCCAGTTTTGTCATATATAGATAGCCAAATGTGTCCTAAAGGAGGCAAATACTCTCATATACATATGACACATGTGTTGTGTAGCGAAATCTGCATATAAATACAACCCAAAGACAATAAGCTTTACAGTAATTATCCGGGTGTGTGGCTATCATGGTGAGGTTACCTAACCACATGTAGCCATTGTTTGCCCACACTGTGAAGTTGCAGAACTGTGTATGTAACGTTCCCTATACCTCATTATGTAGGATAATTGTAGTTCGTAAGTTGGGTTGTTAGTTCCTCTCACCTGCCACTTAAGGGCCAATCAAAGGTCTATCATATTATACTATGGGCACAGATGAACTTTTATAATGGCATACATGGCATTTTTTCTATTTAAATCTGGGGTTTAAATGCACATAGAGTTATGTTGAAAATATAGTAAAGCCTATATTGAGATATGGTTGATCAGTACCCATGATACATTTCAGTATTACTCGTTCTGATCAACCAGGGCACAATGTAACCACAATGCTTGCATTTCACACGTGTGTGTGTGGGAGTAGGGTATATACAAGTGGGGTAGCGGACTGTAGAGAGGTATAGACAAGTGCAGGTGTGTGGAGGGGGGGGGGGTCTGTGAGGTACCCGTTATTGGAGTGGGTAGGACCAAGAGGCACTGCCTTGATTGGTTATATAACTCTGCAGGTAGCAAGGCTACTTAGGAAAGGGACTGGTCATGATTACAAATAAGGGGAGGGCGGAGTTATGTTGCAGTGAGATGGGAGTGTGGATCTATGCCTACATTCAATAAGATGACATGGCCTTTCTTAAATGACATGAGCCTAGTGACATGAGGGAAAAAAGTGACATGACTTGGGGTATTCCCTACACCCCATCCACTCTGTAAGGGAGAAGACTGTCTTTGCAGTACAATGAGGGAGACAGAAACAGAAGCAAAGGGGGGGGGGGAGCATGCCCTCTGTCAATTTCGATAAATGCTCATGTCACCCTCTCAATTTCAAGAAATGCGCATGAATGCCCATCTCACTATCTATCTCTTACTCCTGCCCCATGTTCAAGCCCCCGATAAGCCCATGCCACTCCAAGTCTCTTGACAATTAAATTCAGTGAGAGAATACCCAGATAAAAGGATGGGTTAATTTATGTTTTATTGACTAGATTTTTATACCCTACCTTTACTCTTCCTTCCCTATATCCGCTACTAGTACTCATCCTCATACTATACCATACATGACCCCTACTCCTCCCCTACCTGGACCCCAACTCTACCAAAGCGTTGCCCTACCTACCTGTATGATACCTGCTCCCTCCAATACCCAATCCCTACTTGCCACAGTGCCAGCTATCTCCTACCTCCTCACCCCCCCCCCCCCATCCCCCACAATGTATACATTAATGGCCACTCCATACCGCAAATAACACAAGTGTACTGAACGTGGCACACAGAGGTCACTTCAGATAGCCCAGACTGAGGGCAGAGTCATTTATTGCCAGCAGCGGGAGGCCGGTGGGATTGGTGGATAAAGGGTGGTCGACATCTGGAAAACTAAACTAATAAACTGGAATGAGGTTCATTCTAAAAAGAAAAGGAAAAAAAAAGATTATTTTCTTCTAACTGGTTGGGGGTCAGAATGAAGCTTGCCATTTTGGGAAAATCCACCAAGCCGCCCCCCCCCCAGCTTGTAATAAATGACTCGGCCCTTATGCGTATTTTGCATACCTTCAACTGTACTGATCTGTGGGCGGGATCTACTATCCAGTGGGCGGGATCTGCTATGCAAAACAGGGTCAAAGGTAGCCTAAAACGGCCAGCAATGGCGGGTAAGCCCACGTATACACTGTCCCTTTAAATGTTAACTTATGCTAGACTTGGAGGAGGTCTGAGGAGGTGAAGTTGCTGCTTTTATTTGAGAGACGTATTGAATATTGCAGAATTCATGTCAATAAAAAACTATAAAACTTAAACTTATGAGGAAATGAGGGAATTACCAATGACCCAGCTAACAAAAAAACCCGTTATTTTACGTCAAAATAACGTTTTAAAACTTTATATAACGTTATGTCATAGAAATAAACCTTAGAGGAACGTTATAATAACGTTATATAACGTAATAAAATGTTGTATAACGTTTTGTTGTTTACTGGGGAGACATACTGCCATAGTGATTACATGGCAGTGTGACTGATACCCAACATCTTGGAGGTATACAGGCTGAATACAAGTAAACTCACATGAGGAAGATGACGACAGCAATAAGCAGGATGCCCCACCAGGGGAGGTCCACCAGGCCTAACACCAGCATCTTGTAGGGACGTCTCAGCTATCAAGCCGCTATGTTGGGGTAATCTCTGACTGTGGTTGCTGACTGTGATGTCCACAAGCCTGGTCCTGTACAGCTGCAGCCACAGTCCGTGTTTACTCACTGTGTTAACTTTGAGACCTGCAGTAGGGCAGGAGGACAAGTCTCAGATGAGTCCTCACCACTTGATAATTGTAGTAGGCCCAGTGGGGGGTTTCACAAGGGGAGGAGGTGTACAATTCATATACATGTGTTTATGTAGGCATGTGTGGGCTACAACCAATATACACCTAATGTATAAATGTCTCACAATTTTTGTTCTCACTCTTTTCTTTTGGTATGAGATGGTAAAAGGGAATACCAGTCCCGTTTGTTTTATACTGGTACATGAAAAAGAGCTTGAACAGGTGAGTATACCATGAGCAGTCCTATAACAAAATTCCTTGGATCATAGGACTATGGTGTATGATATAAATGATAATCATACTTGCAGAATATAAATGATAATCTAATGCACCTTATACACAATTTTGAGTTTGTAAGAGTATTTCTTTCATAAATGATTTTAATAAATACAATTATAATACATCAAAGTGAGCCAGTTAGTATCTCTACAATTGTACCTAAGTATACAACCATAGATACTATTGAATCTTGTAAAACACCAAGTTAAGACTAACATTGGGTGATAGTAAATTGATCTTAGAAAACATGTAAAATCAATTCTGTGTGCTGTCTCCCTGTAAAACACCCCACAGAGTACAGCAGCAAGGGGTCATCCCTTACGTGTGCATACACTGACACACAATCTGTGTGTGGCAGTGGGTTACCCCACATACTATGTGTGCACTCAGTGTATATGTCCTTTATATTGTAACAGTATAAATTTTCCCGAATTTGATACAAAGTGCAATTTCGCATTTATTCAAATTCTCGAATTTGGGATCATTGTCGTTGTATAGGTGTGTTGGATAAATATGCATGCTGTACATATTTTCATGGATTTTGATTCCTGTGAAATTCGCAGAAATATGTACAGCTTGAAATAAAATGTTTACAGTATACCCTATATGTGGACCAGGGGTGGTAGTAATGCCCTGATGGGGTCAGCCGTAATAGCATGTGTAGACCCTATAATGTCATGTGGACCAGGGGTGGTGGTAATGGAGTCAGATGTAGTAGTATACTCCCCATCAGTGTACATAGAGAAACTGTGGTTTCTGACACTGACAATTCACTCTGTGCATTCTGGGTAGCCAAGGTTAAGTTACATGGTCCGATTTTTTCCACATCTTAAATTATACTTAAAGGTATTCCAAATGTTATTGACTCAGGGTAACTGAGTGATATACGTAGCCTGAACCAAGAATTAAGATGTTTTTGTGACATGGGAGAATCTATGTCATTCAGTGTGTCTGGGAAATAGACATGAGGTGACAAAAGGGATAGATAGGCAAGGTCGGGGGAGGAATGTTTCCTTCACAAAGGAATTTTAAAATGTCTTTCCTTCCATGTGATATTGAGCTGCGATCTCTCTCTTTTCTTTAAACTCTTAACTACTGTTAAATTTCTACCCTCTAATTGAACTCTGGATAGGACACACTGTTAGAAGTTGGCGAGATTTCTACACAAAGATAGAAATGACGTTTTAGCCTAAACTGGCTCCTATTTCTCTCTCTTTTCATTTAAAAATACCCTCTACATTATCTGGCTCAGCTTTTAGGATTGGCCCAAAGTAGGGGTGCGGCTGATACGCGAGTTAGGCTTATACGCGAGGTTTTACAGTATATGGGACGGGATATTTTGGGACCCTCATGGGCCCTTGATAATAGTTAGTTAGGGGCCATTTTATGGTAAATGAATAATTCCTGTTAAATTGAAAATCTACCCCCCCCCCTTTCCACAATCCCACAAAAGAAACTCATTGGATTTTTTCTTTTGACTTTATTACTCAATTATTACATACAAGTATTGGAAACGGCATAGGACAGTACCCTCTAATATTCTTGTCTAAAGCATTATGCTGTCCTTAACGGTTTAAGATCCGATCAGGAGATCTGATGACAAGAATTGTCTCATCCTTATCTTGAGGAGTTCATTCTGCTGTCCAAGTCTAGTCTAAGTACTCTATTCAAGAACCTTATCTAATCAGCTGTCATAGCTCCAGGCTTTATTAAAGTAGCAGAAAAAAGAAAGAAAAGAGGAAAGTAGTACTATGAGGGTAATTCTATTTTGTCAACACCTTTATTGCATATACAACTGCTTGATATAAGATTCACATGAATTATATTCATGCCTGACTATTTCTGTATTCACCATAAATCTACTATAATTGTAGGTTCGAATCTTATATGTGGTGAAACACTTTTCCCTGGTCCATTTAAACTTGTATGTTGATTAGGCCCACATATATATGATAATAAGTTCGTATGGTGCAACCCACGGCTAGTTAACTCACATGCTATACATCTTGTTCAAAAAGCAGCTGTACCCGTAAATTCTCGCGTAGAAGCCGCGGCTTGTACGCGAGTCAGACTCAGCTTTCTTTTGATACCAAACATGCCTACATAGGGTGCGGCTTATACGAGAGTTTTTATTAGTATACTACAGTACCAAAATCGGAATATTCAGACCCCCTCTGCGGCTAATATAATTTGTCAAAGTTATGGGTGCGGCTTATACGCGAGAATTTACGGTAGTTCTAAATAAGGATTGACTGCCATGGTAAGAATTTAAAGCTGCAATCTCTTTTTTTCTCAAGGTCAGTCTAAAGTTGGTATGGTCTTTTGTCTTTGACCTTTAATATGCAAAAGAAATACTATTACAGTTTTTGGAAAATTGTCTTAACCCTTTAAGGGCGGTATAATGCCTTAATGCATCATGCCATTTGTCGTCATGATGCATGAATCAAGCCCTGGTGAGTAACTCACCAGTGCTGCATTCATGCATCATGTCAACCCTATGGGGCTGAGGCACTCCCAAAGGGTCGGTATGATGCACCATTGCAGCACCGACGAGTTACTCGCCGGGCTGCAATGGTGCATCATGACGACAAATGTCATCTTTTAGCAACATCCGTCCTTAAAGGGTGTGTGTTGAGCGGTTATGTGCGCGTCATCTAGAGTTTCACTGCATGCTCCTGGGTTCCACCTTCAGGTAAATTCCTCCTTTAGCCCGGAGGAGGTTGACCCCATTCTTCTCAAATATGATGGGTATCTAAAGATGGAAAATTAAGAAATTCAATGATTATAACTTAAGTATAAAGGACGTAGAAATAGTTCAGTAGTAAAATTCTTTCTGGCTTGTACAACAAATAGTTATCAGAGGGGTAGGAAGCAACTTTATATTTGGGGAGGCCTCATCTATCCAGGTTGGGTAGCGACTCTCTATTAAAAGTATTTTGTATAGGAGTATATAACTTCAGGAAATCTCTCATTATACATTTTTTTTGGAGGGGGGGTTGGACCTACTCCACAATAAATTCACAACAGTTGTTATCAATAATCAGAAATCTAATCCATTATAAAGTGACATATTAAATGAATAGCAAGATTTACCTGCGTCTTCGCACATGTGCTGACCTTGACCTTCTTGAGGACATGAATAGCAGCCATCTTGATCTCCTGCAGAGCGAGTCTCATGGCGAGACAGATGCGCGGTCCCGCACCGAATGGTATGAAGTCAAACGGTTCGTGCTTCTTCTTGTTCTCAGCAGAAAACCTGCAGAACCAGGGTGTGAACAAATTGCCATATTAATCAAACTATGATGCTGTAGAAAATCTGAAGTAAGCACTACAATTTAAGGTTGCCAGAGAATTGACATGGTGATATAACTCACTTAATACCCTTCCAAGGCGTCTCTAATTCTCAATGAAAACAAGGACTACATGCGCATTAGGTGTTTGTTGGATTGAAAAGGTAATGTGCAGCTCATTGTGTCCTACCAAATTCGTTTCTAAATTCTTTGTGTAAAACCTCTCTGATAAGCCTGCCTCACTTATAAGCCAACCTCCTACTTTGCAAGAGATTTATAGGCTGGATTTTGAGTAATTTAAGCAGATTTAAACTATAATGACTGGATAAAAAATTTCCCTTATAAGTCAACCCACCCTCTTTGAGGCAACTTATGGGACAATCAGGCCTGAAACACCCATAAAAGGTCAGCTTATCAGAGAGGTTTTACAGTACTGATAATCCGGCAGTTTTTTTCGACTCTGAGAAAGATACCTCACCTGTCTGGATCAAACTCCTCTGGGTTTGGCCACTTTTTGGGGTCTCTGTGGTTGGCAAAGTAAGGCAACCCGACGGCCATGCCTTTACGTATGAACACACCTTTAATGGTGATGTCACGTGTTGCCACTCGATCAGCACTGGATTGAGAAAGGACAGTAGAAGGTATATTGTGATTCTGATATCTCTAAAAGGGATTTTAGGCATTCATTTAGATTGGCTAAATCTGTATTTTGATTATGAATGCTATTCTGTTTTAAATTGATTTAAATGCTGAAAAATCCAAATTCTAAATACCAGATTCTAAGCTCACCAAATCTGCTAATTTGGGAAGTAATCCCCCCCCCCCACAATTGGTGAAAATCAAACTATTAGCACTTTGACATCTTTATCTCTAGTTCATGATGTGTGAGATAAGATAACAGTCTGCAGAGCTGCTGCACTTCAGCCCATATATACATTTTTTGCAGGGTAATTTCTAACCACAGTACTTACCGTATCGGGGGAGTATAGAGCCTGAGGCTCTCATTGACACACTGATCCAAGTACGGCATGTTCTGAAGCAGGTTGTAGTCTATGGAATCCTGTCGAGGAACATAGATGTATGCATAAATCATTGTCAACTTAACAGGGATCGGATATTCTGGGAATTTTATATCCTGCGAACCATACATAGACTTGATTGACATAGACATTAATGGGTGAGAGGGTAGCTTGAAGAGAGCTATGCTTACAGTGTCCCCAGTGACATACTGGGTCCCTTCACCAGCCTGTCCTGTACGTCCTAGTAGCCAGGTTTAGGGTTGGGTTGGGTAGTGTTAGGGTTTAAAGGCGCACTGAACCCAGGACCTAACCCTGCCGAGTTTTGTACGCAAATGACGTCGTGGGTTCAGTGCGCCTTTAAGAGTGAGATGGCAGCTTTAAGATCAGTTCACTTATAGCCTCCCTGATGACATCCTGGATCTCCTTCACCCAGTTTGTCCTGTACATCTGGGTACCCAGGGTTAGGATTGGGTTTGGTTGGGTTGGGTTAGGGTTGGGTAGTGTTTGGGTTGGGTTGGGTTGTGTTTGGGTTGGGTTAGGGTTTAAGGATGAGAGGGCAGCTTTAAGAGTTTTACACTTACAGCAGTCCCTGTGACGTCCTGGATCTCCTTCACCAGCCTGTCCTGTACATCTGGGTACCTTGCCATGTTGTACAACAAGAAGGAAAGAGATATGGCCGTTGTGTCGTAGCCAGCCACAAAGAACAACATGGCGTTGGCCAGGATCTCGTCAGAGCTGAGGCCTGCATTATATAATACAGAGAGAAGTCCATCAATATCTGACTATGGTGCTTGTTTCTGGCTTGGGTGAGAAAAATCAGTGCTGAAACCTGTGGGCAGTCAGAACTGACATTATAAACGGAACACACTCCCAAAGGGTTAACATGAATAAACTAAGCCTTAAGGAATCATGCTGTCCTTAAATTGGAAGCGGCAAAAGCCTATTTGTATTTCAGAATAGATAAAACTGATTTAGGATAAACTTAAAGTTAACTAACAAAGTTATTCTCACTTTTGAGACCAAAACTAAAACAATTTCTGAAAAGTCATTCATGAATTGAACTACAATTTTGCGATTTACCTTGAGGTATTCCATGTTCTCCTTTAGTCTCATCGTCTTCTTGGATACTTTCTCCTCTCTGCGCCTTCATCATAAGCTGGATGAAGTCTACCCTGGACTAATAATGAAGAGGTTCAATAATGATTTTTTTCAGTTTGCCTCAGATGATAATATATAAAGTAAGTTTTTAATATTGAAAATTATCCATTTTTTCATATTTTACATTTCATTCATTTTAGTATAGTACCAGCAGCTTCACTGCCAGTGATAGTGGGGTGGGAAAATCGTGCACACAGCATTCGTCTGCCCCAGAATATTGCATGGTGGGAATGCCTTAGCATATCGCAATACATATCTCTATATTTACATCATATTACTGATGAATATGTGTAATAAAGTGATGGTGACAGGGGAGGGGGCCATTTAATATAGTGAGTTCGGATACATCACCTTGTCCTCCTGTTTTGACCGCATCTCCATAGTCTGTTTTGTCACGTTTCTAAAGAAGTCGCGGATGTCTTTTGGGAAGAGGTTGATGGAGAATCCAAATTTCATCAAGAACTGGGTCAGTTTTGGGAAGAGAACTGTGAGGGATAAAAAGTCAATCCGTCCATGATAACAAGAAGTTCACTGTAAACAGCAAATTCCATAATGTTATCATTTTTTGATTTCTTAAAAGTGTCAAACCAATATTGAAGGTGCTTTGTGGCTTTGCTGTATCACATAGAGTTACGATGACTATAGTCGATGCTTGCCCTACCATGGCATTAACTATAGTTGATGCTTGCCAACAAAGGATTAAGGTAGCGTAGTGCTTAACTGTATAATGCTGGTTATCATCATGATATGTCTCGACAAGTAACTCACCGGTGAGTATTGGTGAGTCTACTCATGCAGCAGGATCACAAAGAGCATAGTGCATTAAAGGACTATGGATCCCTAAAGGGTTAAGGGGTGTATAGAACTTACTCATCATAACTAATGAGGGGTTGGCAGGATCTATGGCGAGTGCCCGCCGTGCATTTGCAACAAAGGCATTGTTCCGGTCCTTCTGAGAGTCCACTCTAATACCAAAGCCTGTGCTAGCTATGACATCCATAGTGTAGGCCCCTGCATACCTGGAATATAGTACAGTAAGGGAGAAGTCATTTAAGAGCACCCACCCCGTCCTCAATACAAATATAACACAACAAAAATGTAAATAACCCCTTTTTAACTTTTTTATGTGGAATTATGACCTCTTAAATTATCAACAGAGGTTTGTGAAATTTCATGTGAAAACACTAAAGATTTCACACCACCCAATAGTGTTCATGAAATCCCCCAAGAGGGGGGTCAACATTTTCATACATATGTATATTCTAAGAATACATACTCTTTTAATTCAACAAGTTTAGATGCTGTTGCTGATTCCAGGAGGCTATCTGCTAGGGCCAGAGCACAGCGGTTGATTTCCATGTTCATCTGAAAGTGTTCATCTAGAGTGTATTGACTAAAGAACAATGGAGCTTTGGCAAAAATAGTTGGCCTTGAGAGGTGAGAGTTTAGAATTATCATTGAGATTTTATAAGCTGGGCACGCCATGTTTCCTCCCACACTAAACTGTGATCTTTAATGAAATAACTACTAGTAGTAAAAGACTTGTCAAATACAGTAAAAACCAATAGCAAGGGACATAGCAATACTCAAAGGACATTGACCTTTAACTTACCCTTAACATTAGATAATGTTTGACATGTTAATCCTTACATTTAGAAATGGTCTTTTTACTCTTTACTCAGACTTATTACCGTAAAACCCTATCATAAGACAAATGTTTTTTTTAGCATACTTATGGGTGGAATATCACACAAAACCGAGACACAATCATGTACAGTATAATTGACTTTATTAGCTGAGAAATACAAGGTGTTGAAAGTTATAGCTGGACAAGCATGTAGAGGATCTTTTTTAGCATTTTTTTCCCCTAGCAGCCTTTTTTTCATCAAACGAGGGAATCCTGTTATAGATGGCATTTTATTACCTTAGATTATAGCAAGAACACTTTATAAAGGTATTTTTTAGAACCCGATTCCTCGCCCTATATAGCCGGGTTTAACAGTAATCCTTGTCTTAGACAAAGGTATATTTATCTGTATTTTACCCTTGATGTGCCTTTTAGATTTATCATATATATGTATAACCTGTGCCCTACCCGTTTGAGTTTCCCAGTAGAGAAGGTGGGGGACATCTCATTCCTCACATGCTTCCACTGTGCATCCTTCAGGTTGGACACCATGTTGTCGTTCATGCTGTTAGTGTCGATTAACTGCAAATACAACATATGTGGCCCCTTTGAATGAAATGGGTCGAAAGTCACAGATACAAAGTGTTGTGATATTGCCATATTCTTGTACAGCTCATCGATAGCTTTCATTCGGTATACGACGAGGCCGTAGTATATTAGCTAGTATTTACTCTTATGCAATATTTTTGATACTTTTTAGTTGATTTGACTAGGAATTAATTGAAATGAGATTTTTTTTCTACACTACCCTTCTTAAAGAGCCCATACCCAGGCTCTTAAACGTGTGACATCCGACTCATTTCATTAAAATGGGTCACATAAATGATATATGTTAAATCCTTTAAGGGCCGCATAGTTCTTGAGCCATTAATGGACGGGATATGTCTAAAATGTCACATTTGCCATTATGATACATCAACGCAGCCCCACTAAGCCACTCACCAGGGCTACATTAATGGATCATGATGATAAATTTGCCATGTCATGCTGTCCTTAAAGGATTGATAAAGGGCGCATACTGTACTGTGCCCTTTGTCGTTTTTCTACATCTGCTTTAATGCTACAGACAGGCTTTTTAGAATTATGTGTATAAGAGTGCATGCAGTTTCAGTTAAATACAAAATATAGATATACAGCTACAATATAACATACTTACATTTCTATTGGCAAAGGACGTGAACTGTTTGATGGTAATTTCAGACATCATATCTCTATCGTAGACGACCAGCATCGGCTGGGTACCCACAAAGATCCTATATTGTAAACAGTCGTTTGTCAGTCAGTGGCTAAGATACTAATACTATTGTTGTGTTTAGAGATGAGGGAGCCAATAAGGAATTTAGGTAAAGACTTGTATAGCTACTGAAAGCAGGTTTTTTTTTTGTCAGAAATTGGATTTCTTGTCTCATAGATGCAACCAGTTATACACTCCTAAAGCAATGTTTAAAGGGACATTCATCATAAAGCCGCATATATATCTTGGCGGCAGTATCATAGGTACCAGAAGTATACATTAAAGTAGCAAAGAGTCTACACTTACCCAAAGCACCCTTTGTCGCCATATTTCTTTAAGTTCTCTAGTTCTATGTATGGACCTGCCTGCAAGAGTGAACCATGTACATATTCTACAACGTTCTTATACTTTTCTTAGATTGGTCTTTCTATTTTAATAAACTGATGTTCCTGTATTTCCTCTTAGATGCTGGTTAACCTTTAAAGTGCTGCAGAATGCCCTTTGTCATCATTTCGATATGACTCTTTTTACTTTATTTGATCTTTCAAGATCATGTCTAATGCTTGTCAGGTGTTTTTTCCCCAGCTATTTCTTTTCCAGGGGTTGGTGGAGTTAATATGTTTCTCATCCAGGACAAAAATCTGGATGGTCAAATATTGGCTGATAAAGTGACAATGATTTCCAATGCCATTTGGCTACAATGGAGCACTGCCTGTAGAATGGCAGCGTGCGATACTAACCTTAGTGAAGATATGAAGCAGACTACCCAGGATGGGGACAGGGCGCGGACCGGGAATACCCTGCTTCGTGAAGTAGTCAAAGTCCCACGTGTCATATCTAAAAAGGTATTACATAGAGGGAAATAGATAATACATAGATAGAAGAGGATATCTGACCCTTTAAGGTGGCCCATATATTACTTTAATGTGGTATGCCCTTCATTAGCATGATGCATGTATGCAGCCCAGGTGAGTAGACTCACCAAGGCAGCATTTATGCATCATGATGATAAAGGGTATAATAGGTATAGGGGATGGAAATGTAGAAAATGAATTCGAACCAAACAGGGTCCGTGAGTAAATTGTAGGTCCAGGAAACAAAAGAGAGAATAATCAAACACCTTTTAAAATCACAGATGAATCCCCACCATCAATCATGAATATTCATAAAGCTCTACTAAAGTAAAACCAACTTGAACAGTTGAATACATGTAAACTCACATAAGGAAGATGACGACAGCAATAAGCAGGATGCCCCACCAGGGGAGGTCCACCAGGCCTAACACCAGCATCTTGGAGGTGTGAGCTCACAATCTACACACCACACACACCGCCTACCTCTTATATAGCTGACACTTCTAACTGTGTTTGCCTTTCTATCATGAGACCTGAGGTGGTGACAGGGAGGACTGCAATCTCTGTTTGCATATTACTTGCACTGACCTAGCATATATGTCCATGGATACAGAAACAGCTTATATCCTGCATTAAAATGGTATTATCTGTCTGCAGCACCTTATTTGCGCTAGTTTCGCTGGCAAAAATGGAGTGACATAGAGGCGGCAGAGAGGTGCTACTGTTTTAAAGCCCCAGCGCCCCTAAATGTAGAGCTGATTACCTGTCCCGACTGCACTCTGACTGTTACTGGATGTGCAGTAAGATCTGTGGATTTAATACAGGATATGACCTGTCCTTGTTGCAGTGAATGAACCAGAGCCTACTTTTGTACATCTACCTCTACATCAGATTGGTCAACAAGTGTCTTCAGGTTAGAATCTAGCACTATGGTTCAGAGGTCTGTATTTGCAGACTGTCTGTACACAGGCAAATACGGGATAGCTCTCCCAGGTGCGCGGACAAACGTTGACAGCACAATCTTAATCTTACATCTTAAAATGTCTTAATCGGAGGCAATCCTGTTTTGTATTGCAAGAGGCTAGTGGCCATCGTACCTGGCTGCTCCAGCTGTACATAACTATATATACTATGCAAACGGCTACAACCATGATTGTATCCTTCAAGATCTATTATAACTACAATAAACAACAACCCTAATGATACAGTCCTTAGCAGTACATCGATTATGTATTGTGTATTGTAGTTATAATGGATCTTGAAGGATATAATCTGGATTATAACCTGCTATATAATATATATACTTGGAGCCGCCATGTCCGATGGCCAACAGCGTATTGCTTTTGGCTTGAGACTTGTATCTGCCACCTACACTGAAAATCCATAGATTGAAAGGGTTAGTCAGTACAGACTAACCCAGGTTGGTCATATGAGTGTTAGTCACAATGGCAAAGTTATATTCTAAAATGACCAAGGGGTCAGTCAGTAGTGGCTAACCTAGGTCCATCATTGGTGTGTTGTATTTGTATGCCACTAGTTGGGGCCACCTGTGATGACCACTCAGTGGCGCCAGTGACCAACCTGGCAATAATAACTAATCTAGGTTGGTGGTATAGGGATCCAAAAAATGACTAACTAGGTTGGGCACTAGTGACTGAGAGGTTGGGCGTATAGGGAGCCTAGGAATATCAGTGTAGTGCCACATACCCACGCTATGCTAGCTGGGGTTTGCCTTCGTAGTATATACCCTACACCCTGTTGAGACAGCATAAACATCTAAAAGAAGAAAACAACAACAAAAACACGGAGGTTGGGGGCAGAGCCCCCCATTACATACTAGTTGACTAACCTATCCTACAATGGCCATCCTGATTTGCTTAGTAACACTTTTAAGATAGTCTAAGACAGTTTAAGATATGGTTAAGATAGGTTAAGATAAGATTAAGACTAATTTTAAGATAATGAGGTCCTCCATGTTTAGTTCTGCAGACAACCACCAGGTGGCCGCTGACCCTGACTAGTGGATGAAGCTGCACCCTTTGCTATGAGTTTCTATCATCTTGAGATGTCAACAGCTCTGTATATCTAATTTATGCGAACAACATCAAGTGTTAATCTATACCTGTAATATGCTCTCTTAACAATATAATACTTGGAGAGGAAATAAACACAGAATAAACTATCCAGAGACTGAATTACTTGTATAGGTTTCTATAGTAGAGTGGCCTGCTAAGCTGCTATTACTGCCCTGCCATCTAGTGGTATAGGGCATGAACTGGCCCTGGTGGACTTCCCCATTAGGATGATCTTAATTCTGTGTTAAGATTGCGCTGTTAACGTTTGTCCGCGCACCTAGGAGAGCTATCCCGGGCGTGCTGTTCACAGTGCAGTAGGTCAGAGTATGAGGGGGGCAGATATGGCAACTTCTGTGCTGGCTCGGTTACTGAGATTAGATTATACGCACAGTTTTTTACAAGTCATGTCTAGCCTTTCTAAAATAATGTTTAACCCTTTTATGCATAGTGCTTTTATACATTATGACCCTTGTTTTTCTGATACATGAATACAGCCATGCTGTGTTTTATCAATGTGGCTGCAGTCATCATAACGACCCATCAGGACTCTCAATCTGGTATCGGCAAATGTATAGCACCAGCAAATGTGTAGCACCTTGTCAGGGCTTTTTGTCCCTTTTTGTCCCTTATGGACTTCAGTGCTGGACATTTGCTCAAGGTTGTCATAAATGCCATAGACATGATGCATTAATGTTATCCTGGGAGTTACTTGCTAGTATATCAAAGGTCTGTCCCTCTCACACCATGTCTCTGCGGTGTCGGAGGTTAAGGTGGGTCGCTACCTGTTGAAAATGAACCCACTGCGCAGGTCTCTGCGCATGCAGCTTTAACGTATCAGAATGGGCCAAAATTGCACAGTCTGATACTGACATGAGTTCCCTATGTCATATTCAAAAATTAGGCAAATCCAAGTAAAATTGAGCATTTTATGGGACTTTTAATATTTGCTATATTTGTTACCGATAATATTTCCTATTTTTTACATGAATTAGTGCCTTGGCATTATTTACCAATGAATCTTCTTAGAAATACTATAGATCTTATCATGTTTCTTAAGACAACCAAGGTCATTTAATGATGACATTTTAGCACCAGATTTTGATGATATTACCCATCATAAAGTGCTCTGAATTATGAAATCTAGTCCGGTTTTGCATTATTTTTTATTTTCAAAGGCCCAAAACTCTAAAATTATGCACGGGACCACCCATCAAAATTACTTTCATATGCTAGCAAATGATCTGAACTAATTTCTGAGAGAGTTTAAAAAAATTCTGTTAATACTGAATACTATTTTTAGCCAATAAACCTATAAAATAATGACAATTTATTCTTACCCTTTCCCGAAACATCACATTTTTACCCAGAATGCCATTGCATACAACTGTAAAATTATTTTTGCAGTAAAGTGGAACATATAGGCGTTTCACATGTGAGGTTTTACCTTTCTGTGCATAAATGTTGATATGAAAAAAAATCATGGAAGTTTTCACAATTTTTTCTATTTTTTTGTGAAAAAAGAAAATGCTTAAATTTTTCAAAATTCTGTATTTAAAAAAGTAGCTCGGGACCCCCCATTTTTCTTTGCATTATCCAATTCTATATGCTTTGGAGTGCATGTAGGAAAAAAATAGAGAGATTCTGTTAACTTTGATCAAAGGGTAGCGACCCACCTTAAAGAACTTTGGCCTACCTTAACTTCGACCTACTACAAAAACTTTCACTTGAGAAAGTCTCCTCTGAATTAGACAATGGGACGTTATATGTAAGTTCTTTCTATACCACTGCTGGCATTATTAGCTTCAATTTGATACCAAATATGCCTAATTTCGTCCATTTTGTAAGGTTTTTCATCAAAATTTGGCAAAAGAAAAGAAGTTTTCCCCAAAACCTAATTTTTACGATGCACGTGGTGATAAGAAGCCTTTTTTTTGAGTGGCCTTATGGTGCAATGAGTGAATTTGCTAATGATAACATACTGCCGTAGTGATTACATGGCAGTGTGACCGATACCCAACATCTTGAAGGTATACAAGCTGAATACAAGTAAACTCACATAAGGAAGATGGCAACAGCAATAAGCAGGATGCCCCACCAGGGGAGGTCCACCAGGCCTAACACCAGCATCTTGTAGGGACGTCTCAGCTATCAAGCCGCTATGTTATGTCGGGGGGAGACTACTTCTGTGGTGTTGGAATGAAGGTCCTCTCCTGTACAGCTGGATGCAAAGTCCATGTTTATTCACTGTTTTTACTTTGAGACCAGTAGGGCAGGGGGACATGTCTGACAGGTGTATTTTCTGTAGGACAGTTATTAAGGAGATCAGCCTGTATACTACTCTATACATGGACGTACAGTGCCATGTAAGACCATAGCAACATACACTCCGTGTTTCTCGTTACCCAATGTTATATAGCTAAACAGGGCCTACCCTAGTATATATTCTCTTTCCTAAAACAATTAGAAATTTCACTGGAAATTATACATAGATTTCTCCAGATTTTGATACTTTGATAATTAAAATATGATTTCATGTATCCCATGTACGCATTTTCGGATATATTATTTATTATATGGAGTATACATGTGCAAAAGAAATCATAACCAGAAAAAATAAATTGAATAAAAATCAAAGTAAACGCATAAATCAGCATGTTACCTGAAACCCACAATTTGTTTAGTTAGGCCTAATCTTTGTGCCAGTGGTTTACTCTAAAAGCTGTGTGTGTGTCAGTATGTACAGACATTTGTAGACCAGGGGTAAATGTCCTGTAAATGTCCTGTGAAGGGTCATCTATCGTAAATCACCACATTATATAGATATTATCCTCCATTTTAGGGACCACCTCATTTACACCAGATATCATCATCACCTCACACTTTTTAAACAATCCATTAAGTTTTATACCTAGAGAGTGGCTTGCCCTGTTCTGACATTAACACTCTCAGAGACCACCAATTAGTAATGCCCATTTATGATGGACAAATGAGCCTGGAGGTGATATAGCCAGAACATCTAGGGAGACTTACCTCCGAGAGATGCTCATCCTCGGACACATCCCCTACAGTTTTATCAATTAAATTTCCCTTTTTTTTGATTTTGCAGTGTGTATTTATTCATCAAATGATATTTCAAAATACAACATGAATCAAAATAATGTGGGACCGGGTGTTACATACCCCAGTAATCACATAAATAGGGACTTATGCCCATTTATACTTAAGTTACATCAAATAAACCGATGTTTCCAAATAATCCAAGTATTAAAGACAATTACATGGCAGCCAAGTCGAGTTCAGCTGCATGTTTACTATAAATATGATCAACATGGTGCGTATGGTTTCAGTATGCGCAGAAACTTAAAGCAGCTGGTGATGGGGGTGGGGGTGCACTATCTAAATATTTGGTACCCTTTAGGAAGACAGGTTTATATTGAAGTGCATATTTTGGGGCCATTGTAAAGGACCGTTTGGGTCCATGAGAAGGGTTGGTTTGAGGTATATGTTGTGGTAAATCAGGGGTTCCCTCATAAATGAACAATTCCTGAGGAATTGAAAATCTGCTCCTCCTAAAGGAAAAGCTTTGCTATTATTTTTATTACTTTGTTACTAACCTGATGGGGGTGGGGGTGCACTATCTAAATATTTGGTACCCTTTAGGAAGACAGCTTTATATTGAAGTGCATATTTTGGGGCCATTGTAAAGGACCGTTTGGGTCCATGAGAAGGGTTGGTTTGAGGTTTATGTTGTGGTAAATCAGGGGTTCCCTCATAAATGAACAATTCCTGAGGAATTGAAAATCTGCCCCTCCTAAAGGAAAAGCTTTGCTATTATTTTTATTACTTTGTTACTAACCTCTATTCTGTCACAATGATGTGCGATTATATCAGAATTTTCATTTGTTCGATTTATTTAGCTCCCTTTGGAAAATACATAGAACGCAGAGCTTAATGGTTTCATGAGGCTTGATGACAGAAATTGCTACTTGTTTGTAGGTGTTCATACTAACAGACACGTGTATACAATAACACTGGCCCGGTATATACGATGACTTTAAAACAGTGTCATACTAATATGACATGTTGAACATTCAAAGAATAAAGTTAAACATATAGCTAAGATTCCCTAGAATCTAGCTCGATTCTGCCAGTGGCAAAATCAGCATAACAGGAGCCCAGTGTAGGTACAATTTTACATCACTAGTAGGTCGTACTAAATCTATTTATTTTGTCCAATGGTGAATGTCATGTCTGACCCTTTATCAGGATTCCCTGTTATTTGTGATCCTGTCCACTTAAATGCTCCTTTGTTAAAGGGACTTGCTACTTGTCATAGATACGGCCATTTGAGCAAAGAAGTACCTTAAGGTGGGTCGCTACCTCTTGAATATGGACACACTGCGCAGGTATCTGCGCATATAGCTTTAATGTATCAGAATGAGCTAATATTACAGTATCTGATACATATATATGCTGATTAAGCCATGTTAAAAAATTGTGAGATTTCGAGCAAAATTGAGCGTTTTATTGGACTTTGCATGGTTGATATATTTAAAGCTAATGATATTTGCTATTTTTATCAAAAGTTAGAACATTGAAACTATTTACCAATAAATCATTATCTAGAATGATATAGATCTCATTAAGTTACTTAGAAAAACCAAGGGTATCAATTGTAGCCATTTTCTACCCTGATTCTAGCCATTTTACACTTTATTTTTAGCTTTAAATGTAAGATTTAGACCGATTTTGCTATATTTTTTAACTTCAAAGGCCAAAAAAACTAAAAATATGCCCGGGACCCCCTATCAATATCACTTTCATATGTTAGCAAATGATCTGAACTAATTTCTTACAAAGTTTAAAAAAATTCTGTTAATTTTGAATACCATTTTTAGCCAATAACGCTACAAAATGATAGCAATTTATTCCTTTTCTTCCCAAAAACATCATATTTTTGCTCAGAATTCCATGGCATACAACTGTAAAATTAATTTTGCAGTGAAGTGGAACATATAGCCAATTCACATGTGAAGCTTTACATTTCTGTGCATAATGGTTGATATTTAAACAAGAATTGCGGTTGTTGCCGCGTAAAAAAATGCCTCAGGCATTTTTATACGCGGCAACAACAGCAATTCTTGCATATGAAGGAAAATAATGTCTACATGGTTGGTATATTTGTAGGGGACCCATTCAAGACACCATATAAACAGGGCGGGAGGATGATATAACTGACAGATGTGACACAACAGGGGAAAACGTGCAATTACAGGGATTTAGTGTAATATACAGCCACTAGGTGGCCACCAGTGCAGCAGCACTAATAGAACCATTGAATTCCTTTGGTCCATGTTAGGGAGGGTAGGTAGGATTATTATCAACCTCAGGAGCATGGAAATGGGTGTTGCTGGGCAGATAAACAATTAGAATAGCTGTTGCTAGGCAGCCAGCTGTCTTAGCAACAAACCAATAAAACCATTGAATTCCTTGGGTCCATGTTAGGGGGGTAGGTAGGATTATAATCAACCTCAGGAGCATGGAAACAGGTGTTGCTAGGCAGATAAACAATTAGAATAGCTGTTGCTCGGCAACCAGCTGTCTTAGCAACAAACTAATAGAACCATTGAATTCCTTGGGTCCATGTTAGGGGGGGAAGGAAGGATTATAATCAACCTCAGGAGCATGGAAATGGGTGTTGCTAGGCAGATAAACAATAAAAATAGCTGTTGCTAGGCAACCAGCTGTCTTAGCAACAAACTGATAGAAACATTGAATTCCTTGGGTCCATGTTAGGGGGGTAGGTAGGATTATAATCAACCTCAGGAACATGGAAATGGGTGTTGCTAGGCAGATAAACAATTAGAATAGCTGTTGCTAGGCAACCAGCTGTCTTAGCAACAAACTAATAGAACCATTGAATTCCTTGGGTCCATGTTAGGGGGGGTAGGTAGGATTATAATCAACCTCAGGAACATGGAAATGGGTGTTGCTAGGCAGATAAACAATAAGAATAGCTGTTGCTAGGCAACCAGCTGTCTTAGCAACAAACTAATAGAACTATTGAATTCCTTGGGTCCATGTTAGGGGGGGGGGTAGGTAGGATTATAATCAACCTCAGGAACATGGAAATGGGTGTTGCTAGGCAGATAAACAATTAGAATAGCTGTTGCTAGGCAACCGGTTGTCTTAGCAACAAACTTATAGAACCATTGAATTCCTTGGGTCTATGTTAGAGGGGGTATGTAGGATTATAATCAACCTCAGGAGCATGGGAATGGGTGTTGCTAGGCAGATTAGGGGGTATAGGTATGCTTATGATCAACCTCAGGATCGAAGGTTGATTAATATTAATTTTATCATTATATGCATAAATTTGTGTTGTGACACCTTAAAACAAAATGGCGGCACCCCTTAAAACAAAATGGCGGCACCCGTACTGACTTCCTGTCAAATGAAAACAATATAATGCCTCAACCTGGTAGTTCGCAAGCTCACCACCAGGGCCCCTCCGGGGCCTTTCGGCCTTAAAAAAAATATTGAAGTTTTCACACTTTTTTCTCATTTTTAGAGAAAAATTTAAATACTTTAATTTTTCAAAATTCTGTATCTAAAAAAGTAAGTCGGGACCCCCCATTTTTCTTTTCATTTTCTGTTTCTATATGATTTAGACTATCTTTAGAAAAAAAATAGAGACATTCTGTTAACTTTGATCAAAGGGTAGCGACCCACCTTAACTATAGAAATGAATGGGAAAACAGCATTTTCACATTATCTGTCATGGATAATCCCCTTCTTCTATTGAGATTGCAACCAAACCTTGGGAATGTATAATGGACATCTATACAGACATTTTAGGACCAATAAAAGGTGTAAGTTTTGGAAAAAAAAATCTTTCCTTAACGGTAGGATCCTATGGGTGTCCTAGCAGTGAATATATGCGAACTATGGAGGTATACTGTCCAAATAGCAAATACAAATAGTTTATTTAGGGAAGGTGGTCTATGTAGGAATATAAATACAGCTTAAACAATACTTTTCATGAGCTTTGATTTCTGCCACCAGGTGGCTTCTGTGTAGGAACTAGCAATTCCCTTTAATATGGGAGGTTTACTGGTCTTATGGGCAGGACTATCACCTATGGGACTTCCCAGATGACGGTAGGCCCCACTGGCAATGGTTGAATCAGATCTCTCCACACTGCAACTTTACATCAGTATCTTATTCAACTTTAGCATTCCAATGAACAGAATCAGAGTTAACATTTGAAGAATTATCAACAAACGTTTGAACCCTTATATAGGTACTAGGGATAATCAACAAACTTGGTCAGGGCCTCTTCTTCTGCTGCTGCAACATCAAATTCAGCCGCAGTTGGCGTAGTTCTTCTTTTCAAGCTCCAGCCATTGCTCCATCTACCTTTGATGACATTTGGCTTCTGCGCTGACGTTCAGCTTCTTCCTGCCTTTGCCGCTTGGCTTCTTCACCCTGACATGCAGCTTCTCTGTGATGACATTCGGCTTATGTATGACTGATTGGTAATAACTGACTGACTGGGAGGCTGGGCAAAGTACTTATACTAGAATCATAGAAACATCTAGAAATGACCAAAGGATACTAAGCCCACACAGAGGAAACTGCCCTTATCCTCATCATCCTTGATGCTTCTAGAACAATCCATATCTTAGTAGGGGCCTGCACATAAACAACAAAAAACAACAATACACTAAACCATTCTATCATATCCTATCACATTCCCAACCTTACACTACAACTTACAAGATGTTACATCCCCAAGGGACACCCCTCCCCCTTACCCCTAGTGTAGGGCAATTATAGGCCGGGATTCCGGCCCTGTATGTGTCGCAGTGCTAAACACCTGCAATAGAATGATTGTTTTCTGTGCCATTACTACATCCTACAATAAAAGATGGCACATCATGCTGTTTTATCTCTTGATTCCCGGTTTAAAATAAAAGAAATTAATTGGTAAACTAAATGCCATGGTAAGTAGATTGGAACGTTTTTTCTAGGACAAACATTGGGTGCTACCTTCCCAGAAAAGAGGGTCAATCGCATCAAAAAATCATTTGTATATGTGGGATATCATACTGATGGATACTCCTGATATAGGTGTCTTCTTTTACTTTCTATCACAATAATTACTAATTAAAACCAGCCGAGGATTAAGTTACATCGTTTGTGCAGGCCATTTATATAATCAAGTGCCCCCTAAAACCCCCCAAAACCCCCACCACTAGGTAGAATATAGGTTTCTTAGTAATTTTCTTTTAGCATGGTGTAAAAATATGCTGGCGAAAAATGGCTAAAGGGGTTCTCCTGGAGCATACACAATATCCCTGTAAAGGAGTGTCTCCATCAAAGACCGTCCACCCATCCGTCCATGAAAACCGTCCAAAAAAGCAGGGATCTGGACATTTTTCATGGACGGACGGACAGTTTGCGTCTCCAACAAAGGTCTGTCCGTCCAGTTCGTCCGTCACAGCTGGACAGACGGATGGATCATTTTCTGTCTTCCTTCAGTCCATCTATCCATCCATTCTGTCCATCCGTCTGTCCAGTCCGTCCATCACAGTGTGGCAAACATGGATGGACGGACATATCTAAAAAGTTTGAAATGCCTCGTCCGTCCATTTTTCCATCAGAAAACGGACAATTTCCGTCCTGATTAGTCACTCTGTGATGGACAGAATGGACGGATGGACGGACGGATGAACAAACGGATGGACGGACAGATGGACGGACGGAATAGGAATAAGATCCGTGCGTCCATTTTATCCTGATATTTGTCCAGTTGTGACGGATGGACTGGACCGACGGACCTTGGTGGAGACTCAAACTGTCCGTCTGTCCATGAAAAACGTCCAGATCCCTGCTTTTTTGGACGGTTTTCATGGACGGACGGGTGGACGGTCTTTGATGGAGACACCCCTTAAGGCTTCTGTTTCAGAGGAAATTTTAAACATTCACATAAAGATTTAACTTATAAAGGGAGTGGGGGGTCTCATAGTAAATAATTCAGAAAGCACCTAGTTAACTAAGGATATATTCTACAATTGAGACCCTGTCACTGGAGGAAATCTGAAGAGTTAGCCCATCTGTAATGGTGGATGCTAACTCCAGATTCCAGGCCTAGTGTTCCTACAGGGCCTGTGTCACAGGGCAAGCACATTATCTGGGGCATTACACTCTCACACCACAGGTTTACTATAGTAAGGTAGAGTGTAGGACACTCTGGATGTCCGCCACTGTATTGGGAGATCTTGGTGTACTTTTTCTGTTTTAGCTCAAGGATTTTCATGATTATATAATTATATGCGTTAGTTACATTCTGTTTCACTACATCTCATTTTAATTATATTATTACCACTACCATTATATTTTTTCTGTTATGTTTTGATACATAAATACTTTAAACCCGCAGATCTTCCTGCATGTCCAGTAACAGCCAGAGTGCAGTCGGGACAGGTACTCAGCCCTATATATAGGGCCGCTGGGGATTAAGGCGCAGATCTCGGTACCCCTCAAGCGACAGTCGGAGTGGCACCGGGACAAGTACTTAGCCCTATATATAGGGTACCCCTTTTTGGGGCCTCCAGAAGTAGTGACACAGTTGTGTCATGACTTAGACCAATCACCGGTGCAGAGGTGATCAACACAACCCCTCAAGTAACCAGACCCAATTCCGCCTGATTGGTATTCATGGCATGAAGCTTGGTCTTGGACCTGGGTGCAGGTATGTGTCCAAGGGGGTCTGTGTACACATGTCAATAAGGAATTCCTAGTTCCTGCAATCTTAGAGTAGATATAACTGGGGTCTCCACCATTTGTGCCTTCTAATTTTGCTCTATATCAGAACATCAGGCTGGAGATTGTACTCAGTTCAGGCACGTGCTGTAGGGAGTCACCCCCAGAGGCAGCGGGTTACAACTTGCACGTTTTTTGTGCTGCCTGCTTGCTCTACTAAACACGGACCACTCCCCCATGACCACGCCACACACCAGGTCCTGGAAGCAGTCACTGTGTGCAGGTAAGTGTGCTGTAGGGTAACACGTGGGGGCACGTCTATGTACTGCCATGTCAGAGTTCTCTGCTAGTTATACGTAATACTAAACAGATCCAGAATGCACAGGCTGAAGCTTAAAATAAGTTACAGGTAGCATGGGGCTGAAACATAACCAGGGCCTCTATACCGTCCTTGCCATACCCCCTCCACCTCTCCTCTGCCATGTTTCTCTGATTGTTGGGTCTACCCCTACTCTTGCGACCTATATACTAACATATTCTCATTGCTCACTGACCTATGACCAAGGTATGTAAGTGGGAGATTTGAGTCCAGGAGGGCGTTTCTGGTGGGGACTTATGGAGTCCGTAACTTTTTTCCATAAACCACAACTTTTTTATTTCTTCAATTTCTCTTAATCTAGGCTAAGGAGAGCACAGTTTTTTTTAAAGCTATATCCACTATTCTAAGTACATCTTTATGTGTCAATAGATGTACATGTGCCAATACTTGGCGCTTTCCTAAAAAAGTCGGCATACTCAGCTGTCCTGGCCAGACCTCCAAAAATGGTTGGTCTACATATAGGTCGAGTTACATATACCGTATTCGACGTAATAAGCGCCCTCCCCCTAATAAGTGCCCCCCCCCCCCTTTGGGTCATTTTTAGACTAGAACAAAGGCTCAAATTTCACGATTTTGGAGACAATTAAAAACGTCATAAAAATAATTTTATAAGCGCCCTGGGCGCTTATTACGTCGAATACGGTACTTGGTTTTTCTATTTATATGTGAGGTGCGGTGGGCAAACAGACCACTGGACTGTGACCACTAGGTAGGGTAGCTCTAAATCAACCAGTTATATATAAATATAGATAGGCTGGCCTCCTCCCGTAGGTGTCAAACTTAATACTAATGAAGGTACTAATGCCCTCAGAACCAGGGATCTTGCCAGGACATACCGGACAATGTATAAATTCTAACAGTTTCACAGCTCCCCAGCAGCCCCCTTTCGCCGACCGTACTCAGTAACCTATATTCACCCATACCAACCACTGTTTATAAAAAGTGCCCACTCATGCAGTGGATGTGCTCAGTCACCCATGACCTGTGTATGCATGTCCAGACCAGCCCTCCAACCCTCAAGTGCCCCCCGTGAGTACCTGCCTTACAATGCTGTGGTCACAAGACTCCCATAACCAGGGACCAGAGGAAGGATCACACTTTGAGGTAGCTGTACACCCTAATGCAGGTAAACTCATTTGTATGTATAATTTCTCACAGTTATGTTGGAACATATGGATTTGACTGAGAAGAGGTGGGAGTTGAACAGGGCAACTAAATAGTGCTGGCCCTAGCCTAGGTGCTCACTAAAAAAATACCAGTGTACGTTTGCTGAGAGAACAACAGAAACGGAATCTATAGTACATACATGGCTGTATGTTGATCTATGCGGTCCACTGAGCAGCCTCTCCCAGGAGTCCTACTGTGAGTGTAAGTCAGATATGGATATACGTGAGTAGCTGCATAGCTCCTAGCCTTGAGTAGTCTACCATTCAAATAAAATCCTGCCCAAGGCATCGAATTACGACCAAATTGAACCCAGATTCATACCCATGTGTACATGTATGTATACATCATGATTGTAATATATTATGATACATGGTACATCAATATTCCCCATTAGCGAGATACGGTGGCTCCACCTCATAGATGTTTTAGGGGTCATAACCTGTGGGTATTGTAAATGGGTTGTACCTGGACACTAGTTACGTCACCTGCCCAGTATAGTGTAGTGGTTATCACAGTGGACACATGGTCCAAAGGACCAAAGCTCAATTCCCTGCCAATCCTATGACTTTATATATATCTATATTCTTATGCATTTTGGTTGAATTGGTAGAAGTGAGTATCAGTAGAGAAATATCAACGGTGTGGTATGTGAGTCCATTCCCTTACAAATGTAATTAACTTGATTAATATGTATTTGACCAAAAACGCTTGGTCCCCTGTCATCAACAGTAGTAGATATGAAAAAGGATAAGTTTTACTTTTGAACAGAATGGTAACCACATGTGGCTTGTAAGGGAGTTGAGCTTAGGTGCTCTGGACTGTGAGTCCACTGTCCTAACCACTATACTATACTGGACAGAGGTGACTTAAGGAGTGTCCACGTATGACCTACTCACAATACCTGCACTCTGCTTGTACCCTAATCCCAGCCACCAGATTTGGCTAAGCTGGTTGCTGTGAGTACTGGGGATAGACCTAGAACTAATGAAAATGGCACTGTCCACTAGTCATCTTGCTAAGGCACATTTCCACCAGGTCCCATCCCCGTCACCAATTGTTCGGAATTCAAATCTGGCGGACCATCAGATGACAGACCCTGAATACCAGGGGTCACAAATGGCCCACTCCCCTGATACACTGGAGATGTGTTCACTTGCTCTATGGCAAAATAAGGTTCCCTGGTTTCTGTTCTAAAGGCTGTCACCTCTTAGTTACCCCACCATCCCATCACCATCCCATCACCATCCCATCTCTCCACCAGGTGGAGTATCACAGAAAATTGTAGAAAAATATGATTTTCTCATGAGGGCCTAGACGTAATGCACTCAGAGATGAGACGGATTTACCTGGTGAAAAAAGAATGTTTTCATTTCTTTGTTTTCCATATTAGCATATGTGCATCAGGCTAATATTCCCATGAGTCACTAAGGAAAATTGTTGGTCGATCTACAATCAACTATTGTATGAAATACCTCTAATTGGCAGGTCCCACCACTACAGGACTTTTGAACTAGGGGTGTAAGAGCTTCACCTGTACAAATGACCTTTAAATATCTTCTTTTTACCTGGAACTACTTGGGACATTTTGCAGAATTTATAAAACTGATTTTCTTAACC
The DNA here is from genome assembly GCA_947462335.1 of Harmothoe impar. Classification (NCBI taxonomy): domain Eukaryota; kingdom Metazoa; phylum Annelida; class Polychaeta; order Phyllodocida; family Polynoidae; genus Harmothoe; species Harmothoe impar. The sequence goes on along the minus strand of OX381708.1, from coordinate 70,402,441 downwards.
TACTAGAAACAGGCATAGGCAAGGTAGATTGCGTATTGGTACCCAGCCCATTCCACACATGTGATATGGTACCTTGACTACCATACTCTTCCCTAAAATACCCTAACCCTGCCCTACACGATCCCTAAACTTCCCTATACTCCTCTGTAAACTATCATACCCTTCCCCAAACTAACATACCTTATCCCTCAACTACCCTACCCTTCCATAAACAACCCTAGCCTGTATTATCATGTTCAAAATTTTCTAAACTCTTATATATCCTACCCTACCTCGTCCTGCCCTGCACTACCTTTATGTATTAATTCATCTTTCACTTTTCATTCAGTTATAACAAAAGTACCTTTGTTTATTTCAGGGTAATCACTCCCCTATGGCAACAAAGGTCTCTCGCAGCTTGCCTCAATGAGTTTTTACAAACATAAGGTAAACTACATGGCTGTTACACTTAGAGAAAAAGTAGAACTCTCATGTAGAATCTCAAATATAAGAGAAATTTACAAAAACACCGGGATACAGTATACTTTGTAGTATTTTGTTCTGACAATCTATTGATTTATTATATTTATTATCAATTCAACTATGACCATTAACTTATCATTTACTTCTTAAATTTTGTATAGATAATTTTTACTGTGTACTGATTTTCAACAGAAAAAAAAAACTATCCTATTGGTTAGATACATACAACCTTGACTTCTAGTCCACAAGAAGTTAAAACAAAAATCTAAACATTTTTTTTTGTGTTTTCAGGGTTCTAGAATTTGACAGATCATGATGTCCAGAGAGATACAATGATATTTAAAAAATAGTGATAATCCTGCATCTGTGTCCAGAATTCCTATACTTCTACATCCTTATTGTTTAAAGACTCATAGAGTCAGGCGATAACATGGAGTTAAGATGTAAAGAGTGTTTAAAGCTATTCAAAGATGAAGCCATTCTCAAGGGTCACATGTTAATGCATGAAATTGATCGGCGTTATAAATGCCCCAAATGCCCAAGAACATCGTCGTCATTAACAGGTATGACTGCTCACATGAGGCGCTTGCATGGTGAGGGGGGCTATAGCTGTACAGTGTGCGGTCTGGTGTTTAACTGTCAGCGCAGTCACAGAGACCACCTCCGCATCCATCCCCAGCCACGACACAAATGCACTGTCTGTTCTGAGACATTCGCGAGGCTATACACTCTCAGAACTCACATGAAGAAGCGCCATCCTGGAACACCATTCGTCGAGTTACCAGAAAATGGGATTTGCAAGACAACTTTCACCGATGTGTCACATTCTAATCTCATATACCCACCGGAAAATAGAATCAATAACAAAATTGTGGACCATCAGAGTGCCTCTACTCTGGAAGATGTCGTGGATTTGACAGATGACATGGGTGTGAATGACAATGGGGTGAAATCACACAATTGCTTTTATTGCACTGCCCAGTTTGAGTCATTAGATGGGCTACAAAAGCATTTAAAGATACATATAAGCCAAAGTCAAGACATGATCACAAAGCCATCATATCATTTAGACAATGGAATCACAGATGAACTCTCTCCGATAGTTATAGATGATGATGATGATGGTGATGAAGTCACTAAATCACCAACTCCAATGGCAATGATTTATAAAAATGCACCATCACCCACTTCTATGGCTATACATCTTTTTAATGGAGCCATACCTTCACCAATTCCCATGGCTCAGGTACATTCAAACGATGGAACTGCACCTCCAACTATAGACTACAAGGATTTAAATCCCAGCACTGGAATCATAGCACCACCCATGGACACCTATTCTGAAAATAGGACTATAGAACTGCCAACCTCCTTAAATATAACTCCTAAGTACATGCATAACAGAATGACAGAGTCACCAACCCCAATAAGCATAAGCCCTGTAAATTCAGAAAATGAATTCACAAGATCAGCAACACCTATTATTATAATGCCAATTTATTCAGATAATGGAACTACAGAAACACCAACAACGAAAATGCCTCTCGTCATAACTCCTACTGATTCAAATGAGACCATCACAGAACAACTACCTCCTGTGTACTCTCAGCATGAATTAGACAATCCAGTCATCTCAGTCATACCTGAGGAGGCACATGAATGCATCCAGTGTAAGAAACATTTTGTCTCAGTAGCCTCTCTGAGTGAACATCTGTGGGCACATGCCTGTAAGACGCCTAGAACCAGCACATGTCCCCACTGTTACAAGGTGTTTAGAAGAGCAGGTGATATGAAGCGCCATCTTATTGTGCATGCTAGGAAACCATTTCTATGTCATTTATGCCCAAAGAGTTATATTAGAAGAATTTCCTTTTTGCAGCACATGAGGTATATTCATAAGGTGCTCACATGTGAACATTGTGGTGAACAGTTTGCCGATATGTCACTCTTAGCATCACATGAGTCGTCAGGGAAATGCCAACTATTTCCCTCAAGCGACCAGTACACTACCATCCTGTGATATGTGGGTAAGCATTCACCACAAAAGGCTATTTACAAGATATATCCACTTAAGGTTCAGCACTGTAATATGCCAAACCAGGCACCAATGCATTCAGTTTGACAATGAGATTGAAAGGACAAGGTACATTTTACTACATGCATCCCGAATGCCATCCATCCGAGCAGAGCACAACAGACTATCCACAATGTGTTGAGCAAAGGCCCATGATATATCACTCTTATCCAGTTTTATGACAGCAGCTGTCAGAACACGGCCAGACACACATGAAGGACACCCTGACTGACCATCTAACCATGCTGCCATACTTAGGCCTACCAAAATAAATTATCTGTTTCTGCCCTGCAAACAAGATCTCAGGCAGAACTCGTGCGGTTCTTGAGTCACAACTCAGGATCCCTGGGTGAATTGTGCACGTATCTGGCACGAGAATATGTGAACAGCTTTTGACTGTGTCATATTCTGTGGAATTCCACATTATTTATTTCAAACAGAACTTGGGAATTGAACGTTCGCAACTGAGTAGAATCCGGGTAGGTCACAATGGAACAAGAAAGGCACGAGATATTCCCAAGAATTGTGAACATGTCCTTAGTACAATCAGAACTTGGGAATTGAATGTTCGTAACTGGGTAGAATCCGGGTAGGTCAGAATGACACAAGAAAGGCACGGGAATTGAACGTTCGCAACTGGGTAGAATTCTACCCAGTTGCGAACGTTTAATTCGCAAGTTCTGATTGTAATAAGGATATTCTTAGGGATATCTCGTGCCTTTCTTGTGTCATTGGGACCTACCTGGATTCTACCCAGTTGCGAACGCTCAATTCCCGTACCTTTCTTGTGTCATTGTGACCTACCCGGATTCTACCCAGTTGTGAACGTTCAATTCCCAAGTTCTGTTTGGAGGGTGGTAACCCAACCCTAATTTTTCTTTTTGACAATTTTCCACAAAACTTACAGTTTTTTTTCAAGATTCTTTTGGCAAACTTATGTCTTCTCCCTCAAAATTGAGAACTTTACCTTAAAATTGTACCCAAGTTTAAACAGAGTAATAGGATTTGATGCAAGGATTTCCATCTCTCAGCCTCTCATATTTACTGGATCAAAAGCATGTTTAAACATATAGATTCAGGGGCTTGTAAAACAAAAAGAGACACAGAATTTATTTTGCTAGGCCGCATATGGACAGAGTCAAGGGACTGATTAATCACTTACTTTAAAAATGATAATTACAAATAAACCATAAATGGTGATGAACATTTGAATGAACTACCTCAATGTAATGAAAGTGGCCCACAAAGTGATACGTTGAACCAATTACAATTTAACCTAATGCTTAACATAAAAAATAGTTCGAGGCCCAGCTCATGTCAGAACAATTAGCTGATGTCCCTATCAAAGCAATAACATCGGCAAAGCTCTCAACATGAAGAAGCAAAACATATTATAAATTTGACTCAGGATGAACAGTAGGCCTAAGTGTAGAAGTCTGTAGCTAGAGAAAACAATAAGTACCCAAGGCGCACATCCTCATTTATGGGCGTCATCTCTGTGAGAATCATTATTGTTGGCCTCTTATGAATTTAGTCAATTTTCGCCTGAAATAATGTAAGAAACTTTCAGTGAGGTCCTCCATGTGTCGTTTTGTACCTATTCGCCAGTTGGCCACTGCTACTGGCTAGTGCAGTAACTGCACCCTGTGCTATGAGTTTCTGTGGTCTGGATTACAGCTCTGTATATTTAAAACATTCTGATAACATCAAGAGATACCCAACATCTGTAATGTGCTCAATAAACAAATGATATATTTAGAGAGGAAACAGACACAAAATAAACCTTCCAGAGAATAAAATACCTGTTAGGTTTCAATTGTCCAGTGACCCTTCTTAGCTGCTATTACTGCCCTGCCATCTAGCGGCATAGGATATGACACAGCCCTTGTGTACTGCCCCATTGTCAATGATTTCACCCATTGAACCTGAGCTGTCTCAGTTTCTTGATTAATTTGCCCCTCATTTAATTTAAAAGGTTTGATCATGAACCTTCGCCTATAGCTTCTCATCCTCAATTCATACCACCTGTACTGACATCCCATTGCCTCACTGTACCTGCTATCCTATCCCATACACTGACCAACCTCCCTGTGCGGGGGTGGGACGTGGCTCAGAGGTAGAGCGTTTGTCTGGCACGCACAAGATCGTGGGTTCGAGACTCAGCAGCGCCCTGCTGATTTAGCTGCAACCTCACCCCTGCTGTGGTAGACATACAACATATCAAAGGCCTGTCCATCTCACACTGTGCCTATGTAGTGTGAGATGTAAAAGAACCATTGCCTCGGTAAAAGTGTAGGGGCGGGCTTTCTACCTTCACTCATCCATAGATTCGATCACCATCACCGCCCTTGAAATGACCTCAGCTGTTAATTAGGGCGTAAAGCAACCCAACAACCAACCAACCTCCCTGTATCCCCTGAGTTCCAATCCTCTGAAAGTCTACAAATACAAGACTACAGATTTAATAAAACGAATTTAGTCCTCATACAAAATCATCGATAGATTGAAAACACAGATCACAGATCCTATACAAATAGAATCTCAGGTTTCAGGAGATTCAATAACCTTATAATGAAATGATAATTCAAATGCATATTTTCACCAAATAACTCCATGGCATGCAGGCTGGCATGTAATTTAAATTTGTACATCAACATTGTATTTTGTCATTTAACCTGCCATACTGTACATACCCAATTTGTTATAGACTGCTTGCAGCGAAACTGGACATTCACATTATGTACCCCTGTTATAACGACATGTAATTCATACCATGGATGCCCGGACCAAAATGTATTTGCTGAAAATCATATCAATAAACCGTTATGATCCATAACACAAAAAAAAAAGAAAAAAAAAAGTAATCCTGTTCATATGTCATATTCTGGTATATTGCAATAAAAGATGCCTATTCAAGAATAGGTGAGAACGAGGCAGGTATATACAGTTTAAAACTTTATTTATGTCATAAATAACAAGTACATCAAACCTTTTCATACTTTCACATTATGAGAATAGCACTGTATTCCCAATAATTGATGTATTTATATGATTTTTGCACCATATGAAAATAGATACTTAATTAGCTTGTAATTCCTACATAAATAACTATTTCCAAGACCTAAATAATATTGTGATGGGACAACAATATTCTGATGTATTACGGGTTCGCTTCGCACGAGGGAAAGACACGGTACCAACCGGTGCTAACAGATGGTGGCACCTGTGACATTCGTCAACACTGTTATCCGGGCTAGGTTAGCTCGAGGTACGACAGACGGTAGCATTTGTGGTGCCATGTCGACACCGATGCCGGGCTTCCGGTGGCGTGGTCTGCAAGCGGCTACCTAAGGGAGTTCATCCCAGGATGAGCTCAGACCCGGTACACATCACTTTGCAACCTTCATAACCCTAGGGGTACCTACAGCTCCTGCTACATACTCTAAACCAGCATATGCTGGAGCAGACCTTTGAATCAGCTTAGCTGGACTTTGACCCAGCCTATGCTGAAATATTACCTCGAGCCAACCTAGTTGAATTATTATATCTATTTCGCCCCTGAGTGGCCGTGATTATATACTTTACATATTCGTGGTGATCTGTTTGAATACTATGTAAATAAACAAGCCTGTTGCATTCAAACTGAATTTGGAACCTGTGTTCGTTTCACACTTTCATGACCCCCACAGATGTTTTATTCAATACCAAAGCATAAATATTAAAAATGAAAATTGAGAAAAATTTCCTGTTTAGGTCCAAAAAAGTATGAAAAGGTGAGCCGTCAAACCTGACATAATAACCCAAAAGAATACGGCAGTTGCATACGAGTAATTCCATTCAATGGTGAGTCTGTGGGCCCACGAGTGGCCTTATAGACCACGAGCGGGCCCCACTGGACCCACAAGTTGAATAAAATTACTCGTATGCAAATGGCGTGATGTTTTCAATTTATTATACCTAGCCTTCACTTCATTTATAAAAAAATAAAACCCACGTCTTTCTCCCTTATTCCGCTAGATAATAAAGTTTAGCTGTGACTTAATGGCAAAATACATCACAGGATTACTATTTCAAAAAAGCTCCTGGATGGTGTTTCTCCACAAATATACGGACGTCCGTAAATTTGCGGACGTCCGTAAATACACTCTCCATATATTTATGGAGCTCCACAAATATAAACGGAAATCGTTTTTTAGTTCTGAAGCATACAAATACGGACATCCGTATTTATTTGCGGAACTCCGCAAATTTATGGAAGCAAATTTGCGGACCTCCACAAATTTGCAGAGCTCCGCAAATTTGTGGAGAAACGGAACCCTGGAAATATGTCCCTAATGGAGCTATCCCTTGTCCAAGAGCCGTCTGGAGGCCATTCTCAGATATTGTACGCCACTCTCAGATGTTGTACCCCACTCTTAGGCTGTGACAGTGGCGTACACCTGACTTTATGCCACAAATACGCCGTCTGCACCTTCTATGGTTAAGAGATAGGGATCCTGTATGCTTTGTTGTCCTAAGTATAATAAATTTATCCATCCATTTCCTAAGCTTCCAAAAAATGTCAAACCGCTTTATGTATTACAAGGGTGATGTTTCTCCACAAATTTGTAAACCTCCTCAAATTGCGGAATACACATTCCGTAAATCTGTGGAGCACCAAAAATATATATGAAGGTCCGTATTTGTATGTATAAGTACCAAAAACGAGTTTATTTATCATTTTTATTTTCTCCACAAATTTCTAGAAACAGCACCCAGGGGAAAAGTAGACACCACTATCCTACACTGTGCAGCCACCTGCACCTACACTAGCCTACTGCACCTTGCCCATAGCTACTCTATTCTTCTTTAAATTACCTTATACCATGCCCTACACTATCATACCCTTGCATAAACTGCACTACCCTAAACATCCCTACCATGCCATACAACTCCCAACCTTTCCCTACCCTGCTCAGCCCAGTTCATTCTGCCCTACTACAATACCACAACCTGTTTTACCCGAATATGGTACCGGAGTGCACAGACATATTGTACAGGTATTACCGCTATGGCCGTATATAATATCTCTACTTAGTATCAGGCGAACCGCCTTATCATGGTTTCCCCTCGGCCCCGGGCTTAGGAATCTCTGTGATCCGAGAGAGGTCAACTACAGTTAAGCCGGAAGTCCACGTCTTCCGCCTGGTGACCGGTATAGGCCCACCATGCAAATGAGATAAGACCTGAGCCCCAGAGCTCCAGGCACCATGAGCTATACCCAGTATTGATTAATTGATTACCCTTCTGCGTGCCATAGAAAGACTAAGCTATATTATACATCGTATTTGTTTTAATATAATGTTGTCAGGATATGGGGGTCTGGGACATAGAACATATCCTAGTAATTAAGAGTCTATCAAGTAAGATTAGTGACATTATTAGCTTAGAAGGGAATATATCGAGAATCAGGAGGGATGCATGGGATGGGCAGCCAGCTGTTTGCGAACTAACACGAGGGGACAACAAGTGGGTTTGGATCAATGGCACATGGACACATGATGGCCTATGACGTCAAGACAGCGGCCTATGACGTCAAGACAGCGTTGGATGACGTTATGGTGGGCATCGAGGGTACTCGAGAACGCTCCTAACCCTAAGGTGGTCGATGTTGACCACTTCACACTGGAGGCCAGAGGTGTCCTATGCAGTATAAGCTAGTATAAAGATAGGGGGCAGGGTGTAGAGAAGTAGGACCTCTGGGAGCAGTCAGACCTTGTGGAGCAGTGGACATCCTCAGCAGGACAGCAGCCTGCTGGGCATTGGGCAGAGCTAGAGAACTTCTGGGCAAAACTAGGTTGGTACACTTTTTGATTGGAGCTGATTGGAGCTTAGCTTAGGCAGTATTGTTACTCTAGGTCCAGTCACCGGTCAATGTATTCTGTCTAGCCAGTCTGTGTTTCTAATTGGCATCTCAAGCAGTTGCTATTCTGTTCAGCCCCTTGGTAATAATCTTAGCAGTTTTATCTGTATAAAATATACCCACAGTATTCTATAGTGTTTTTTCTGCAGTTTTATCTTCATCTTTAGCAATTCAGCAATTTGGTTCTCTAGTATTAGTCAGTGTTTTCCTGTGGTCAATATCTCCATCTTTAGCAGTTTAGTAATTCAGTCTATATAGTGTTCAGCATTTTAGCCTGTATTCATTAGCAGACAGCATTCTGGTGGATACCTCTATTCAATACATCCCTTGTTCATGGCATTCCCATTCAGCCTTTCCCCCATCCATTGGGACCCCTTCCGCAGTGATCAACCAACATAGAGCCATACTACTGGGCTCTCTTTCCCTTTACCTGAATAAACATAGAAAGTCATAAAACGAACCTGTCTGGATTCATTCATTGTCATAATACATTTGTCATATAGGCTTACCTGAGTATAGACTAGTACACTCTCACATCAGCCGAAAGGGCACAGATACCTACTTAGCTTAATGGTGGATGAAACCCGAGTAGGTGTTGGTTGATCATAAGAAGAAGGGGTAATATCCAGTAAAAATGCAGGGGGGTAGAATCAGCAAGTATAGTCATGTTAACTATACAGCAACAGGTTCAAATTGACTATGTTCAATAGGTTACAAACAGAGGTCAGCAAATCAATAAGCCACAACAGCTGTGGTGTATTACCCTAAACTCTCCTGTGCTTAAGGAGCACCCTTACTCATTAGGAGACAGCACCCCACGGACATATGTATATGTTAGGCCTCTTATCCACTAGGGGGCAGCACCTACTGACCCTATGTCAGTGGCAAGCAGGCTATACATCAGGCAGTGCTCTCAAGGATGCCATTGCCAATTTGTATATCTTACACTTAGGTGTCCACTACATTAATTCTTAAGGATTATTTCCACTCTTCACGAGTTTTCCAAGTGTAATAAAGCTATCTAATATCTGCTTCCATCCCATATTTGTCTCTAATACCTCAAGTCTTGAGGAATATGCCCATCACCTCAGTTTTCAATTTGCTGCCAATACATTGAATCCCAAGGACATCCTCCATCGTTTTTCAAATATTTGAGGTGGGGTATAACTCCTGTCTTTAATGTTGGCTCCCATTTGTACTCAATATCCAGACTCCACATTTTTCTCTTATACTGAAATGCTACTTCCACCCTCTCAATCACCTACGGCCTTACCCTGTTTCTCGAGAGTTACTTCCATCTTTCCCAAGCTCCAACCCTTTGCATATGGTTTCAGCTCTTTTAAGCTGTTTTGTCATGTGGCACCCTAGATCTTGAAAGGAATGTTGCACATATATAGACATAGGTGTCAAAAATAGGTTAATCAAGAGGATTAGGAATCACTCCAATCAGCCCCATACATATAGTCCTGCCAATCACAGTCATAAGCCAGAGTTTCAGTTCATAGTAAATTGTGCCAACACCCAGCCCCAGGTCATAGACATCCCCCAAGGCAGTGGCACCCCAAACAGGAGCCCCCATCACGGGAAGGGAGCAGCAGAGCCTCTGCCCCATTAAGACCAAGGAGAAAACCCCGACACCGAAAGCACCGCCACCGAGGAATTCCAAGACGCAGAGTCACGAATCAGTGGTCCACCCGACATCTTAAAAGTACAACCGATACCCGGAGAGATGGGGGACCAAGCCGAAAGGGAGAGAATAATACACGTTGACATAGCGAAGGGGTGTAAAAGAACCTACACCCCCCTCGTTCCCCACGGATGACATGCAAGTCTTACCGTGGGTAGACAACTACATCGAATACATCACAAACGTATTCGGGGATGACCCCCAAGTCAAGATCGATCAGCTGAAACTCCACCTCCCTACCGCCCTGTACAACCTTGTACAAAACCTGGATGATTGGGACAATATGAAGAATGCGATCATAGAGATCGCTGGCCCTGGCACAGAAAAGATACATAGCACCCTCCTGGACTTCATCCAGAAGGAGGGAGAGGACTGCAGGACCTTCAGTCGCCGTATCCTAGAGACTTGTGGGAGTGTGGGTAAGACCACACCAGCCCATGTCTTGAACGCCTATAAGGACGGTCTTATCCCAGGAGTCCGTGAGAAGCTGACTCTGAACGACTACAATGACCTGAGCACCCTGACAAAGGCAGCACAGGTCGCCTTTGAGTCGTTTAAGAGCTCGAGCCGGAATTCTCAAAGGCTTGCGGCACTGGAATGAAGACTTAAGTTGTGGGCAACCAGGTGAAGACAGTTGGTGATAAGGTCGAGACCGGGATGGGAAAGGTGCTCGACAACATGGTGGCTGCACTCTCGATAGAGGACAATGGCCAGAGGGCAGCTCACCAGACCGCTCAGCCTGACCAGAATACAGCTCCCCTTGAGGCAGGGGCCCTACCTGCGCAACCAGGCATCCAAGTAGTCTGCTACATACGCGGAGGCAATCACTTCAGGGTCGGATGCCCCTTCAGGCCCCCACTCACGAGGTATAGGCAAGATGCTGCAGCACCCTTTGCCGGAGACGGCCAAGGATCGGTTCAGCAGGTAGTCTATGTAGGTGCTGATAGGAGGCCAAGAGGCTGGGGCAGAGGCCTAGTTAATGACCCAATGCTGCAGCTGAACCAGGTATACCGGGACGAAAGGGACTACTTAGGTCCGGACTGGCAGGAGCAATGCAGGCCCATGCCCTAACAGTGTAGTCTTATGAGATTAGGTAGCATGATATCATTATAGTACAGTGATATCCCAGGTAGAGCCAGCTACTGGACTATAATTACTGGAGTAATTATGATTAATGCTGACCATCTATAGTAAATATATCTTACCACTAAAATGCTGTCAGGAGTGCATGTGCCACCCTGCGACGACATAACGTGATAACGTGATGTCCAAAGGCCAGTAAGGTGAGGAACCAGTAGCATGTACGCATGAGGTATAGTCCCTCAGTCAAGTAGTATTGATTATTAATAAAAATGTATTAATCCATAAAATACAGAGTAATTGTAAACAGCTAATCAGGGACATACCTATCAGTACAGAGTATACATGGCCAGGACCATGTGGGTATACATCTTACCCGATTATTTTATTGTATTTACCAGTAAAAGATGGTTTTATGTTGAGATGTATATGACAGTTTCAAGTGGCTCTGTCCCACTTGAAACCTACCAGGAATGGTGTTTGTCACGACATGGTGCTCCAGGCACCACTCCAGTTTCAAATAAAAGGGGGCAGGCCTTCTCCTGCCAGATCAGATCCAACTCAGGTCTCAACGGAGCCTGAGCTCCTACAGCACTTCTGCCTTGACTTCACTCTGTTCTCCAATGGGCATCTAACACCTATACTCCTCCAGTCCGAGACGAGTCCCCGACATGATTTATTAAGAACCTGTATCCAGTGAGCAGTATTACTTAGTCCCAGGTGGGATTGTACAATATGTTCTAAGAATAATTCACTAAACTACCCTACTCTAAACTACCCTATTCTTTCCTAAACAATCTTACCCTGCCCTACACTACCCTATCTGTTGAAGATATTGTTTTATAACAAACGGAGCCAACGGCTGGTTAGCAGGTTCACAGAGGCTGTACGAACTGAACCAGCATATTGTCCTACCCTAACCTACATATCCTATAGCTTGGCCTACTCTACCCTAAAGTCACCTAAAGTTGCCCTACAATACCCTTCTATCTTACCCTCTTCACATTCTAAACTATTGGATTTTTTTCCTACTCTAATTCATAGTAAGTATAAATGTACCTTTGTTTATTTCAGATTAATCACTTCCCAATTACCACAAAACTCTTTCATCGCTTGCTTAAGTGATTGTGTGTACAAATATAAGGTAAGCTATATGGCTAAACTTAAAGAACAAAGTAGAACTATAATGTAGAAGCTCAAATATGATAGAAATTTACAAAAAACACTGGGATATAATTTACCTTTTGTGCTGACAATCTATTGATTTATCACATTGATAATCCATTCAACTTATGACCATTAACTAATTATTTACATCATTTTGTATCGATAGTTTTTATAATTTAATCATTTTCAACAGATTAAACCTCTTGATCCTATTGGTCAGTTTTATACAAGCTTGACTTCCGGTCCACAGAGAAGTCTTTCAATCCAAACTCAACAATTTTCTTATGCTTTCAGAATTCCAGAATTTGACAGACCATGATGTCTAGGGGGACAGTGTCTAGCTTGAGTCTCATATATCCACAGGGAAATAGAATCAATAACAAAATGGTGGTCCATGAGAGTACTTCTATTCTGGAAGATATCATGGATTTGACAGACGACATGAATGTGAATGACAATGTGGTGAAACTGCACGATTGCTATCATTGCACTGCCCAGTTGGAGTCATCAGATGGACTAGAAAAGCATTTAAAGATACATGTCAGTCAAAGTCAAGACATGATCACAAAGCCATCAAATCATTTGGCATATGGCATCACAGATGAGATCTCTCCTATAGTTATAGATGATGATGATGATGATGATGATGATGATGATGATGATGATGATGGTGGTGGTGAAATAACTAAAACACCAACTCCAATGGCAATGAATTCTAAAAATGGACTTGCATCATCACTCACTTCTATGGTTATACATCTGTTTAATGAAGCTGTAGCTTTACCAGTTATCAGGGCTCCCATGCATTCAAGCAATGGAGCTGAACCTTCAGCAATAGACTACAAGAATTTAGATCCCATTATTGAAAGCACAGCACTGCCTTCTCCTCCTACAGATATATGTTCTAAAAATAGGACACAAGAACTGCCGACCCCCATAGATATATATCCTGTGAACAATGGAATAACAGAATCACCAACCCCGATTATCATAATCCCTGTAGATTCAGAAAATGAATTCACAAAACCTGTAACTCCTATAAACATAATGCCCATTTGTTCAGATAATGGACCGACAGAATCGCCAACATCTGTGTATTTGGATAATAGAATGACAATACCTACAATGCCTTTAATCATAACTCCCACTGATTTGAATGAAAGAATAACAAAACAACCAACTGCTACATACTCTCAAGACGAATTAGACAATCCATACCTGAGGAGGATCATGAATGCATCCAGTGTAAGAAACATTTTGCCTCAGCAGCTTCCCTGAGTGAAAATCTGTGGGTTCATGCTTGTAAGGCACCTGGTACCAGCAGATGCCCCCACTGTTACAAGGTGTTTAATAGGGCATGTCATATGAAGCAGCATCTTATCCTGCATAACACCGGGGAAGCGTTCCTGTGTCATTTATGTCCAATGCGTTATAGCAGTAAAGGGTTTTTTATGCAGCACATGAAGAATATGCATAAGGTGCACACATGTGGACACTGTGGTGAGCAGTTTGGTATTATGTCACATTTTAAGTCACACAAGTTGTTGAAGAAATGCTTCCATAAAGTATACACATGTGAACATTGTGGTGGACAGTTTGGTAACATGTCACTCTTAAAGTCTCATGAGTTGCTGAAGAAATGCTTCTCGTCTCTCACGACAAAAGGACAGGCTAAGGACTTGTCACCTTGGTGCTCCATGTGTGGGCAAACATTTACCACAAAAGGCTATTTAAATCGCCATTTGAGAAATATACATAGGGTTGATATGCTGCCACGTGACACACTAAAAAGTGCAAAACAAAGCAAAAATGTCACAGGCTGCAATAAAACAAAGACTTACAGATGTCCCCGGTGCTGCATTCTGTTTGACAGTGAGATTGATAGATCAAGGCATGTTACTACATGCATCCCGATTGTCATTTATCCTGGCAGAGCTAAACCGACAAACAAGGCCTTTGATCATCGTTGTCAATGCTGTGGGGAAAGCTTTATGACAGCAGCTGATCTGGCAGAACACAGCAAGACACACAAGAAGGACACCTCGACTAACCATCCAACCATGCTGCTATACCTAGCTGGACAGGGTAAAGGTTCTACAGCACACTTAAACATGACTGATTCATCGCTTAGTGATAAGGACAAAACTGCTATCAATGGTGATAAACATTTGAATGGACACCCTCATCATGTAGAACGTGGTCCACTAAGTGACGCTCAGAACCGCATACAGCTTAAAGTAATGCCTGACAGGACTTAAATAGTCTGAAGCCGGACACCAAGGCCAAACTCATGAACAATGGGCTCATGTCCCTAACACAGCAGCAACTTCGGCAAAGCTCTCAGCAAAATGAAGGTGCACTGGCAAATGAAGAGGCAGAGAATATTATAGATTTGACTCAGGATGAACAGTAACTGCAGATGTCTTCTCAAAGTGAATAAATTCTTACAGTGGGAAATAAGATGATTGACTATCTAGTGAGTGAAACAGGACAGCAGCACCATTGCAAAATTTGACAATACTTATAAGCTCAGCCTACATATATATGGACATACAAAGGTTGGCTGTCAGATTATCCCACGTTGGTAATTATCTCATACTACAATGCAGCTATGTTATGTGCATATCAAGTATTTAGAGTTGATGCACTATCTGGATGGTGTTTCTCCACAAATCTGCGGACGTCCGCAAATTTGCGGACGTCCGCAAATACATTTATGGAGCTCCGCAAATTATGCCTTTTTGGTACTTAAGCATACAAATACGGACCTCCGTATATATTTGCGGACATCCGTATATATTTGCGGACATCCGTATATATTTGCGGAGCTCCGCAAATTTGTGGAGAAACGGGACCCTGGGAGTCCAAATTATGGTGCAAGATTATGGTGCAAGCACCTTCATCAGTGACCATATCAATGCCATGGCTCAAAATCATTTGTTAGCTTTCATTTTAAATCTGCCATCAACGTAGAAGAGCTACGTGAACAGACAAAATAATAGGTGCTCATGATACAAATGATACATTTTTGAGTGTTATCTTTGTGATAATCATTTTTGGATGGAATTTTATGAATTTTGTCAATTCTCACATGACCATAGACTCCAAGGCATTAATTTTTTTTTGTCAAAGATAGAAATCATTTTGTGAGCCAACTATTTCTCTCATCTTTTACCTCTATCTTTCTTGAAATACCATCTAACTTCAAAGATGTAGGCTACCACCAAACCGGGCGAAAACTGGGCATATCCTGTGGTAACACATTTCAAGGACTGCAACACAACCCAAAAGTCACAACCAAAGAGTGGCACTACTGGTACCCGGGTACTGGTACTTCTCATACTCCGCCAGATCTCAACGTTATAGCACTAGTATAGGCCTACCAATCTGTAAGGCTCCTTCACTGTATTTCGCGTACATATTGGTACACGTCCTATAACTACTACTGAACTAACTACAGACCATAATTACCTATAGATACACATCAATATACACATCAATATACAGTTACCCCCGGGGCATTGACCAGTAGCACACAGTTTAAGCATGTAGAAGTCAAGGCTATTTGTAGGCCTATGATGCCCCCAGGGCATTGACCAATAGCCTATACAGTGTAAGTTTGTAGAAGTCAACCCAGTAAACAAATAACGTTATACACCATTTTATAACGTTATATAACGTTATATGTCAACGTTTTTCTAAGGCTCTTTAATATGACATAACGTTATGTAAAATTTAAAACGTTATTTTGACGTAAAATAACGTTTTTTTGTTAGCTGGGAAGGGGCATTGATTATATAGCCTATAGATTCCCTGGGGATCCGCGCGAAATATACGCGTGAGGGCGACGCGGCTGAAGACAGCCGCAAGGGCATGAGCAAAATGTTGCGTCCTGCGTTTTACAATCTCTGTAATCTCCGCTGCAGACTATGGCGCCATCTTTCTTCCAGTTGTGCAGTTACATCTAGCAGTGGAACAGCGGTTTACAACCTTTACCATTTTCAGGTTTTACCAAAACATCCGCTTCTATTTCAAGATGACAGAAACGTGCAAGCAACACAGACAATGACTTCACAAGCAACACAGACAATGACTTCACAGGTAGATTGGTACGTCTTTCTGTAACGGTTTAGGAGGACACCATGGGGTCAGGCACACATTCAGATTAGGGAGTGTTCATTTATTATTTACAGGGGGAGTGGTGCGATTTCGCGCGGAGGGGCGACACTTTTTACCCCCCCCCCCTCGAGAGTGCGTGGAACGTTTCGCGCCCCCCCTTGCCGAAGGCGGGGAAAATTTTTCGCCCCCCTCCTTTGAACTATTGTAATGCGCAGGCTTTTTTGCTAAAAAGGGGCTTAAATTTTTGCGCCCCACCTCAAGAGGGGTCAGAATTTTTTACGCCCCCCCCCCCCTCAGGAGGGGTCAGAAATGTTTACGCCCCCCCTCAAACCCACCACCCCCCCTGTTACTAATAAGTGAACACTCCCTTAGGGCTAGCGTTCCATAGACCAATGCAGCAAGAAAGGGTGACTTTTCAGAAAAGTTTTTGATCAAGTTTTTGAATATTTCTGAGGTCAGAGGTGTGTCTGCCAAATACATCATACATAACTTCAGAATCCTGCATTCTAATATACACTATTGTAAGGATAAAATGTCCTCTGAATCTCCTAATATGAGATGTTCACAAACATAGCCATAACAGACAATGTTATGAGGATTCTGCTAAAACCAATGTGTACACAACTTTATTATGTGTATTCCGCAAATTTGCGGAGGTCCGCAAATTTGTGGAGGTCCGCAAATTTGTAGAGAAACAGCACTCTGGTAGCTTACTTGCAGGGGCATGAAGAGTCTTGCAGAAATTTTTCTTTTCAATGGACTAGTGCAATCTCCGAATGGATAAAGGGAAATGTTACTGACCTGCTTTATGCTAAAAACACGATGCACATCAGGTATTGAAATCTACTCTTTGTGTTTTTCAGATGGACAGAGAAAAAGTCAGCACAGACAACGAACTGGCCAGATCGTGATAACTGATTGATGAGGCTTCAAGCTACAAATACCCATAATCTTTAATAAAAGATTACTTCAGTTTAGGCCTATTACACAATAAAGGTGCAGCCTATGGACCTTCCTCAGCCATGATGCATGCAGAAGACAGACCCCATACGTGTTCATTGTGCACCAAAGGGTTTGTCCAATCAGGAGACTTGCAGCTACATATGATGTCAACACACTTGCAGTACGGTAATTATGAGTGTTCCCGGTGTAGCGAGGACTTTACCGAATTAAAGGATATACGGGCACATTATATGAAAAAACACCCAGACGCAAAACCTTACAAATGTTCTCTTTGTAAGAAGGTGTTCATTATAAAATGGGACTTACATAAACATATGGATGCTCATAAACAAGATAATCCTCAAATATGTTCTGCGTGTAGCAAGAGATTTAAACAATCAGAGAACTTAGATCGTCACCTGGCGATGACCTCAACAGACCAGCCATACACATGTTTGCCATGTAAGCTGGAGTTCAGTCAAAAATGTGGTTTAAAGGCACATATGAAAATCTCTCATCCAGTGACAAAGTCTTACAAGTGTGCCCATTGCTCTCAGTTATTTCAGGATCAGTCTGAGCTCAATGTCCATGAAATGACCCATTCAGAAGCGAAGTCTCATAAATATACCGGTAACGACAAAGCTAGACCAGGTCTACGCGCCAGTATTAAGACTCGGGCAGATAACGTTTACACTTGTACTGGATGTGGTAAAGGGTTCGGTAACATGCTGGATGTATCACTACACTTACGAACCCACATGGGGTACAAACCTTCTCAACCTCAGTCACTTAAAGTTAGCAAACCCTCTACACTGCCCAAACCAGAGTTACAACCCTGTATAGCGCCCCACCCAAAGTTACAACCCTGTATAGCTCCCCGCCCAAAGTTACAACCATGCATAGCGCCCCACCCACAGTTACAACCCTGTATAGCGCCCCGCCCAGAATTGCCACCCTGTAAAGTGCCTCGCCTTGTTTTACAACCCTGTATTGTGCCTCGCCCGCAGTTACAACCATGTACCGTACCCCGGCTTGTGTTACAACCCTGTATAGTGCCTCGCTTTGTGTTACAAACTATCAGCAAACCGCAGGTACCTAACCAGGTAGACACATGCACACTAACAGACCCGACGACTGTGTGTGCACAGACAAGTGGTCATAGCGACAGGGAGACATCTACAAATGAGACAAGTCTGCTTCGTGGAAACCTTCTTGAATATGAGAGCAGTTATCTTGATGGATCTATGTATGTGAAAGAGGAGCCAATAGAAGAAGGAACAATATCCTGAACAATGGAGATGCAAATGCAAAAGACCTGTCAGACCATGGTTTGTCAGAGAGAGAGATGATAGATTTCTACATTGTATATAGTTAGCTGCTTAGCTGAATGCAATACCAAGTGTATACGGATCAACTATTACATGCAGGTAATAGGAAGATAACATACATTTGTATATAAGGGAGTGTTCATTTATTAATTACAGGGGGGGTGGTGAGATTTCGCGCGAAGGGGCGAAATTTTGTTAGGCCCCCCCCTCGAGAGCGCGTGGAACGTTTCGCCCCCCCCTTTGAACTATAGTAAAGCACAGGCTTTTTTGCTAAAAAGGGGCTTAAATGTTTACGCCCTCCCCCCTCAAGAGGGGTCAGAATTTTTTACGCCCCCCCCCCCTCATGAGGGGTCGGAAATTTTTACGCCCCCCCCAAACCCACCACCCCCCCCTGTAACTAATAAATGAACACTCCCTAAGGAACATTCCCTGCCTGCAAACAAAATTTTGAGCGGAACTCGTGCCGTTCTTATATCAAGACTTATGATCCCTACACGAATTTAGAACATTTCTGGAACAAGAATATGGACAGTTTTTCCCAAGAGGTACACAATACATTTTCTTGTGTCATATTCCTGGGAATTTCTCATTATTTGAACTAGCAAAACTTGATACACATTATCATTCTATCTGTGGACAAATATTCTCAGGAAGTACACAAGAAATTTTCTATGCACTTGGGAATTTCTCGTTATTTGCACAGGTAAAACACGGGAAATACACATCTTTATTGAAAATGTTGCTAGGAAATTACACTAATCTTGAGAAGATTCTAACATGTGTCATTCTCCAGTTCTGTTTGGAGGGTTGTATCCGGACATTCACAGTTTTTAATTACATTTACCACATGTATAAACAGAGGGTATGTCAAATTAACAATGTATGAAATAAACAATGTATGAAATCAGATAAGAGTCTACTTTTCCTTGTAAAGTAAATTATCGTTTTTAAAGGCCTTGGCCTTAAAAGCATTGCAATTTATCGACAGCCTGCATAATGTATTCAGGATATGTACCTCGATAAACCTAGACTCGGCCTCCGTCTGTATAGTACAGACTGGGAAGGTACAGCCGCGCGGACCCACACTCTCAAAGTATAACGTTAACTAAGTATACGATTGGCGAGTGTAGCGTGACCAGTCAATGTGCATGCACATCACTAGCAGATGTTTAGTAATGCTGTTGTATGTACCCTATATCTGCTGGGAGATAGTACTGCCATCCCAACGCCATCACCAAGCCTGATAAGGCACTGGGTCAGACCCAGCTCGGCCTGTGTGTGGTCACGGGTGGGCGGGTCTGACTGCGAGAGACTACGATACACCAGGATTCTTTTATAGCTTAAAGCTATAGAGTCTGAACAGAGCAGCAGGCCACTATTGGCAGAGCAAGTACCTCAGCCAGACTCCTGGGCCTTTTGAAAGACCAGTCCAAGCTCAGCAGGGCAATAATTCCCATCAATACCCACAGTATTCTAGCACAAGCAGTATGGGTTATTTGTATATCAAAATGTCTTATAAAATAGTTTTTGCCCAACATAGCAATGGACCTATTCTCGAGTATCATACCTTGGTATTCATATTCATCACACACTTCAAGTACAGTCATACCCATTTGAATATCAGGCACGCCAAAGCATGTACTGTAGAGGGATTGAACACTATAGCTTCATATACATATAATATTCAACTCTTTGTAATCCAATTATAAACACTGTTAGCAAAACAGGGCCGACCCTACGTTTTTTTATGCAATTTTGAAGACGTTTTTCGCATTTTTACCCTTTTTTGGCCAACTTTAGGGTATCCAAAAAAGTTGGCTTGTACATTCATGTTTAAAAAAGAATTGAAAAAAAAGAAGAAAAAAATCCGACCTACCGACGCTACTTTTTCCTCTCATGTCACCAGAAACAAACTTTTTCTTTTTTGCCCCGTGTTTAATGGGGACAGGTCCAACTTATGTTTACGGTCCACCAATTCCACATGATGTATACTACCAAAAGCCTTTCATACATCCAGGAAACCGGCCAACAGATGCTCCCTTTATCTTTTGAGGCATAGGGAGATGGGCCTCAGCTTCTCACATACTTTAGATCTCCCGATTTTGGAAGAGGAACTATAGCTGTGCTGTGCTGATACCTGTGCCCAGGCCAAGAATGTTCTATTAAGACCCAGGTAATTATACCAGGCAACTAAAAGACCAGATAATACGTACACATATCCTATCCTGCATCTATAAAAATGTACATTCCAATTCCCTTTAATTTAGACTAAGGAGTATCATGTTTATTGACAACATCGGAGAAAAGAAATTATATGTTTTCATGATAAGATTTGTACAAAAATTCTTAGAGGGAATTTAGAGGCCATTCAGGTTTTAGTACATGTGTTGTATATATACATTTTATGAATGATTACCTTTAATTTCCACGTAAAGATCATAGCTGATAGTCAGAGCGTCAATGTGACTTATTGGATCGACCTTGACCAAGTCAAGGGGTCCCTTATTTGCATGCTTTTGCTATAGAACAGCACTGAATTCACCCTATTCAAACCCCCTATGAGGCTTATATAATTTTCCTAAAGGCTAGGTGCAGGTTATAAGTGAGCAAGGCTCATACACAAGAATTTACTGTAGATTCATACTGTACCGCCATATATGAGTGCCCTGGCATTTATTGATCTGGAGGCTTGATTACCCCAGGCACTTATACAAGACCAGTCCTTAATCAAGACCTGGTGCTTATTCCTCACAGGCGTATATCTGTCGCTCACATGACCAGTATTAATTATGATCTTCTGTGCAGTTAGAGGATTTGCTAGCGGTGGGGGGGGGGGGGGGGGTCTTCAAAACTAGTGACGTCTTTCTTAGGGGGGTTATTGCTGGTAGTTGACATAAGGTGACACAGGGGTGGGGTCCTGAAAATGGCCCGAAATAAGGTGACGTCATTTGTGAATGTTCCCTAAAATGATAACTATTAGAAGACATTACACAAAATCACATAGGGCACATGTGATATTCATAATTACTTTTAATATTTTATGTTACATATTGGAATCATAGCACACATATATGTTCGTAGTAATTAAGCCATGACCTTTACCACATAGACACTGCTAACACGCATGCCACACCTAGAAGGGTGAAAGCAGGCATGAAAGCCACATGTAGGTTATGAACCAATGCCAGCACATCGGTGCATGGCCATCTCACATAATATTACAGCATGCGAACGTAATTATCCCCACTGACAAGTAACCAACACATGTAACCGCTCTAGACCCTCCAGAGCTAACCCACAGCTTTAGTCAGAGATATAATTATAATGTGTCTTGTTCAGTCATTGTTCATATTTTATCAGATTAAGTATTTTGGGAATACACCCCAATATCAAATGTTGTTTTATGTTTGATAGTGATATAGAGCAAGCTTCACACATAATCCAACATGATTAATTACTTGCTTTAACAAATGACTATGGGAATAGTAATGTACATTTATAAATCCAGGTGAAAATCACATTATGGTTATCATGAAAGTTGACAATTTTGGGGCACCCTATAATTTTTATCAGCACTGGTCTCACTCTTGTGTCGTGAAAGTAACATTTAGAGAGAACCAGATGCAATCTCTGTGGAGTTCTAATTGATTTTTGTTATACATTTATTGGTATTGGTGTTGGCTGTCCATGTCTTTGTCTCATATTAGTGATTAGATATAACAATTAGCACTCAATCAAATACACAAATATGACAGTTTTATACGATATCCGAGTACGCAAAACACCTTACACAACGTTTCACAAATGTTTGTCTATGGCTCCTTATTACGGTCAATTGTTGTATTGACTTTAGATAACGTATTTTTTCTTAGCTTGGATGTCGGCGTCGTTAGCTGAAAGACACTTTAATTCCATTCAGAGATCTTCATGACTTCCATTTCTGAAAGTTAGTACACTCAAAAACAGGGATAGAACAATGAGAACACATCCCAGACCCTCCAGTACATTCAGTCTGCCGTACAAAGCACCCCCTGTCATTGAGTACTGAGGGATTAGAAATAACAGTGTTTCAAGATTTCCAAACATTAACACTTCTGTCGGGTTAAGAATCTGGCAAGCACTAACTTGCATCACTATGGCAAGTCCAACTGTTATTGAATGAATAGTCAGTAGACCTAGTATGAGAGGTTTGGTGATCAGGACTTGTTCCTCTAAATATAGAGATAGTAGAATTGACAAAGGGATTGCTAGACAAGAAATGATGAACACCAGAGTTGATGATTTCACCTTTTTAAGCTTGGATGATACAATTATCATTGTGAAGCCCTCAGTGGCTGCAGCAATGAGAACCAATGTGTATCCAATGATAACTAAATAGGTCACATCAACCGGAGGTACAATATTATCTTGAATGTGCGTAGCATCGGTGGCATTATTAGTTTGTATAAAGGCTGGAATGAACCCATCAGCAAATCCTTTCCAGGGTTGTACAACTAGGAGCACCCCACCGAGCCCAAGAACAATTGGGGCTATGCGTCTTTTAATGGGCTCACCATAATAACACTTTGATATCAGAGCAGAGAAGAAACCTTGCAATCCAAAGCCTATTCCAGAGGCATGTGTAAATGGCAGTATTGATACGCCGCCAAAGTATAGAAAAATAAAGGTCAATTTGGTAAAAGAAACCAGGAGCACATATGGTAGTTGTTCCCTTGGAATGGAGATTGAGTCTTTACGAAGAAGAACCATTGTTCCAGTTAGTATTATCCCAATGGCGAAACGGATACCATTCGCTTCGAAGTCTGGAACTTGTCTTTCCATGAATTGGTACGAAACACCAGAGATGGTAGCCATGAGAATGTATCCTATGACGAGCGTATAGCCAACAAGGAGATCCCTCGACACCAGCATTGTGAGTGATACTGTAAGTACAAAATCTCGAAGGTTTCACACATGTGTACACTTTAGTTTATCAAAAGGTCATTCTCCATGTACAATTGGAGATCACTAACAACGGCCGTGCAAGTGAATGAAAATCCTATTGCATTTGGACAATGGTCTACGTACATGGTATATATTTTAAATCCAAAGGCTGCAGTCTCATTCTGTGATACTGACAGTGATTGGTGGTTTATAACGTCCAATTTACAGACAATTCCCTGTGATATTTAATCCTGTGACTGGTAAATAAGTGGTAATTAAGCAAAGAACGAAGATTACATGCCCTTTGCCCCTACCATGGCCCCAGGCGTCCTCCCTTAAACATATTATGTTTCACTGAATATTATGATTCATTATTTTTCCAGACATACTTTTGAAAGAAACCTTCTTGAGAACCCAACCTATAAGCCTAATGTGAGCTTTTGGGAGACATTTCAACTGATATGATATGAAAACACCAAATCAAAATTGAACTATAGGCAGGGTTTTAAAGTATTCTTGATTTCAAATATCAAATACATTCAATGTTATAAGTAACCACCCACATGATTACATGCATATAGTTGTGCTACAAATGATGAACATGAAGCATTGATCCAATGTGTCCTTAAAGTCCATAAAACCTCACCTACCTTATGTTGTGATTCTGTGGCAAAAAATGGGAACTCTATACTATAGCATTGGCAACAACTGGCCTCTATGGATCATCATCTGACCAATATTTTGGTAGTTTTGGAGTAATGCCTTCTGTATCGACTCTCTTTAGTGACTGTCTGTAAATCGTGAATAAGGCTACACTCAGTTCTACACGAGAGGGAACGGTCATACTTCTTACACAGGGCTGGGGCTGGGGGAGGGGGGGGGGGGGGGGTTGTGGAGGGGACAGGCCAAGAACAATGACAGGGGGGATGTTCAAGAATTAAAACATTTTCCAAAAATATTCAATTTAAATTTATTTGCAAACAAAGTGTATAGGGGAAAATAGACCCCTCAACACCCCTACTTGTGCATAGAAACTAAGGCCTATGGGGCCTGGATGAATTAGGGGGAAATGTTGACCACATTTTAACACATCCAAGGGACTATCCATCCTCACGGTCTACACTAAATGACTGACACAGTCTATTTGGATTCTTGGCAAGATAAACAGAGCTTTCATACCAATGTGTTGAACTGTAAACTGGAGTCTATTTGACCCTTTAAGGATGGCATGTTGCCTTAAAGCAAGATTTGTCAGCATTATGCACAGACAGTAAGTCATGCACTGACACCATATCTACCCTACAGGATTGTATCACCCCCATGATTGGGATTGCCATGATACACGATCAAGTAGAGTTACCAGGGTTGCATTTATGCATTACTACAGCAAAGGGCATAGTGCATTAAAGCATCATGTAGCCGTTATATATTAGAACACAGGGTTTAATAGGCCATGCATCGGTAATGTGGCGTCATTGCCGCCCTACAAAAGCTTCCTGGCGATATGAAAAATGGCATCTATATGCATGTAATAGTATCTTGGTCACCCCAAATAAGTCATCCTTTATATACAACTATGGACAACTATAACCGAAACCATTTATCTCCAATACAATGTTGCCACCTGGGGTTTGAAGTAGAATGAATAATCTTAAGAACAATGTCATAATCTAAAAATTAAGAATACAACTTTTTTAAGAATATACAATTTAAGATTGGACAAATTTTCTTTTCCACGCTCCTTCTTGAGTATGTCCATTTGTGTCTGGGGACATGTAACATGACATTTATATGCATGTAATAGTATCCTTCATCTCTTCCATTTTTTTTAGAAAAATCACAGAAAACTATTTACCTTTGGGTCATGCTAATTGACCTAGCTCCGCTTGATATTTCTAAGGAGGCTCTCTCCAAATAAGCCATCCTTTGTGTACATAGGATAATATGACATTAACATGACAAGTTATAAAAAGAGATGACATGTATGACGTCTATACATGATCCAATGCAATGCCAGTGAGATTTTCACCAGTGCTGCTTGTCGCATGATGTTGGACCTTTTTGGAGTGTGCTAACTGCAAATACTGGATAGCTCTCCCAGGTGAGAGGACAACCGTTTAGGGCGTATATTTCTTAATCTTAATTCTTAATATCTTAATTCAGTGTCTTATTTTGGGTCAGCGGTGTTTTGTATTGAGGTCTAAGATAAGTCTTAAGATGGGATTAAGATAGTTTCAGGTAGGATTGAAATAGAAGAAAAAGAATTAAGATAGTTTAAGATAAGATTGAAATAGAAGAAAAAATTTCTACATAAAGATCACAGCTAATAGTCAGTGCGTCCATGTGACTTATTGGATCGACCTTGACCAAGTCAAGGGGTCGCTTATTTGCAGGGTAATATAATTTTCCTAAAGGCTTGGTCTAGGTAATAAGTGAGCAAGGCTTAAACACAAGCATTTACTGTAGATTCATACTGTACTGCCATATTTGAGTGCCTTGGTATTTATTGATCTGGAGGCATGATTACCCCAGGCACTTATACAAGACCAGTCCTTATTCAAGACCTGGTGCTTATTCCTCACAGCCTTATATCTGTCGCTCACATGACCAGTATTAATTATGATCTTCTGTGCAGTTAGAGGATTTGCTTGCGGTGGGAAGAGGGGGGTGTCTTCAAAACTAGTGACGTCTTTCTTAGGGGGTTATTGCTGGTAGGTGATAAAAGGTGACAAGAGGGTGGGGAGGGGGTCCTGAAAATGGCCCAAAATAAGGTGACGTCATTTGTGATTGTTCCCTAAAATGATAACTAATAGAAGACATTACACAAAATGACATGAGGTACATGTGATATTCATAATTACTTTTAATATTTTATGTTACAAATTGGAATCATAGCACACATATGTTCGTAGTAATTAAGCCATGACCTTTACCACATAGACACTGCTAACACACATGCTACATTTAGAATGATGAAAGCAGGCATGGAAGCCACATGTAGGTCATGAACCAATGCCAGCACATCGGTGCAGGGCCATCTCACGTTATATTACAGCATGCGAACATAATTATCACCACTGACCATGTTCGATAGTGATATAGAGCCAGCTTCACACATAATCCAACATGATTAGTTACTTGCTTCAACGAATGACTATGGGAAAAGTAATGTACATTTATAAATCCAGGTGAAAATCACATTATGGTTATCATGAAAGTTGACAATTTTGGGGCCCCCTATATTTTTTATCAGCACTGATCTCACTTTTCTGTCATGAAAGTAACATATACAGAGAATCAGATGCGATCTCTGTGGAGTTCTAGTTGATTTTTGTTATACATTTATTGGTATCGGTGTTGGCTGTCCATGTCTTTGTCTCATATTAGTGATTAGATAAAACAACTAGCACTCAATCAAATATGACACATTTATATGATATCCGAGTAGGCAAAATCGTTACATAACGTTTCACAAATGTTTGTCTATGGCTCCTTATTACCGTCAAACGTTGTATTGACTTAAGATGACATATTTTTGCTAGCTTGGATGTCGGTGTCGTTAGCTGAAAGGCACTTCAATTCCATTCAGAGATCTTCATGACTTCCATTTCTGAAAGTTAGTACACTCAAAAACAGGGATAGAACAATGAGAACACATCCCAGACCCTCCAGTACATTCAGTCTGCCGTACAAAGCACCCCCTGTCATTGTGTACTGAGGGATTAGAAATAACAGTGTTTCAAGATTTCCAAACACTAACACTTCTGTCGGGTTAAGAATCTGACAAGCACTAACTTGCATCACTATGGCAAGTCCAACTGTAATTGAATGAATAGTCAGTAGACCTAATATGAGAGGTTTGGTGATCAGGACTGGTTCCTCTAAATATAGAGATAGTAGAATTGACAAAGGGATTGCTAGACAAGAAATAATGAACACCAGAGTTGATGATTTCACCTTTTTAAGCTTGGATGATACAATAATCATTGTAAATCCCTCAGCGGCTGCAGCAATGAGAACCAAGGTGTATCCAATGATAACTAAATAGGTCACATCAATCGGAGGTACGATATTATCTTGAATGTGCGAAGCATCAGTGGCATTATTAGTTTGTAAGAAGGCGGGAATGAACCCATCAGCAAATCCTTTCCAGGGTTGTACTACCAGGAGCACCCCACCGAGGCCCAGAACAATTGGGGCTATGCGTCTTTTAATGGGCTCACCATAAAAACACTTTGATATCAGAGCAGAGAAGAACCCTTGCAATCCAATGCCGATTCCAGAGGCATGTGATAATGGAAGTATTGATACACCGCCAAAGTATAGAAAAATAAAGGTCAATTTGGTGAAAGAAACCAGGAGCACATATGGTAGTTGTTCCCTTGGAATTAAGATTGAGTCTTTACGAAGAAGAACCATTGTTCCAGTTAGTATTATCCCAATGGCAAAACGGATACCATTCGCTTGGAAGTCTGGGACTCGTCTTTCCATAAATTGGTACGAAACTCCAGAGATGTTAGCCATGAGAATGTATCCTATGACGAGCGCATAGCCAACAAGGAGATCCCTCGACACCAGCATTGTGAGTGATACTGTAAGTACAAAATCTTGAAGGTTTCATTCATGTATGCACTTTAATTAATCAAAAGGTCATTCTCCATGTACAATCGGAGATCACTTACAACGGCTGTGCAAGTGATGGAAAATCAATGGTCTACGTACATGGTATATATTTTAAATCCAAAGGCTGCAGTCTAATTCTGTGATACTGACAGTGATGGTGGTTTATAGCGTCCAATTTACAGACAATTCACTATGATATTTTAATCCTTTGACTGGTAAATAAGTGGTAATTAAACAAAGAACGAAGATTACATACCCTTTGCCCCTACAATGGCCCCAATGTCCTCCAAAAATTTGAAAGGTATACAATTACATACTCTTCTATCAGTGAAATGCGTCCTCCCTTAAACATATCATGTTTCACGGGAAAATATTATAATTCATTATTTTTCCAGACAGACTTTTAAAAGAAACCTTTTGAGAACCCAAACTATAAGCCTAATGCGAGCGTTTGGGAGACATTTCAACTGATATGATATGAAAACACCAAATCAAAATTGAACTATAGGCAGGGTTTTAAAGTATTCATAATTTCAAATATCAAATACATTCAATATTATAAGTAACCACCCACATGATTACATGTATAAAGTTGTGCTACAAATGATGAACATGAAGCATTGATCCAATGTGTCCTTAAAGTCCATAAAACCTCACCTACCTTATGTTGTGATTCTGTAGCAAAAAATGGGAACTCTATACTATAGCATTGGCAACAACTGGCCTCTATGGATCAACATCTGACCAATATTTTGGTAGTTTTGGAGTAATGCCTTCTGTATCGACTCTCTTTAGTGACTGTCTGTAAATAGTGAATAAGGCTACACTCAGTTCTACACGAGAGGGAACGGTCATACTTCTAACACAGGGCTGGGGCTGGGGGGGGGGGGGGGGGGGGTTGTGGAGGGGACAGGTCAAGAACAATGACAGGGGGGATGTTCAAGAATTAAAACATTTTCCAAAAATATTCAATTTCAATTTATTTGCAAACAAAGTGTATAGGGGAAAATAGACCCCTCAAGACCCCTTTTTGGCCATAGAAACTAAAGTCGATGGAGCCCTGGATAAATTAGGGGGAAATGTTGACCACATTTTAACACATCCAAGTGACTATCCATCCTCACGGTTTACACTAAATGACTGACACAGTCTATCTGGACCCCTTGGCAAGATAAACAGAGCTTTCATACCGATGTGTTGAACTGTAAACTATATAATAGAATACAGGTTAAATAGGCCTTGCATGGGTAATGTGGCGTCGTTGCTGCCCTACAAAAGTTTCCCGGCAATATGAAAAAGGGCATCTATATGCATGCAATAGTATCTTGGTCTGTATCATAGTAGAAAGAAATGGGAAAATATTGACCTTTGGGCCATGTTAATTGACCTAGCTCCACTTGATATCCCTAAGGAGGCTCTCCCCAAATAAGTCATCCCTTTTATACAACTATGGATAATTATAACGGAAACCATTTATCTCCAATACAATGCTGCCACCTGGAGTTTGAAGGAGAATGAATATTTTTAAGAGCAATGTTATAATCTTAAACTTAAGATTATAACTTAATTAAGATTATACCATTTAAGATTGGACAAATTTTCTTTTCCACGCTCCTTCTTGAGTATGTCCATTCGTGTCTGGGTTCATGTAACATGACATCTATATGCATGCAATAGTATCCTTCATCTCTTCCATTTTTTTAGAAAAATTGCAGAAAACTATTTACCTTTGGGTCATGCTAATTGACCTAGCTCCGCTTGATATTTCTAGGGAGGCTCTCTCCAAATAAGCCATCCTTTGTGTACATAGGATAATATGACATTAACATGACAAGTTATAAAAAGAGATGACATGTATGACGTCTATACATGATCCAATGCAATGCCAGTGAGTGTTGGACCTTTTTGGAGTGTGCTAACCGCAAATACTGGATAGCTCTCCCAGGTGAGAGGACAACCGTTTAGAGCGTATATATCTTAATCTTAATTCTCAATATCTAAGTTCAGTGTCTTATTTTTTTGGGCAGCGGTGTTTTGTATTGAGGTCTAAGATAATTCTTAAGATGGAATTAAGATAGTTTAAGATGGGATTGAAATAGAAGAAAAAGAATTAAGATAGTTTAAGATAAGATTGAAATAGAAGAAAAAGAAGAAGAAAACAGGGGTTGGGGGGGCAGAGCCCCCCCCCCCCCCATTAAAGTTAACACAAATAAGATCATCTTAATAGTCTGATTAAGATAACGCTCTAAACGTTTGTCCTCTCGCCAGGGGGAGCTGTCTCATGAGCACGTACTAACCCCCAGGGTCAGATCCAAGTAGGGGTAGGGGGAGGTTTAGCGGTTCCAGACCAAACACCCTTTTTGGAAAGAAAAAGTCACAAAAAAAATCGATTCATATTTTGAGCCGTTGTGGGTTGTGCCGTGATGCTTTTTGGTACTTTGCTGGATCCCCCTTTTACATTCCCAGCTCTGCCCATATACACGATGTATTATTGGCACCCTGCATGCATGCATGCAGCGATGGCAAGTTATCCACTCCATGGATGTCGTATGTCGATTCTAGGGAATAGCTATGCCACAGGTCTTTTTGTGGAATTCACAAAATATTTTATTTCAACAAGTAAGTTGCTAAAATATGCTACAGGTATTCAAATAATGAGATGGATGTTTTTAGCACGATAAATGTATGATGTTGTTTACAATCTCATCCATAAATGCACATACATGACTTTTATGATGCCCATTAACATACTGGTTAATTAGAGACCACCATAGAGACCTTTATAGCAATTCAAACGATATGCCATGAAAGTGAACGGAAAACATGGTACATGAATGTATACATAATCTTGCAGTTTCAACTAGGAGCTCCAACCTCATAGGAATATTACGATCGCATTATTGATGTGTAAATAAGGGCATGCAAGCGAAGTCAGTTGTTTCATCTTTACCATATGGACCTCTGCAACTCTGGTGAGGGTTCTAAACAATTTTCTAGAGCTAGCACAATGTGTTGAGCTTATTCCATAAGGCCAAAAAAAAGTTTGTTTCAGGTCACCCGACCGACCCTATCCAAACAGGGCCGACCCTACTTTTTTTTGTGTCCAATTTTGAAGATTTTATTTTATTTTTACACTTTTTTGGGGAATTTAATTTAATTTTACCCCCCCCCCCATTTTTACACTTTTTTTGGTATCGTAGAGAATCACTGTGACTCCCGACTTGATCACCGAGGTAACTCTCACCAGGACTCTAAAGTGACTCCCTAACATTAGCAGGACTCCGTGATCGAGTCCAGACTCCCATTTGGGAGTCGCCGTGATTCTACTTCTTTTCTCTGTGCTCATGTCAGAAGGGATCACGAGTGTTTCATATCCTTTGACCTCATAGCGTGCCAACTTCCATTGACTTTTTCTCTTTCATAGACACATGTATGGCAATGTGAATAAATGCTACAAAACTGTCTCGTACAATTTTAGGAGATGTTCAAGGAATGTGGTGCTTCAACTTTGCTCTCACAGTAAGGAAACAATATAATGGTAGTATAACATTAGATACATTTCAAATTAAGCCTACCATTCTGCTCTCAGTCTTCCTATCATTGCCCTCCTTCACTTTCTACGAGCACAACTTTCATGCATCTTTGCCACAAAAGGGCGAATCAATATCAAAACTCAACTACCCCTTGCATTTGAGATAACTAGATATTTAGATTAATGGAAAAAAAAATCTATGAATTGAAAAATACCCGGCCATACTTCTTTGGTTGAAATTGCCCAATAGAGAATGCAGTGTGTGATGGGGACGAGATAATAAAAAAATATTAGCGTTTTCTGGCATCTGGAACACACATAGTCTTAACGCAGGGATGACCGTATCACCCATGCGATAAGATATGTATACTTCATTTACGAAAATGAGACAAACAAAACATATGTATTCCATTACAATTTATTCATGCCATCTGTATGTCATCCGATTTTGTAAATCAGAAAAATAAGAATCCAGTGAAGATATATAAGGTATATGTGATACACACTTTTACAATGATATATACACCTGATACAAATATATTTACAAATATTTACATATGTGTTCTTCTGTTTTGTGTAAAAATATATGTTAATGCCCCCAGAATTTCATTAAACATTATGTACTTTAGATGATGAGTACGACTATTTATACTGACGAGCTTCATTTATTATGATGGTTTCGTACCATCATAACTTGTCAAAATGAGATCACTTATATTTTTGAAATTATTTAGATATACCGGGTAAGTAGAATGGATCTGTGCAGTATGCTGGGAGAGAAGAGCGTTTATATCCCGCATTCTATCCAAATATAGTACACAGTTAATGTTAGTGCTCACCGTGTTCTGGTCAGTTTGTTGATGCAGATGTACAATATACAGATGAATAATGCATAAATGGAATAGATTGCCATGGTATAACCCTCTAAATTAAAGATAACACCTTGTCTCTATGTTGATTTGTCGTCATGATGCATCAATGCAGCACTTACCAGCACTACATTAGGGCATCATGATGACTCCTTGGGAGTGATTCAAACCAATAGGGTCTGCGTGATGCATAAATGCACGAATGCATCGATTCCGAGTTGTTCACCAGCGCTGCACTCGTGCAGGAGACAATGCATTAACCCTTTAAGGACGGATGTTGATAACAGATGACATTTGTCGTCATGATGCACCAATGCAGCCCCAGCAAGTAACTCACTGGTGCTGCATTGGTGCAGCATGCCGACCGTTTGGGAGTGTTGCAACCCCATAGGGTCAGCATGATGCTTAAATGCAGCACTGGCGAGTTACTCGCCAGGGCTGCATTCGTGCATCACGACGACCAAGGGCATGATGCATTTAGGCATCATGTTGTCCTTAAATAGTTATCCTTAAATAGTTGATTCTCATGAAAATGACATATGGAACAATATTAATCATAACTTTAGAACAGGTCAAAGCTTTTAGCATGAAGTGCTTTACGAGAGTGTAGTAGAATGGCAGATTTCTGTCAGCTGACAAACGACAGTGACATACCGGCTGTCCTGATGGCTAATTGAGCAATGCTTACTGTAAACGTAGATATATTCGCTGGTACAAATTTTCGCGGATTTGCTCAAAAGTACAATTTTGCTGGGATTTGAATTCGCAGATTTTGAAAGATGGTAGTTAACAGGGCTATATTGGATAAATTTTCGCTCTGTACATATTTTCGGGATTTTAAAAAATCGCGAAAATCGGGAAAATATGTACAGCGCGAAAATATCTACGTTTGCAGTAGTGAATCGTCACATTTTATGTAAATGATAGTTTAAGTGAATCATGTATCTTGACAGGCCTTTCTGGGTGTATAACAACGCACATGCAGTCATATATGACGTATTCTTTACCTCATACCCTATGCTTACACATTTGATTTTCTATTACTGTATGTAATAATTTGTATTCCCATTTTCTTCTTTGTTTCAAGTTTGGTACATATTTAAATAGCGTCTATGTGGGAATATTGTTGAATATAATAATTATTATAGATGATGTGCATATGAAAATGTCTTCATTAAAGGCGTAAAGCCATAGATCCCTCGGCTGGTGTACTACTGCGCCCCCTGTCCATGACAAGCTTGGAACTATTTCCCCCGTCCAGGTACACGTCTCTGACATAGGAGTAAACTGGCTTGTTATCCGTCAGGTCCTCAGGCTCTGAACCCTCCAAGATGTTAGGTTTGCGACTGTAAGAGGTAAAGTAAATATAAATCTATGTAGAAAGCATGTAAAAAAAAAGAGCATCATCCATGTACAACAAATTGCCAATAATACTTTTGATCTCACATCAAACATTTAGGTCAGAGCTTGATCAGCCTTTGTTATCATGGTGCATCCCTCTGTGTGTAGGTTTATACTACAGACACAAATGGGCCTTTTTAGCAGTGTTTATCTAGAATAGTAGTTATACAGCGGTAAACAGGTACGGAGATGGATAATAAAGACAACATAATTGGATAATAAGTTTCAAAGCATAACAAATAGACAGTCATTCATTAACATTTTTTCATACATGCATGAGTTCAATATTTCTGAATGGCTGATGCGACAATATTTTGGTCTTCTAAGCGCCGGTAACACTTTATCAAAATTGCCAATTTCTTGAGGTGAAGGGTATGTATACTTCAATGAAATACCATGTGACAGGCATGTCAAAAGATATCAGTCTTTGGTTGAAAATTCCATTTAGTCAATAACTTTTAAATGGGAACTTACCTGAATCTCCTAATGAGTATTGCAACTATTATGACTAGGATGACCAAAAACACGGCCACACTCACTAATATGATTATCACTGAAATGTGAAAACAAAATGTTTCTTATTTTACATCAAGTATTATCATAAACATATCATTAAAGAACAATATTTCATCCATCCATAAACTACTCATATATATTGATAGCTGGACTGAGATAAAGTTAGTTCCCATTCAATTTACTAGGGGGCAGTACTGCATGGAGCTAATTCCTCATTGCATAAGCGATGCTTCACCTGATATAGATTCAATCTCCTTTCAAATCATCCATGGCCAATGACTTTTGGTAAGATTGATTTAGAATACAGACTTCTACTTACATTGTACATTTTGCTCATCCTCTGGGGGTACTGTGGCCACATTCTTATTTAGGTTACTTGTGGCCGTTGACTCTGTTGTGGGGGTCGGTGTGGTCGTGGTGGGGACAACGACATCAGGTAGAGATGTCACTGCTAACCCACACTGCATGTTGAAACCAGCAACATTGTGGGATACTATATCAAAGTAACAAATAAATTAGTTAGTTCATTGCTTGTTCCAAAATAATCATACTGGTGGGAGAATATGTGAATAACTCAAACCTATGTTAGGTATACAGGAAGAACTTCTAGATAGGTATACCTACTGACAGTCTGTCTATAGCTAGGCAATAAGGGCATGGTGCATTGCACTGGTCACACTTTATAATGATACTAGATGAGAGTTATGCGAGGAAGACATGGCAAACCCTGACAATTGTTGAAATACTGCACAAAAAGTAATGTGGGTATTAATTTAATCATTCCCGTTTTTTAGATTAAAAATAGTTGGGGATCAATTCTTATATTTGTTTCTCTAACATTTATTTATTCAACTGTGTTGGTTTCACCCATCAGCTGTCCACCAATTTCCCCCACTTCTTAATGTTGTCGTTGTCAATGGGCAAAAGCAAAACTGGGATTATAATAATCAGTTGATTAGAACCCACTCTCTATGATGTCTAAACTTATTGTTGAACTTCAGATTAACTCACCTCCAACTGAGATTATGAATCCTACTTTGACGTTCGGGTCTGAATTTAGGTATTTGATGTATAGCGTGTTTCCACTGACGTCACAGCCACCAAGTATCATGTCGGTGGCCGATGCACCACAGATAGTCTCTGCATAACTTACACCATCCCAGAATTGGATTTTCTGATTGCAGCCATCTTGGGGAGGGCTCTGGAAAGAAGCAGGCAGCTTTTTATGATTCTTAATTTTATATCAAGCAGTTAGTTACTGCAAAATTGGGATTGGGATATGATTAAATGGGTTTCACAATCATTACACTATGAACAGCTATTGTAACCATGCATGAATGAAGCCTTGGCTTTGCTCATCCATGGGAGGGGAGTTCACAATTAATTCTAATGGGATTTTAACAGAATCCATGGTCAATTCTGTGTAGAATAAACAGTATGGCAACATGACTACTGCTATCACTTTGTGACATGATAATCATTATCTAAAAACCAATTAACATTTAGCATTCAATTTCATATTTAGAGTTTTATCTGAACTCACCTTCATCATAAAGAGTATTTGGAAAGCGATCTGTGTATTATCGGGTATGGTGACACTACATCCTAAGGAGGTGTCTGTGAATGTGGCCCCGTTCTCCATGAGGGCCTTGGTGTTGCTGCTGATGTAGACAAGCTGTAGAGCGGATAACGTGGCACCAGACTCCATGGACGTCACACTAGCCTTGTTCAGGTTCAGGTAGTGCACTGCAACACACAATGACAATGATTTCATTCTTGAGAAGCCAGAAGAGATACACGAGATACATGAAGTATATACATATATATAGGATTGATGCATTTTCAACATTAAAGTTGAGATACACGAGGTACATATCTATCCACTGTTAGAAGTAAGTAGTGTTCCTGTACAGCAACTACTGGGGGCAACTTTGGCTCCAGTAGATTGTGCTGTAGACCTACAGCAATTCAGCTTGTGTATATTTACAGCACATGTACTGAACAGTAACAGCAAACTCTACTGTTACACTACAGCAGAGTTAATTGTAAAACCAAATCTGAAGGTATAGGGTTCGCTTCTCAAGACTGGTGATATTTTTCATTGATAGACTTACATCACTTTTAGAAAAATAGATCAAAATATAAAGGACCTATAGTTTCATGACTAGCGTGACGGGGATTTGAACTCGGGACCTTCCTATCACTCTCCGGCGCTGTGTCTGATTGAGCTATCGAAGCAGCTGGTGTAAGGCCTGCAGCATAGCTCTCATATATATGATCAGACGGATGAGCGAAAGGAAAAGATAGTAGGGACCTTTAGCAAACCCGACAGAGCTCATTAAACGCAGACATAGCAGTACTAAAGGGATAGGCTACGTCTGCCTTTAATGAGCTTGAACGTGGTTGCTAAATGTCCCTATTAGGGACCCTTAGCAAACACGTACAAGCTCATTAAAAGCAGACGTAGCAGTGCTGAAAGCATAGGATACGTCTGGGTTAAATGAGCTACGTCAGGTTTGCTAAAGGTCCCTATTTAGGACCTCTCGCGAATCAAGTGCAAGGTTGACCTTGTAGTGCTAGAACCGTATGTTATGTAGAGTTTGCTAAAGGTCTCTTTTGTCCTATGTACAAAACAACATTTTTTTCTTTCAAAAATGTCTAGAAAGTATCTTGTGTGGATTTGCAGATCACTTTTAGGAAAAGAATTCAAAACATGAAGAAACTGTAGTTTCAAGACTAGTGTAACCAGGGATTGAACTCGTGACCTTCCTATCACTGTCCGACGTTGTGTCTAATTGAGCTATCAAGGCAGCTGGAGTAAGGCCTGCAGCATGGCTGTCATGTTTGTCACTTTTAGCAACATGAAGACATTATTGTATAACACCTAAATTGTTCACTTAGTATACAATGAAGGCCCATAGAGAATGATGTTAAATTACTTGTGACCATTTAGTATGTAACACATTGAGAGGTGGCTAGACCAAGGATCAATCCCAGGACCCCCTGGTATACGTAGTACAGTGAAAAGTGCTGTAGGTCTACAACTCACCACTGTAAGTTGCATCTACAGCAACAGAAATGTACATGTACAGCAAAATTTACTGTATTATTTTTTACAGCAAAAGTACTGTATAGCTACAGCACATTTTGCTGTTCTGGAACAACAACTTTTTACAGTGTAGTAGAAGAGCAATGTATTTCCAACATTTAAGTTGACAGTATACTGGTATTTTGAAACAACAACTGAGTAACATCACGAGGAGAAGCGTTAACCCTCCATTATCTGGTAATGGCAAGGAAGATTCCCATCTTTTTAAAAATAGCTATATTGACATATCTCATGAAATACAATCACGTTCCTCCAATATCGTCATCGGAAGAAAGGCATGTTGAGAAGCAAGAAACATACTATATCAGTACATGCTAAGGCCTCTGAGTATTTAATGTCTCACAAGTATAACCAATTTGACTAGATAGGCTTGTCAGTAAAGTCATTTTCAAATTTGTTGTCTGGCATTCAAAGTATAGGGGTGTCGTCAAATTACATTTTGGAGAAGATCATCAGTCCCACAGTTATACAGTTATAGGGGGTGTCGTTTATGGATAATAAAACTACCAGTACCCGCAAAGTATCAATAACCCATATCTACAGGTGGGGGATGTCTGTCATTTAGGGGGACTTTCAGTTTCTAACCCTTTAGAATACCCATGAGACTCTCTCCCTCTCTCCCCGTCACTCAGACCGTGCTATTCATGAACCTGAGCTGTCATCACGGATCAATGTTGTATATAATGTTTACAGTCCAGGAATTGTACCATGAAGAAACTGCTGCCGCCATTTAGGTCAGAGTTCTGTGACCCCCATCCCCACCCCTCATCCCCCATTCCCCAGGTCGGCCTCTAACCTATCGACCTGTGGTGGTATCACTATCTGTATGTCTCTACCAAAAATTACTGGAATAGCTGGAACCAGTTTTGTAAGTGAGCCAGAAACAGACCAGTGAAATATTCTTAATTGACCTTACTTTATACTGAAGATAATTCGGCAGTTATGTACATCGATTTGGACAGAGTGACTCAGAGACAAACAGGTTTAATTAAAGAGATAGACAGGTAGACATATACAGGATGAGAGACTAGGAGGACAGTGGTCTGCAGTGTTATAGGACAGTGGCCTGTAGTATTAGAGGACAATGGCCTGTAGTATTACAGGACAATGGCCTGTAGTATTACAGGACAGTGGCCTGTAGTATTATAGGACAATGGCCTGTAGTATTAGAGGACAGTGGCCTGTAGTATTAGAGGACAGTGGCCTGTAGTATTACAGGACAATGGCCTGTAGTATTACAGGACAGTGGCCTGTAGTAATAGAGGACAGTGGCCTGTAGTATTAGAGGACAGTGGCTTGTAGTGTTATAGGACAGTGGCCTGTAGTATTAGAGGACAGTGGCCTGTAGTATTAGAGGACAGTGGCTTGTAGTGTTATAGGACAGTGGCCTGTAGTATTAGAGGACAGTGGCCTGTAGTGTTATAGGGCAATGGCCTGTAGTATTACAGGACAATGGTCTGTAGTATTAGAGGACAGTGGCCTGTAGTATTAGAGGACAGTGGCCTGTAGTATTAGAGGACAGTGGCCTGTAGTATTACAGGGCAATGGCCTGTAGTATCACAGGACAGTGGCCTGTAGCATAATAGGACAGTGGCCTGTAGTATTAGAGGACAGTGGTCTGTAGTATTAGAGGACAGTGGCCTGTAGTATTAGAGGACAGTTGCCTGTAGTATTAGAGGACAGTGGCCTGTAGCATTACAGGACAGTGGCCTGTAGTATTAGAGGACAGTGGCCTGTAGTATTAGAGGACAGTGGCCTGTAGTATTACAGGGCAATGGCCTGTAGTATCACAGGACAGTGGCCTGTAGCATAATAGGACAGTGGCCTGTAGTATTAGAGGACAGTGGCCTGTAGTATTAGAGGACAGTGGCTTGTAGTGTTATAGGACAGTGGCCTGTAGTATTAGAGGACAGTGGCCTGTAGCATTACAGGACAGTGGCCTGTAGTATTAGAGGACAGTGGCCTGTAGTATTAGAGGACAGTGGCCTGTAGTATTACAGGGCAATGGCCTGTAGTATCACAGGACAGTGGCCTGTAGCATAATAGGACAGTGGCCTGTAGTGTTACAGGACAGTGGCCTGTAGTTTTACAAGACAGTGGTCTGTAGTGTTACAGGACAGTGGCCTGTAGTATTGCAGGACAGTGGCCTGTAGTATTACAGGACAGTGGCCTGTAGTGTTACAGGACAGTGGTCTGCAGTGTTACAGGACAGTGGCCTGTAGTTTAATAGGACAATGGCCTGTAGTATTAGAGGACAGTGGTCTGTAGTGTTACAGGACAGTGGCCTGTAGTCTAATAGGACAGTGGCCTGTAGTGTTACAGGACAGTGGCCTGTAGTATTACAGGACAGTGGCCTGTAGTATTGCAGGACAGTGGCCTGTAGTATTACAGGACAGTGGCCTCTAGTATTACAGGACAGTTGTCTGTAGTGTTACAGGGCAGTTGTCTGTAGTAGAACACAGCCAAAAATAATTTCAAGGAAATAAGATTATTAAACCCGACTGGCGGACAAAGCACACATCGTATTTTCTTGAAATGAGATAACCATTTATGGCTGAGTATACAGGAACACCGGTCAGTAGTATTGTATGTATCGGAACGGGACTATAGTTAAGTACTGTTTATTACTCAATCGACCTGCAGCCAATCAGAGGCCTCCATTTGGTCACGTGACCGGAAGTGACCTACTTAGGGGATTAGTGGTGAGGTCACGTGACCTAGTTAGCCAATCAGAGGCCGCCATTTGGTCACGTGACCGGAAGTGAGGTCATATGACCTACTTATGGACCGGAAGTGACGTCATATGACCTACTTAGGGGACCGGAAGTGACCTACTTTAGGATCACGTGACCGGAAGTGACCTGATGAGTCACGTGACCGGAAGTGACGTCACATGACCTAATGGCCAACCGGAAGTGAGTGACCTGATTGAGGATCACGTGACCGGAAGTGACCTGATTGATCACGTGACCGGAAGAAGAAGAAGAAGAAGTGACGTCACGCGACTTAATGAAGAGATGAGCGTCTTTAAGGGGTCACGCGCTTTAAAATGTGATATCTTTTTTTTTGGAGGAGGAGGAGGAGGAGGAGGAGGAGGAGGAGGAGGAGAAGGAGGCGAGTCTCTTATTTCTTTCGGTAAACTAATAAAAAACACTACGATATAAGTTTTTTTTTTTTTTTTCATTTTTTATTGTCTTACGAGCGACTGGAAGTGACTTATTGAACTAGGTAGAAGCGTTCTTTAGAGTGTATAAAGGGGGGGGGGAGGGGAGGGGAGGGGAGGGAAGGGGAGGGGGGCCCCTTTAAGATGCATGGGGAGGGGGGCGCTTTTAGGATGCATGGGGCGAGTGGTGGGGGGGGGGGGGAGGGGGGGGAGGGGGGAGGGGGGCACTCTAGGGGGGTGGGGGGGCACTCTAAGGGGCGTTTGTCTCTTTTAAGAAAAAAAGAAAAGAAAAAGATTTCAATCGAGAGACACGCTTCTTCCTCTGCGGCGGCAGCAGTAGCGGCGGCGGTGGTGCTGGTGGTGGTGGTAGTATACGTTACTGTGGTCAGAGTTGATATGGTTTTTTTCCAACAGAAATCAGAGCTTTTATACAGAGGGAGTTTAATCCTATTTCCAACAGCACCCCAGCTGTCTAGCAGCTGCTCCGCTCCTTAAGAGCTTCTTAAGAGCTTAGATGACGAGGGGTATGTCATCGCCATCTGTGGAAGCCAGCTGAAAATGGTGTTTTTTCCTTATCCATAGCTTTACCTCCTACCCCCTACCTGAGGACGACTCTCTCCCCCTTTGGCATTCATTGTAACAAACGTCAGAGGTCAGGTGAAAATCAGATTTTCATGCACAGCCTTAGTCAGCTGTCACCCCTATTGAACTAGCCAGCCGCCGCCGGCCAGTCTACTCACCACGGCAGGAGGCGGTGATTTTTTTTGTTTTACACTTAAGTCGCTCACCACATGCACACGACTCTACTCACAGACAGACACACCCGTCTTAGGGGGTCCTGCTTCACACCACACGCCTCCTGTAGTTTTTTTGTATACACACTCTAAGCTCATGACTGCTTAATCCTTTATACAGCTAATGCGCGTTGAATTAGCACAGTCGGTACACCGCCCGCTCATGGCAGTCGATCTCTCAAAAAAGGGAGGAAAGAGATCCAGCTGAAAACGTCATGACTTATGTCTTTTGTTTCTCTTTGTGAATGTCCGCCGGTCAGCCGGCGGCATCAACTGCTTAATCCTTTATACAGCTAACGCACGTTGAATTGCTGAACAAGGCAGTAAGTAGCTTAGCTCATGTCAGTCGATCTCTCAAAGGGGAGGGGGAAAGGGATCCAGCTGAAAACGTCATACCTTAAGTCTTTTTGTTTCTCTTTGTGAATGGCCGCTGGTCAGCCGGCGGCAGCTGAACAGAGCTGTAAGTAGCTTAGCTCTAGAAGCGAGAAGGAGTATATAAGGGGGCTGGAAACACTCATTCACTCACTCAGTCTTTTGCTGCTCTCTACAGTCACCACCATGAGCAAAACACAACAACTAGTGTCGTCCAAGGATCTAATCGAGTTCAAGAACAAGAAGAGTACGCAGAACGGTGATCGTTTAGCGTCAGCGTCTCCTCTTGCTACAGAAATTGAGACTACCGCCGCAACCGCTTGGTCTTATCACCCTCCCGCTGTAGCGAGCGCACACAGCAGTAGTAGTGGTAGTAGTTGTCGTCGTGGTAGCGACGTTGTTACACTCGCGACGGTTGTTACTGCTAAGCACGCTGCTGCTGCTGCTAC
Source organism: Harmothoe impar (assembly GCA_947462335.1). Taxonomy (NCBI): domain Eukaryota; kingdom Metazoa; phylum Annelida; class Polychaeta; order Phyllodocida; family Polynoidae; genus Harmothoe; species Harmothoe impar. The sequence continues at coordinate 70,359,929 of OX381708.1, read as the reverse complement.
TGCTGCGCCTGCTGCGGCTGCTGGTGATCTTCGTGCTGCTGCTGCTGCTGCTGCTGCTGCTGCTGCTGCGCCTGCTACTGCTGCGCCTGCTACTGCTGCGCCTGCTGAGACTGCTGCGCCTGCTGCTGCTGTGCCTGCTACTGCTGCGCCTGCTACTGCTGCACCTGCTGCTGCTGCTGCTGCTACACCTCTTGCTGCGACTGCCGCTACTAGTACTGACACGCAGCACGTTGCACAGAACCTCTCCACCGCTACATCAACCGACGCCATCAACGCCGCTCGCGCTGAGACTTACAGCTATTCGGACACTCAGCCCCAGCAGCGCGTAGTAGACATACATGCCCTAAAGCAACAGGGTGAGACAGAGAACGACGCTGACGACGAGGCGCACAGTCCGTTTTTCGACCTCATTTCCACTGGTAGCGCGTCCGGTCCGTGGCGACTGCCCTCACCACCACCTTACGAAGTCGTGTGGTTGCCCTGTTCCGACAACGAGTCGTCGGATACCAGCGCAGACGCTGCTCCTGTTATTGGTTGTGCTGCAGTAGTACCTGTATCATCATACTTCAAAGCAGAGCCGTTAGGATACTTGTCAGACGCTATGCTACTGAAAATAAGTAGTAAGTTGCCGACATCAGATTACATACGGTTAGGTTCATACCTTGAAGTGAACTTGAAGGATATGGGATATCTCAGTTGTGAGACAAGTGTCATAACTCAAGCTAGAGAAATGTTCACTACTTGGTACCAGAAAAGTTGTACTACTAGGTGGAAGGACCTAGCCGCCGCCTTGGAAGAATCTTACCGTATGGACCTCATCAAATTCTCACGTGAGTACATGGACAAGCATGACATGTGGGATGGCTTAGAGAGTGGAGACATGGAGTGGAAAGTGCAGAAATATTTCTCTCTTTTAGCTGAGCTCTGCCCTAGAGACTGGAAGACCATAGGGATCTACTTAGGGTTGACTTCTCATGAAATAGCTTTCATCTCTCAACCTGTGCCTTCTGACAGGACTGTGAAGAACCCTGTCTATGAAGTGCTGAGAGCTTGGAAGTACAACGAGACGTCTGAGCCTATGGCTCTGATGAAAGTGTTGCAAGACGACATGGGTCGCAGCGACGTCGCAATGTATGTTCAAGGGTTGTATGCAGCTGTACCCAAAGACATAAAAGTGAGCTGTGACACTCCAGTGTTGACCACTCTTGTCTGATCCCTGCAGTAAGATGGTCATCTGTTGAATTCGATCCTAGACTACAGTCACCTTTCACAATGCTAATAGTATCGTGTGGTAAGAGGTGTCTAGTATTCGAAGTGATAAATAACGTTTTATTTTTTTTAATAATTGGTAAATAAGTGAAAAAAGAAAAAAAAAGAAAAACATGACGCAGGACGTTTGCGAAAAGTGTTTCAAAATTTTTAAAAGACCGTACAATCACGAGTGACCCGTAGAAAAATGAAGAACAATACCTAAGTTTTGCTCTCTATGCGGCGATGTCGATTGCTGAAAAGATCACCTGTCGACGCGAATCTCTGGACGAGGTGACTATCCCTCCACGTACATGCGCTGTACCGAACGGTGAGGAAACGTTCACGGCGAATTGGCCTGCAATACGAACAAGTGTCAGGATGCACGGGACTCGCGTGAGTGTAACAAACGTCAAACTACCAACCGGCGAGTTGAGTGACGCTGTAGATACTATGCGTCGCAATCCGCTTCACACAATGATAAAAAGCGAGTTTCTCGGTAGGCTTACTGTTACAACACAGAGAAGACAAGAACATACTGCGCTACTTTCACGTCTCCCAGAACAACGCAACTCTCATTACAACCGCTCCCTACTATAACTAATTCAGAAACTTTGGAAGAGCTCCTCTCAAAGATGGAAAACACCGTCGCTTGCGAAGAAGTACGGAAACTTTGCGACGCTGACACCAAGCGGTGCGCTCTTTTTCCTACTAATTTTGAACATTTGCGTTTACATGGGACCTGGAGGTTTTCCCATAGGCGGTAGGAACAGGCAGGACGGTCGAGTTGGAAAGAGAAGCCTTGTGTTAGAATTTCCCAACAAGGACAACCTCTGCGTCTTCCGCCACATTTCCTTTCACTTATACAACACCAGCAAGCGCGCTTCAAATTTGTTACGTCAGTTCTGTCCCGCTGCCACACGTGAAACTTTTCCTCCCGACGGACATTCCAGAATCTACCCTTACAACATTACCTTCGATTTCGAGGCTTTCTTCAGACCGTGCAGAGAACCGTCGACTGAACACGTGTCCCTGCTGTGGGATCACGTCCCTTTGTCGGCTAGCGTCACATCCGACTTTCCGGGGTAAGAGGGGACGGTGTACCTCAGAGAATCCGACGCAGATTCCGACCCCTTGTTAGACCGAGTTTAAAATCACATAAACGAGAACGCCAAAGTCATCGAGAAAGCTGTGCTAGAACTTTACCGACCAACGTTAGCGAAGTTACATGTGGCGATAGGTGAAGCTCTCCTGCTAGAAGAAGCGACATTCACCCCTTCTCCAGGCGGCTTCGCTGCAGCTCACACTAGACAACCGTTAGTTCAACTGAAGAAGCAGCTTCTGAGATACATCCGTCAAGCTCCAGTCGTGAGCTTCAACACGGAGCGTTACGACTTGAACCTGATCAAAAATACGCCTTCACTCGTTCTTTGCCTCCGGAGACCGAAGAAACCAACAATTCAGCGTCATAAAGAGAAGCAATCAATACTTGACGGTTTACACACAGTTTTCTTGGACATAGTAGTCAACTATTTGGCACTTGGTTACAGCTACGCGAATTATTTGTGAGCTTTCACCAGAAACGAAGAGAAAAGTCGCTTTCCTTGCGAATGGATGACGTATACCAAGAAACTGGTAAACAGAACCCTGCCACCGAGATCGGCTTTTGACAGCGAACTGACGGGCGTCAAAATGGCCGAAATCCGACTACGCCACATGTCAGAAAGTTTAGTACGACAAGAAGATGCAAACTATGAGAGATTACTTGATCCACTACAACAACGAAGACGTCAAACTTTTCATTAAGCTTTTGAAAAAATCACGCTAATTTTTTCCAAGATCGCAGCATTGTCATGTTGAAAGACGAGATCTCTCTCGCCAGTTTGACTTTACAAGTCCTCTTCCAAAACCTATAAGCTGTGTTCACAACGCTCCCTCCCTTCGACGCCGTCCTCCACGCTCTGATCAAAGATAATCTAGTCGGTGGTCCTTCCATCATCTTCCATAGATTTCACGAGAAGGAGTGTATAGGTGTCTTATAAGTCGGCAGAGGGTGAATACTAGTGAAAAGGGAAGGCAGGTGTGCAAGTAGCTTTTCTAACAGACACGTGTGTGAACTAAGCTGCTTAAGTCTAAACCCACCTGCGGTAGAAGCTCTGTACTGAGAGAGTCTTTTCAGCCGTTTAAGAGGCTTATCTAGGACAGGGTACATAAGGAGTGAAACGCCGCTCTCACCAGTCACACTTTCTCCACCCGCCCTTCATCTTCGTAGCATCGTCCACTCTACGCTCGCTCAGCACGTTACGATGATTAGTTCTGCTATTTTCTTTATTTATGAAAGTGTTGACGCTACAGAGCATCGAAACCCTCTCGAAATGAGTCCAAGAAAGAAAAAGCAACTCCCACTTGAAGCAAGAAGAGAAACAGTGCCCTATGATGCATGTGAGGTAAAGAAACATTGGAAGGACGTCACCAAGGAGCAATGGATAGAAGCATGCTTCAACTTCATCGGAACAGTAGTTTCATTTGGACAGAGGGAGAAGATTTTGTTAGAGCTATTTTTCTTAGCTCCGTATACTTGGCCTGACTGTGGTGAAATTCCTTCAAGTTTGTCAGTCTTCGCCATACAAGTTATCAACTCCTTGAAGGAGCTTCGATATATGCAAGGCACTCAGGAGGAGATTGTCAAGAAAATGACGGAATTCGAAACAGACGAAGACACAATATGGTGCGAGGAGACGACATATGCAGACGATGATGTGGAGTCCATCATTTGTAGCCCGTTGGAACATTATGTTAAAGACTTTGAGGACATGCTAGACAGCACTGAGATGAACCCGAAAGAGAGATCCCTTACTGCACAGAAAGAGGCCAAAGCTGTGTTGGAAAAGCACAAGTTTGGTCAAGGATTCACTCTTCAAAGCAGCTGTGTGAGTGTGATAAAAAGTCTTGTGTTGAAACATTCAGACATGAAGTTTTCGCGTGCTGTCGACACACTTCCTTTGCCTGAACTGATGATGAACATGATCGACCCCATCGTACCAACACGTTTTGACTCTGCCAATTGTCCCATGTATAAAATGGTTTCAAGTTTTGCCCGTGGCCGATGGCTAAACGATCCACTGAAGTCAGAAAACCTCCTTGATTTAATCAACTGACTAAATGTATTTTCTCATACTAGTATTAGTAGCATTAGTAATAGCGGCTACTCAGTCTCGTGCAGCACAAGCAGCAGCATCTGTCAGCAGCATCCGTGACATCGTCAGCAGCAGCAGCAGCTGCACAAGCAGCACAAGCAGCCACATCTGTCAACAGTATCCGTGACATCGTCAGCAGCTGCAGCAGCTGCACGAGCAGCGCAAGCAGCCCAAGCAGTAGCATCTGTCAGCAGAATCCGTGACAACGTCAGCAGCCGCAGCAGCGGCTGCACGCGCAGCACAAGCAGCAGCATCTGTCAACAGCATCCGTGACAGCGTCAGCAACTACAGCAGCTGCAGCTGTCAGCAGCTGCAACAGCTGCACGAGCTGCACAAGCAGCAGCAGCAGCAGCAGCGGTAGTGTAGACCGCTAAATTCGAGATGACGTCATGTCTGTTTCTTAGCATCGACATTCGACATGAGACCTAGTGACATTTGACATGAAGCTTGAAAAACATAGTGACAGGTGACATGAGCAATTCTTAAAATCGCCATGAGATATGAGCATAATTAAGCGACATCGACATGTGCCATGGCTATTTTTTTTTAAGACAAACGCCGTAGTCTCCTCATCCAGACCTCCGCTAGTAGCGCTCTATAAGCGCAAGCTGTGGCTGTGAACCCCCTCCTCCCACCGTACACACGGGTAAATGTCGCCAATACTACTCTCATACAAGGGTCAGGCGCTGCTGGACTATAATAGATGGGTCAAGGACTATTCTACTGAGGGTCAGGCTACGCCGGACATTCAATAACAAGCTGGACTTTGGCAAATTTGCTTGAAAGTCTGGTCAGCAAGAGTCCAGCATACTCTCCCAAGAGTTCAGCATTGCCAGACTATGGCATGAGGATCCCGCATGGTCAGACTTTCAAGCAAGTTTGCCAAAGTCCAGCTTGTTATTGAATGTCAGGCGTAGCCTGACCCTCACTAGAATAGCCCTTGAGCCATCTATTATAGTCCAGCAGTGCCTGACCCTTGTCTGAGAGTAGAATTAGCGCTATTGGGTGCCTCTGATATTTGCCTCTGTGTAGTCAAACCTCGCCTGAGAGAGACATACTTCAGAAAGAAACGAAAGCAGATTCCGACATCGGTGTGTGACGATCACTTAGAGCTTTTCGTGAAGATAAAACGGAAAAAAGTGCGAAAATGGTGTCCGCCGCCCGGCGGATGTTGTGAGAGACGTTACCTTCACGATCTGAGAACTTCAGAGCTTATGTAAACGGCGTGGGAAGGTGACGGGATCCTAAGTCTCAACCCTAAGACTTACATTTGCTACGATCGAGTCAGCAGCACCAGTGAAAGAAAATCCCAAAAAAAAGAGATGGCGTGCAAAAAGTGTACAGAAGTAACAAAACCCTAAAGAACCAGTCGTCATCTTAGATGTTTTCGCAAACGAAAAACTCTCCTTGCGGTAAATAGAAATTTCAAAGTGGTACGAACCAAAAATGGACACTTACACCATAGAGAAAGATGACGTGCGCTACTTGTATTATAAGCGTCGCGTGCATTCTAACGGTGTGACAAGTCCTTTAAAAATATGAAAAAAAAGTGTGTTATTGATTGATTGAGCGCATCTATTCAAAAATAGCGTGTTTATTAGAATTGAAAAAAAGAAAATAAAAAAATAAATAAAATTATTGTTGTGTTTTATTTTCATACGTCTTCTTTTATTAGTAAGTAAAAAAAATTATAACAATTAACTAGCGTGTCCTCTTAAAGTGACACTTCCTCCAGTCGCTGCTGATCGCCTAATTAAAGCATGTGTCGTCGTCACTTCTAGTCACGTGACTCATCAGGTCACTTCCGGTCACGTGATCCTAAAGTCGATCACTTCCTAAACAAAAAAAAATTAAGAGACATATTTCTTCATGACCCAACCAATCAGGGGTCTCCATTTGACCGGAAGTAGTCCCCTCATTTGCATAATGGGTCACTTCCGGTGTACCAGCCAATCAGAAGCCTCTTACTAAGTCAAGGTCACGTGACGTCACTTCCGGTATGCCCTTATATGGACATGTGAAGGTCGCATGACGTCACTTCCGGTATGCCCTTATATGGACGTGTGACGTCACTTCCGGTCAAATGGAAGCCTCTGATTGGCTGCGTCATGACCTTGACCTCTAACTAGGTCAAGGTCACGTGACGTCACTTCCGGTATGCCCTTATATGGGCATGTGACGTCACTTCCGGTCAAATGGAGGCTTCTGATTGGCTGCAGGTCGATTGAGTAATAAACAGTAGTTAACTATAGTCCCGTTCCGATACATACTATACTACTCCGGTCACTGATCTCTGTGTATACATCGTCTGTCAACTAGCCCTGAGGTCGGAAAGTCGCCGAAATTAAGAGGTCCAGGTCGCAAAGTCGCTTTTGTGGACCCCTTAACCTATCGTTGAATTTTTCAAAAGTCGCCAGGTCGCTTAAATTATTGCTTTAGGTCGAATTCGCCTCCGAAACAGCCCAGGTCGCCAGGTCGTTTTTGACCCATCTGCAGTCACAACTAGACCAGAAACGTCTGGCCCCGGCCCAAGTAAGGTGTCTGTATCATTATGGTGCTATAACTGTATCTGGATAACCTGGTTAACTTTAAGTGTCGCTTAGTGCTTTATTGTGCCATGCCGTTTTTTGTCATTGCAATAGACTCGCCAGAGCTACATTCATGTGGACCCTTTGGGGGTGTATCAACCCTGTAGGGTCGGCGTGGTGTTTGAGCAGAGCATTGGCGAGTTACCCACCAAGGCTGCCTTCATTCACTCATCCATTATGCTGATAAAGGGTTTAATGCATTAAAGCACTATGCAGCCCTTAAAGGGTTAGTCTCCAGCAGGCTGTACTTAACATGCACCGATTCCGTCCAGAGGTTCTGTTGGTGTATAACCCGCATCTCGCGTATAACCCGCACCTAGACATTAAAGACATCGTATAACCCGCCCCTGGGGTCTGAGCATTGATATCTTTAGTACTGTATACCTATAAAAGCCCTCGTACAACCCGCACCTTATATAATCATGTCTGGTATCAAATGAAGGCTGGGTCTGGTTCGAGTTTGCGCCGCGGGTTGTAAGCCTACTCGGGAATTTACGGTATCAAGTAAGACCGGGGATGCTGAGAATATTGCTTTCAAGGAAAGAAATGAATTCAAAATAATATTTTCAAACTTAAACTATAATTATGATAACTTATCTCCCACCTATCATGCAGTATTTCTACTTCAATTCATATTTCAGTTATAATTATATAGCATACATCTGTGATCTAGTGTAGGGAAATAGTTTTACCCTCCCCAGCTACTAAACTGGGAAAAGTGGCTAATTGGCTAAATTATAATTTGGTGTCAGCTAAAAGTTGGATCTGTCAACTTTGTCATTCATAATCCATTCAATACGTTTACTTTTCTTGTCTGCCTACATGTCTTAACATAAAGACTTACAGAAAGGGGTCAATGTCCTAATGTATGCCTGACACTTATACTTCTGACATGTGTGCTACGGTTTGTGACCGTTGTACTACAGTAGTACGACAGATTGCAGGGGCTTGACATCACAGCACCATTACTGGGGGAGTAAGGATTCCACATCAGTAACCTTTCCTGAGAAGTCCTGTCTATAATAATGCAGCCCGTCCCATACACCATTGGCGGATTTTGAGGGACCTTGGCACAGCCCCGCCACCGGTTATGGCTGAAATTAAAGTTTCTTTTATTCAAAAGGTTTTCAGCTAGAGTAAGCCCCTACCCTCTTCAAACCTTCACCCGACACTGTGTGCTACACCATAGTGTAAATACCAGTCCAGGCTGTCTTGTTGCCACCAAGAGAATAATATTTTCTGCGTTGCCACCCAACCTGATACAGTAAAAAATGAAGCCGACTGTTCATACCTGTGTCTTAAGTAATTATGATAATCCAATAAACCTCTAGAACGGCAGAAAAGGAAAATTTCTGAACTCATGAATCATTCCAAGAGAGTGGAACTGAGCACTGAAAAGCTGGACTTCATCGAAACAGAAATGGAAAAAAAGAAAAAAAAAGAGTTACTCACATGGTTCACAATGGTGCACAATCCTGATGTAATGCGCTCCGTCCCCACCACACTTCCCACTCGTATCCTTCTCCACATTTATGGTACATGCTGTTTTCTTGTTACACTTGGACCACACACCCGTGGGATCATAACTAATGAGGCAGTGGTTCGAGGGTGGGTCCCCGGAGTATGCTGCGGGGCAGGCGGGAGTGGAGGCGACGTGGTAGGAGAGGGTGAGGACCTTGATGATGTACTTGTCAGGACAGCTCAGGGAGACACTGATGTTACTGGACTGTTCACAGGTGAGATAGGAGTCGGCCACTGTAATAGAGAAAAAAAAACCCAAAAAAAACACAGTTAGATTTAGTCATAGATATAAACAGTATTGAACATTTCTATTATTTGGTGTAGTTCAGCTTGTATTTTAACCATCTTTGACTATATCACTTTTGCAGAAATTCAAAATGTTTGTTTATTCTCTAGAATTCAACATATTTTTCCTCGAATCCTGCTATTGTTATTCAAGTCATCCATAATGGAATACATGCTAAGGAAAGATAGTCTTCGATTTAGATGTGGTCATGTGATATTTCTCAGAAAGTTTATTTCGGTGTGGGTGACCGATAGGATAGACGTCACGACCAGTACTATATATAAACACCGGTCAGCCAGAGTGTAATGGGTCGGGGGTGGCTATCTAAGAAGGTAGTGGGGAGAGGGTAGAGTTCACGACATAACGTGAGTGCTGTGATCTGGACCCACTGACCAACCCGGATATACGTTTTCTTTAAATATCTGAATTTATTCACAATAAAGATGGATTAATAATCAATGGGAATTTAGTTACTGGGGATATTGGTTTACTCATTATTACACAGAGGAAGTACTTCACTGGTCTAAGATTGGAGATGTATAATAAGGGAACTTGACCTGATGATATGGGAATATAATAAGTGTATCTCTACACATAAAAGGGAGGATAACAAAGCTGTTGAGGAGCGGGTAGGTAGAAGAACAACAGAGTAAAACGAGTAAAGAAAAGAAATGAGAGTGTAGAAGCCTGAAATAAAGAACGAAACATAGGTTTCTTTACAAATACAAATACATAAAGTTATAGGTAGGTCAAAAAGGAGGCGTGTTTCAGACAAACTGACCCTGGATCAAAAAAGGGGCGACCCTAACATTTTTTCCTAATTTTGGTGAATTAAATCATATTTTTCTAGATTCATGATTTGTTGTGGTCAGAATGTGCAAGCTCCCAATATCTCTAATAGTCCAATTAATTGTCTGATATAAAGAAAATGCTTTTAAACAAGCATATTTAACAATGTCGTGATGTTCCTATTTTACTACAGAAATCAGTGAGTCATCCTGATGACCCGTGAGTCAACGTGGCAATTCACGTCTCATTCCTGCGACTTTCAACATTTGAAAGAAAAATAGAGAAAATCCGATCCAACATTTTGGACCATGTTGCCTGAAACACACATTCGTTTGGCCTTAGTGTAGTGTCCAGTTATAACATGAGCATGACCGTCACCTGGTCACCGCTCACGCTCCACCTTAGGCACATAAACAGCTGATCAACACCCCCACTGCACCAAACCCACATATCTATCAATCGAGAGAGAGAGAGAGAGAGAGAGAGAGAGAGAGAGAGAGAGAGAGAGAGAGAGAGAGAGAGAGACTGAGAGAGACTGAGAGAGAGAGACTGAGAGAGACAGACAGATAGAGGGACAGAGGCAGACAGACAGACAGATAAAGGGACAGAGGCAGACAGAGACAGAAGAATACAGACAGACAGGGAGACAGGGATAGAGGGACAGAGACAGAGAGAGATCGGGACTCTTATCATTGGTCACATTAATTAGACCAATTTAACCACATGTATAATAGACCCTGACTCCCAACCTAAACAACCCCAAATAGAGTACGCATAGAGTTTACCCAACTTACCTGTGGTGCAGGTCTGAGCCCTCACCTGTCCGGCCATACCTGACCAGCACAGTACCACACAGGTGACCACCGCCACCCACCTCCAGGTCCCCCTCACAGCCTCTCCTACAACTCCCATAGCCTGATAATGGTAAATCCTCCGTTTGAAAATATGGTATTAAATCCTCCTTTGTTCCTCTGTTCTCCAGGAGGTATTTGGTAGGTCCAGTTAGTGTCCAGGAGGGGTTGTGTGGAGGTAGGGCTGAGTAGTGGGTTCTCCTCCTGTGGTGTGGGTTTGGGTGTGAGTAAGGGTTGTTGGGTCTCACCTGCCTACATACAGCGGGTTCTGTGTGGGCACATAGAGCCTGATCTGCTATATATAGTTACCCCCCCTCCGCCCCCACCCATCCAACACACACACACACACAGTGTCCTAAGTACCTTCCCTCCAGAACATTGACTCTACCCTTAACCCCTTTAAGGGCAGCATAATACGTTATTGCACAATGTCCATTGGTCAGCATGCAGCCCAAGCAAATAACTCACACACATGCATCATGGCATTCATGCCCATGCACTCTGCGGGGTTGATACACCCTTGAAGTGTTGCAACATCCTTAGACCTTTAAATAAAAGCTGCAGCATTGCTTTAATGCATTATATCCTATATCGGCTTAATACATGAATGCAGGCCGGCAACCTGACTGGCTAGGGCTGCATTCATGCATCTTGCGCCCAAGGACATGGCACAATTAAGGGTTAACGAGTTATCTTCCATCCCCGTCAGTGGGAGCAGTCCTCCGCAGCCAGGTGTGACAGGCATCTAGGTGGGGGCAGCCTTAGTCTATTTTATTTCCACATGGATGTGCAGCTCTTGCTGCATCATGATGATGGTGTTTGAATGCAGCCCTGGCGAGTAACTGGTGTGACTTTATACGTATACTCTCTGGCGACCCTTTGGGAGTGTACTAACTCTGCAGGGTCAGCATGTTGCATAAATTCAGCCGCGGCAAATAACACATCAGATGTACTGCAGAATAAATACCTGAAATAATACCTGTAGACACATACGTTGAAGTCCAAATCGATCCTGAGAAAAGGAATCAAGTACAACCTTGTTCTACCGTTGTGTATCACTGCACTGTCAGAAGTAAGTGTAGCTGCACAATACTTTAGATTTACAGTATAAAGGACACAATTTTGTTTTCCAGTATTACATACTGCTCAGCTACACTCACCTACTGTAAAACCCAACACACAGGAGGTCCCGGGTTTGAGTCTCCACTGGGCACAAAGGGTATTACTATGGGAATGCACCTCAATTACACTAATGAACCTATTTAAAAATTGAAAAATTAGTATTGCTATGTAAATATAGGTAGATTTGCATTTGGAATAAGTTAGAAAGTAAAAGGCGAAAAAGGGTAGACTAATTTTTGCACTGGTGGGCTGACTGGGGTCAAGACACTGGCCTTTTCGATTTACCTACAGCTATGGTACAATGTGATGTAACCTACAGTGTTATAAACTACTGGAAACCAAAAAATACCTCCTTTTATATTGTGCAGCTACACCACTTACTCTTAACAGTGTGGTACTGCATTGGTGTATCTTGAAGACAAATTGACATCAACATTGAAGTATGATCCGGCCCTTAAAGGGTTAACTTTGGCAGTATGTATAGAGTATCCTAAATATAACCACCTCCTAGGGGTGTATTGATATAGACAACACTTGTGGATTATTACAGTTGTCTATTAAGTTGGCTAGAACCCATGCCAAACATGTCCACTGACCATATATATATATAGACACACATATATGGAGGATGTCTATCCGCACATAGTCTGACTAAGTATCCTTACATACACCCCTAGGAGGTGGTTATATTTAAGAGCTCTTTTTCTCTTTGAGAGCCAGAGTATCTAGCAGGATCCGTACCCACAACCTCAGAAGTATTGAGCCCACCAGCTAACCAACTGCTCCATCGGAACTCATGCAATGATATTCATCACCCAATAGTATATGTACTGCTTCTGTCTTTTGAGCCCAATGAGTAACACTATTTAAAAATGTTGAGGGGTTTGAACCGCATTTGATCCAATCCGAACAAGAAGTACCCTGCATCCTAACAGCAGGACCAAACAGCCACATGTGTTTGAGGCTGTTGACTAAGGCCTATGGTGGTGAGGCATGGTCCCATTAGACAAAGTTAAGATTGCTGTTCAGTTGGTGCTGCTGTTGTATAAATCGGGGGCTCTGCCCCCGCACCCCCCTTTTTTCTCTTTCTTTTTTCTCCTGAAATATCAGAATAGCCAACTAGCTAACTAGTGCCTATGGTGGTGAGGCATTTTCCCATTAGACAAAGTTAAGAGTACTGTTTAGTTAGTGCTGCTGTTATATAATTTGGGGGCTCCACCCCCGCACCCCCATCTTCTTTCTTTTTTTCTCTTATTCTTTTCTTCTTTTTTCTTGAAATATCAGAATAGCCAAAAAAACTAACTATATCAGGCATATTAAGTTCTGCTCGACCTGGGATTCAAACCCCGCTTCCGGAAGTCCAAACCAGAAATGCCATGTACTCAAGGATCATGACCACTATGTCTGGCTGTGAGTCTTGGTTCATGGTTAGTATCATATATGACTGGGTTGTATCATAATGAGGCTACACTCTTCAAGCATACGCTATGATCATTGTATTTCTGTGAGAACACACAGAGTATGTGTTTGATGATCATATAACCTCCTATGAGGGTTATACAGGATATCCTCCTAGGGCACATGCGTGGAAAAAGAGCTGTAATCAGGCTATTATACATAATCAATCTATGCAAGCAGACTGTATGTCGGATATACTCTTGGCGTCTCGAGTCAATATCATTGATATAAGCATCGGCCTTCGGCCTTGGCTTATATCAATGATATTGCGTCTCGACCCCAGGAGTATATCCAGTACATAAAATTGGAAAGGTGACTTGACCGGGATGGGAATATTCAACCTTCTAATATGAACAGAAGCATGCAGACCACTTGCAGTTGCCATTTGAAAGTCATACATATAGCCCTCAGTATACTTCTGTTTCTTTTCCACATTTTCAATTCAATAGCCCTAAACCTTTGAATTATACGCGGTACCATAATTATGTTCAAAACATAGTTTCTGGATGGAGAACATTAAGGCCTGTGCTCTGAGAGAATTATATAGAAATCTAGCTACTGTTCAATACTGTTTTCTAAAAGTAAATAATGATACAATGTTATGTTACATACACTAAAATCTTGAATATCTCCTTAAATTAAACCCAATGATTGAATTCATGAGTTTTCAAGTCTACACCCCTAATTGTCCTATCTTTACGGAGCCCTGGAGGTGACATTTTGGTTCTGTATAATGACCCAGGTTTGACTCACGTGATATACAACTTTGTGGAATCAGAATTATTCATGAATAAATATATGTATATAACTCACAGATATACAACTTTTTATAACTAAAGTTATCACAGATAATTATATGTAGTCACAGATACATAACTTTGTTGCACCACCACTCCTCCTGCAATGGTTGTGTATGTTCAGATTAATACATATAAATATATACAACTTTGTTAAACCAAATTATAAATAGCAGCAGTGGCCACCAGTGGTCGCTACACAGCAGGGTACATGGGGAGGGGTGGGGATGTACAGACAGGGAGAGGGGGAAGGAAGGAGAGACAGCCGAACAGGGGTAGGTGGTAGAGGGAGGAGAGAAAGTCGGACAGGGGGAGGTGGTAGAGGGAGGAGAGAACGTCGGACAGGGGGAGGGGGAAGGAAGGAGAGACAGCCGAACAGGGGTAGGTGGTAGAGGGAGGAGAGAAAGTCGGACAGGGGGAGGTGGTAGAGGGAGGAGAGAAAGTCGGACAGGGGGAGGGGGAAGGAAGGAGAGACAGCCGAACAGGGGTAGGTGGTAGAGGGAGGAGAGAAAGTCGGACAGGGGGAGGTGGTAGAGGGAGGAGAGAACGTCGGACAGGGGGAGGGGGAAGGAAGGAGAGACAGCCGAACAGGGGGAGGTGGTAGAGCGAGGAGAGAAAGTCGGACAGGGGGAGGTGGTAGAGGGAGGAGAGAAAGTCGGACAGGGAAGGTGGTAGAGGGAGGAGAGAAAGTCGGACAGGGAAGGTGGTAGAGGGAGGAGAGAAAGTCGGACAGGGAAGGTGGTAGAGGGAGGAGAGAAAGTCGGACAGGGGGAGGTGGTAGAGGGAGGAGAGAAAGTCGGACAGGGGAGGTGGTAGAGGGAGGAGAGAAAGTCGGACAGGGGAGGTGGTAGAGGGAGGAGAAAGTCAGGCAGGGGGAGGATGATAGAGGGAGGAGAGATAGCCGGACATATATCATGACGGCCCTAGATATATAACTTTTGTACAAATAAAGCACCTCTTAATATATGTATCATGACGGCCACAGATATATAACTTTGTGCAAACAAATAACCTATATAATATTATATATAATATTATGTATCACGTGATATACAACTTTGTGGCATTAACACTATTCATAAATAATATGCATACTTCTAGATATACAACTTTTTATAACTAAAGTTATCACAGACAATTATATGTAGACTCATAGATATACAACTTAGTTGCACCACTACTGCTCCTGCAATAGTTGTGTATGTTCAGACTCAATCAGATAAATACCTCCGCGGGGCAGGCAAGGAGCGCAGGGGGTGGTAGGCGCGGCAGCCATAGTCCTCAGGACTACAGTGGCCGCAGTAATCGGTCTGCTGCGACTAGCGCTGGCCGCCCGCTCACGTCAGCATTTAGGGCGCCTGCGACCGTGGGAAAGTTGGCTGGCAAGCGAGATGATTGACAGGTCATGAATGCTATTTATAGTAACATTTCGGTTCCGCGAAAGTTATATATGTAAGAGAGTGTACATATACAACTATTGTAGGATGACTGAGGATACCACAGAGTTGTGTATCTGCGTTAGTGTGTATGTTATATACAACTATGGTAGGTAGAGGGGTGCTGCTGCAACGTTATGTATCTGTAAGCGCAATTATACATTATATTTACAAGTACTTTGCCTGAATAAAAGTTATATATGTATGCATATACTTATAGGTAGGCCAAGTTGTACAAAAGTTATATATCTGTAAGCCTCATTATACATGTATTTATAGCTATTCGGTGCATATTATCATACATATATCTAAAGGCACTTCTGTTCAACCAATGTAGGCCTACTTATGATAGATATATAACTTTTGTCCAGCCAAAGTAGATATAAATATATTATGTATAATTGCGATCACAGATACATAACTTTGCAGCAGCACCCCTCTACTTGCCATTGTTGTACATAATGTATGGTCTCACACAGATAGATAACCAAAATGTAAATATTAATAAGGTTGTGTATCTGCGTTAGTGTGTATGTTATATACAGCTATGGCAGGTACAGTTGATGCAAAGTTGTATATCTCTGGGCGTGATTATACATATATCTGTAGCCACTTTAGTTGTTCAAAAGTTGTATATCTTTAGGCTTGATCATACATATATTTGCAGGTACTTTAGTAGTATATGTATATATATACATATATATATAATATATATATATATATATATATATATATATATATATATATATATATTTAAAGGTGCTTTATATATCTATGATACATATAATTATAAGTGTAAAGTGTATCTGTGGGGGGGGGGTTATTATATTTAGGTAGCCCTACTTTGCTTGTACAAAAGTAGTGTATCTGTGAGTATGATTATACATAATATAGAATTACAGAGCCAGAAAGAAACAGGTAGGCCTATATAGAGGCAGGGCAAGTAGGACATAGGGCAGGCAGGTAGGATGGGAGGGGGCTCCACTCCTTCTCTCTGTCTGCCCATCCCTCTGTCCTCCTTTCACCCCCTTCCCTCTCTCCACCTATCCCTGTCTTCCCTTCTCCCCCTTCCCTCTCTCTGCCTATCCCTCTGTCCTCCCTTCACCCCCTTCCCTCTCATCACCTATCCCTCTGTCTTCTCTTCTCCCCCTTCCCTCTCTCTGCCTATCCATCTGTCTTCCCTTCTCCCCCTTCCCTCTCTCCGCCTATCCCTCTGTCCTCCCTTCACCTTCTTCCCTCTCTCCACCCATCCCTCTGTCCTCCCTTTACCCCTTCACTCTCTCCGCCCATCCCTCTGTCCCCCTTTACCCCTTCACTCTCTCCGCCCATCCCTCTGTCCTACCTTTACCCCTTCACTCTCTCCGCCCATCCCTCCATCCTCCCCTCACCCCCTTCCCTCTGTCCGCCCATCCGTCCATCCTCCCTTCACCCCCTTCTGTCTGCCCAACCCTCTGTCCTCCCTTCCCCTGCATCCCTCTGTCTGTCTATCCCCCCCCCATTCTTTTTCTATTTCTTTCTCCCTATCTGTCTATCTCTTCTTCCCCTCGCCCCATTCCCTCTCTTCCCCCCCCCCCATTCCCCTATAAAGGTGCTGTACAAAATACAAAAATATACGCGCCCCTTCCACCCCCTCCCCTTTCCATTTACCCCCCTTCTCCCATCCAACACTTCCCCCTGTCCATCTATCCTCCTTTCTTCCTTCACCTGGTCCCCCTGTCCACCTATCCTCCTTTCTTCCTTTGCCCTCTCCCTATGTCCGGCCATCTCTCCTTCCTTCCCTCACCTCCCTATTTATAGTAACATTTTGTTTCACAAAGTTATGTATCTGAGTCGTGAGTCTAAACATACACAACTATGGCAGGAGGAGTGATGGTGCAATAAAGTTGTGTGTCTGTGAGTCTACATTTAATTATCTGTTATAACTTTACTTATAAAAAGTTGTATATGTATGAGTCCACATATATTTATTTATGAAGATTGTTGATGCCACAAATTTGTATATCACGTGAGTCACACCTCAGTCATTATACAGATCCCGATGGCAGGAAGTGGGTGCTATTTATAGTAACATTTGGTTTCACAAAGTTATATATGTGTGAGTGCGTATTATATACAACTATGGCAGGTGTAGTTGTATATCTGTTAGCACAATTATACATGTGTTTTTAGATACTTTGGCTGTACAAAAGTTATATATCGGTGGGCGCAATCATACATATATTTATTGATACTTTGGCTGTACAAAAGTTATATATCTGTTGTCATTATCATACATATTTTTAGTGAGCTACTTTCCTGATTCAAAAGTTACATATCTGTGGCCGTCGTTATACATAATATCTATAGGTAGGCCTACTTCCTGCTTTCCCCATTCCCTCTGCCCATCGACCCCCACCCGTACCTCCCTCTCCTACTTCCTTCTCTCCGTCCATCCCCACGCCTTCCTTCCCTCCTTCCTTCTGTCCGTCCATCCCCACCCCTCCCTCCCCTCCTTCCCTCTGTCCGTCCATCCCCACCCCTCCCTCCCCCTCTTCCTTCGGTCCGTCCATCCCCACCCCTCTCTCTTCTCCTTCCTTCTGTCCGTCCATCCCCACCCCTTCCTCCCCTCCTTCCTTCTGTCCGTCCATCCCCACCCCTCCCTCCCCTCCTTCCTTCTGTCCGTCCATCCCCACCCCTCCCTCCCCTCCTTCCTTCTGTCCGTCCATCCCCACCCCTCCCTCCCCTCCTTCCTTCTGTCCGTCCATCCCCACCCCTCCCCCCCCCCTTCCCTCTGTCCGCCCATCCCCCTATCCTACCTTCACTCCCTTCCCTCTCTCTGCCCATCCCCCTATCCTCCCACAGTCTGGTTGCCATGAGAACTAAGTCACCATGGCGACCAGGCCACCGCCGCTCGACCATTCTATTTATAGTAACATTTTGGTTTCAAACGTTATATATCTGTGTGCCTATTATATACAACTATGGTAGGTAGAACAGTACTGCTGCAAAGTTATATATCTGTGGGAGTGAATATTCATATATTTAAAGGTACTTAGATTTTACAAAAGTTGTAAATATTTTATACAGATATTTATAGGTAGGACTACGTTAGTTGTACAAAGTTATAAATCACCAACCATTCTTTTTCATAGTAACATTTGCGCTGGCAAAGTTATCTATCTGCGAGGCTCTGCACATATATACAACTATTGCAGGACGAGTGGTGATGACACAAAGTTGTATATAATATGAGGTACACCAGGGTTGTTATACATAACCAAAATGTCACCTCCAGGGCTCCGTATATCTTCGACGCAACATGTGACCCCATGACTACAATCACCTGACCCGTTAGAAATATTAAAAGAACAGTATGTGTTTTTCATCACAGTTTATTGGTACTATCTCCATCTCTGATGTTATCCAATGCTGTGTCTCAACAAAACTGAATACTAAACTATTTGTTAATTTTTACAGGAATTTACATATGTACACATGAATATTTACAAATATTTACAAAAATATTTAAAGCTTGCAATAATGTCACTAAATGACAGCATAGTGCTACAATGCACTATGCTCCTTTGTGGAAATACGTGAACACAGTCCCAGGAAATTAATAACCACTTGAATCACTTGAGGTTTATACCATTAAAGGGTCTAACATACATAAATGTACTGCCTAAATACTAGTGTGTTGCAGGGCAGAGCACATAATTATGGATCACAAAACCCATGTAGCATTCTCCATTGCTCCACTTTGCCAGGGTGCTTATGTAGATCTACTGTCCCCCACCCACCCCTCCCCTATTCAGTCAATTACTCTTCAAGGTTGTGTTAGTGCATCATGAAGACAGATCCAACATTGAAGGGGATCTGAATGAGGTTCCTATGTCGCATGTCAATTTAAAAAACGACCATGTCGCATGTTGAATTCGCTTAATAATGCCCATGTCCCATGTCGATTTTTAATAATTACTCATGTCCCCTGTCACCATCTTTTCAAGCCTCATATGTCGAATGGCACTATAGGCCTGCATCATGTCAAATGTCTATTTTAAGAAACAGACATGTCACTATGTCGAATTTAACCCCCACCCCCATGTATTGTAGCCACCCACCCCCATGTAATGTAGCCACCCACCCCCATGTATTGTAGCCACCCACCCCCATGTAATGTAGCCACCCCCCCATGTAATGTAGCCACCCCCCCCCCCCCCAGGTATTGAAGCATCTCATGCTAGCCGTAGCCCCATGGACCCTGAGGAGGGGGTGCTGCTCTTCCTCATGCTAGCCGTAGCCCCATGGACCCTGAGGAGGGGGTGCTGCTCTTCCTCATGCCAGCCGTAGCCCCATGGACCCTGAGGAGGGGGTGCTGCTCTTCCTCATGCCAAGCGTAGTCCCATGGACCCTGAGGAGGGGGTGCTGCTCTTCCTCATGCTAGCCGTAGCCCCATGGACCCTGAGGAGGTGGTGCTGCTCTTCCTCAAGCAAGCCGTAGCCCCATGGACCCTGAGGAGGGGTTGCTGCTCTTCCTCATGCCAGCCGTAGCCCCATGGACCCTGAGGAGGGGTACTGATCTTCCTCATGCTAGCCGTAGCCCCATGGACCCTGGGGGGGGGGGGGGGGTTGCTGCCCTTCCTCATGCTAGCCGTAGCCCCATGGACCCTGAGGAGGGGGTGCTGCTCTTCCTCATGCTAGCCGTAGCCCCATGGACCCTGAGGAGGGGGTGCTGCTCTTCCTCATGCTAGCCGTAGCCCCATGGACCCTGAGGAGGGGGTGCTGCTCTTCCTCATGCTAGCCGTAGCCCCATGGACCCTGAGGAGGGGGTGCTGCTCTTCCTCATGCTAGCCGTAGCCCCATGGACCCTGAGGAGGGGGGTGCTGCTCTTCCTCATGCTAGCCGTAGCCCCATGGACCCTGAGGAGGGGGTGTTGCTCTTCCTCATGCTAGCCGTAGCCCCATGGACCCTGATGAGGGGGTGCTGCTCTTCCTCCTGTCCATGACCAGCTTGGAGCTGCTGTCCCCGTGCAGGTACACCTGTCTCAGGTAGTTAAACACCGGCTTGGCGTCCGTCAGGTCCTCAGGCTCTGAGCCCTCCACGATGGTCGACTTGCGGCTAGAAGAGGAAAGATGAGTGAATTTAGCCTAACTTTGGAGCTCAAGTGTACCCAAGAGAAGCAAGGTCTTTGCACAATGGGGGGAAAAAGCGTGAAGATGATCGTGAATTTGAAAAAATGTACTGGATATGAAAAGTGAAATTATAAAGATAGTTTTTACGAAACTGCTTTAGAAATTCTTCTTCAACGAGTTTCTGAACTTGCAAGCCGCCTAAAAGCAACTATTTTATGAATCGTCAATTTGTCATGCATTAATACTAAAGTAGCTTCAACTTGAGATTTATCCTGTTATTTACGGTCGTTATCATTTACAGTTTTACGATAAAATACCTCCATCCATTGATCCCTAGATTGTCATGTTTGTAAATATTAATGTAATGTAAAGGGACCATAAAGGGTAGTCATTTTTCCAGTACATGTTTACTTTACACTTAAAAGCACAAATGAAATTCAAACTCACCTGCATTTTTTAATAATCACTCCAATTATTATGACTATGATAATCAGAGACACAGCTACGCTCACTAAAATAATGATCACTGAAAAGATAAAAACGTGAATTTAATTCAATTAAAATCAAAATGAATCTCTGTACATGTATTTATTTCATGCATTTTTACATATATATATATATATATATGATAGAAAGGCCACTCTACAGCCATAAAGAACAGCATTCGTGTTATGCCCATTACAAGGCCACCTATGTTATTCCATACATATAAAATAATGCCTCTTACGTTTCAAACTTTGCTCGTCCTGTGGGGGTGCGGTGGCTACATTGACACCGGTGACCCCAGGGGCAGGTGTCTGTGTGGTGGTGGGGGTCGGTGTGGGGGTGGGGGTGGCGACCACAACCTGAGGTAGAGAAGCCACTTGCAGGCCGCACAACATGTCAAACCCTGCCGCACGGTGAGACACTACATGGTAACAAAAAGGGAAAATTGTTTTTAATTATTGGATAGAAAAAGCATTGCAATAATTATCTTTCGTATTCAAGTCACAGAGGATATACCGAATACAACTTCTGTAAATTTGTCTGTAAATTGATACAGCATGTGTTTTCCATTCATCTGTTTTCCATCAACGGGCTTGTCGAGTTGATCGCCAGAGTCACATGAAAGCACAATACTGACTCTACAGGAGTGCATCGACACTGTATGATAAGTATTTAAAAAAATACAACACGGGGGATTCATTCATTATGCAGCATTAATGCATCATGACGACCAACACTGCAACAGCATAGCGCATTAAAGCGCAATATGACCCCCATAGGTCAAATCCATTAGTTTAATTCCTAGACCCTCACCTGTGACTGACATGAAGAAGCTGACTTTGACGTCCGGGTCTGAGTTGAGGTACTTGATGTAGAAGGTGTTACCACTGACGTCACAGCCGCCCAGCGTCATCTCCGTACCTGACTCGCTGCAGATAGACCGTACATAACTTACACCATCCCAGATCTGGATCTTCTGGTTGCAGCCAGACTGGGGAGGGCTCTGGAGAGAAGCAGAGAGATGCGTTTTAATTTAGAGATTTCTTTTCATTACGGAGCTAGGCAAAAATCAATCATTCAGGCAATTCAAATAACTATTTCCACAATATTCCATTAGTTATAATAATATATAGTTTACTGTAGCAGGTGATGTGTTTTACTTTCTCTCCTGTTCAAATGGAATTGAAATCTCTGTCTTTTCAGTTAAATTATTTAATCAGTGTGTAACTCTTCTCCAATGCTATAGGCCTACACATTTGTTGTCTGAGACTACTGATAATTTTTCAGCAAATACACACATTCCTCCACATTTGTTAAACATTCAGCATTACTTTTTATACTCAACATACATGTATATTGATATCAATAACTCACCTTGGCAAATTGGGCTGCGGTAAAGATGACCTGTGCGTCATCGCGTAAGGTGATGATACATCCTAAGGAGGTGTCTGTGAATGTTACCCCGTTAGTGCCGAGCGGGTTACTGCTGATGTAGACTAGGTGCACCCCTGATAGGGTAGACATGGACTCCATGGACGTCACACCTGACGTGTCAGGGTTCAGATGTAGCACTGCAACACACAATGTAACAAAATGGTATTGGTAAAAGAACAAAGTTTCATGAGAATCCTTCAATAGTGAGGGTTATACTCCATGAGTTGTACCAGAGAGACCTGAGAGGGAACAGGAAATTAAAAAAAGGGGGGGGCCTCAGATCCATCTTATACTCGATTGGACATTATCAATACATGTCCCAGCAGATGGTATCTATCCCAAACCTCATGATGAGCAGCTGATCCTCCTGCCTGAGGGGGGGGGGGAGGGGGTGAGGCTTTGTAATGAGATTTAATTGTAGGTGTGCTGTATATTTACAAAGAGATTAAATAGTTGCGGTATGCATATGGTATAGATGAATTCATCTTGGCATCACAGGATGCAATTTTCCAACTTTTTAATTCATTGTTAAACATCCTAATCTAAAGGGGTTTCTATGATAGTCACACAATGATAAGCATCACATGAATTCAGTGTTTACCAGGAATTAGATAGTGTGAGTCATTAGTGTGGACTGTTATCTAAAAGGCAATTATATAAAGGCAAAATGCACAAAGAGTGTACGATGAAACAAGTGTATTCCAAGATATTGCAACCTCAAAATTACACCTCTCCTTGGCTAAATGTACAGTGCTGTTAATTTTATATTTGCACCACAACCCCAAATGATTGGCATCCGACTAAGGTCTACCACCAGGAAATTCTACATTTTGTGACAAACTTGCAGTTTTACTTGGGATATGACAAGAGTACGTAAATATATGAACATATGTCAGGCGCAGAATCAGAATCTGTACAATTCCGGAATTGCCCCTGTACAATTCCGGAAATGCGCAGGGCAATTCCGGAATTGCACCATAGTAAGATTTCACAGTTTCAGAATGTCTACCTGTTTTTATTATAACTACAGATATAGAATATAAATATGTATTTTAGTGATGTTTGAGGATGCTGTACTGCATCTTGGGAGGTGTGAAAATAGTCAGGGAGAACCCACATGCATCTCACACCTGTGTGTAGCTGTGAATAAGGTATGGCAGAAATGCCTCTGCTGTGATAAAACACTGGGGGTCTGGCTACCTGGGCCCCAAATGATACAAAATAATGTCCTTGCAGAGGTTTTTCTTGCCATACATTTCTGTTTGAGGGGTACACTGATATATTTTACAATATATTTTATAATCATGTAGGAGTTCCGATATTGCGCAAATTCCGATATTGCGCGTAACATATACAATGGTCCTATATGCTTGATATACAGCAATGCCATATGCTATGTATACATGTATATAATATTGTAGCCTGCACTATTCCGAGAACAGGTGTCTGTGTATAGTGCAGCAACTGGAGTAGAACCTCCTGCAGTCGGTGATGTATCTAGTCATAGTACACTAACTGTAACAGGATAACCCGGTTAGTGCCGGGGTAACCCTTTAAGGACCACGTGGCGGCTTATTGGTCTATGCTATTTGTCATCATGATGCATGGATGCAAATATGGTGAGAATATGATTTCTTCTTGCATCATGCCGACCATTCGGGAGTGCATCAACCCCCGTAGTGCAGCATTCATGATGCATAGATGCAGCACTGGCACCAGGGCTGTAGACTATACATCATGACTATAAATAACAGAGCGCAATAAAGCACTATGCCTTCTATGTGTAGATCCAGGCAATGACCGTCCGAGTTGCAATTAACACAATTCTGAAATATTGCAGTTTAAGTGCACATAGGTTTAGCCTTGAGTCCACAGAACGACAATAGAAGTGAACGAACTGTTAGATATCTTTTTTTATGTCCAGCAATGTGTGTATATTTGAGAATTAATTGCAAATTCATCATCAACTTTAATTACAGTTGTAGTCAGTAGAGTGCCCACCTTTGGTGATAGGTTACTGCCCAAACTACATGGGCAAACGTCAACAAGGTGTCCTACTAGAATAATTAACCCATTGCCCGTTGTCTGCATTTGGGACTGACAAACAGTGCAATAAATGCGGTTGGATACAGGGATAGTGGTAATAATTTTGGGAGCAATTCATATTCATGGTTAATCCCCCCTTCTCAAATCACAAGCAAACGGAATATCAATACTCAGGTAAAAATATGAAGCGAAACACTTCTGTGTCTGTTTTAGAGGTCCACATGAAAAGTAAACTGTATGCTTGTGTAAATTGTCATTCTTGCTGGTATTTTTCACTTCTCTTGCAATTTGATCATCAATTTGACACACAACTTGGACACCCACTCTACTTGCAGAGACCTCGCTCCTAGACTAGGCGCTAGTACTCCTGGTCACGAGGAAGCAATTATTATTCCTCTATGTTTCTATATAGCATTATACACAAAATCAGCCATCTACAAAATTTGTTGGCCATAGTCTTAGCCCTAGTCTAGTTAAACAATCTCTCACACACAATGCTTCAGTCTCAATAAACGGGTTGACCATGAAAACCTCAAGAAAGTCAGAAATCCCCCAACCCTTTACATAGCATAAAACTACATGTACTATTCTATCTAAAGGGTACTTGGGAACACCTGTGAATTTTTTCACAATTTTAGCCATTTTTGTTTCATCTGAAATATAACCCAATCAGCAGCCATAACACCCTTCAATGCAGACCAGAATACCATATGACTCGGTAGATGGCGCCATTTACTTCCACGTGACCTCCAGGGTCCAGGTCTCAGACAGGGAATTACTCCCCCACTATACTTTAATATAGCATGACAATAAATGGTATTATAAGTAAGTATTGAAGGAAATGTCTATCATATGTCACTACAATGAACCTTCATACATAATCTATTAAAGTATAAGGAGACTTTGTTCACGAAAATCTGAAATGCTACTCCCAAATGTCTACAAACCTCCATGACCGGCCAGTTCTGCAGTGAATAAATTCATTTCAGACCCAACTCAGATAGACCCCAAAACAAAGGCCTTTCTTTACCTCCAAGAGCCATGTTTTATTGCATGTCATATGATTTAGAATTTATATAGGGGCACCTGTGATTTTTAACAGAATTTTAGAAAAAATCCCCTAACTATTTTGACCACCCAGAACTCATCTGGTATTCTGTGCGGAGTTTGTCTTTCAGTAAGGATGTACAGACTGACCTCGGCGAATTCCCTATTTGAGACCTGCATGGAGAGGCGTGCTTTTCATATTATCTGAAAATTATTTTTTCATGTGCCCTTGTGTGTTTGAAGTATGAATATGAACTTTTATTGGCCCAGAGCAACTCTTTCCTATAATACAGAGACTTGTTTATGTCAAACTAAGGGGTGTACCGACTGACCTCGGCGAATTCCCTATTTGAGACCTCCACTGAGTTATTTGACATAGTGGGACATCATGATTCGCCATTCCCACACTAGATGGCAGTGTGTCCCCTCTCACCCAGCAGCCACCCACCCTCCCACTGTGGGTGTGAGGTAGCTTCACACACCCCTGCACATACCTGTCACGCACAGGGCCCTTGTCTGAGTCTTTGTGTAAGCTAGTGCTCATGTCTGGGTTTCAAATTGAAGAGTCTCGGACCAGGAAACTTTCCTGTGGGCTTACTTTCCTCATACGTCACATAGATAATCCTATTTAATCATTTTGATAAACTTCCTTATTGTGTCACTTTCCATGTTCCCCGTACATGGCTGGATTGATACAGTCCAATCTTGATACAGTCCAATCTTCTCAAAACAAGTAGAAAACCGATGGTAAGGCTGAACTATATTGTTTCAACAAATACAATATGATGGTGGGAAACGTAGATGTTAATAGGGGGTTAGTTGATTATGGGAAGGGGTGGAGTAATGGAACCTCTGTAAGTTGGAGGATACAGAAGACATGGACTCTCCCTGAAGGGCGGGGGAGCAGACATGTTAACCCTTCGATTTTGACAAAAACCAAAGCATTATTATGGTAAAAGTGGGGCTGGGGAGTCTTTTCCTCTCAAGATTGGATCTCCTGTACAGTAAGAAATTAACCCCAAAAAATATTGAAATAATATTGCAACAATTTAACTTTCTACCAAGATGGTTTTAGGATTGTGAGAACTCAAAAGCAATATAAACAGCTGGGTTGCTTTGTATAGTCAGTTATCCTGAAACTATATCTTTTGGGGCTTCACTTATCATACTACAAAGGCTAATACTGAAAATGAAAAACAAACAAATTCAATATATCAATATTACAGAGTACTCACATGGTTCACAGTAGTGTACCAGCCTGATGTAATGTGCTCCGTTCCCGCCACACGTCCCACTCGTATCCCTCGCCACATCCTTCTCACACACCTGTCTATTATGGCACTCACTACGAATACCAGCTGGATCATCACTAACAAGACAGTGGTCCGAGGGTGGGTTCCCGGAGTATGCTGCGGGGCAGGCGGGAGTGGAGGTGACCCGATAGGAAAGGGTGAGGACCTTGATGATGTACTTGTCAGGACAGCTCAGGGACACCTTGATATTTCCGGATTGTTCACATGTGATGTAGTAGTCTCGCACTGTAAAAAAAAAATCGTAGATAGATTCATCATATGATTGTATCTTTTCCCTAATCACTTTCTTAAAACTAGTCATTTGTCCGCCAGGCAACTTTATTTATCTTATTTTCTTGAATTGAGATAATTAGTTTTGGCGGTGTATATTTCCCGGTTTATCCTTTCTATGTGACTGCTCACTTTTCTGACTTTTTAAAAGTTAATTAAAGAGGACCCAGTTTTACTATAATGTAAGCAGTCACACAGAAAGGATGATCGGGAGGTCCCGCATGGAGCCTCCTTCCTGCATGGTTATTATGATATAGCCAAACGAAGTAGCACCGACAACATTTCGATTTATCAACATTGATATGAATAATATTTTATCTTATACATCGAGCTTTGGAAGAAACTCAACGATTATAAAATCTAATTCTTTTGGTTGAAATAAATATCAATAATTTGGTAGCCCATCGCTCCCACCATTCTACTATAGTGGTATCAATCACATAAGTTCATATCTTTGTGGAACTTTTGTAAACCTGAATGTATTCTGTAATTTCTGAAATATAATTTCAATTTCAGCCCTTACCTGTAGTGCACGTCTGGGCCTTCACCTGTGCTGCCATACCTGTCCAACACAGCACCACGACCAGCCACCTGCAGGTGGACATTAACCTAACACCCCCACACAGACCCTCACCAGGTGATGTCATGTCCGTATAATGGTATATCCTCTGTTTAATTTCAAATAAACACGAAAGTGTTTCGTGTGTTAATGTCCAGGAGCAGGTCTGGGAGAGTCCTATAGGATCTGTGTGACCGCAGACTGCCTGCGCTCCTATATAAAGGCTCTACACCCTCCCTTCCCCTCTCATCCCCTCCCACCTCACCACTCCAGGCACTGTCTTCATGGACTCCCCCTTAGGTTACTCCTTAAAACCCTTTAAGGGCCGCATAGTGCTTTCATGGATTATTCTCCTTATCGCCCAGGCACATAACCCTGATGATTCTACCCACCATAGCTGCATCCATGCATCATGCCGACCATTCTAGAATGTATCAATTCCTTTGGGTCTGCATGATGCGTGAATGCACCTAATCACTATGGCTCATATACATATATGTACCCATGCATCATGATAACAAACAAAGGGCATAGCCATAGCAAAGTAAATCACTATGCGGCCATTGAATGCATGGTTTACCCCATCCCATCCCATCCCCACCTCAGCTAACACTCAAGTGTGACGGACAGTGTGCGCTTCTAGGATCCAGTGTGTATGTGGGTGGGGGATAGAGGACCAAAATGGGGAGATAATGAGATAAAGGTGAAAAATGTGGGAGGAATGAACTCAATATGTACCGAAATGACATGACTATGGCGATTTTAATAGACTATAATGTAGTAGAAATTGTCTGGTGGACTGATGTATCAACCCTGGTGCATACATATATGTTGGATGGGGGTTGGGTGTGGTGGGGAGAATAGGCGTCTAGCTGGATGCATTATCAACCAATGAGATAATTCCCTGGCCTTCACTGCGGAATTTTTAGGGTGCATTATGTAACAGCCTGTACCCATTGTGATTGCTGTATCAGTGCTTATCTCGCCGGTTACCAGATCAAGCAATGGATGCGCCCACAGGGCGACCAGACTGACCCCTATAGGCCTGTGTCCATTATACGACAAGGAAAGTGGAATATATGGCGGTTTTGACGTCGAGCAATATGTACATATCTGGGAATATATTTTGTAAATATATTCTACTTTAACTGCAGGTATGCTGTGTCCACTAGGCGTTATAAATTGCTGCCCAGACTGCCCAGGGCAAACATGGACAAGGCTTTACAATAGAATAAAGAGCATATATTCCAATTTCTGCACTAAAAATCAAACATGTTAGATATTTCAACGTCCACTTTTAACGTCCACTTTTGACGTTCACATTTTGATATTTCATTTTTGTATTTCAGAATTTTGTAGTCAAGGTGTGTCCACAGGGAGACAAAACATATATTTCATATTTGTATTCAAATTCACGTTTTGAAGGACGACAAACGGCCTCACATATGCTAGTGGACACAGGCTTAATGGGGTAGGGTAAGTAAATATGGAAGGTAACTATGAAACTAGGCTGAATGTGTGACGAGGAAGAACCGTCATAACGTACTAACAATAGACTAGGACTTCTAGGATCTTGTAGAAGTTAAGAGGGGGAGTAGGGGGAGGGGTAGAAACGTGGGAAGCAACTGAAAGTATTTTATCAGGGAGAAGGAGAAGACAGATAGCTTACTGAAGTAAGTTATTACCATATACATGGACACTGAAATACACTAGCAGACCCCTACATGAGTGCATGTGACAGTGCCAATAGTTGGGCTTAGTGCAGGGTCAGGGGGACATGCGTGCTAGGGAAAACCGCACAGAAAACACAGCTATAGACCCACCTCCCACCCTCCTAAGTGCCCCCCCCCCCGATACTCCGTCTTCACCAACCACCATAGCTCTATACACATAGAACTTAAAAGCTGTATTTTATTTCATGGTGAATACGGCACTCCCATTGACTTAACCAAGGAAGGCTGTATTTAACAGCCCCCGTGAAATAACCCTGTTCCGTATTTCACCGCCTGTATAATCATAAAAATTGTTTATTTAACCAGTATAGATTACCCTTTTCGGAGCAATTAAGTGGAATTTTGATGAATGTTGTTAATAAGGACATGGAATAAACACAACGAAGCACTTATAGACTTCCCAGTATTAGTGCTATTTGGGTGACTCCGCCCAAGATCATTTTGGAAATGGGGAGCTCTTGATGACTTTGAAGATGTTGACTCATTTGGAAAATCAGGCTAACCCAAAATGGACATGCCCAGGCAAGTGTATGCCAGGTTTAGAATCCCAAAAGATATTTTTCATACGGGTATCCCTGTAGAGCGAGCTTTGGCGTCGGTTCAGCTCGTCTTGATTTTGGGTGCTCATCACATCGGGTGGATATGACATCAGTTAATAATGGGGTGACTTGTGGTCCTCGTGGTTAACCATACATGAAATGAATGGACACTGATCAAGGGTTCTAATAGACTAGTAGACTGCCACATCAAGCTTAAGGTATGCGCATTGTGATACATGTGGTTAGCACTAGGGAGTGGTCAATGCTTGGCGAGTGGTCATTTTTTAACAACCTGACGGATGGGGTTGGTGAATTCGGGGGCGAGGGGACAACCCAATTTGGACCCCTTGAGAGGAGAGGACCCCAAAAAGGTTGGGCCCCACTTATGGTGGGGAGGGGGGCAAAACTATCTCACCCCTTTTAGTGAAAATGCCCGTGCATTACTATACACACAGAAAAGAAACAGCGTCAAAAGCGAGTCCAGGTTGCCTCCAGAATGACTCCCCTCTCTAAGGGAGCCCAAGCTGCATAGGGGAGCCTAGGTGACTCCCTGGTTGACCTAAGGAAGTCACACAGGGGAGTCACATACATGTAGCTCCATGGCTAACCTAAGCTGATAAGGAAAGATTTCAAACCCTCTGGCAGGGGGGGGGGACTGAACTTTTTTCCCACACGAAAATCTACTGACCCTTGCCCGTCCCCCTGTTGACAAAAGATGACCACTCCCTTGTCAAGAGGAGAGGGCGTGGTGGACGACTTGAAAGGGTGACTCTGACATGAGACCGAAGGAGAATAATGACATATGCATAATGTATAATTATAAGTAGTATGAGTCCCTGTGGTTACATGGTATACCATTAGGCATATTTTCTGTCATTGTTAATGAGATAGCCCTCTCGTGCATGGTGCATTGATGCGTTATGCCCTTCTGCCGTACTGATGCATAAATGCAGAACTGTATGGCAGAGATTGATATGGCGTTGATGCTGGGTTGATGCACTCTCTACGGATTCAGTAATTTACTTGCCGGCGTACATCATGACTACAAATAGTGCTTTGCGGCATCATGTCATCTGTAAAGGGTTAATACACTACATGCAAACCACATCAATACATCATGGTATGTCAGGAACCCTATATCCGCATATACTTATCCCTTGGTATTGTTCATGAGTGAGACAGCATACACCTGATAACGCTTTACACCCTCATACCCAAAGCAGTACAGCGATCTCTGAATTTCGATTTATTTCAAATTGGAGAAATTTAGTTATCGATAACCCAACAGAACCCCTACTCTAGACGTCTGATTGTAAGCGTATGATACATGAATGTAGCACTGGCAAATATACATACCGGTGTGCATAAATCAACTTGAGAAGGCTACATCAAAGCATAGTGACGACCCTACTGGGTTGTTGTTACACTGATGAACGATCGGCATGATGCATGAATCTAGCCCTAGCAAAGGCTATATATTAGAGCACCCTACATGTGGCCCCTAAGGGGTTGTTGGGAATTGCGGAAAGTTAGTTGATGGAAAGTTCTGAACGGCAAAAGTGGCCTGCTCGTGTCTCCCTACATGGGGATACCATTGTAAACATGGGGTGTGTACGTAGCAGAGGGAAATCAAATTGCTTACAGTTTTTCTTTTCTCATTTTGTAATCGAGGAAACTTTCCTCCTTCCTTGTTCCTCTATCCTCTAGGATGCATGCTCCATTGATGTGAGGGGTTTATGTTTAAACATTTTTATTACCTGGAATCCTTTTTGGTGAAATACGGCAACGCAATTGGTTTATCCAAGTGACACCTATACAAGTATTTGGCCGCTTGTTTTAGTGTAAAACTCAGTGCCCCTTATCTAACTGTACAGGTGGACATAATTCCTATCCGAGCACACATGAAATAATATGACATCACAAAATGAAAGGTAGTGTCATAAGAAATAATGTCAAAACAGCAGCGTCATACATGACTCCTTAAGCACACAAAACAACCAACGAGTGCAAAATGCACACGAGTGTCTTCAAGTAAGAAACTACCGTTCTTATAGGACTTACTGTTTCCTGTTACGCAGTCCTCACCAGTCAATACATTAATCTAAATAAAAAGTAATCGAATTAGAGATATAAGTATGGCAGGGAAGAGGTAAAAAAAACACTAATTTTATTGGCTATCAAATGCATGACGTGTATAACGTATTTTGATATGACGGCTTTTGATGAGGTGGAACTAAATGAATTCAATGGTGGAACTTGCTTGATTTTCATTTAAAAAAATGCAAATAATGACTTGATTTGTACTAAAAACTATAATTTGAATGAGCCATATAACAAAATGGACCATATTTTCACGGTTTACTCTCTAGAGACCTTAATAATTGTCCGATTTACAAGCCGCAACAACTGGCAAGGAGCTAATCATCTCCACCTTCAGGCCAGCTAGAGTGGAACTTTATTGGTCCACCATGACTGTGGGGGCCTCCGGAACGACTACACCCCCCTAGTTACGGGCCTGACATTATCCATAACATCTGTCCATTCTTCGCAGGAAAGCAATACATGCCTTAGACGCTGAAGAAGTATTCTCCGAAAATATCGCGGTAAGTCGTGCTCTTTGCACGCAGTGAAGTGAAATAGTGCAACCAGGAAAGTTCCTGACTGGTGACGACGTCAGATGAAGGGTGTCAAAAAGTGTCAAGATCCGAGCCCATCCCTCCCAAGCTATCCTGTCACCACCACCCCCAACACCCCACGTGCACTCTTTACCTCTGCACCAGCCTTAAATTCTTTTTCTACCTTAATTCAAAACTGTGGTTGTACAATTATATTTCAGCCCAAGGGTACATACAGTGAATTGACTATTGAATATGATGGGTTTCGTTGTTAAAGGTAGTATAGCAATTGAAGGAAGAGCCGAAAAGTGAAAACTCTCCCTATTCCCCCTGCGTGGTTTTGACTGGTACTCACTTTCCTCATTTAGTGTAACTTTCCTTCAATAATTAACCGACTGGTATCATGTGTGATAGTTTGTACGCCATTATATTTATTTTTGAACAGAGAAAAGAAACAGCGTCAACAGGGAGTCCAGGTTGCCTCCAGAATGACTTCCCTCTCTAGGGGAGTCCAGGTCGCCTAAGGGAGCCTAGGTGACTCTCTAGCTTACCCAAGGTCACTTGGGGAGTCATATAGTGCTCTTTTTTTATGACTCCCCCAGGTCACTCCCTTAGGTCGGTCAGAGAGTTACCTAGATTCCGTTAGACGACCTTGACTTCTGGAGGCAACCTCGACTCCCTTTTGACGCTGTTTCTTCTCTCTGTGCAATAGACACTCCGACTACCTTCGAGGAAGGCATGCATTCTATTAATTCTGTCTTGACAATTAATTGATGGTTTTTAGATTTGTATTATGCATACCATTTCCCTGAATATGACCACACACTACAAAACTCAAATGCCATATAGAAACCCCAACGTCCTATCTCTTTTCCAGTTCAGATACTGATAATGATATAAAGTTAAGGTGGTTGTAAGCGATGTTATTCACAACAAAGAATGCACTTGCATGCGAGTGTCACACATGCATGGTCATATATTTTCTTGTGATTTATTATTTTTATGTTGCTCTATGCTTAACATGTCAAGGGCCGTGTCTTACTTTCATGTGCTACGCCCTTGGTCGTCATGGATGTAGTACTGGTGGGAGACTCGCCAGTGCTGGATTCATACAATATGACGAGAAAGGGCGTAATACATGAAATTACAATATATGCGGCCCTTAAAGAGTTAAATGCCTGAACCGGGGCGTATTTAGAGAGGGGGGACCTGGCGTACGGCCCCCCATCTTAGGCGGAAATTTGAGATTTGTTCATATAGGCCTAGATATTCTTTTGGGATTTTTAAACAAGGCCCCCCCCCTTCCTTTCACAAAATCCTGTATCGGCCCCTGATTTACGTCATGGACAGAGTGCCGCTATCTCCCTGCACCTATTGCACCTGTCACACTGGCCCATCTCCTACCACAGCTGTCTACATAATGATGACAGTAATAAGGACAGAGTCAGTGACTACCAAGTATACAACAATACAGCATGACAGCAGCTGTATGATGGGTGGGGCCTGTCTTAAAGGGGCACTTCTTATACTGAAAAAAATTGTCTCCAGACTCGTCGAAGTGATTATCATAAGATAAAGGAGTCAAAAGTTGTCTAACCTATCAGGTTACCATCCCACAAATAGAATCTGGAGCTGGCAAATGTTGGGTTTTGGGCTGGCACATGCCAAGTGGGTCTTCTATCTCAAGCTAGAAGACCCGCTTCCTTGTCACTTAGACAAGTTTTTGACTCATTTATTTCATGACCGTCACTTTGAAGAGTCTGGAGACAAGTTTACTTTTTGAGTGTACTGTCCCGCAACCAATAACAGTCGGGGTGGCGTGAGCATCCTTGGTTTAATCTCTTGGGTTCTATTTTCATCTGCGTTTTCTCACTTTCTCTCACTGTTGTCTCTCATATTGCTGTCCTTTTTGTACCTGCGCTATTCTCACAAATCGGACCCAAACAGATGTAAGAAAATGAAAATACAAACAAACTCTAACATCTCATCATCCATGTTACCATGAACCGACATATTAACTTTCGTGAGAATGGACCAGAAAATCGGTTAGTGGAACCCCAGCTTATCTCCCCTCTCTCTGTTTCTCGCGCGCTGGTTTCCCCCTAAAAGGCGAAATGTCTGCTGACCCTCCAGTAACGGTCGGAACTCTAGGACTTTATTCTTATAGAGGAGGTTTGAGTAATAAAACAGAACAACCATATTCCCTCCTTCATCTAGGGGAGAGAACCCATAATAGGAAGTATGATATTGAGAAAGTGTTGGAATGTTTCGAGCTCACTCTGTTTACACACACACTCAGAAAAGTCAGCGTAAAAGACGCTGACTTTTCTGAGTATGCAGAGAACACCTAACTCCATTTAACTACAGATTGGCATTGTGTACAATGTTCACACCGTCTGGAGTAAAAACAGCGAAGGTCAACAATGAAAAAATTTCTCATATAGAGTAAACCATATTTTACGATTATGATATTCCAAATTCATAAGGAAAATGAGGACTTGGCGTGAAACCAAAAGTAGAAATTTCCTTTCTGACACAAGAAAGTAGGGATATGGACACATTTCATAAATCAGTT
The DNA here is from genome assembly GCA_947462335.1 of Harmothoe impar. Lineage (NCBI taxonomy): Eukaryota > Metazoa > Annelida > Polychaeta > Phyllodocida > Polynoidae > Harmothoe > Harmothoe impar. The sequence goes on along the minus strand of OX381708.1, from coordinate 70,324,909 downwards.
GTGTCGGTAGAACCCACCAACGAGGAAATAATTATGGCCTTATTTCTCTCCTTTCAAACGGAATTTATAACCGTTTATGTTACATGAAAAATTGAAATAAATATATTATTTCAAAATGAAATGAGGCTTAAATTGGTGCTGACCGAGACCTACCTTTTCTGGATCTCATGTAAGTGAGTTATAGCGTAATCTATCCATTCCACAAGTGTCTCCGCTTCTGCTATGCTGTCCAGGTGCCACACACGACGTTGTGACTTGTAAGTTGTAGGAAGGTGTTTGACCACTGTGTACCTGAGGTGCCGCCCCCACCCCAACGTGACCTCACTACCATTGTACCTGTAGTCAGGTCCATATTTGGGCATTACTTATAAGTAGTCAATGAATATTATGTATAGCTACATCATGGTTGTGTTTGTCCCTAATAAAAAGATAAGTAAAAACGTGTGTGGAAGTATACATGCAGCTAAGTATATCCAGTGGGAACAGAAAATTGAATCAACATGGATTAATGGCTGCCAATGTTGATTCATTGTGGATTCAACGTTGAACAGAACTGTGTGCTCACTTGGTAGGTAGGGCCTTGCAATGGAATTAGTAAGTGTAGGTACAAAGAAGAATCTACATTACTTTTACAGCGTCTATTGTAGTTTTACAGTCGATTCTACTGTCAACCTACACAAAAAGCCACTATTTACAATCGCACCGAGGCAGTTTATTGCTGACACGTGTAATGTACAATACATAGCTAGTATTGTATGATGGGGTCACGTCTGCCCCGTACCAAACAGAGGTACATCTGCCTTCATAAGGCAGATGTACCGAGGTTTGGTACGGGACATGCGTGACCCTAGCATACAATACAAGCTTTATTACTCGACCAGAAGACAATTTTCCAGCCCTCCTACCTTTTAATTGTTGTTTACATTGCAAATTGAGTTGTTTATATCGTTAATTTGCATCGTTCACATCGTCGTCTGCTTTGTTTACATCGCCGCCATTGCCAAATCACGTGACCAACATGCTGGCTTCTGATTGGTCTAGAGCCCCAAAAAGCGTACCACACGTAGGGGCGGTACGGGAAAACGTACCACACCCCCGGGTGGTACGATTTTCCTTCTTTGTTCTTATACAGAATCGTACTTATAACGTTAGGTCGTGTAATAAATAATATTACAGTACAGTTTGGCATGACATGTACAGCCCCAATGAAGGACTAGACATATAAAATATCTGTTTTATTTTAAAACATGTGAAAACTTTCCTTATTGGATAAAAACTGGGCAACTTACAAGGAATGAAAATAATACATTAAAAGTAAGGCAGTTTCCTTGTGGTAGACGGCCTCAGTCACCTCTAACCACCCCGCCATGCCTCCCCACCACACACTGGGTACCTCTCTGACAACTCCATGCTTTTAATCTTTATATTTTTTAAATATTTTTTTTTACTATTTATGACCCTCCCCTGTCCCCCTCTAGTTAGATTTGCTCTGCAGCAATACATGTCAGACTGGACCCCTCTCCTCCATATGACGTCATTTGATAAGATTTATGGATGGCCCTAACCATGGGTGTAGCTTAATGGACCCTTTAATGACGGCACAGTGATTTGTTACATTTATGGTCTTCAGTTTAAATTTATCATCATAATCCCAGCCAGCAATGGTCCCTGGGGCCCATTTGTGTTTTACTTGGGCCATCTGGGTTTGCCCATATCTGGGTTTTCCTCATTTTTGTCCAGGGCTACCAGTGAGATTCCAAATGGGCTGAGCCAACCAACAATTTTTTTCTAGAATATGTTGTAAATACTTTGAAACATACTCATCTTTGGTCGTTTTTAGAAAATTATAATTTAAAGTACCATTTTCATGGATTTGTGTCAAAGTGGGTTTTGCTTGGGCTTTATCTAGTCAAAGTGGGCTAAAATCTCCTTGGGACTTCAATAGGGGTAAACCTGGGCTGATAGGTAGGCCCCAGCTGGGCTTAACCCACAGACAAAACTTCAATTTTAAACACTGAACTACATTCGAAATACTTGAATTTGTATCCATTAGCAGTGATTCTTTGAAATTGACATTTTAAGTAAAGCTGCTATGCTGTTATGTCAAGATGGGTTTCACTTGGGATGGGTTTGGGCAAAGTGGGTTTAAGGGTCAATGGGCTTTACATGGGCCTTGAATGTACTGTGGGGTGGGTCCCATTTGGGTTAGCCCACCAATTACTCTCTGGGCTCAGGCCATCAACTAAACTTTAATGGCTACTTTTCAAATCCCACTCCTTCTCATGGATGGGATTCATCTGGGCTGGACCTGGGCCAAGTGGGCAAGTCATGTTCTTGAATAAACCACTAGATGTCCTCGTTGTAAGTGATACCACAATAATGTTCAACAGAGCTTTTTAAATTTGGATTACAAAAGTTTATGGATTCTCAATAATTCCAGAATAGCTAGGAATATAACAGATTTCATAATAGGTTCTGGGAATGCCATGTTTTATAACCCCATTCTGCACACGGATATGGAAACAAGCAACACCCAGATACAAACACCTATTCCCTGAATGTCATAAAAATACATAATCCTGCCACTGACTGAGTTCTCACACACAGGCTACTCGCATGCTGGCTGCATCACATAAGTTAAGAAATGTGTCCAGCCCAAGAGTAAGTCAGCTAAAGGAGGCATTTCTCTACCCTCTAAATGGTGGAGGAAGAGATTCCTACCTAAATGGAGGAACCAACTTTCCTGGGAGATGGGCAATAACATATCAAATAATGGCAAACAACTACAGTAGAGGTCCACAGTCCTACATCCCCCCCCCCCCAAAAAAAAAAAAAAAAAAAAAAATTCAAGCAAGCCCATGTGGGCCCCGCCCTATACCCATATGGATACGTTCAATTAAAATCTGGGCAAGCCCATCTGGGTCCCAGCAGTTAGCCCAGGACAAAAATGTGGTGGGCCCCATATGGACAAAGTGACGCAGCACCATGCTGTCCTTATAGGGTTGGCGTAGTTTTAAGATCAGTACGACATGCAGGAAAGACGTCGACCCTAGGTAAGGTGCATTTTCTATTAGCCGATTTGGAGGCAATGGACAGGCAATCGGCAGGCAATTGTCAGGTAGAGCCCTAACACACCACTTGTAAGTCCATTCTGTGTGCTGTAATTGTTGTGGCTATACCTTCCGATTGCCTGCCGATCAACGCCAAATCAGCTAATGGAAAATAGCCCTGAAGAAGGGGTGTCCCGGAGGAGTGGTGGGGTAGTGATACTTCTGGAACTTACCATCAGAAAAGAACGGTTAAACTAATCACCTGTATTTCACTAGTTCCAAAACCTTATTCATAAAGTGTCAACAATAGGAGTTATTCGAAATACTGGGAACAGAAAACACAAGTAGAGTTGATTTCACTCTGTTGACGGGTTATCTCACAGCAGCCAACCTTCAACGTGTAAAACAACCAGTCAACAGAATAACACAAGTGCTCCTTTGTGTTTATCATTTCACGTTATTGATTCAGTGGGTTATTCAATGAGTTGCCAAACTAAAGGGTTCCTTCTTAAAACTAATGGTGCTGCCATATTTCACGACAAATAAATGTACACTTTTTGAAAAGTTGTGTTTTTCGAGTTTTATTATTCAATCAGCTCTGTTGTTTATTACAGGTACACATCAAATGGTATTTGAAAACACCAATATGGCATGTAAACACTGCTTTCTTTTGGAAGTGGTCATTAAAGTTAGTACATCCGATGTGTGGGACAAAAAAAAAGGATTTCTCTAAAAATGGGTCAGAATGTTCGCAAATGATATATTTGACCTATTATCAGTTCCATTCTCCCTAATTCCCTCCGATTTTGCTCTAATTCGATTTTTTTTTGCCCAATATATGGTCATTTTGGAGCAAAAGCATGCATGCACACTTTTATTCCCGCCCCCCCATTGAAAATGCACTGGGAAATCCCATGGTTCGGGGACATTGGATCCCTTTGAGACCCATTGACACCCGTTGATGACATTTAATTCACCCCCATTCTCTAAATATTATACTCTTACAATGTTGGGAACACATTGGGGAAGGGGGAGGAGGGCACATCTATAAATGTCAAAGTACTGCACGGGTGGCCCCAGCCGGCGAGGGAGGGCGGAAACTTTCTCACCCCTTTAGAAGGGTACCGGCACACCTTTCCACGCTCTCCAAGAAATGAATCTTTTGATAATGACCACCCCCTTAGTCTTAGCCCTACATCAACTATTCACCAGAGATCTATATTCCTATGTAAACATAGCTATACATCAAGGCATTGAATCATTTTTCCGCTTCATGTCAAGATACCCTCTGCCAGCTTATTCTAATTCTATATCCCAGGTTCTATATATGCTTCATGTGCTAGTAACTATTATTGTCATCGTCACCTCTGAAACAGCTAAACATGATCGCTATTTCAGCTTCACTCTCGTGCCGATAGGGAAATATGCATGAACAATTTAATGTCAACTGTATTTCGGAAAGCTACGGTTCTATCCAGAGACGACTTTATTACAGCAATATATTTATGTGAAGGTCACCCTATGAAAGTATAAAACTAATTTCAATACATCATGTCATCTTCTCCAAAAACACTCTGTATTCCAACAAATGACTATAACCATTTGCTCACTTTGATCAATTGCTCACAGATATACACACTGTATCTTCAGGAATGTCTCAAGTCAGGGGAGTTCCAGCTTCGTCTCGGCTATACCCTGCAGATCACTCTCCATACTCTTTTTGAGCATGCCCTTGTATGAGTGGTCAAAGTCAGTGAGATCCTCATAATCCGCCGCCATCTTTTTACCAGGATTACTAGTGTGTGCGGGTAAATGTCTCGGTGAGTCCACCGGTAAACCGGCGTACGGGTTGGGCACCACCGTCCCCTTAGGTGCCTCAAGGGCCAGGAACTTCCTGGGTGGGGGAGGGCCTGTTATGACGTCATCGTGGGGGTGTTTCTGGTCGGTGACGCTAGGTGGCGGGTCGGGGGCGGGGGGAGGGTGTGGTTTTTGGGTGCTGCGTCTGGCGGCTTCTGTCATGTAGATGTCGTTGTCAAAGGCGTAGTCTCCCATTACGTCTGTTGTAGCCGGAGGGGGAGCAGTGCGGTCACGTTTTTTCCTGTGGGGGTAAAAAATAAAGAGAAAGCATTTTTAATTGCTTAACCCCTTTAAGGGTCACATAGTGTTTCAATGCGCTATGCCCATTGTCGGCACGATGCCCTGGCGAGTATAGTCACAATGGCTAGATCCATGCATCATGTCTACCCTACAGGTGCGTATCAAGCCTTTCGGGTTGGCATGGTGCGTGAATGCAGCACTGGCAAGTTACTCTCCATAGCTGCATTTGTGCATCATGCCGACAGAGGGCATAATGCATGCATTAAATCAATATAGGCGAGCCTTAAAGGGACTTAAAGGCGCACTCAACCCAGGACCTAACCCTGTCGAGTTTTGTACGCAAATGACGTCGTGGGTTCAGTGAGCCTTTAAATGCATAGTTACTTTTCAAAAGGTTATGCAGATGCATTATTGAATTTTACTCTAATAGGAAAGTTAATCGTGCACTCTCAATAGCTTTTCCCGTTTAGTTTACTGAGAAATCAAATCACTGAAACATATAATTGATGATTCACTATGTTTGAGTGGGGGGTACCAACCTGTGCTTCTTGCAGCCAAAGACAACCACCATGATAATAATGACGATGACGAGAGTGGCACCAACCACTGCAGCTATTATGGGGATATAACCTAGGAAATAAATGGAGTTGTTAACATTAACTCCGTTTACATGTGTAGGGCCTATAAGTATGGGACTTTGACATAAAACATGGTATATTCCTTTGAACAATTCTTAAGTTTGTCAGCAGTTTGTATTATATTACCTTGGTTCACCAGTTGTATGTTATTACCTTGGTTATATATCATATATACAATAATACATAACTCGATCACCATTGTATGTTTTTATCGACGATGGGTATGTCATTAATGTCAAACTCATCACAAATCCGGCCAATACCACAGTAACCAGACCCGGTATGATAATGCCGTACACCACAACAGCAGTATCAAATGCTATACACAGGGCACTGCTGCCACCTGCAGGGGTAGCTGGGCACTAACACCTGTGGAGGTCCTGCTGTTACGCCGAGCTGTTCCTCCTCTTGTTACTTCTACCATACGACATTATTGATATTATATTGATGCCATACTTGCAAATCAAGAGTGCATGTGCTTGGATGTGCTTTTGATATTCACATTTAGAATTATCCTCAATGCGCAGATGTATGGCATCCCATATGGAAGTTACCATGAATGCTTCATTTTTATACATCATGATGACACCCTTTAAAGCTGGGCCGTCAGGGAATAAGTTTCAGTACATGGACTAAAATAACAGTTCCATCAGAGGGCGGCAGTGTTTGGACAAGAGACCATGAGCATTGTCCAGCTACAACATATTCATTCTATCTTATGCATGTAAGAGCTGAGCTACCAGCCCTTAAGAATAAGAGCTCTCTTGTGAATGAAAACTGAACTCCATCCAAAAGTGTTTTTGGCCTCACTTCAACCATGATGGTCAAACTTTGACTTACCTATACGATGTACATGTTGGCCTGACTGCAGGGGTTCTCTAGGAACTTGTATGACTCACCTATACTATGTACATATTGGGCTGACTGCAGGGGCTCTGTGGGTACTGGTATGACTCACCTATACTATGTACATTTTGGGCTGACTGCAGGGGCTCTGTAAGTACTTGTATGACTCACCTATACTATGTACATGTTGGGCTGACTGCAGGGGCTCAGTGGGTACTTGTATGACTCACCTATACTATGTACATGTTGGGCTGACTGCAGGGGCTCTGTGGGTACTTGTATGACTCACCTATACTATGTACATGTTGGGCTGACTGCAGGGGCTATGTAAGTACTTGTATGACTCACCTATACTATGTACATGTTGGGCTGACTGCAGGGGCTCTGTAGGTACTGGTATGACTCACCTATACTATGTACATGTTGGGCTGACTGCAGGGGTTCTGTAGGTACTTGTATGACTCACCTATACTATGTACATGTTGGGCTGACTGCATGCAGTGGCTCAGTGGGTACTTGTATGACTCACCTATACTATGTACATGTTGGGCTGACTGCAGGGGCTCTGTAGGAACTTGTATGACTCACCTATACTATGTACATGTTGGGCTGACTGCAGGGGCTCTGTAAGTACTTGTATGACTCACCTATACTATGTACATGTTGGGCTGACTGTAGGGGCTCTGTGGGTACTTGTATGACTTACCTATACCATGTACATGTTGGGCTGACTGTAGTGGCTCTGTAGGAACTTGTATGACTCACCTATACTATGTACATGTTGGGCTGACTGCAGGGGCTCTGTAGGAACTTGTATGACTCACCTATACTATGTACATGTTGGGCTGACTGCAGGGGCTCAGTGGGTACTTGTATGAAGGGTGGTTTGGATGTAGATGATAGGGGCCCCTTGGTACCCCCGGCCCCCCACCGGGTCCAGGGTCCACTGGTGGGACCCTGGGTGGGACCCTGGGTAGGGGGGAGGGGCCCGGTGCCATGGTGCTCTCGGTTACTGCCCACTGGGCGGGGTGGGAACACTAGACGGGATCCACACTGTACAGTCAGCGTCTGGGAGTGGTGAACTACAAAGTAAGGAAAAATGTGAATTAAAAAAAATAAATTATGAAACATTTCAGGGTGCAATGTGATCGATATTTGAATTCGAGTCTACCAATGTACACAGGATAGACCTAAGGTGTCATAATAACTATACCATTAGAGTAAAGGAATGTTAACTACTTTACTAGTCCATCCATAGGGTGAATTAATGCTTTAATGTGCTCAGCCCTTTGTCGTCATGCATGGATGTAGCCCTAACCGGTAACTCACTAGGGTTGCATCAATGTATAAAAAAGTATTTCTCTAAATATCTATTTTAAAAATATCAGTATTCTTAAACGTTTATCGTGGCTAGGAGACTGTAAAAGAGGTGCCTCACCCCCGAGTGTGATCCAGAACTGGGTGAGTTGACGCTGTGGGTTGTCAAACTCTATGTACAGGGTGCTGTCCACGTCCAGCTGTAGCGGCTCAAAGCTGTCATCCACCTCCGAGCAAACACTCCGCACCTCGCCGCCACTCCAGAAGTGGATCACCTGAGGACGAATTTAAATCATAATTGTAACTGTAACATAATTATATTTTTAAGCATTTCATGTGTGTGGGGAACCTCCGAACATACACTGTAACTCTCAACTTATTCCGATGCCTTTAGCCCCTTTATGGCGGCATGACCTCTAAAGGCATTATGTTCAATTACCATTGAAATGTATGCTATGGCAATGCTAGTTTGGGAGTGTATCAACCCTGTAGGGATGATGAACATAACACAAAAGAGACACGCAGTGTGTATAGTGCATTAACATACTGCCATCATATGGTTATTTAGTTTGTCTTTTGTACCCAAGTTGGATTAGGCCGGCCTGGTCTAAGGCCCAGACACACACGTTCATATCCATATACTACTTACAGAGTAGCGAGCTGCTCTTGTAGTACTGTGAGTAGTATATGGAGATAGACGTAGGGGTACGGCGTGCACAGAAACTATAGCTGGATACGCTAGTCACAGCTTAACTTCTACCCAGCTAAATAGGTGTCAACTTGCGCCCAACTTGTGCTGACCGTGTACCTGTCCAAAGTGACCCAAATGGGTGACTTTGGGTGACACTTATCTGACACTTAGGCTGACACTTATCTACGGGATAGGGCTAAAAGAGCTATGCATTCATTTTAGCAAAGCAATGAAACTATAGAGAGCAATATTGTTTTGCGAATTACAGAGAGACGTAAACATGTTCTTACATATCTTTACATTTCGAGATACTTGACAGCTCTAGAATTATACATTGTATATAAGTTGGGATAACGAATGGGATATTTGATGATTTGAATATCGAAACCCTGTGAATATATACAATATAGATATAGAGCCTGTGTCTGATTTAAGTCTTACCTGGTACATCTTTTGCATACAGACAGACCTCAGGTCTCCAGCCTTTGGTGCAGATGCTTAATACTAGGTGGCAGCACCACAGCAGTTTACATTACAGTCCAAAGCTCGGTTTCTGGTGATTTCTACCAAGAATATGAGTATGCATTTAAGACTGGGGTATTTTGGTGTCGCCTATACTGCCTGGGGGGAAAGGGGGCATGTAGAAGACTAGCATGGCAGAGCATCCATGTGAAACATAAAGATGGCAGAAAGAGCAGAGCAAACCCGTTACCTGGGCTCCATTAAATAAAAATGGAAATCATAATTATCTCATGTTTTTAATTTCCAATACCTACCTGAGGACAGTTGCTGTCGGCAGGTTGTCTGTGCGCCTTGAAGTGTGGCATGGTGACCTGTACGTGCGTGTTAAGCTGCACGTGCACCACACAGCGACACGTCCTGGACGTGGTGTACTGGGGGAAGTTGGTGTTCCACAGGTACACCAGCGAGCCGCTCACGTCCGTGTCCGAACACATGTCTACCGTCTGACTCATCGGATTACTCGACAACATCACTGCAACATAAACAGAAAGATGACCTAATATTTTTGAATAATCTCTTGATCAAATTTCATATACATAATATCTTACAAGGTAATATTTTCAGAAAGAGAATATCATCGAATACATTTAACTTTGAGGTTATCTAAGGTTATAATGCACTGATATCGTTGGTGCTCTTCTCCAACCATATGATAGCGTTTCTGGCTATTCACTGTAATTGGATTTGATATACCTGCTATGATTCTTTTTTGGCTATTTGTACAGTGTTTGTTGAATCATTCTTGGGAAGGGACGCATATAGGTTGACCAGCAGTGAATACAGTACAGCATGCAGTATTAAACAGCCTAGCACAACATGAGCTGAGATGAGTAACAACCGAACATAGCTACGGAAAAGATGTTTACGAGACAATACGATTACGATATAATATATGACATAGAAAATAAAGTTTATACCAGGGGAATAGGGAAAGGGATGACAGGGTAACTGGAATTGCAAGTCTAATCAGCTAATTAGTACAATGAACATAACGCCCACGTATGTACAGGCGTCCATGCCACAAAGGAAATAAGAAAGACTAGAAAATACGTATGCTCCTATATCCTTGTATATGCACCCTAATATCGGAAATGTATGATGTAAATTTCACGCTTGGAACTAAACTAGGATGATAATGCTAACATGCAGTGACATTGGACACTGGGGGAAATGTAATTTATTTTGATTGTCCTTTGCTGAATTCCTTCAATTCTTTATATGCACTTTAATATCTTGATGTAACTTGCTAAGACAAAAACATTGACAATCATGCTAACAGCATGCTTTTATAAAAGAGGAGAAGTTAGCTGGGTTTGGACCTACCCCTGTCCTCTGTGTGGGCGGGAGAGATAAAACCGGAAGTTGCATGAGACGCCCTCATTACACGTGATCCACTCACACCACAGCGCCCCCTGTATTCAACCCGCTACACTATCTTTTCAATCAGCCGTATTGCACCCCAGAGAGAGAGGACTGTTTGATGATTGGAGATTCAATTTAACTTTTATCTCTTTTTGTTTTTAATGTGATTATGTAAAGCGTGAAGGGGTTCGCATGTATGGTGCCCACTTGTGTAACATCAAATGGAATTGTTTTTTTGGAATGACCATGGTCGAGAATCGATGTTGCCAAGTAGTCAAGGAATGATAGTACATCCCCTGCAGGAATTTGGAGTGTAATGCAGGAGAATGCTATAATTCAATTCTCATAAGGTTTGTGTAAAAGATATTAAAAACGGTACATGGACTAGTGTACTATATAAAAAAAGGTCCAAATAGCATGAATTCAATGCAATGTCGGTATACATACATAGTTCTGAAAATTTACGTTAATGCCCACAGAATTATATCTAGATATATGCAATAGATTCATTGACTATGTCACCAGGCGCTAAATTGTACACTGAGTATTAGCTGTAGCCGTTTATATGTTACTACCATTTCTGTATCTAATTATTCTGATAGTGTCGGTGGTATTCCGCTATCCGACTGTTCCAGCTAATTAAGATAAGTACAATTTGTTGATCACTTGAATGACATGCCATAGGCAAATTTGTTCATACGTTGATCCCATAAATATATCTGCTTATTGGATAAACAAAGTGAAACCCAGAATGCTTACTAAAATTGGAAAGCAATTAAGCCCCGAGCACCACTATTTTGATTAAGCGAGGGAAATTGGCCTACACAGATATGGCATGGTAAAAGAAATTGGGAAAATCGCCCCATCCATTGATTTATGTATTATTTCCAAAACTCATTTCTCTGACACTAAATGCAAATATATGTAAATGTATGGCCATATTTTCAAAAACGCTATTGACAGTTCGAACTCAAAATCTGTAATAAGAGCTTAATTGTTGCGTATTGACAGTTCCGTTTTGAAACTCTCAACAGGAGAACCTTGAATCTGTTATTGACAGTTTGAAGTGTCAATAAGGGAATTATATTCTGATATTGACAGTTCGAACAATATATAGTTCCCTTATTGACAGTATGAACTGTCAATAGTCACGGCCTTGTATTTTAGAAAATTGAATCTTTACCAATTGAGAAAATAAACATTTATAACAATACAAAAAAAACCAGAAGGAATTGAAAATAATTGCATACATACGCGGTTCACATTTATACAGCACATGGAAGTACGGCTGTCCTTCATACGGCACCCCACTGACGGCACACTGCGGCATGTTGGACGCCAACAGTTTTATCTTACACGTGCCCAGACGGAAGAAGCAGGGCATGGTGAGCTGACTGCTGACGTCTGAGGCCAGGCACGAGTCGTCCAGGCTGGGGTGGCAGCCGAGCTGGTGACTGCGGCGGTAGGAGGCACTCACTATGATGACCAGGTAGTCAGCCGGACACACCAGACTCACCAGGGTGTGCATCCCCGGCTGGGCACACACCTTCAGTTCTGTCAGCATCGCGTTACCTGAAACAGACAAATAGTTATAGAGGTTATATGAGAAATTGGCTTGGGTATTATGCACAAAGGCTAGTTTTAGTTGAGAACACACTTCAACTCTGTTAGCATCGCGTTCCCTGAAACAGACAAATAATTATATATGATAGTCATATTATTATGAGAATTTGGCTTGGGTATGATGCACACAGACTAGTTTTAGTTGGGCAAACACTTCAGCTCTGTCAGCATAGCGTTCCCTGAAACAGACGAATAATTGTTCAGTAAGAATTCAAATCTATTTAAACCGTTCAGGACGGCATGTCGCTGAAAGATGACAATTTCACAGAGAAAAAAGTGAGAGTCAGCTGGACTCTCCCCAGGGTCAGGCACTGCCTGACTCAGGTAAGAGAGTCTGCTGGACTTTCACAACAGTCAGGCTGAGCCTCATTTGATAGTCCCATAAAGTTACTCCTATTTGAGAGTCAGCTTGATCCTTGTATGACAGTCAGGGAAGACAGATGTTCATACCAGAGTCAGGCTGACTCTCTATCCACAGTCAGGCAATGTCTGACTTTGGGATAAGGGTCAGTTAGCCTGAGCCTTCTTTGTTTGCTACCAGGTGGGGACACAATACAATATTGAGATTTAATGGTAGGGTATAAGACACCATTTTTTTTGGATTTGTAAAAATATATATATTGAGATTCTTGGTATTACCTCTGACATATGTTGGTACATGTATTTCCGTGTTGTTACATACCTAAATAACTGTTGGTCTGTGATTGCACACCCTTTCCTATACAGGAAAACATAACTATTTTGTATGGGATTTATTTTTACAGATGTCAGGGAGGTAATATATTTATTTAAAAAGATCATTCCCCCAATGCAAATAAGCAACTAGCCTTACTGTACAGAAGAGATTCCAGCTATGCCTGACTTTCATTGAGGCCAAAGTCCAGCATTGCTAGACTCACATCCATATGTGAGTCCAGCTTGGCTTGACTCTCGATAGCCAGAGTCTAGCATCACTGGACTCTTGCTCTAGGTACAGTCCAGCATTGCCAGACTACCCTTGAGTATGAAAGTCCAGCAGTGCTGAACTTTCGTACATGAGAGTCCAGCATTGCCTGACTTTGACTGCAGCGAAAGTCCAGCACTGCCTGACTTTCATCACAACGAGAGTCCTGCACTGTCTGACTTCCATCATAATGAGAGTCAGGCAGTGCTGGACCGTGGAAAGGCGAAAGTCAGGCAATGCTGGACTCTCATTCTCATGACAGTCAGGCAGTGCTGGACTCTCTCTACAGTCAAAGTCAGCTTGACTCTCACATGAGGGTGGTTTTGGCGACATGGGTCTGACTATGGCATGTGAGTCCAGGTGACTCTCACATTTTCTTCTGTGTTGTTGTCATGCATGCATCAATGCAGCCCCGGCGAGTAACTCTGGGTCAAGTGAGAAACTTAATTTCGAGGAGTGATAATGATAGCAGTGTATATGCAGTAGCCTTTATCTATAATGATTACCAGTAGGAAGTACAAGAAGATGACACAATGAAATAATTACTCCACTTTAACATTGTCAATGCGCTACGTCAAGAGGCTACTTGTAAGCCTGTACATAATGGGCAGTACCTAAAGTATGCTTAAGAATAATGATTCATCAGTTCAACGAACCAAAAGATACTAACAGACACTTTTGAAGAGGGCAAAACCAGGGTGCATTGCGGTGAAATTGTTTCCAAGGGTACTTATAACCATGTTATTATGGTTAATTCTAAATCAATTAAATCTCAAATTGATGGAATCATGTCAATTAGTCGCTGATTGCCCTGTTTGGGTAGCCTCAGTAAATCATTACAAAATGCAATTGAGCAGCTAATTAGTGATATTGAAGGTGAGAGCAGTTCTGCCGCTCGCCCCACTCTCGACTCTCCTATTCACAGAGAGAGGAAGTAGAATCACGGTGACTACAAAATAGGAGTCTGGACTCGATCACTGAGGTAACTCTCCCCACAACTCTAAAGTGACTCCCAATCATTAGGGAGTCTTAGAATAAGAGTCATTATAGAGTTATTATATAGACCTGCTAATGTTAGGGAGTCACTTTAGAGTCCTAGGGAGAGTTACCTCAGTGGTAAGTCGGGAGTCACAGTGATTCCACTTCTTTTCTCTGTGTTCACTGTTAATGTAGGTTCATCGGAGGATATTGGTCTCGTTATAAACCTCTTTACCTGGAATGCCATATCTGGAACTAATTAATTAGGGTCAATTCTATCTTTCTTGCATATTGCATATGTTAACCTCACTGGGGCTTCTTTCACAAGTTTGTGCGATTCAGCAACTATCTGTACTATGACCCTCTCTATCGGGATGAGGGCAGTGGGGTCCTGAATGGTAGTAGGTTATAGATTATGATTTTAAAAGATTTGAATCGTACAAACTTGAGAAATAAGCCCCTGTATCTTCAGGATAGGTCCGCTTGCATATATATTCATGCACACAGAAAAGTAAAGGAGTTGCCACGACTCTGACAGCCAGAGTCGCAGTTTGTCTCCCACATGACCTGTAGAGGAGAGTCAAATGAGTTTGACTCTTTGTTCCTGAAGAGTCATCAGCAGTTGACCCATCAAAAGAGGGGGAGTCAAAATCGAATACATGAGTGCATGTAGTTCAGGTGGATTGTGTATTTATACCAGGGTAGAGTGGGGGCAACAGGTGTATATAAGTAGTGGGCAAGCCAGGTGAGACCTGTGAGGGAAGTGAGCAGGCAAGGTTATTGCCCAAGACAGGTCAATAACAAGACATTTTGTAATGTCTACCACTCCCCCCTGTGTGAAAAGGCTAAGTTATATCTGCCTCACACTACATTCTACAGACCATTGGCCATACACATTTTAGATGCCAATATCAGATCTATATGAAGTAGTAAGCAGTGCCACACATTATATCTCACATAGTTAGTGCCCAGCCTTATCTTCATTTCCCATACCCACAAATATGGTGACAAAGCTTTATACTGTTGATGTTCTTGGAATGTATTGTACAGCTTGTCATCATATTTGATTCAGGTAAGTTAACTGGAAAGCTTATCCATTGACATCCCTTAACCACACTATTTAGACATAGTGGACCTATCTATAAAGAATCAAAACTGTGTGGCATGTAACAATTATCTAAAATATAGATAGTGGTTTTGCCTTGTGGTTGCCACTGATACCAAATTAGTGTTGGTTGCCCCACCAGGTGGTTTCATATGGAACTACTATCAGAGTCGACACATGATTTTATTTGACTCTTCATGAAGGGTCATACTACAAATTACTCTGCTGTGGGCAGAGTCAACTGCACTTGACTCTGCACTGATAGAGTCAAGAGGGAGAGTCAATTTGTACAAGGATCAAGGGGTATGACTGGAGTAGCTGTTCATGACCCCTCCACCATAGTCATCATGACTCTGCTACCAGAGTCAACTAGAGTTGACTATGGTAAAAGAGTCATGGCGACGCCTTTACTTCTCTCTGTGTGCATGATAATAGAAACTGTGCGCATATTTCAGTCATTCAGGAGGTCGTTACACAACCGTAACGTTTTCTCTTTATTTCCGCAACGTGAGCAAAAGTGTTACACAACCAAATTGTCGTTACAGAAAATCCCCAAAAAAGTCTCGCAATGTCATAACGTGAAAAAAAGTGTTACACAATCAACTCTCCTTGCTAACGATAACCGATGAGGTATGCGATTCTCGTTAAGAAAGGGACATAAAACGACTTCACTCTGGAGCTGCCCCTGCATCGTAACGAGAGTTTGTTTTTCACCCATTTCTTCCTTTATAAGGGTGGAAACCAGTGTAAAACTTTATTATTTTGGCGGGAAACACTTCCTCGCCACTTCCTCCATACCAAAATGGCGATACAAAGAGACAGCTTAGGGCGCATAAAGCGAAAATGCAAAAAGAGGTCCAACCCTTTTCATGTATACCGCAAGGACGAGTTTGAGAGTCGTTACCGGCTTAGCAAGAGCATCGTAAAGCGTTTGGTAAAGAAATACAAGCCCCACTCCTCCGTCAAAGGAACAAAACACGGAGGTGGGCTGTCACACATCAACAGGGTATGTATTATTTTTGCTTCCCTTTTCCTAATGTACCTGTTTCCTGTTTTTTTGTGTCATGTAACATGAAATTTAAATCTATTATGAGTTACACAGCCTACAGCATACATCTAAGAAACTCTCCCTCCCCCCTTCCTTCCTTCCACCCCCCCCCCCCCATCACTCCCCTCATCCCCCCTCCTCCCCCTTCTATTACCCCCAAAATAAAGGGACCCCATTTGTATCATCTAGCCAATATATTCAAACATATACCCACCTTTCCCTATATAATTTGTCCCCCCAAACATATTATATTTCTATTAATTTCATTTTATGACATAGACTAACATAAAAAAAACTATTCTTTTTCAGTTCTGCCTGGCGTTAAGGTATTTTTCGACAGGGGCATCATACTCGGTGGTGGCGGACACTCAGCATGTCTCACGGGCCCTTGTCAGCCGGTCGGTCCGGGACGTCAGCGATTATTTTTATCGCCACAGAGACGAGTACATACGCTGGCCCAAAAGCACAGAGGAAAAAGTGACCAACGCCACCAAATTCTACCGACACAAACAACAGAAAACGCCACGTGTGATTGGCGTGGTGGACGGCACGCATGTCCCCATTGTGAAGCCTAGTGAAAACGAGAGCTGCTATGTGAACAAGAGCAGCTACCACTCTATCAACACGACGGTATGTCCTTTCATTTCTGCTATATCTCCTCCAACTTACAATGTCAATATATATAATTATTATGTTATATTTGCATTGTAATGTTAATACACACCAGTCTGGTATATTCCCTTTTTTATGTAACAGCAAGAATTTGAAAAAGTAGAAAGTAGGAAACCAAAAAATGTAAAAAACAAGCAACGAATGGTAAGATGTAGAACGCACTAAAATATTTTTATTTCAATTATAACACGCTGCTTCATATGCTATACCGTGTGTCACAATAATGTATAACGATAAAACACTGTTTTATTCTCAGATGTACTGTGACTACGACAAGCGTGTCATCGGTGTGGATGCTCGGTGGCCTGGGAGTGTCAATGACGCGTACGCGTTCCACGCCAGCCCAGTAGGGGATCAGTGCCAGAAAGGGGTGGAGGACGAGAATGGCCCTATGGGGAACTTTATCCTGCTGGCAGACTCAGGGTGAGCAACATATACTCTCTCCTTGCAAAATCACAACCACACTTTTACTTGTACTAAAGTTATAACAAGAATTTCCACTTTCTATCTTATTCTCAGCTGGGCATCAGTGCCAAATATGTAACATCTTATATGAAAGTATATGTCTTATATTTCCCAGGTACGCTTTGAAACCCAACTGTTTCACTCCTTTCCGTAAGCCAAGGACGTCCTACCAGAGGAAATTTAACGAGTGGCATAAGAAAAACCGTGTGCGGATTGAGCAGGCCATAGGGCTGGTCAAGCAGAGATGGAGGTAACTTTAGCTTTACTGTTCTTTTGTCTACTAAATATTATTCTGTCAACACTATATGAACCTATATAAACCATTTAACTGTAACGAGATCTTCCAGAACGTCAACTCTTAACAAACATCATATTGCATAACATAAACCTGTCTCATGTTTCATTTATTTTCGGGCGGACAACCCAGCACTGCATCATACAAACAATTGTTACACAGCGATAGAATGAGACATCATAACTTCAATTATATACAGTGCACTTTATAGAAACATGGGTGTATATATTTTCAGATGCACAGATTCAGCAGCCGGCTACCTACATCATCATCCCAGCAGGGCTGCAAAGATAATAGTGACATGCTGCTGCCTCCACAACATAGCCATGGACCATGGCATAAAGATACGGTCGCATCCAAACGATCCTTGGCAACCTACTCGGACACCCCTCCCCCAACCACGTCAACGTACCCAGAGGGAGCGGAGCGACCGCATCAAGAAGGTCCGGGAGGCTTACGCTAAGAAATATTTCCGTTAAATAGATCCTGACGCCACTGCCACTACAAAGACACTCCTTTCTGTGCTTTACTATCCTTTTTTTCTTGCCTCACCCTGTTCCTCTCCCTCCTATCCTCCCTTTCAGCCTTCCTCGCCCTTCTTTCCCCCTGCCTTTTTTTCTGGCTCTCCCCCTTGATTAAATCAACTCCGGCCTTCTTTTCCATTTTTTTATCCTTCTTCAGTTGCCTCACCCGGTTCCTCTCCCTCCGTGCATCCCTGTCAATTTTACGCTGCCTCCTTTGCTCCATCTTTGTCATGTCACCCCCCTCCTCCTTGAATGTTACTTCCTCCCTTTTCACATTGTCCTCCTTTTTTGGCTCCTTCTTCTCCTTGTTTTTCCTCTTGTCATCAAAATTGACCTTATAGTCCTTCTTCACCTCTAACCCCCCTCCCTCCCCCCCCTTCCTCCTCTTTTTCAGCAGAAGTGCTTCCTTTTCGTCTTCCTTCTGTTGCAACCTCTCCTCCCTCCTCTCCCTCTTCATTTCCTCTGCAGTGTTCCTTTTCCTCTGTTCCTTCTTCTGCCTAGCCACCCTTCTGGCATTCTTGTCTTTGTAGTTGGTAGGGACACCGGTACGGGGCATGTCGATAGCATTGTAGTCGGGCTTGGTGTCCCTGTCATGTGTCCACAACAGCTTGATGTTCCTCCTGGATGGAGCAACGTTTATACCCCCTGCGTCAGTTGGTTCGATACCGGGTATCCCTGTCAAGACATAGTAAGAAAATGTCATAATGGTCACATAACAGAGTGATACAAGTAGAATTCATGTGAACACAAAAGGGTGTATATACAGAGGTATGACAAGTGCGGCAAGTGTATAGTGTCAGGAGGAAATATTCACATGTACTAACCTTTGACAGTTTCTGAGCGCAGATAATCCAAGGCCTTGCCCTCCGTGTCTTTAATGTGGTACTTCTTGCTGACTCGGCCTCTGCCAGTCTGTGCTACCTGGAATCGCAGCTTGTTGTACTGTAACACAGTAAGAAGCAGTAAGTCAGACATGTGCAATGAAAGGTGTGAATAATGCATTTCTCGTTGTGTAACAAGAATGGTGGTACCACCCTACTCTACAGGAAGTGTAAAAAGGAAAAGCTTGCTGTGAGATCTATTTTTTATATATGTGCTATAGGATAGGACATAGTCATTGGACATGTTGTATATATGTATATAGTTGTACATACCTTCCCTTTAACGCGCTGAGAGAAGCGTGCAGCCTTGTCTCTACACATCTTTATAGTCCTGTGTGTCCCGGCTACGTCATTCACGTAGGCTGTAAAATATTTTGAAGAAATTTGCACTTAGTAATGTGAAAATAAAAATTTCAACCTACATGGATCATTTCATGTACCTAGTTAAAGTGACTATCGTTGTTTCTTTCACAGGACATAAAAACTCCATCATTTTCCTATGTTCTCTCTCCCCATCCATTTGCTTACCTACAACGTCCAGCCATCCCTGCCTTTTCACGTCTTTGCCACCACCTGGGCCCTGGAAGTTGAACTTTATTGCCTCCCTGTTTATGTTGATAGCGTTCATCAGGGCATCCACCTCCTCCTCCTCCCATCTACCTGTTTTTATGGGCATGTCGTCCCTCATTGGTCCCGTCTCATTGTAAATGAGGTCCTCGTCCCCGCTGAGGCTGGTGAGGCTGTTCGCATCTGTAGAGATGTGGGTCCGGTTGAGGGTGTCATCTGGTATAGTGTCGACATCCGAACCCAGGTCCAAATCCGGATCCAGCACTATCTGACCTCTTCTTCCCTGAAAAGGATGTGAAACTCATGTTATCTGAGAAAAGGAAAAAAGGGCCTTTAACACATTACAAAGTAATTTTCTTTTCTCCTCCCCACTCCCAACCCCATGAGGAGCTGAGTGATGCAACTAAATAAATTATTCGTAACGATTTACCGGTACTGTAACGATAGAGCACAGATTCTCGTTAACGTTCAAGCTGACACGTTTACTCTCGTTACGGTTCACAGCGGAAAAGCGACCTTTTTGTTGTGTATTATACCCTATACTACCTGATGTTAATCCCTGCATTAACCATGGGACATATAACAACAATGTTGCACTCACCTGGCGTCTGTGTTCACCCATCTTCGTCGATATTTGACAGCCACCCGTGTTTTCGTCTTCTACGAAAAGAGACTGTCGAGAGGTGTGTGACGTCACAGACAGCTGGGTATATTGTGCTGCCCCCTACTGCTACTTGTTTGAACTAATAGTTTTTTTACGTTCTGTAGCGATTTACCGGTACTGTAACGATATTTGTTGATTTCTCTAACTTTGGCTCAATGTTTTTCGATATATGAGAAGAAAAGTATTTTGGGAATGGTTGTACTACCCATTCTGTTCTGCGGCATAGAGTGTAGATTACTTTTATAATTTGTTTCAGACAAAATAGATAAGGGAAACAGGAATTGAACTCAACATGAACTTTTTTTATTGGAATACCAACAGTATCCCTTTATGAAAAAATGGTTACAATAAAACAAAAATAGACTATCTGTCTCAAGGGTAAAAAAATAAATAAATAAGTGGAATGGATAGCACCATTAACAACTTAAGACTAGAAAAGACGCCCCGTATGAGCTTGATAAAATAGTTAAAATAAATCTGTGATTAGGCTAAAACAAAAAGTTGAGTTCCGGTAACATTGCACAAAAAAGGGAGGGTCGGTAGGTCGTTCATTTATCTTTAGATTTTGTTTTTTGGAGGAAGGTCAATTTCTGTAGTATAAACACCAAAAATTTCCAAACATTACCAAAGAGTTATAAAAAGGTCTGCCCCTAAAACTGAGGGTCGGCCGGGATACCAGAACACAACTTTTTTTTCTCTCAGGCCTAATATCATGCAGATAAAGTTGCTACATGTCCTGTTAATAAAATATGTATTGCTGTCTGTCCTGAGCAAATCGTAATCTTGGATAACATATGTAATATAAACGCACCACATGCATGTACTTTCTACATGGACTGTCAGAAAAATATGTAGTGCTTTCTGTCCTGAGCAAATCGTAATCTTGGATAACATATGTAATTTTAAGGCACCACATGCATCACGTTTCTACATGTCCTGTGAATCAATTATTTTTTGGTGGTGCCCTTCCTACGGGAGGAAGCACGCTTCTTACGGGCAGGGGCGTTTTCTTTGGCCTCCTCTTTGGTGCTGTCCTGAGGCTGTTCACTTTCTGTCTTAATGGTTGACATCGAGTCCAAAATTTGGACTGCCTCCTCCTCTGTGACAGGCTGAATAGTACCGACACTGAGATCCATGCCCTGGTCCGTTTGCACCTGCTGCTGATCTTGGACCAGAAGCACCGAGCCGGGAGGCAGCACCCCCTCCTTACCACTGGTCCCAACCACGGGGGTCACTGAAACATATAAAACCACAAAGATTATTGCTATGTGCATACACCTAGACCGTAACGTGAGTTCGCCTTACATCGTTACAACAGCTCAAAGCAGACTGATTCTCACGTGACAACAGAAAAACTGAGATCATAAATAGTGAGATCACCCAAAAAATTCATTGGTTGTTGTAGGTTTCATGTTATTTCTTCTTTACAACTGAGACAAGTGGTATGACACAGGTACTCACCGGGTATAGTGTTGCTCAGCAACAGCTCGGCGTACGTCGGTGGTGCCGGCGTCTGGCTGCCGCTTTCCTCCATGGCCGGTGCAGGGGCTGGATCCTTCCCTGCTGGTGTCTGGGTGCTCCGGGTGGTGGTTCTAATGGCACCAGCCGTCAGGTAAGTAAGCGTTGCCATCACTGAGAAAACAAAATAGGATTGCTTTTCTGGATTGACTGATAGTTCAAAGATACGGTGCAGTAAGTGGCAATGAGATGTAGGTGAAAACTACAGGCAGGAGACTGATATATTACATAGTGTATGCTACAACAATAGGAACCACAGTTGCACAACCAGAGAGAAGCTGGCAAGAAGGGACAAAGTATAACGTGATCATTTTGTTTTCTCGTTACGTACCTTTCACTATGTTGAGCTGATTTTCAGTGGAGTTTTTCACTGCTTTCAAGATGTCCACACGGTCACTGACAATGCGTTCCTGCGTTGTCAACAGCCGTGCCCTCTCCTCCTGGATCATCTGGCGTAGCTGCCTCTCTTCCTTCAGGCGTTCCTTCCTCTCAACCTCCAGGTCTAACACAAGTGATTCCAGTTTAGCTAACCTCCCTTCCCGATCCTGTACTGGCTCCGTCTTAGTGTTTGTGGGGGGGGCAAACAAGGCTTTGCTCACACACCCTGAGCTGTGCTTGGAAGTACTGGGTGGTTTAGTGTTCACAAGTTGTGGGCTGGACTGGGTTAGGTCGATGTACGCTGTATCAAGACGGCTGTTTTGTAAAGCCGCCTGCATATCCGCTGTGTACTGATCTGCTTTTTTGACAGGCGACAGGTCCGGTAGGGGGTCAGGCCGCGCTAATTTCAGACGTTTCCGTGGGGTGGACCCTGGATTGGTGCCACTTTTTGGTTTGGTGTCACATTTTGCTTTGGGGGGTGGGACGGGCTTGTATTCTTTGGGTACGTGGTGGATAACGGTGCCCTTATGACCGACTATTGTTTTCACATCCCGCCACTTCAAACAGAGGACTTCCTGGGGAGTAAGACCTGACACTTTGGCTTTCCTGTTCTCTTTCAGTTTACGTCTGTACCGGTTGTTCTGGGGAAGCACAACAAGAGGAAACATTAGTTAGGCTGTCATGTCATACTCACGTTACACAGAGCAAACAAATCATGTCTGTCGTTAGGGAAACACTAGTTGTACAAGTTGTAATACTCGTGGAAAGTACTGTGTTATTCGGTAGCCTTTAGTCAAGAACAATTGCTGTTTTTTTATTAGAAAAAAACCTGAAGCTTAAGAACCAATATGTACCTTTTTGTTTGTTCTCGAGAACATATCATTTATTTGACGCCTTATGTCTGTGTATGTGCGTTCTGTCCCATCCTCATTGCTATCGACACTGTTCACAGCATCTGGAAATAAATTTGAACTGACATGAGACAGGAGGAAGGGACAAATATATGACATTGGCATGTTACACGACATATCACAAGTTATCATGTAGTAAGGTGAGACAAGCATAGCTGAAAGGTATAACATTATACCGGTTAATGTGGCTCCCATAAGGAGGTCATGTCAAGTGAACATGTTTTGCTTTCATATTGTATAATGAGAACAAAATAGCGTGAGCAGTGTCTACTGCAGGAAATGAGACTCGTTACGTTTGATATTAATATCATAAGGAGCAACTGTACTCACCCACCACCTCCTGCCAGGCCGCTGACTTCAATTCGGTACTCACTCCCTTGCGTTTGATTACCTCCTCGTTCTTAAGGCATGTCATAAAGAGAGCCGTGTGTTCCTGCGGGGAGAACTTGGGCGCCCTCACGCGGACAGTCCCTTTAGTGGTTAACTTGGAAGGCGTATCCTCCGCCTCCCCCTCTTCATCCTCCTCACCCTCTCCCTCGTCCTGCTCTTCTACCTCCTCTGCTTCGGCATCACTGCCTTCCTCCTCCTCTTGTTCTGAGTCCTCTCCGTCTTGACCCTCCCCTTCTGATTCGGGCTCTTCCTCTGGCTCTGTTTCCAGGTCGGTCTCGTCTTGGGTAGTTTGTGAATCAGAGTCCAACACACTGGACAGTGATTCAACCTGACTGGAGGCGGTGGTGGCATCGTCCACCTCACTGTCAAGCTCATCGCTGCTCCTGTCCTTTTTCATCTTACGTTTTACGCCGGCCGTCTGGAAGCAGGCAAATAAATAATGTTAATTCTTTGTTAGTGCATGCCGATTTATTTCACATGGGTGAGATGCAGTAATGCAGCAGGAAGAGGGGAATATTTTTTCACTTTCTATTTAATTTGGATAGAAAAGAAAAGATGGAAAACAACATGCCATTAACTCGGGGTCTGGGGGCTGCCCTGTGAGTTCTCGGTTACGTATAAGGAGGTGGCGCAAGTCATCCACAGTCTCCTGTATTCGTTTGAATGAATGGGGGATATCGGCCTCATTCTACAAAAAAAATGAATATAATCTGCATCAGTTTAAAAACGCCAGAGAAACATCCAACAATTAGGGGGGGGGGGGTTCAGCACTGCATGTAAAGCATAGTGTAGTGGAGCAGAGGGATGGGAAACAGGCAGGGGGGGGGGGGGTAGCGATACATTTAAAAAGGATATTAAAGTAAACGGCGAGGGATTTAGGCAGTAGAGGAGAGGTACAACATAGATCGAAGTAAAAACGGAACGTTAGAAGAGAATAACATGGTGTTTCTTGTGTTGCTCCCTCACTGTGCCGTAGCAGACAGTACTATTTGAGGCCGAATCGACAAAATCCCCCGTTATCGCCCACCAGCCGAACTTTGTGACATGATTTTATGGTGCATTCTGCCATTGTCAAGCTCTGTCTTTCTCTCAGAAGTTGCACGGAACAGTTATAAAGCATATTGCGTGGTTCTGTCAAGTGGTACTCACCTTTTTGTTGGGTTTTGGCATCTTGAATGGCTCTGCACGACACTGTTCACTACGATCCCGCTACTGATGCTGAGGTGGACCGGAAGTGACGTTGTGGCACAAGTAGGTCAAATTACGCTGGATCCCGGGGAATTTTTGTCGCTATGAACGTTCACGCTATGTTCTGGGCCAAAGTATCGTTAAGGCCGCAACGTGTGTCGTTAAGAAACAGAGTAAGGGGTTGTGTAACGGGGGGGTTGCCTCTCTCGTTATGACTTACGTTATTTTTGCCATTTTTTAACGTGAATGTGATGCACCGTCACGTTACGGTTGTGTAACGACCTCCAGGCAGGAAGTCTGTATGTCGATGATGTTTGTTACAAAACGTATAGACTTTGTGCCTAAGACGACATGTTGGTCCTCAACCCAGGCTCTTAATGTTTACGGTTAAAAGGCAGATTGTGGACAATTCCCCAGGGAGACTCATAGAGTAGAATCTAACCCTTTTAATGCACAGTGATCTAATGACTCTAAGTTAGGCATGCATGCGTCATTTGCGGTTGATACACTGCCTTAGCTTTGCCATAATGCATCAGCAAGTTGTATTTACCAGCACTGCATTTGTGCATCACGACGGCAAGGCACGTGAAGTCCATCATTATCATGCCGTCCTTAGAGGGTTAAGAATCGGTCTCTGTCTTTGAGGCAGACAGAGGGTGACCTATATACAAACCATGGCTACTGTCGAGGAGCTCATATCTTATTCTGGCTTCAATAGAGAGGTCCCAAGCTTCCACTGAGTTAGAAGCTTTGATTCAATCTTGTTTCCTGAAATTGCTTCTTCTCTGCCCCAAAAGTTGGTTTCGCCTTCAACGTTCTTTAAAGAGAGGGATTGGTATATAAAGGTGGAACCATCTGTGAATCGACAGTGGCCAATGGTATGTTGGCATTTTTATAGTGTCCTTTTGAAGTCGATGTGTATGATCTAAATGATCATTCCCATTCGGAAAAAATAGTTAAACTTAAGAATGATATATTTGATATATTTGTGAAAATAAAACTTTATAAAGTGCACTGATAAAAATACATGACACCTGGCTGCTATCTCACCATATGAGCCTTAGTGTGTGTTATTATCATCATTCAGCTGACCAGCCCAACACAACCAAAAAAGAAAAGAAAGAAAAGGAAAGGCTCTAGACCTTGTATGAATTACAGTGTTTAAAACACAACTATTGAAATTAAAATACAAATTGAATTATCAGTACATATAGTTGCACACTGGGGATTTCAAATAATCCCTACGGTATATTTATCACACTATATGCTCAACAAAATATCAAAACACCAATATATCCATTTGATTACCCCCATGTCTATGGCTAAATATGCCACAGTGATACCACGAACGGCAGGTTGGTTGACAGGAGCAAGACTGCTGTCAGGTAAAGTAGCCCTTATGGGTGTCATAATGTAGTACCGTGCTGTCAACCACCGGGTGTCACCTGCCTCCTTCAGCCATGTCTACGTCATGGCGGCCATGTTGTGTGACGGGAAGTGACCCCTGGGGCCGCCCGACACCGGATATGACCCCTGCAGCAGACTGCATTATGGGTACCTTTACACTGATGTATCGTTACTTGGTGATCTTTAGAAGGGGAAATCATAGTGGTTGTATAGAAATAGAACAGCCCCCATTTCCCTCGTTAGTTAAGAGCTTATTTGTCCCTTTTTAGTCCCAAATCAGTACAAAAAAATATAAATAAGGAGCGCGCCCCCATTTTTAGCCGACACCCATATTCACCTCCTCCTTCCCCAAATCTGGGTCCGCCACTGGCGACCGCAAAGTATAGGTCAGGTGGGGTTTAAGATACCCTTAACAAAACGTGGCTTACATCGCAAAGTAACTTGTAGACCTTCAAACCCTAGATAGCTATATCAAGGTACCAGAAGGATGACCATTATTGCTAGATTGAACTGAACAAAAGGCTAATATGAAGCCCCTGTCAGCTGGTTCTGATGATAGTGCAGAGAATTGTCAAGGCCATTGTTCATCAGGGAATGACTGTCATCCCCAGGCCCAGTCCCGGAGGCTTACCCTAATGGCTGTTTGAGTGATAGCACAACATGTGTGTTGATGGTTCCAATAGCCTTGAATGAGCGCCGAGATATTACAGCAGCTCTCAAAGCATGTTCAATATAATATTTATGATATTTATCATATTTTGATAGTGATGGTTGTGATCATTATCTGCACTAATGAGTGAGTACTTATTTGTCATGATATATCTGGTCTGTTTAGGCCTGTGTCACTCTAAAAACGAGTGTGATGATTACATATTATTACGGTGTAACTGTTGATTTCAGTGACGTACAGTGATAAGATATACCGGTAGGACTGTATTTATTGCTATTTTACACTAATGTCTCATGTCTTTCTTGTTATAATATCAATATTGACAATAGTAATGAAATATCTATGGCTATATTACCGGTAGTTCCTAAATATTTATATTAATTCGTTTCCATGGTAACCAACTTAGCCTATATATATATATGGTCTCGTACATGTATCTGGCCCGAGTGCCTGGACTAAAGTCATAGATCTATATTATTATTGATTGATAGAATATTCTATTCACTCCCATAACCACCTATATAGTGTTATTATGTATAATCGCCCGACTGCCTAGCAGGCCATAACGGTGTGTTATACCAATATAATATAGGGGTTGCTCTAGAATGTTATAATAAAGCTGTGGGACAATAATGCTTATTAAGTGTAGTTTATTTCACAATTCATTGGTCATGTTGCATATCGGCTTCCACATTTTCTAAATAGACAAACAAATTGGAAATTCTTGTTATGTTTAGGATCCGACTCAACGGTGCCATAGAGACATGCCTCCCATTTACAAGAAATATATATGGCTGGCCCCAATTGACCGATATCCATTTGTCCATCAGTGAAGCAGTCTCAATAATTAATAAGCACAGCCTCCCCCGTAGCACTGCAGTAAGACGACGCACTCAGCTTGCAATAGGTCAGCGGTTGTAACCCAAACCAGGGCCAGAAAAGGAAAGGTCTACCCCTACTACTCTGCCTAGTGCTTGGCAATAAGGACATGCAATTAGGAGTTGCGAAGGGTAACGTTTGTAAAGGGTCCCAGTAATAGTCACAGCTGGAACTATCACTGGGGTCACTGCGGCTCTCTGAAAGTTACCGACAGAAAGGGCTTAAAAAGCTCTGGAAATATTGTGCAACATCAAATTACTTCGACTCTCCCTGGGCTCAATATGAGTTTATCTATATGGTGAAATTACACAGGGGCCATATTAGACCTGACCCTTCTATGTTTTTAGAATTTGCAGATAACATTTCATATACAGACAATACAATCATTTGTTAGACATGCATGCGTACAATCTATACAGGGATAGGGAGGTGGCACTTGCGACAAAGTCAGTCCATGTATGTATACACTGTCAATTGACAGATGATGAAATCTGCTACTTCCATGAGAAAATAAACACTAAAAGCATTAGGGTAGAATCACCAAAAGACGGACACACACCTCAAGTCGGACACTTTCAGCATTAAAAATCATGACATATAATTGGTTTTATACCCTATGTGTAAGTGTCATGGTAAAATTTTTCTTACATGTATGCAAATAGGTGGTACACATGTATCTGTTTATGATAATGCACTGAAGTAGGCCTGTTTCATGGTTAGGAGCTCATCATGCCTTATTTGTAGAATTATCTGGTACCCCATGGCGGACAGGTGTGCTTTAATGATAAATCTTCCTGTAATATCTACACCCAGGCAAACTGGATGGAAAGGTATGTGTATTCTGAAGTATAACATAGTAAGAACACAATAATTTCCAGAGAATGATATTTTAAGACCTTTCAAAATTCTGATTGAATTTCAATATGAGACGGACATCACTGTCCACTAGCTTTTCCCTTTATTATAGCTACGGGTAATGCAAAGCAATTACTCTGCAAGTAAAAAGTATGAACCCCTTATTACTCAGTTTATTATAAATCCTAAAATTCCATGGGTGAGAAAATGTCAAGTTTTCTTAGTATTAAGGAAGTATTTATAGATTTTCCAAATTGGACAGGTTTAATTGTTTTTGATAAATAGTCTAAATGTAGATACGTGAAATATTGTTTACAATATTCAAACACTGGATAAATTATGTCATGTTTGCTATCATTGCAAAGCAAATTTGTCACTATTACTTGAAGTGTCCGACATGAGGTGAAATTCGGACTTTAAATTCCCAAACTTTTATGAGGTATATTTCTTATCATGATGCATAAAAACACATAAGTTGGTGGTTGGGTATAACGTCTCAAAACTACTCTTTCCAAACATATCATTATAATAACTATGGTTGGAATATTAAGATGTGGCCCAGAGAAGATGGCTCACATTTGTACCCCCAACGAGCGTCCGAAAGTGGTGAATCTACCTTATACCCTCAATGCTAGCGACCACATGTATTGCAGGCTGGCGGATCCCGACGGCAAAACGGGCGATGGACAAAGGCTCGACACCAACTTGGTGACCAACTCACATAATGCATTATAATGCTTAAATCTGGGACTTCACTACCCGATTTTGTTGTCAGTTCGGGGCTATTCTCATGGATCAGATGCCCGTAAACATAAACAACCCACAACATAATGAATCAATTATGCATGGGCTTTGTTACTATGATCGGGTAGTGGAGCCCCAGCTTAAAACAGTATTTTAAAGAATCGCCGACTTCTCAAGGATCTACTATATATCAGCTTGAAAAACATGTTTGCCTCCAAGGCTCTACCCTATCGGTTAAGGATACAGTCTCTGTGTGTCAAGAATAGAAGTGATCAGTCACTTCTCACAGCCATAGTCCCATTATGGTGTCTATCATGTATAATGCTGTACCCACCCGAGCGTGGTAATACCATTGTATACGTCTACCTAACTCATCTATATTCAGTGTTACAGCCTTTAAATGTCCCGTATGGGTTTCAATCTCATTACACAACGATCAGGTAATCCATTAAGGGGTCTGGTGAGCAGGAACAAGACTGGGGCACTATACTTCACATATATACGAGAAGCGCTCAATTGCCTTGTGCATCTTCAAAGCTGGCAATGATTTAAGTTGGCAACAATCACTAACACCTTTTAAAAGCCTGGAGAATTTAGCTGTTCCTAGAATGAGTGATAATAGGGGAAACTGACATTTCAATTCAACTGGAATCAAAGATTACAAGTTTATGGATGTTGTCACAATGAGAAAGGGGTAAATGCATTGGGTGTCAGCATCTTTTACTTGATAAGCAGATGGATTTATATCTTTCATTTAACACCCTTTGTTCTATGGGTCCCCATGTTGTAATTCCATTAATTCATTTGGCGGTTACTTCAAACCATATATCATAATATACTGGTAGTGCTGACTGCAATGTAAATATCATGCTGATATCTAACGTCCTATATGTTTTAATCATTGCTGAAATAAGGAAATAGGTGAATATAAACACCATAAAAAGGGTTTGTTCTGTACCCGGCCTCACCTTCCAGCAAACACGCCTATGTTTACTGTGGCAGGAGTCGTGTAGAACTCGTACTGAAATAGACCAGGGCAAGGGGCTGGCTGACACCACTAACCATTTTACCCTTAAAAGAGTACATGTTGTTAGAAGATGACATTTGTCGTGCAGAGCATTTACAAAAGTGTCTAAGCTCCCTAGGGTCGGCATCATGCTTCAATGCAGCACTGGCGAGTTACTTGCCAGTGCTGCATTGTGTTATGTGGTAAGTGCGAGTGGTGATACATTAATGTAAAACGCCGTACATGAAGGGTTAAGGATGCCTTTAAGAAATATTTGATTCACCAATTTAGTACAGACGAGTGCCTCAGCAGCATCTTGATGGTGCATCATTCTACATAGGACCTGAACAGATATATATCAACCTGTAGGGTGGTCTCTAATACTTGAAAGGAGGACTGACGAGTTACTCACCAGGGCTGCATGCATGTATCCTGATGACATTAAATAGGGAATATTAGCACATTGAAATCACTACGCTGCCTTAAAGTGGCATTCTCACCGAGCGTTTCCTACTCACAATTCTAGTACTGTTCTAGTCTGCTATGTGGTAAGTGCAAGTGGTGAGAATGTCCCTTTAAAGGGTTAAGGGTGCGAGGCCATGGCTCACATGCAATACATCCAGATCCTTCTTCCTGCTGGGACTACAAGATTGCGGTATGCGTCTTCAGCACCTGTCCGGTATGGGGGATGGTGTGCATGAGGTGCACTGATGATCTAAATGCTCTGGGATTTAGTCTCCAGTCTGCTGGTCTGGTAGTGGCTATCCTAGGGTAGTCATCGTGATATTGGTTAGAATGGTGAACTGATATTCAAAAATGACTAAGGCAAAAGGAAATGTGCCTAGGGCCGAATAATCATAGGAATGGAATGACTAAGGTGCGTCAGTCACTACTGACTATAGCTGATATAGATCACAGCCAATATCCGACAAGTGTCGGACAATATCAGCAATATCTAGCATGGACCAGCTCTGGTCCAGCAGTCAACCCAGCGATGGCCCATTATCAGAATTGCCAAGGGTGGGCCATCATTGTAATTTGTATGTTAAACCAATGTATGCATTACATACAATGGGCCATGGTTGGTATAACGATTGCAATGGAGTCGATCATTGCCGACATTGGCCCAATATACCCTTGTTACCTGGGTCTGTGTGGGTGAAAACTGGAGGGGTATAGACAATGACATGCTGATAGTACGTAGTAAGGTAGTAAGGCTAGAGAGAAGGGAAGAAAGGGAGGAGAGGGAGATGTGTAGGTTGAGCAAAAGGCAAGGGTGTCATTTAGTACCTCTGGGATTCTCCCTCACCCCGGAAATCTCCCCCACCCAAAGTTGGCATATCTGCGACTCAAAATCCAATCTTCTTGGAGAATGGAAGAGAGAGAAAACCCCAGAGATAACGCGAGTTTAGATCGATGAGAGGAGCCTTTAGTGCGGATATTTAAACAAATCTATTCTACTCGTGAAAATATATAGCTGTATTCAGTGCAAATGCAACTCTCTTCTCTTACCTACTTAATTAACCATTTGTACATATCCAGGCATGATACTTTATCATAATCCTAGATTGTAACATGACCATTTTAACTCTTTAGCTATGGATGATGTCAATTGCCATCAATTGGCATAATCCACCCAAAACCGGGTGATGCCATTTGGCATCATTTTGAAGATTACAAAAATTTCTTTTTCTGAGAGAAAAGACATTTCAATTATTATATTTCTTTCATGCATTATAGATGAAGTATATTTCTTTCAGTCCACATTCTAAAATATCCACATTTCCCCATCACCATGGTTGATTTGGGCCTTATATGATAGGACATGGAAATTCCCCCTTTTTTTGTAGTAATAGCAGTTGGGAATCCCCATAGTCAAGGATTTGGGTGAATTTCTGGGTCTGTAACTAAAGGAGGTGATTAGAGTGCAGAAACAACAACATCAAGGAACCATTAAAGACAACCCAGGCACAGACAGACAGAACCATGCAGTAAGAATTAAGGCGGGGTGGGGCGGAGGGATGTGTGTCGCATGTACCATACATGTGTGCATGTTTACACTTGTTGTGTGTATTGACAACCCCTCCCATTACATCTACCACCCCTACACCCCATGTAGCACCCTTTGTCATCATCCCTACCCGCTTATCATCCTCCTCAGCTGATGGGATCTACTCGTCTTACTTAACTCTTTACGAACTGCCTAGTGCTTTAATGTGCTCCTCCCTTTGTAAACATGATGGATCAATATAGCCATCACTACTCGCCAATGCTGAACCCATTTTTGATGTCAACCCTTCATCAACCTCGTTGGGTCGGCAGAATGCTTGAATGCAGCTCTGGCGAGTTACTCGCTAGGGCTGCATTCATGCATCATTATCACGATAACGGGTATAGCACATTAAGGCACTCTGCGGCCGTTAGAGGGTTATAAAGGGGGCGGTTTGAGTGAAGAGTGAGCTGGTGGGAGCCGCTCATGGCATCAGGCTTCACGCCTGGACGAGCAGCTGAATATGCCAGTCACTCTGCCACAGTCTCTTACTATACAGCGTTCACGACTACAAGGGGGGGGGGAGGATTCTATTCAACCACCTTTTTATCCTCATATAGTTTGCATTTATTGACCTAGATATAGGTCTCCAGGCTGATCAAAAATGTTCACCTCCCTTATTTGCATATGTTGAAGATTAGCATCTTTAGTGTTACATTTCTAAGAAAAAGTGTAATGTTACAATTGACATTTCTAAATTAATTACTATTATAGTGTCCAGGACTACCCGGGGAGTCTTATAATTTAAGTTGTTTCTCTTCTTCTGAGACCGCATTAAATTTTATTGAACCTAAATGTGGATCGAGAGAGAGCTAGTATCATCAATCTATATCATATCATTATCTAGCTTAGCTTAGCTACTATGTTTTCCCCCGGATTGAATAGCGCTGAGGCTTAAAGGTAATGAACTGACCTCATTCAAGGGTGTGACCCGTGCATGATAATTGCTTTTGCGCTTCACTCCGATCGTTAGTGAGCAGCATCATAATCAAAGTTGACGGGTCAGTGGAAACCAATAGTAACCTTTTTTGAAAGCTTGACACCGCTGTCAACCTCAATTATCACTTAAATGTATTCAAATTCGGAGAGCCATTCACAATATTTCCAATTACCCTAAAGTGTGGTTACTCTTCTGCCAGGTTTCTCTGCTATGTACAGTGAGGGATAAGGTGCGTTTTCTGCACTGAGCCCTGGATATAGTCTACAACCTCACCACATCCATGGCCCTTTATCTTTATCTTCTCAATCATCATTCTCCAATCATTCTCGTTGAGCACTGTTGAGTGCTGGGGGATGTTTACATCCTTCACAGGGTGTTGCATACTAACCTGTTTATGCCTGGAGAGTGATATATATACATGTATATGTGTTTGGGGGAAAATGTGAGTTATGGCTTTTCCATTACTGAAGGTCATCTGTATCACCATGATACAATATTAAGTGCTTTTCAATACAGTTTTCAGATATATTGTATGTCATCTACATGTCATGTGCTCTTTTGGCGTCTGGATGGATGCATTGATGCATCATGACGACAAATACACTGGACCCTAAGGGATCATAATTCCTTAACGGGTTTAAGCTTATGGGATTTGAGCATCAGTAAACCACACCCAGACGCTCAGTAATTGGTCATTTAACCCTTTAAGGGCTGCATAGTGCTTTGATGTGTCACACCCATGGTCGGCACGATGCATGAACCCACCCATGCTGAATGCACGCATCGGTGCGGCATTGATGCATTGTCACGACCATTCGGGAGCGTATCAACCCCATAGGGTCGTCATGATGCTTGAATGCAGCGCTAGCGAGTTACTTGCCAGAGTGGACAACGTACGTATCACAAGATATTACTGTGCGGCCCTTGTGAGGTTAAGCATGGCTACTAGAATTTAGAGGATGTAGATGACTTTGCTTACAGAATAATACACCGCTTCTAAGGAGGTGTCCGCCATGATGTATGACCCAGCCGGGTAAATTGATTATGGCGCTATGCGGCCATTAGACAGGCATTATAGGGCCATAAGAGGTATTCACCTAGCAGTAGGGTGTGGGGCAATTAGCTCTTTAAGGGCCGTATGCTGCTTTAATATGAGATGCCCTTTGTTGTCATTATGGTTGAATTGCAGAACTGGTGAGTTATTCTCCAGGGCTGCATTTAAATGCTGGCGAGACTGAGCTTAGAGTTGTTACCTTTCCGATGAAACAGTACAGTGCTTGCCAGCACTACACAGCACAGCACAGCATCAAAACAAGTAGAATTGCAAAGACTGCATTCATGCACCATGATGACCTAGGGTACAACAAACTAAAGCACCACGTGGCCCTTAAAGGGTTAAATCACCCTTTCCTACACCTCAACGTCCTATGCTACCCCCCCCCCCCATATATGCACATGCGGCCTATCAAGCATACCTCTGATATAATAGTAGCAAGGAGACATTGTAGAGATGGTGAAACATATACCGAGGTCAATGTCCTCTCTGTACGGATACAGCCATCTTAATCCACCGGGGGATAATGTACATGTTATTTATGCAATTGGATTCAAGTCTTTGGACCAACAATTATTAAAACCGCATATATAGAGGCCTTTTGATCACTCCCCCTGCTGAATGGCAAGTAACATTATTCCTTCTCCCAGAAACAGTAAAAGGCGAGCAATTTTAGATGGCACTGTGGCACTGCCCTCTGAAACACCATTATCATCATAATTTATTGTACGTCCTCTCCCTTATGCTCCTCTCCTATTGCAATTGAAATATTCTCTGAAAGGCATCAACGACCGATACGATCAAGCCATACACTTATGTACATATAATGTTTTATTTACTTACAAATGCATAATTGTTTTTTTCAACTCTTGAAAGTCTCAGCGAAAGCCGTTATTTTGTTAGTTGAATAACGATTCTTATTACAATCTTACTATATTACTGTATAAGGAGTAGAAGAAAGAGGAGACCACAGGGGTCATGCAGGCATGGGGATAGGGAACAGGGATGCAAGGGGAAACATGAAGGAACTTGGGAAGGGGGAAGGGGAGGCGGCCAGTGAGTCAAGGCGGAGAAAGGGAATAGTGAACAGGTTGACAGATAGACAGGCAGACAGGAAGGTTAGGACTAGGAGGAAATGTGCAAGCAGAGCCAACCAGGAATATGGAGAGGGAACGACCATTCGGAGGAAGCACTCTAATGCTGTGGCCAGGCTGTGAGAGGAGGATTGAGGATGGAGTAAGGAACCGGAGACAGGGCTTGCCATGGACTAGACCAGCTGTGTCTCAAGATGAAATGACGCGAGTAGCATCATAAACCACGTGGTAGTTTACATGTGGGTGGGCGTGTAGCATGCATATGGGAGCCACTGGCAGCCCAGACCTAGACTGTGGTATCTAGGAGCCACAGGGTCTGTGAACTATCTGAACCTGCTACTGACCCTTTGAACAGGAGCGTCCTGAACCAAGGCTTTTTGAATATGGGAACCCTGGGATTGTCTCAGCCTAAATAGATAGCTATGGTACCAAGGTTATGGTACCAAGGTTTCAAGTTCAGGAGGTCATTGTATTAATGACCAGAGTTCATGGGGAAATCAGTCCTGACAATTGATGTACAAAGCTCGTACATTTCCTGAATGTTGTCGACTGGTTCCCTAGTATATGGCCTTGGATCCTTGTGTTTTGTGTCATCCTTAACGGTTTAATGACGTGAGATGACGTGGTTAAACAATGGAAACAGTCTATGCGATTGGTTTATATACATATAGCCTGTTGTTGTTGTGAGAGAAGGAGAAGGAAAAGTCAGGATTTTGAATATTGTCAATTTCGAATTTGTGTCATATGAATGACAACACTGAGATGTAGGACTTCCCGAAGAGAAGCCCCATTGGTGACTGAAGGCATGCAAAGGTTTCCCTCTTGTGTTGTTTTCGATCAGTTTTGTTGTGTGGATAATAGGAGATATAAATCGGCTAATCAAAATGGGCCTCAGTGGTTTTATCATTGCAGGCGGCCAGAGGTTTTATTAGGCCATCCATCACCAAGCACTGAAAAATATGAACTTTAGTAGTAAAAGCATTCATTGTTTTACAGAAGTTGGAAAATGTAAGTTATTTTTAGCCCACAGCATTATTGACAGCATGAGCTTTAATGTGATACCAAATATGCCAAAATTTCGTAATATTCAACACATTTTTCATTAAAAATGTTTTTAAAAAAAGGTTTCCCCAAATCATGATTTTCATGACGTGCGCGGTAATGAGAAACCAGATGTTTTTCTGAGTGGCCTTTAATCAGAGGACCTTATAGACCATCCTAACCCCTACTTTATGTCATCAGTAAACATTAATGACATGCGGTCAAGTTCATCCCTCTATTTGTACAGACACCCGGTTTATCCACACCTTACAAGGTTCTTCTGCTTAGGTGAAGTAGGACGTTAATAAGCTGAAGGACGTATTTAACCCTTTAATGGATACAATATGTGCTAATGCATTGTGCCTTATATCGCCAAGACGAATTCATGCAGCCCTGGTGAAACTAATTGCCAGTATGCATGAATGCCTCATGTAGAACCTTTGGGAGTGTACCAACCCTGTAGGGTGAGCATGATGTTATGCAGCCCTGGTTACTCACTGAATCATGTATCATTAAGGGCATGGCACATTAAAGCACTATGCGACCCTCAAAAGGTAAATTAATGGTCCATGTACTTAACATTCAAACTTGGTGTAGATAGCGATGTCGCTTCTTCGTTGTTCTGAACAGGCACTTACTCTCCCCTCATTGACGTCTCTTCATGAAGGGTTCTATAAAACTAATGCCAAGCAGAATTCTAACAAAGCATACTTCTTAAGGCTTGATTCCATTTTGGATTTTGAAGCTGAAATTATGTGAGTCTTTAATCACACCTACATTAAGATTCATGGTTTTAACACACCTAATGCCCAAACCTACGGAGGCCCAGAAGGGACACCATGAACTTTAAAAAACTAATTCAATTTACAAAAGTCAAAGTAAAAATGAAAAGTCCAAAAATTATTTTGAAAATGAAATCTTATCAAATCTAAGTAAAAGAAATGTCAAGCCAAAACCTTTTTTGATTTAAGGGTACAAGGAATACATGTGGGCCAGCTATTGACAGTTCAAATCAAAGCGAATATTGTATTCTGTTATTGACAGTTGGAGCTGTCAATAATCACGGCTTTTCCAGATGTTGGTCACTAACCACATATTGCGTTCATCCTGAGTGTTTACACAAAGACAAAGACCTATGGTGTTTACCACCCTGGAGGACGGGTGTGGGGCTGTGGGCAGTGACCCTGACACTGGAGGTGCCAGCCCACCCAGACTGCCGCACTGACGCCGACTGAAGCAACACAACCAATGGTATATAGAGCCATGAACGCAGCAGTGGCCCTTGGTGTCACCAGCGCACCATACTTTTAGTTTAGTTTAGTTTTACAAATTTTTATTTTGGCAAAAATTACATCTACATGTAGAGTCTTTCAAATGAATGCCAAGGACCGCATCAGTCAACGAGTTATGAACCTTACAATCAATAAACCAACTGAGCAGCATAACGATCAAAATATACAACAGGCAATAAGGTAAGTAAATCGATACATAAGAGTAGTGGACGGATCAGTCTTCAATGTTTTCAATGTTTACATGCACCGGCTTGGTGTAGGGCTCCCTCGGTAGATTACATTATGTATCCTTTTCGTTATAACTACAGATATCCTGCATCAATTTAATACAGATATAAACTATAAACAGTCAGGCGGTACAGTGAAAACCCTGCAGTTCGAGGCAGCTCGAGGCAGTTCGAGGCAGGAGCCACTATCAGCACACTCTTTGAACCTATGAGCCGCACTGTGTTGGTCCATCATGCCTAACCTTTGGGAGTTGCCTTCAAGTGCTGCACTTAAGGATTATGGTGAATGTGGCAGATTCGCTCCGTGAAACAACACACAGCGGGGAATCACAATGGTGAACCTTTGTCTATGGAGTTCAATGGAGTCCAATAAACATTAGCACAAGCACGTGCACAGTAGGTTACAAAAAATTGTATCGGAACACATGCACACCATGCATATTCGTATAGAAACACCTTGCACATGGTGCACATTCGTACTGGAACAAATGCACAGGGTGCACATTCGTACTGGAACAAATGCACAGGGTGCACATTCGTTCTGGAACACCATGCACAGGGTGCACATTCGTATTGGAACCTGCTGTGTACGTGTTTGTGCAAACTTTTAGGCAAATTGAACTCCATACTATGTGTTGCATGTAGACCCACATGCGTAAAACATTATGTATGTAATAATCACGGTGTCCTCCAAAACCGTAAATCTTATTGCATGCAACTTTGAATTTGGACAGGGTATACTATTTATTGTGGTTTTTGATGAAGATTCTTGGCTCTACACATCAGTAGCCCACTTCCTCCTGGTCCCCCCTGTCATCCTATAATAATACCCCTTAAATAACTCTCTTCCTTGAGGAGTAGGGAGGGGTAGAAGACAAGAGGGGATGGGGCAGTGAGGGGGCGTGGTCTGCTCATCCTACCTCTACTATAGGAGAGGGTCCTGAAGCTAAGTACCACACTTTCAAGTGACTTGGAATCGCAGTCCCTGCGCTCTTGGATAAGGGTAACACCCCTGATCATCCCTTCCTGTCAAAAAAATTTCTCACGCATCTTCAGACACAACATTTTCTCCTTTTTTTTGTGGAAAAGTGATCTTAAGGGTTAAAAGAACCACTTATTTTCTGGCATTTCTTTTCCAATACTGGCTCTTCCAATAAATGAAGGAAGAACGATGAAATCATGTGTCATATTCAAACAGCATAAGCGTTTGAAAACACAATTGTATTTTATTTCAAGGACTTCAAACTACTCACCCATCATGCATTCATCCATTATAACAAAAAAGAAAATAGCACGTTAAATGTTACTTGAATGGGACCAGGAAAGTAGACAATGTCATGTAATATCCAGTAAAAATGGCAAAGCTACATGCCCAGCGGTATCGGAACAGCACTGGAGCATCGGCTGACCTGGGAATAACACATCACATCATAAGGAGTTGGGGGTATGAGGGGTGGGGGGTGGGGGATGGGGGAGCACAAGGCCCCTCAAGCCTTATGAGATATGGCCGCCTTTTGGAGCCCATTGGAGTGGAAAATCTGGCATTTTTCACGACATGTCAAAACACGGTGACAGGCAAGTCCGTTCTACTTCTACAACTCCCCATAACGGAGTCATGCTCCGGTCCCGAAATAGAAAATAACAGCCAGGAAAAAAGAGGTCATTCACCCAGAAAAGAAAATGGCCAAAGCAAATAGTAAAATAAAATAAAAGGCTATGTGACTAGCATGGCCTTGTCAGCAGTTCTGGCAGCTTGTAGTTTGTAGACTTCTATATTGGTCTGCTGTGGTGGCTTATTCTAGTTAACAGTTTGAAATAAGGACATGGTTTGCGAAGTGCTTGCACTCTCCATGCATGTGCTCATTAGTCTCTTGCGACGTCTCTGCCTTAGAGCTGTCCGCTGGGGTGACTAATATGAAACGTTCAGCACCTATAGACTTCTCTGACTGTTGCTGCAGGAGCGGCAGGCTTTCCACCTTTCACCTTAATACTTTTATCAGTGTGTCCAGGGATCTATACAGGTCACCTCCACAGGTAATAAAGTAAATATGACAGTAGCCACTAAATATAACTTTAACATTAACATTAATTTAACCGCATCACATGTTCAATGCACTGGTTGTCTTAGTTCTGATGCCATTGAACTTCTCGGCCCTTTTCTGGTGTAAACAGGCAGCTGGCACAGAGATACAAGAAACCAACTAAACACAGCAGTACACATTACCGAGGTGTGGAGTGGTGTTTTTGGTGCTGGGGAGGATAAACAGGGCCGGAGAGTAAATAGAGGGATCTAGTTTAAAGTGGGGACCCATTTATTCTACCTGGATTCTGACACCAATCCATAGAAATGTTTAACCCTCCAATGGCCGGAAAGTGCTTTATAATGCTCCATAACCTTTGTTGCTATGCTACATTCATGCATGCATCATGCCGACCTAAGATGTGAATCATTCAGGAGTGTATCAATCCTGAACGGTTGACATGATGCACTAATTCAGCACTGGCGAGTTACTTGCAAGGACTGCATTCATAAATTATTCTGCACCAGTTTTTAAATGGTTAGCTCCAAGTGGGGTGCATTGCGATGGATCATATTCTAATATTTTGAGTGGAGAGGATGGGGCAGGGTTAATATTGTAAGCTGTACCCTTAAAATAACAGCATGTCAGCGGATATTTGCAGTCGTCATGTGATTAATACATGTAGTATCTTATGCAGAAACAGAGAAGGTATTTGGCACTCGACTTTATATTGACCCTCAGAGTTCAAAAGAGAGGTTCCTTTGAGTCCAGCATCTGAAATGAGAGTCCAACATTGTCTGATCGTTTCAAAAGTGCTTGACCTCGGAAAGTGTCTTGTTTTACGAATTGGGGGGGGGGCATCCACTGAAGCCAGTTCCCATTCTCAAAAACAATTTCCCGAACATCACTTCCACAGAATGATATTTTGGGGCTCTTCGAACCCTCTCCCCCCCCCCCGAAATATAATGACTAAATCTGGTAGGAATGGCTTTAGCAACAAAAATATTTGAGAAATTGCTCACTGAAAATGCCTTTTTAAATTGGGCATTCCATGATACATTTGTATGGTCATATGATAAAACATTATGCATAGCACAAGGGCCATTTACAGGACAGTTATATAGGTAATAAATAACTATCTGAATGACCAAAGGGTTCTGTGATGTTATTGCATTGGTCATCCATGCCTATAGTAATAAACATCTAGACTTACAAGGGCCACATGATATAGACACAGTTAACCCTTTGGTATACATGTAGCCCACTATCTAAAATAGGAAATACTCCTCATTCACTATTAACGTGCATTAACATAACGTATATATATAATGAGTATGGTCGTTAAGGCAGTTGTTAAGCATGATATCTACATGACTGTATTCAATTTCTTCTTGATAAATTTCTCCAAGTGCAATTGGTTTTTAGAATTGACATTTCCAGGAGAATTGAGCCCTTAACTACAGCAGTGGCCTTTCATGATGAGGGCGCGTTAGCCTTGCATTTGGTAGGTTTGCGATGCAGACACTGAGCCGGGGCCAAAGGAAATACCTTATATATAGAGAACATACATATATATTATATACCCATTGTCAGTCTGCCCACCGCTTGCCAATAAGAACATACTGTGCTACCTAAAATTCAATTTAATTCAGAATTCAACTAGCTCTGTAATAAACACAGGTGCCCTTTCTAGCATATGGACACTTGCATAAACCAATAGCAAGACCTTTCCATAACTTGTTATGCCGTTACAGACTCTATCGTTCCTCCCTATGATGCACCTACTTAGCTTCATGAGGCCCAGTAAGTGGTCTCCCCAGGCATTTGCTGCATAACAAGGAGGAGCAGGAGGCTGCTATGAAAAGAAAACAAGTAGTATTCCCTCCCCCACTTTCCGACCCGCAATAGCCCTTTTAGGGCTGCTTGGTGCCCGGATTGGTGCTCGAATGTATCAATCGCCTTTGTCGTCATTTTGCCAAGCCATGTCTACATTCATAGATCATGGCGACCCTACAGGGTTGATACACTCACGAAGCATCGGCATGATGCATAAATTGGAGTTGATTCACCAGGGCTGCATTTATGCATCACGATGACAAAGGATAGGGCGCATTAAAGCTCTTTGCGGCCTTTAAGGGATAATGACCCCTCAAGGACCTGGCCGGACCACCAAAGTGAGCAGGGAAGCAGAACACCTCACCAAATGAAGACCTCCTGATAAGTCTCTACCCAAGGCCGTTACACCTTCAAGGGCTGCATGGTGCTTTAATGCATTTTGCCCTCTATCTGCTTGTCGTCATGATCCAATAATTAATGCAGCTCTGTCGAGGCTGCATTCATGCAACATGCTGGCCCTATCTCATAGCTTCGGAATGATGCTTGGATGCAGGTCTGGCAAGTTGCTCGCCAGCGCGACGTCCATGCACCATGGCAATAAAGGACCCAAAGTATTAAAGCACCATGTGGTCCTTAAAGGGTTAAACCCTCAGGCAGCGTGACCCTGACCGGGGGGTCCCCTACCCCAGTATCCAGGTCTCATCCGGCAGCCCTTGACCTTCCTATTCCCCCTTTCCTAAGTTAACCATTTCAAGGCAGACTTATGTTTGAAAGGAGATCCTGCCGCGAGGCTATAGCATTGGTGCCTTGTCCCATTTACACCCCATGTGTGCCGTTGATGCATTTCAAGTCAAAAGGGAGTCCTGGCTGCTTCCATAATAACTCCATTTACTGACTCTTCTATTAGAATTAGATATGACTCCCTTAGGGAATTATGTGGCTCTCCTGATTAGGTGAAGCAGGTGACCCAATGAGGGAGCCCTGGAGGTGGAGTCACATAAATCCAAAACAATAGGAGAGAGAAAAGGGAGTCATTCTGGAGGCAGCTAGTACCTTTTGACTCTTTTGACTCTTTTGACTCTCCTCTGTGTGCCTTCACCCATGCAGTGCCGTCAAGTTCTTCCATGCAGCTTGCTGTGTTGGTGCCTTGAGCAGTGTTGGGGCATCATGCTATCCTTAAAGGGGGGCACGAGTCTTGGCCACAGACAACACATTTCGCGTAGCCTGTAGGTATTGGGGAGCAGACACACTGGCCACCTGTGCCTACCACAAACAGACATGCAATAGCAGTGGCTCAAACTGAGCAATACCTATAGTATGATGTAATTTGGGAACATGTTATCATGTATATATATATATATATATATATATATATATATATATATATATATATATATATATATATATATATATATGGTTGAATCAATGCATTCTATACATTATGAACCTCAAAAACAATTATGGCATTCTTTCATAGAAAAGGAATTATCATTTGAGTCTCAACTCCCTTAACTTTCCCTTTCCCCATAATAATCTCTACATTGGATAACTCAAGTTCTATTTTTCCCTCACCTTTATACAGTAGATGGATGTAGAAACTGACTGCTGTAATCATGAAAAAAAAGACCTATGTATAAGAAATAAAGAGTCTGCATCCCTTTCAACTAATTACCTGACTAGGGACATCACTAATTATATAGATGACAAAATTTGTCTTAAACTGTGTGGAAAATCTTGAGGCAACACATGCTCTTAAATTATTTCATTCTGGTCTTGAAAATAAGATACCCTGAAGCTATATAGGAATCGAGAAAACCCTCTGGAGATATGATACATTGCCAGACACATGACCAGACAGTCATCCAGAGCCTCGAGTCCTGCCTATTTCTACTCAAAAACTGAAGAAACCCTAATTCTAAAACTGAAATTCCCTTCCCATTGTGTTCCCTAAGGCTCTATACCTGACGGCTATAAACGCCCAGAGTGACACAATGGAAATAATCCCTCCCCTGCACGGTGACCGCCCCCGTGATTTAAACGGTCAGACGGCACCGTGTCATATGGTGAAATTGATCGCAGGTCAACCAGGAAACGGGGTGAAGGGGCCAGCCATGGAGACGAGTATAGCTCACTCAGCAGGCCCCCACTGCTATCATGTAAGGTCTAGGTAGAACAATCGACTTTTTTTTTGCTGGTGCCAGTTACTGTAGTAACTTGTATGATGGGTGCTTGGTCTTTCAATAAACATCGAGCTTGAATAAGCATCTTGGGTAGAGTGGTTTTGAAATTGATGTAATCAATTCATTATAAAGTTAGACGTTAATAAGCGCTGGTCTCGTGTAAGCGCCGGTGTGGAAGCATAAGCGTTGCTTGTTAGCAACTCGCCTGCACTGTATTGGTGCATCATGCCGACCCTTCAGGAGTGCATCAACCCCATAGCTTGGGCATGATGTA
Source organism: Harmothoe impar (assembly GCA_947462335.1). NCBI lineage: Eukaryota > Metazoa > Annelida > Polychaeta > Phyllodocida > Polynoidae > Harmothoe > Harmothoe impar. The sequence continues at coordinate 70,280,666 of OX381708.1, read as the reverse complement.
TCAATGCAGCACGTGCAGCACTGGTGAGCTATACTCATGCCTCATGAGGGCACTTATAGGCCATTGCACATTAAAGCAGTGGTTAAAGGGGGTCTTCAATGGATTAATATCATGGCATAGAGAAACAACAATATGGACATAACGACAATTTCCAGTGGTTAAAGGGGGTCTTCAATGGATTAATATCATGGTATAGAGAAACAACAATATGGACATAACGACAATTTCCCAGGGGAATTCTATACAGTATGCTTCTTATTTCATTCTATTTAGACTTTTATAGGTCGAGTAGTATGCACTATCCCATACAACGTCTAGTGACCCATCAGCCTACACTCGTGTGTGGAGGACATCTAAAGCCGCCACCAGATTGTGGACCCTAAAGAGATGCAGATTACTGGGTGACGTCACGATAGTTTCAATGGCTTGATATTGCCGTGCATCTCTACCTCTGTTATCGCAGGGTTCAGGGCCCAGGGTGTACAGTATTAGGGAAGGAGCTGCAGGATAGGGCATGGGGCCGGGCACAGGTTTTAGCAAGACCTCAGTTAGGAGAGTGAGTTGGCTATAGGGTACAATGGGAAGGTGTCCAACTAGAAGTCCAACCTCATGACTCTACAAAGAGGTAGTGTACACAACATACCCTGGATGGCACTATCTCTCTGTAGACTCTATCGGGATATGCAAAGATGACGTTGGACTATTAGTTGCACACCTTCCCATGATACCCTATAGCCTCCACACTCTCCAAACTGAGGTCTTGTTAAAACCTGTGGGGCCGGGGCATGGGTCGTTGTTCATGATTAGTCTACCTCAGTGCTGCTATGTAGGTTACAGACTGCTGTCGTCATTTGTTGGAGATCAATGAAATAGTCTAGAGACCCCCTTGTTACCCTCCAACCTGCTGCCTTCGTCTTTTTTTTCTCAAGGTTTCACCATCATAGTAGTTGATGTGTTCATGTTTTGCATGGTCCTAGATAAATTTGCATACTATTTTGGTCTACCATTGCCTATCGCAGTCCAAAACATCAATGCAAGCCATTCAAAATAACAGCTAGGTAATAGTTTAGCTAGATATATACCGTATGTATTTCCCTCAGCTTAGATTGCAACCCCCCTTTCTGAAATGATTCTTTAACCTCATAACCGTTTGGCTATGCAAGACATATATATTTTATGACAGTGAACACAATTGTGTGATAGTTTCATATTTAATGTATTGTTTCCTCTTATAAAGGCAAAACTGCGCCATCTGAATCGTGCAAACCAGAGAAATATACCCAAGGAACAAGCCACTAGTTTGCCCATCGAAAGTTCAAACAGTCTGGGAAATAGTTCTCGTTATGAGATAAAAGGACAGAGGAATGGCCATCAGAGAAGTCCATTCAGTATTGCCGTGCTCAATTTGGTTCAAGAGTCCCCACAGAATGGTCTGTAAACTTACCATTTGTCCTTCAGGCCTCTGGAATGAAAGTGGAGCTTGCCTGGGTTCATAGAACAGCCTTTACCTAGCCTCATCCTTGTTTCTCTTTTGTTTTTCAATACAACACTAAACAGCTGAACAGGATGAGGCTGCAGCTCTCTTTGTATTCTTCTGGACATCTTCCATTTTAACTGCACTGTAAGAAGTTGGTTGCCATTTTTGTAGGTGTACAGTAGATCCCACTGAAGGTGTACAGTGTATTGTAGGTAAAGAGTAGGATCTACTGTAATCTACAGTAGATTCTATTGTAAATCCATACTACAGTAGATTCTAGTGTAGATCTACAATAGATCATACTGTGTAATTACACTAACTATTTACAGTGTAGTATGCAAGGGTCGCCTGCCACTGCTAACATTTCACATCCACTCTGTCTGAATATCCCATTCTGTGTTTCTTCTTTTATCTGCTCCTATCTCTTAGTCTCTCTCCCTGTCTCTTTACCCCTCCCTCGCTGCTTCTTTCTCCCCTCTCTGTCTCTCCGTATATCTGTAAATTCACTTAACACATTCAAAGGAGCATGGTACAGCTTATGACAGTATAGGTATATCCTAAAGACTCCTCATGTGCAGTTATACAGTTGGGGAAGTCTTCCTCTCGTCCCCATATAGCTCTATGCTATCAGACCGGATGCCTCTTTGACTGAAGACCCCAGTTCTTCAATCTTCGACCACCTCCCCCCACCCCGTCCCAACCCATCACCGCCTGTCACTCTGGACCATAGTCTGGGTTTGACAGAGGGTTAAGGTTGCACCTGCTATATAAGGGACAAGTATACCGTGGCTAGCCCCACACTACTTCTTACTGTAGGGGTAGCAAGAGTTGCGACTTTCAGGGTATAAAGGGCTCAGGAGTCTAGATACTATAGCTTTACCATGCTGAGAGACAGAGCTAGTGTTCAGTGAATTTTCAGAGCTATTTTACATTTCAAAAATCTTGTGTCGTATCAATGAACGGTCTATACCTCTGTCTGGGTGTATTTTCAGCACTATTATCAGTGATGCCGAATTGTCACTTTTATCTCATTTTCAGTCTTTAAATACTACACTTGAAAACGGACTATATATTTTCTCCCATCTATAGGTACTACACGAGAGGCCCACGTGATACTAATTCACCAGTCTCTGACGGTCTTTTGTGCTGTGAGGCTACTGATATGTACATATAATAGTATGTATACACATACATCACTATATCAACGAAACAAATGTAGCGGTAGAGATAGTGGTAATTGATTTGGAGATAGATGGGTATGTGATAGCTCACCCCTTGATGATATACATGCTTCCCCTGAATTGAGGTGAATAAGGTTGGGTAAGGGGTTGCTAAGCTTTGTACCAAATAGAGGGTGGACGAAGATGGGTACGCAAGGTCAACCTCTGAAGGCTGCATCACTTTCTCTAATTCATGTATTTAGATGTGCCACATCAGGATACTTAGATAGGAGCGTTATTTAGTCTTAATCATCCTGTCATGTTGTGCTTTATCCTGTATTACAGAGATATCCATTAGGGAATGGGTTTGGGGCTTCTAGTGGGTATATGATAGTAAGGTGGTCCTGTACTACAGGGGTATTCATAAAGGGAATAGTTTTTTTTTATAACGTGCTTGAGGTAGCCGGGTGGTCCTGTGTTACAGGGATATCCATAAGGGGAATGGGTTTGGGGTTTCCAGTGGGTAAGGTGATAGGGTCAGGCTAGTGTACATACAACAGTAGCACAAACAGGGGGAGAGAAATTGGGGTTAGGGTTACAGCAGACCGCCGGCCATCCCTCCTGTAAGTAGTATAGGAAAATGACCCTCAGTTGTAGCGGTCCAAGTGCACAACATTTATCTTCCTTGCTTTGCTATCCCCTCTTCCCCTACTCCTTCTGTTATCCACACGTTTATCTGCACACATCAGCGTGTCCCCATCATGTTTTGTCAACACAGACTGTCCGCCAACAAGTCGTCCATATTAAATATGATTTAGGAGACAATGTCTTGTCCACACACAGTAAGTTAATGTTTTGTGACAGTTAGGTGCGGATGGAGTGTAGTGTGCGGATTTTATGTTGCAGCTTTCTACAGGAAGAAAGTACTCTGTAATACATGGATATAGCAGGGCACATCACAGCTTTCCCCTCTCTTATTCCCTTTCCTTCCTATGATTGTTCTTGCCCTCACGCGCAGTCCTCCCTGTTTTCTTATCCCCTCTCCTTCTCTTTCAGACCATCCTCCCTCATCCCCCTCCCCAACACAATCCATTAGACCATGTCGTTTTAATCACCGTTCTGTTGGTTTGCTCCAAGGGGCACTTTTTAATTGACCCTATCTAAATAACTGTGAGTAGGGGCCAGCTTGTGGGGACGGAACTTGGTTACTGGTCTCTACATATATAAGCGTCGAGACTGGACCGAGTTTACCATTCCCTCTACTGTATACTACTGTGCCCTTCCATCCCACACCCTTTTCATTCCAGCTCTTCCCAATCTGTTGCAAGACATGGTGACACTCGTCATGGGCACATACCTCTTTGTATGCACACAACCATCTTTTATCCGTCGTGGATAATATAATGTTAATGCATGCAACTGGTTTGGAGTCTGGACCAAACCACTTCATGGAGATTGATGCCTATAGTCGTGTAGCTGGATGCATTATCAACCAATTAGATAATTCGCTGCATTCCTTGCAGAATTCTTAGGGTACATTATGTAACACCTGGTACCCATGTGACCGCTGTTATCAGTGCTTGTCTCACCAGTACCAGCTTAAGTAATGGATGCGCCCACAGGACGACCAGCCTGAACCCTCTATTTGCTAGTTGGACTGAACCTCGTAGAGAGGCCTTCGGATGGCCCCTCTGCTGCAGAGTGCTCTCTCCCTTCTACACTCAATGATGTCAGAGCCTTATGTCCACCCTCCTCTGACCCCCTCTGACCCTATCCGCCCCTTATCTCCCCTGGTGGCAGAGTCAGGAACGACTCCATTTAAAGCTGACCTCTCCTGTTACGTGTAATAATAGCTCAGGGTTGACTGGGGAGGGAGCTGCTCAGGACTTTGATATTCTTACCGTTAGAGTCAATACGAGCTGCTCAGCTGCTGGTGGTGACAGGCTGCGTAACGTCAATAGGGTGGGAAGTGAGTTGGTGAAACTAATTAAATAGTTGAATTATGGCCGCCTGGGTGGGGGTAGAGAGGGGTAAGGAGTATAGGATCATTATTCTTTAATCCCATATTACTTGTGTAGCAATTTTGAGGAAATACCTCGTATGCATGTAGCAACCGATGGTCAAATTTAATACATATAGCAGGACATCTCGAGCTGCTATCAATTCTAGTGTACGCTAAACTAAAATAGTTATTGAAATGATAACATTGTCCATGCATTAGACAAACCGATAAGCCTCAATTCGTCAAATTAAGTTGGCAAGACACCAGAATGTCGTACATCTACTTTCTCTTGCCCTGCTCTGCCTGCCTCTTTGCTACCGATTGTCCTGCCTCTCTCTCACAGTTGTCAACCTGTGTCCTCTGCCCCAATGCCCTCACGTTCCCTGCCTGCCCTGCATGCCTGCACTTACCATCCGGTCCCCTTTCTTCCGCTCCTTTCCTCCTGCCCGGCATACCCACACTTTCCCTCCCACTCCCTTCCCAACCCTCTCTCTCTCCGTCTGTGTGTCTGTGTCTTCCTCTCTCTATGTCTTTCCCCCCTTCCATTTTCCAAAAAGGGTATCTTGCATTCTCTCTTTGTTCTTCTTGCCCTAGTCCTCCAGCCACTACCATCTCCTAGTACGTCACTCCCTCCTCCTTGAAAACAGTGTTCCATCAGTAGACCTCCTGCTGTGACAGCCTCCTATAGCTCCAGTCACCAAGAAACGGCCAGTGAATACACCTACTTTGCATCTCTAGTATGCCCACATGAATTAGGCTGTGAAGGGTTTTCTTTTGTTCCAGGAAATTGATACATGCATATATACCATAAATATAAAGTAAAATATCTATAATTGTTGAGCAATTTATGTTTTTCTCATTAATAATTGGTGGTTACTATTGTTATCAGTCTTGCAATATAGTAATATTTTGTAGACATACTGTACTAGAAACCATCAATTGTTGGTTATAGATCCATTATGCTTGATATTGCAGGATAAATCCTCCAAATGTCGGCCATTTTGGATCGAGAAATATACTTTAGATCGGGATTTTGAGAAGCCCGGCCCCAAAAAGCATGATTTTGTCATACATTTCACATAGAACAGCTGACTTTTATCACATATAGACCTCTTATTATTACAATAGACACATATTTTCTTAGAGGGACCCCAATCTGTACCGTTTTCATCATTACTATCAGCATTTAATATTTTGTGTAAGTAAATTTCCATGTTTTTGGTACGTTTGACCATGCTGTACAAGTAATGGGGTGAAACATCCATTTTGAGCTAAATGGTAAAAAAATGCAAAAATTCAACATTTCGCTACCAACTTTGAATGAGTCTTTTTCAGAGACCAGACTAGATACAATGCCCTAAATGGTCCCATTTGAAAGATAATTTAGTTTCTGAACTACCCCTCTTGAAACATTTAGCTAAAAGGTATCACTCTGGTTGTCATGGCAACTTTGCCTTGTAAAAGAGTGAAAAATTTGAAATTTCAACATTTTAGAATCCTCGTTGCCATGGCAACAGAATCCACAATTTTTCAAAACTTTTTTCTCTAATGAAAAATTCATATTACATAATGTCTTAGCTTTAAATTGGTATTAAAACGTTTTTGGTGTGCCATTTGGTCATTAAATAAATGCCATTTAACTAAAAGATATAAATGAACTTTAAAACTTTTTACCTATACTTCATCCACGAGTTACATGCAGCATCCTTGCACAGTCGAAGAAAACAAGGAGTTGTCTTTCAGAAATCAAAAGAAAATTGATTTTTGCCAGTGTGCTCATACCTCTCTGCGGTATGTACACACAGAAAAGTAAAGGAGTCTATTGTATCTCCCACACGGCTCTGATAAATTAGAGAGTCAAACAACTAATGACTCTGCATATATGAAGGGTCAACTTGAGTTGACTCTCACCCACCAGTGTCAACTTGAGTTGACTCTGTACGATCAGTTGACTCTTCATATAAGCAGAGTCATAGCTATTTGACGCTTCATATTTACCAGAGCCACGTGGTAGACACAGTTGACTCCTTTACTTTTCTGTGTGTATAATTTTCCGCCAATACTGGGCATTGGAGCAGCCCCTATTGGGAGTCTGGCTCTGACACAGAGTCAGTTCACATCACGGGGAGGCGTCATTAAAGCCAACAAGCTGCTCCTTAGGTCGGACCATGTGTCTGTTTGTAAAACAAGAGCTGCTCCCTGAGCTCATTGTGAATGTAGGTCACGACACGTCATCAGTCAGTGCCCCTGCCGCCACCTGGTGGTCACAATGAGCGCTATACACAATGTCTTAGACATTTGGAAAAAGTAAAGAAAAATATTTTAAAGAATCACCATTAACCTTTTAAGGGCCTGTTACACTGGCGGTATCTTCCGTAGGACGTACTTAACGTTGTGTGCGGCAGATGCAACCTGTCTAATAGACAGGTTACCTACTGCCTTAGCTTGCTGCACCAAAAGGCTAACAAACATGCTCATATTATTAGCAGTCCCACCCTACCTCTGATGACATATAAAGGACACGATTTAAGATAACTGATAGGCTACTTTTTTATACCACCATATAATATGGCCAGACTGACAATAACTTGGTGACAGCATAGATGTTTTAATTGTTGGCCTCCAGTTTCCAGTTTTGTACCATTCTTCTAACTACAGATATGCTACAGTGGCAAAAATTGCATTGCAATTTGTCTAATTGCAAATGATGCACTTTGAAAACGACCATTTTTGCCGAAAGAGGAACGAATCTCAAGGTCTTAAGAATAGTTATTTTAACTTAGGGACATTGTGGAATCATGTTTTCCTCTTACATCTCCATTAATTGGGTCAGCCACACTTTCACCCATATTCTATGCTCCAGGTGCCAAAGTCAATTAGCCAGAGGATTTATATCTAAGCATTTTCTATTTGTAGCCTACCTTTCTGAAGCTTGTCCCTCCCATCCTGGCAAAGTCTGCAAATGTTGTTTTGGGATTTAAGTTGAATTAGTTTCAATATCAACGATAAAAGTAATTTCGAACCTCTACATTCAAAGTAAACTGAGGTAGCTTTACTGAAATTATGTCAATCATGAAATTACAGATCTTTATTATTGTTAATTTGAATCACTGTAGAAAATAATCTTGGCTTTTATACCCTGACGCCGGTTCGCAGACCACAGCAAACATCAGGTACCCGTAAGATAAAAGCTGAAATGATGGAGACCACAAACCGCCATATTTTCACTTGAAGTATCAGGCGAGAGTGTATGATGGTGAAAGGCAACACTTAACCCCTGTGCAATGTCGTTTTTCCCTCATAATGGATGAATGCATTCATGCATCATGTCAACCCTCTAGGAGTGTATCAACCTAATTGGGTCGGCATGATGCTTGAATAAAGCAGTGGTGAGTTACTTGGGCTGCATTCATGCACCATGACGACAAAAGGCACACTGCAATAATGAACTATGTGTCCTTAATGGGTTTACGTGTTGATCTAGTTTTATCCCAACGGGGCAAAAACGACTGTTAGCAGACTCACAATCACAGATTGCCTATGTCCTGTAGGGCTTATGGGGAATCTCCTTCTTTGTAATTCTCCGAGGTAACCAGGCCAGAAGACAGTAAAACACAACAGTAAATACTAATTAGAACTCTAGCAGTAACAGCTTACCCTCCCCTCCCCAGGCTAAGCATGTTTTCTTCATCATGCCACTGCTGCGATTTAAGAAGGCCCTGTACCGTATTCAAGCACTGGGCCCTTGCATAAGTGCCCTTAAGGTATCCTTAAATAGGGGCGGGTCACTGAGAACGGTCTTGAAATTATTTTTATGTACTGAAATATGGTAACTGAATAAGCGCAAGACTTGGATAAGCGCCTCGGGAAATTTACTACTGCAACTTGTAAGTAATAGATGGCCAATGATTGGCAATTGCTTATACAGGCCACAACAGTACATGTAGGGATAGGATAGGTGAACGTATTTGTATGACTACGAGAACTCATTAGAACCTGAAGGGGTTAAACCCATTGTAATTGAATACGTGAGAGTCCTTGAGGTATATACCAATGGATATTCAATTTATGAACCAGATTGGTTTTAAGTACACTTAATTATCACATGGTTAATATCTGGGCTACTAGGCTACTTGAATAAGGATTAGACATATTTCACCCCCCCCCCCCCCGTCCCACATTGAATATGGTGCTCTCGTTCCTGTGACGTCATGTACATAAAAATGCTAGAATACCGGTATATTAGATTATTTCGATTATTTCATATGCAATAAATAAACATTTAGATTTTTTCATATGCAATAAATACAAAGGCCCAGGCAGTATTCTCTTCATGGTTGGATTCTTTGTTGTGTCAAACTTGGTGTACAGCATTGTGGGATAGAACCCATGTAGACAGACTCCGCTGTTGTGGGCCCTTGTCTAGTTCTTTCATAACACTTGCATTAACCCTCTCACTGCCAGCAGGCCACAAAGGCGGCCAGAGCATTGCACCTCCTGAGCTACATAAAACATATTACTCAAATTGATGAACGTAGTTTGATACAAGGTCTATTCGGAGTACCCTATGTTTGGTATCATATTGATGCTTATGACATCCTCTGTCATATCCCACATTCTACCTGGGCTTACAAACAACATTCAAAGAGTATACATGGCAAACATTTCCAATATTTCTGGTTTGTTTTCGGTGAAAAACTAGAGAAAGCTGGCGGTGAGGCTGCCTTTTGTCTTGGATTTGAACCACAGACCGTCTGCATACAAAGGTACATGTACACCACTAGACCACCACTGCCGTTATTAGAACAGGAAGGATACACTATTGTTGTGGTATCAGTTTGTGAAACAAGTGGAAACAATTGATCAGTTAACACTTAGCTCCCTGCTCTGGGCTCGGGGCGGGGCCCATTATAGGCGCCGCCCACTGGGGCCTAATTAAATACGTGACCTACCGGGATAAACCGCCAAGCCGGCGGCTGGACTCTATGGGGTGCCTACTGTTGAAGAATGAACAATGGCGATCGAAAAAAGTATTAGATAGAAGAAAGGGAATAGAAAAGAGAAAGGGAGGGAAAGAAGAAGAGCGTTTACAAGTATTATTCAGGAAGTAGATGTTGAATAATGCAACTTTGCCAATATCAATTTAGATACCACAATTTCCCTGAGAACATCTAAACAATTCCCTGTACTTCTCAACCTTTGTTCTTTTGCAAGTTCCTGTAATGGCCTGTTTATTGCTATTCACTATGCTTTCAATGCAATCATCAAATTCGAGGAATTCGTTATTGTCCAACCGTATTAAGGATCCCAAAGGGATTGTGTTTATCCCTGGAAATTAAAGATCATAATGTCTAACAGCAATACCTAATCACAGTGGCATGAACGATTTCAAAGATTGCTGGCTGATCCCTACCCAGGGACGTAGCATCTGTCTGTTACACTGACCTTTCAGAGAGAATCTTAAGACTTGATGACTGGTTCCCATGACTGGATCCATTGAAAACTTTTAAGGGCTGATACACCCACGGAATAGCACTGCAAAGCTGCTTGTGTCTGTTGAAGGTGTATTGACCTATCGATAATGCATCCAAATCGGCCAACAGGTTTCCATCCTTAACCCTGCTGTTAGAATAGATTCCTTTGGGTCCAAGACAGCCTCTGCCCCCTTTCCTTTTTAGTCTTATTTAAACACATCATTTAACACATAGATCCTCATACATCCCGGTGCCTCCACACCTCTGGGTGTTTAGTTAGGGAGGAGTTTGTAGCTGAACCCTTTAAGGACAGTAAGACGTCTAAAGGCCCCTTGTTCATTTGTCATCTTAATGCACAAGTGCAGTGCGGGAAAGTAACTTCCTGTCAGCACTACTTTATTGCTGCTTACATCATGCTGACCCTTAGGGGGTGCATCAACCGTACGTGTAGCATGATGCATGGATGCAGCACTGGCAAGTTACTACTATGGCTGCATGCATGCATTATCTTAACAAAAAGGCTCAAAAGGGTTTAAGTGGCCGGGGCAGATAGCGGCCCCTCACTGTAAATGCCCTTTAAGAATAGCCAATATCGAGTAATTGGTCTGGTATTTAAAGAACTAGTCCCAAGTTGTTTAGCCTTAGGTCATTCACCTTCCGGCAATGTGGTCCGGTGTTTGGTCTGTTTTCCTCGTTATTGCTGTAGATAACAGGTTGCCTTGGTGACGGAGATTACAATAGTAGGCATGTTGACGATGGTGTATAATGGATAGTTATTAAACCCAGCCCAATTCAGCACAACAGACAAAAAGCTTCTAAATAGAAGAGAAACATGTTCTCAGTCATACATAAATGTTGACACTTCAGTCTGACCCTTCAATAAGATATCTAAAATGTGATGAACCAAATCTGAATCGTCTTTGAATCGGGATAGCTGCAATAAGCGGTGATCATTTATTCACATAATTAATTTTGACAAAAATCATCACACCCCGATAATGACATTGAAAAACATCCATTGAGGCTAGGATTGTTAACGCCAGTGCCATCCCTTTTTAGGGTGATGTGCATAACCCTCATGGGTTTTGGAAGTACTGTAAATTCCCGCGTATAACCCGCGGGTTATACGCGAACCAAACCTCTGGTGCGGGTTATGCAATATTCTCAAAGTCTAGGGGCGGGTAATACGAGGTTTTTTTAAACTATAGAACAGTACTAAACTCGCAATTTTCAGACCCCATATGCGGGTTATAGGATCCTCCCAAAGTCGGGGTGTGGGTTATACGCGAGGTGCGGGTTATACGCGGGAATTTACAGTATATCCTAGATTAATGTAGACATGTATAGTGTAGATTCACCTGGAGTGGGACACATACCGTACCGTTGAGAATAAGCGCCGGGGCGCTCTTCAATTTGGCGGGGCTCTTACAAAGGCGCTTATACAAGACAGGCGCTTATTCAAGGTCTTGATTTTAGTGCTTAAGAAACATTTGGGTGCCCCTATACCTCCGGCGCTTATTCAAGACCGGTGCTCTTTCAAGACCAGGCGCTTTATCGCAAGGGTACGGTACCTTGAGACGGACACTTGATTATGTGTTTTTTCAAGTATTGTAAGCTCTTTATTTGAAAATAATGGTAAAGTTCAAGTGTTATCTTTCTGAAAAGCAAACACTTGAAGGCGTATTGTACATAAACAACCTAATATTTCACTGCCCGTCTCAGGATATGTGTCCGACTCATAGTGAATTTACCCTAGGCCTATGCACCAGCGCAGTGAGAAAAGGATGGCATTTTAGAGATCTTGCTGATGAAGTCTTTGAACTCTTTGAACTCTTTTAATGCATGCCACTAATTCAACCTATAGGACAGATATAAAAAGACTATGAGCAATCTGCCGAACCCAAAAAAACTTATTAACTAGAAAAGTCACCGAACTGCATGGGTCTATATATAGTAGTATACCGCTGGTGTATCCCCTTCTGTAGATGAAGACACTTTTTTCTGTGACAAGAGGGTTCCTGCCATCTCTGCCTGGCGCCGTCAATATTTAAAGAAAGCACATCGTGAAGAGGGTCACAATGTATCGTGGGGTTCTCTCATCTCTAAAAATCATACCTACCCTTTAAAGGCGCAAATCTCGGTACCCCTCCAGCGACAGTCGGAGTAGAGTCGGGACAGGTACCCAACTCTATTTATAGGGGCGCTGGGGGGTTAAGATCGGCACAGTCCTTAATTGCACTCTTCATTTTGTCTGCATGATGCATCATTGAAGGGCAAATTAAATGAAAACCTGATCCTCGTCCGGTCAACCTCGGGTTACGGGTTGGAGAAAACCGTTGCCAGCCATGCCAAATATTCAGTGTCTTCCCTCCCCCCCCCCGGGGGGGGGCAGTCACTCTTTGATGCTAGGTACCATCTGCGAAACTACAGCCCCCCCCCCCAATTTGGTCATTTGACAGCCCCTTTAAAATGTGCATTATTTTTACAGCCCCATATTTTCTAAAAGGTCAGCTGACAGCCCACCTCTTCCATTTATAATGAGGTTATTTTGGAATAATATAGATGACTGAAGTCATGTATGAGATTTAAGGGTTTATTTTTTTCTATTTAAATTGTGACAGCCCCTGATTTGGTACTTTCCAGTCATTGACAGCCCCTAATTTTTTTACTTTTATGTGATTAACAGCCCCCCTTTTTTCTTGCTTCGGCATGCGCACAGCGACAGCTCTTCGGGGTCATTACCGCAGTTCCCATTCCTATACTGAGTACCCCCCCCCCGGGCCTCCCCCCCTCCCCCCGGAGTAAGGGCCCCTGTACAGCAGGTTGGATGTGGGCTGAATCTGGGCACTTCAGATCTGGCCAAGCCCATATGGGGTCCACCTGGCAGCTCTCCTGAAACCCATATGGGACATGATGCTGGCTGGGGTTTTACCCTGGCCTCGGGCCTGTTAATCGAGCTTAAGTTCAATTTAGTACTTTTAGGTTGAATTTAAGGAGGTACTTCAGAGTGTTATATCTACAAGTCTAAGAGGGATCCCTGAACCCTTGTGTAGTTGTAGGGATAGGTGTGTTACACAGGCGTCCTGTGGTGTCCCCAATACTAACGACAATTAACCGTCCCTACACTATAGGATGGCTGTATGTAGATGTGTCTGGGGGAGGGAGATAGCTGCCTGCTGCATACTCCATGTCCACCCCTAGTTGGTGTGGACGGACACCCTGAAAGGGCCCAGTCTGCACTAACCGGTGCTTTCTGGCCGTTCCCATTGTATGGCTTTTTCTTCACCAGGAAATGTCCACTCGATTGTGATAATTACCATTCTACATGAGTAGATATTGTTTATTTGCTTTTGCAATACTTTATACATACTTGCAAATAACGTAGTTCCTTGTAGAAATATATCAGTTAAACCCACTTTTACCTTTTTATTGGGTGAGAGAGTTCGAAAATTAGCGTTGGTAGGTCGGATTTTCTTTCGTTGTTATTTCAGAATAAGTGCCAGGAACGTGGAGCGAATCGTCGCATCGGCTCGTTACTCATCAGGATGACTCCCTAATTTCTCAAGTAGCTACGAATATCAAGAGATTGTTGAAAGATTGTGTTAAAAATGAATACAGATAAATATTCCAGCTACTGGGTTCCATGGAGACTATATCAGAAGGTGTCAACCATGGTTTCTGGTCAAAGATTCATTAAAAATGGAAGAAAATAGGTCGATATTTGTTTAAGTTTAAGTAATTTTTGTTTCGACCAAAAGTTTTAATACATGGCAAGTTCTCAATCCAATACACGAGACATACATTATCAATCAAATAACTCATCAACAATTGAAATTCATAATGGTTGGTAACCCCTTTCAATGTAATACAAATTTATGTCCGAGGTGGTCATCATCTACCTCGAATACCCATTTTACTATATGTATATCTCTATACGTTTTGCTACAGGAATATACCGATTTTGCTCATGAAAACGGTCAAAATGTAGGAGAGAACGAATGGAACAGGGGCTTCTTACCTGCGGTTCTACACTGATTAATCTGTCCTATACCAATTGCAGCTCCCCCAATAGATTAAACAGCTTTTTCCAATACTGTGTGGCGATCTGTCATTGGGACAATAAAGACTTGAGGGAGAAAACTTAAAACGTGTATGATCACCTTCATTGTGGTACTCCAAATAGGAGATGGATGAGTGTTGGGCTATTTTGGTCAGATAAAATCCAAATCCACTTTGATTCCTGGCAACTGATCATCGGGAATGTCAGTTGGAGAATGATTGTGCAGAACACCAGAGCATGAATCTAAATATTCACCTTCATAACCAGAGCATCTTTGTTTAAACTTTCTATACCATCTTAGGATCTATGTTTCCCTTATAGGACCTTTTTTATGTCCTCTCATTTACCCATGGTTTTCTCTCATTCTCTCTCTTTCTTACATACACTCTCCCTTCTTATTTCTCTCTTATTCTGCCTGTCTGTCTCTGTCCCTCTTTTGATGTGTCTTTATGTGTCTCTGTGTCTATCTGTCTCTCTCTTGGTATGCATGTCTATCTACCTCGCTATGTCATCTATCTCTTTCTCTGTCTCTTTATCTGTCCGTCTGTCTTTCTTTGTCCCTTCTTCTCCCCATCTCTCTCTCTCCCTCCCTCCCTCCCTCCCTCCCTCCCTCCCTCCCTCCCTCCCTCCCTCTCTCTCTCTCTCTCTCTCTCTCTCTTTCTCTCTCTCCCCTCTCTTCCCCTTCTTACCCCCACAAGTCAGTGCAGGTAGCTCTCTATATGTACATACCGGCAAACATGTAAATCTACCACCTACCTTGTACCAAAGTGCCTACAGTTAGGGGGACAAAGCCCAGGCCCAGTGGGCACAGAACATTGAATCAACATTGACCAATGGTTATCAATGTTGATTCAATGTTGATGCAACGTTGATTCAATGTTGACTTGAATTTTGTGCCCACTGGGGGAGGGCGCGGCCAGGACAGGACAACTATCTCTGTCTCTGTCTCTTTATCTATCTGTCTGTCTTTCTGTCTCTTTTCCCCTCCTCTCTCTCCCTCCCCTTCCAACCCTCACAAGTCAGTGAAGGTAGATCTCAATATGTACATAACGTCAAACATGTAAATCTACCACCTACCTTGTACCAAAGTGCCTACAGTCAGGAGGACAAAGCCCAGGAGGGCGGCGAGCAGGCCCCCGGCTCCAGCAGAGGACCCCATGGAGGAGAGGAGAGGACACTGGAGGCGGCAGTCGGGGTACTCCTGGGCGGATCAGGGCTTGGTGCCGACTGCCTCACTCCCTCCCCGGGATCCTCCTCCTGCTGATAGCAGGGGTGGAAGGTAGGGGGAGGGTAGACCTGCTGGCGGCCTTGGTGGTATTTTATGATATCTATAAGGTGATGAATGGATGGTAGATCTGATTGTTGGGTTATATATATCATTCCTAATGGGTTAGTGACAGCCTGCCTGTAATTGCCTCGGTATATCAAAGATGACAAACCCACTCATTCTAGTATATCTTTTAACTTGTAGTTGAAATGACTGGATGTAGACTGGTAGATAATACTAAACTTTCTCAAAACGTTATTTCACAGTGCATTGTATACTAAAAGTGGTATAGGGCTCCTTGATTATGAATTCTTCTATTAATGCTGTTACACTTAAAGAAGCTATCAGCTGTACAGGATGTGGTAGAGCATTGGTTTGATAAGGCTACTCAAAAAAAAAACTGGTGCGAATTATAGAAATCAGGTTTTGATTCAAATTAAAGCTTATACTGCCAGTAATATTGTGGGATAAATAACTTCTAAACTGTAAAAAAAATCTGTTAAAATAGCAGAGATTCACTGGCACCACTGGGTGCCGGACTTTCACGTAAAAATAACGGTCACTGTTGTTTCAAGTTCACCATAGTCTTAACGGTGAAAGTCAGGCACCCAGTGGTGCCAGTGAATCACTGTTATTGGGAATACGGAACATCACTGTCATTTTAATACAGTGTCTAAACAATAATTATAATGGTATTTTGTGTAATTCTATTCATCTATGCCAGCATTTTTTTCCAGTTCATTTATTTCCCAATACCTAACTCCATGCTTAATATGGTTGCATACCCAATTTGGGACCATGTCCAATCAGCAATAACATCCTAGTGTCAAGACTTCAGGACTAATCATTAGGAATTAGTCCATGAGGGCATTATAGAATGCTTCATGACAATTTGTAATGCTAGTCCATGAGTAGAAGTCACTTTAGGATGGCTACAGAGCAAACCTTACAGCTGTGTATATCTATGTATTTCTTATCACCACAAAAATGGTGTTCATAGCATCCTTGAAAATCTTATTATAAACCAAACTGCCACCTGGTGTCATAAAACTGAACATCAATTAAACGTAGCTTCACTGTAAAATAAACTGTGTTTCACTGTACTGGATTACAGATATTCAAGGTAAAATTGATTGACTTTACACTGCCTCACCGTAATCACATTTACTATGATCCACCTTAAAATTTTACATTGATTCTATGTAAATTCAATTCGGGATATTTTTACAGTATATTTCAAACTACTAAAATGTGAATTTTGGTCCTCGAGTAAAGGAAAAAGGGGAAAGAAGCCTCCCTCATCAAATTTATCAGTTCTTGGTGATGGGAAACCTGTTTTTTTGAGTGGCCTTATTGCACCTTCTTTAATGGACCCTGGCTGTGGAGCATATCCTGAGATGTATAAAATTTGATTATGTTATTAAAGCGTCGCTTTTAGTTTGGTCAAATCTTTCTTTTTCGTTTACTTGGTAATATGTAGGGATGTGTTATGATGGGGTGTGTGGCACGTCTAGTCATGTTGTGGTGTGGTTGGTGAGGGACCCGGCAGGGGGCAGGGCGGCAGGAGATGAGGATGGAGTATAAAGGAGCAGGCATCTCTGACCGGGGCTGAATCCGGGGTTCTGGGGGCCGCTATACAGCCACTATCTCAGACAAATCTCAGCCAAATCTTGTTTAACCCTTTAAGGCCTCAATGTAGCATTTGTCTTCATGATGCACAAAGGCTGCACCTGTGAATAACCCGCATGGAATTGCATTGAGGCATCATGCCGACCATTCCATTTGGGAGTATATCAACCCCTTACAGTTAGCATGTTGCATGAATGCAGGGCGATCTGGCGAGTGGATCGCCAGGGCTGCGTTCATGCATGGTAATGACAAAGGCCATCGCATGTTATATCAGTATGCCGTTAAAGTGCTGAAAGTTTCCCCATGGAAATTGTTAAACCATCGAAATAGTACAGTGCAATACCAAAGGTATACATTATACACCACTGTGAAACCATTGACATTCATTCAAGATAATCTATTACAAAGGATTTCTTAAAATAACTGCTATATACAAAAGCAATGGATTGGATTATATATCGTAAATATTTGTTCAGCAATATTTGCGCTGGTCTTGTGATGTCTTGTGTCCTAGGTTTTGACCCTTAGGGAATCGTGATCAGCTGCATTTTATTCTTTCGCTTCCTTTATTATATGAGTCAACATCATCTAAGATAGAACTGTACTGAAAATGCATTTGAACTGAGAGTTGTGGTATATGGCTTGTAATTTGAAGTTGATATATTTGATGGGATAACAAAATTGGATGCTCAACAATACTTAGCTAAAAGCTACACAGAGAAAAGAAACAGTGTCAAAAGGGAGTCCAGGTTGCCTTCAGAATGACTCCCCTCTCTAGGGGAGGCTAGGTCCTTATGTGACTCCCTTAGGTGAGTCAGGGAACTATGTGACCCCCCCCCCCAGGTGACTCCCTTAGGTCGCCCAGGGAGTGAACATGTTGGAATATTATGAAAGACATATCCACTTTAGGCATTAATCACTCCTTCATTTGACGAAATATTAAGCAATTATTCAATATGCAAATTATTCCACATAAGCTTAAAAGACATGACTAATATCCGCAAGTTAAGTTGAAACTACACTGTCAGAAGTTAATAAGTGTAGCTGCACAGTGAGATATACTGCAGATTTACAGTATAAAAGGAAGGTTTTTTTTTGGTTTCCAGTATGGTATACTGTTCAATTAAACTCACCTACTGTAAGACCCACGAGTCTCACCTTGGTACAATAGGAAATATGTTTTTCATTCCATATTTCTTTAACCCATTTGACATGCATTAATTAATTTGAAATTGACTAAGATCTGCAAATACAGGTTGGATAGTTGTAGCAGATCAAAACATTTTGATGCAGATCACGTTGATTTGATGCAGATCACGTTTGGATGGTCTACCGTTATCTGCACCACTGCAGATCACGTTAGTTACTGCAGATCACGGTTGCACAGATGTAGAGGTCCTTTTGATGTGTATGCAGCATTGGTTAGTGTTAACATGCTGCCGTAGTAGAGTTTTAAGAGGTTTTCTTGGGCGTCCCGAGTTAATGAGCCCCCCCCCCCCGGCGAGGCAATATGATCTAGAAGACATGCAGACATCCATAAAGGCACACTTAAACTGTTGATTCCATATAAGGCCATGTACAAAAGCGCTATTGACAGTTCATAGTCATGACATATTGCTGTTATTGACAGGTCTACTGTTACTGAGTTAACATCGGATTTGGAGCCTAAATTGTCAGAATAGATTTTGCAGTCATATTGAGTTTTGGAGTCCAAATCATCAAAATCGGGTTTGGAGTCAGAATCGACTTTGGATAGAAAAGGTTCACAATGTTGTGACGGTTTTGGTAAGTTCTTAAAATCAAGTAAAGAGCATTGCCTTTGGCCCTTAGATTCTACTTGTCCCTGGTGCAAACTTTCCCATCCCTGCCACAGCCACAGCCACTGGCACTGTAGTACAAAGCACATTATCCATAAATTGGAGGTCGTCAGTTGTGATGTTAAATAAACGAATGTGCATTTTTCTAGGGCATTACATCCAATGTCAGCGGTTGTCTACCCCTTCACATGCCCTGGTTCAGCAACACCTCGATGGTGCCTTAAGACAGCTCCTGGGCATATAATACAGCGATTAGGCATCTGGATTGATGCTAGGTCCATATGCTGGAAGTAAAAAAATGACTGACACCTCACCTGCTACCCTCTGTAGGCCGTTCATGGTGGCCTGCCACGGCGCGGACAATCAGCTCCTTCCCCTCTCTTTATACTCAGCAAGAGTTATGTCCAAATTATGACTAATTGACTTCAATAACCACAGACATTTTCATACTATCAGAAGGCTATGGTGTCACTCTACACAATATGAAGTTTCTGCAATGGTCTGTAAATGTTGAATAGTGATTTTATTTGAATGAGTAAGTGGGAACTGGGAAGTGTGTACTGCCTGCGGAGCACCCACTTTTGGCACTGACATTTTATAGCTCTCCAGAAACACTCTCCAGGAGATTGACTAATATGCTGAGATAATCTTCTCTGATTAATTTGGAAATGACTGCATTCGAAAGCCATGATATAGGCCTACATTTACTGATGTCACACCCTTTCCTCAACCTCTAAGGAACAGATCTACAGTAAAATCATTTCTAAAGTATATCAAATCACCTTTAAATTTTGGAAGGCGAAATATGTGTGACCACACATTTAAATTCCATATACGTCTAGTATCTACTGTCCAAAAACCAAAATAAAACAACAAGAATGAGTCAGCATAATACACAGATATGTGGAGCTATCCTCGTCACCCTCCACAGCACCTGGATCCACACCACTTCCACTGCAGCAGGGGAGGGCTATTTCTGACCAAATCCACTGCAGAGTCAAACAGGCTCAGAGGGGACCCTCTTGTCCTCCCAAAACACCTTACTTTTTGCAAAGAAAAATCAATTTAACCATGTTCTGCTCATGCTAGATTTACAATTCTTTCAGAATTATCTTAGTTAAGATCCCATCTATCTATCCTGCACAAAAAATGCAACTTTTCTGTGCTTAATAAAAATGGCCTGAACGCCCTACCCTGTGTGCATGTTATGGCCCAGGTGACCAGATGAGAAACCTACAGAGTATGAGGTGCAGGCAGTGTGGATGCTAGCAGGACGGCTACAGTAGCTGGCGTCCACTGCCTGATTCTGTTTTTATATCGGAACTATTCTCACAAATCGAACCCAAACAAAAGTAAAAGAAATTGCAAATAAAAACAACCCCTACCATCTGGTCATCCATGTTACCATGATCTGACAACTTTAATTTCGTCAAAATGTGCCAGAAAACTGGTTAGTGGTCCCCCATCTATACAATTATAAAAATATACATAAAATCATAACTCCCTTATAAAAATGATCCAATATATCTTGGCTTTCTCTCTCTTGCTCTGTCTCTCTGTCTCCCTCTCTCTGTCTCCCTCTCTCCGTCTGTCTCTGTCTGTCTCTGTCTCTCTGTGTCTGTCTCTCTGTCTGTCTCTCTGCCTGTCTCTCTGTCTCTCTCCCTCTCTCTCTCTCTCTCTCTCTCTCTCTCTCTCTCTCTCTCTCTCTGGCAGCACAAAGTGGGCAACGTTGGGGGAGGAGCAGAAGTCGATGACAGTTTTTTTACGGAAGTTGCATTGGGGTGTCCAACTTTATACTCCTAACCTGTAATGTCTGGACCTCCAGGCTAGCCTTGTTGCCTATTTCTGTCTTTCTCTCCCTTGCTCTCCACTTCCATCTTTGTATCTCCTTTTCCTCTCCGCCAGCATTCAATACATTGTAGGACACCTGTATTCTGAGGAGAGAACATGCAGAATAGAACATGAGCGATGGTTAATCATACCAG
Organism: Harmothoe impar; assembly: GCA_947462335.1. NCBI lineage: Eukaryota > Metazoa > Annelida > Polychaeta > Phyllodocida > Polynoidae > Harmothoe > Harmothoe impar. The sequence continues at coordinate 70,259,795 of OX381708.1, read as the reverse complement.
CTGTATACACAAAGTGTAAATACAACATAATGTGTCTCGTGTATGTTGTTTACATACAAGTTGTAATAAATGGTACAACTAGTTAGGCCACCTGTGCATAAGCATCCTCTTGATTAAGCACCTGTATGCTACAGGGTCCTTTAAAGGGTGCATAGTGCATTCATGCCCTTTGCTCACCATGATACATGAATGCAGCACTGGTAAGTAACATTCCAGGCCTGCGTTCAAGCATCAAGCCTACCTCACTGGGTTGAAGTACTCCTGTAGGGTCTGCATGATGCATCAATGCAGACCTGACAGGTTATTCTCAGTGATACATTGGTGCATCATGATGACAATTGTTGCCTTTTAGCATCATGCCATCCTTACAATGTTAATGAAGCGCCAACATGCAGAAGGGTGGTTGCTCTGTTGACAACTGGACACTGCTTCCTGAAGCTATGTGACTTGAATGTAATGATGTACTCGCCAGGTGCCACACCCTTGGATCCTGCTACTATAAAACACCAGGCAGCAAGTATCAAACAACCAGCATCAACTGGAGTCATTCACTGCATTCAGACGACTGGAACCGAACAACACCATGAATCAACTCCTTGTACTAGCATGCCTGCTTGGCGCTGCCTATGCTATGTGAGTATCATACAATTCCATTCTGATTGTATCTACAGGATAGATCACTGTAGGAGGGGTGTATGTAGTTTGGACACCAACCAGAGAGAGGCTGTCTCTACCACGAACCAGTAGTCACAGAATTATTGGTGTTCTATCCTATGGAAAGCCTGCTGTCCTTTCCTTTATTTCTCACATTGCAAATATTTTAATCAACCATCAATTGTTTTTTGTTCCAAAAATGTTAAGCTGATATAAAGTTTTATAGTATTATTTTTCTTAATGGGTTTCACCTGGGCTGAAAGTGGGCTCAGCCCATGATCTGAACTTGTTGTTAATGGACTTTTTACATTGCAAATACTTTGTTTATCTTGAATTGTCCTTTTTATCCATATTGAGGGCTTCACAAGGGCTTAATGTGTTAAAACATCTATGGGTCTTCCATATACTTAGTATGAAGTTCTAGATGAGCAGACCATCTGGGAGCTATCTTGGGGTCATTTGTCAATACTAGTAGATGCGTAAGGTTAAAGTGGCTATATCCGATTTTTCTTCAAATTCTAAATCTTACTTAAATATATTCCAAACACTGTAAAAGTATAATATTCAGAGAATAGAAGGTCACAATCATCCAATGCCCCCCAACCATGGGCTTTTCTGGTATATTTTCAATGGGGGGAATAAAAGCGTGCACGCTTTTATTCCAAAAGGAGCATATATTGGGCAATAAAATCAAATTAGAGCAAAATCGGAGGTAATTAGGCGGAATGGAACAGGTAGGAAGTCAAATATATTATTTGTGAACATTCTGACACATTTTTAGAAAAATCTATTTTTTTGTCCCACACATCGGATGTACTAACTTTAATGGAGAAAGAAATTTCTCATGATCAGGAGCTTATCGCAGTGGACAGGAAAGCTAGTCATGTCTACTATGGCATCAGTGTAACATCTATTTCTTGTTTAACTAGATATTTACATATTCGCAAAAATTCAATTCAGTTGATAAATTACTCATCCCCTTTCTAATGAACTGGGTTAGAATGTATTTATCATTTGAATTTTCTTTACAGCAATCGATATTTACAGGTCATTAGTCAATGATACACCTTACTAAAACTTACTAGATCACCCCACATGCCACTTGTGAGGAATAATCTAATTGGACCTGTATCTATATGCATGCATTCTCTGTAAATAAGACACCTGCTCAGCTGTCTAATATTATATTGCGTTGATATTATAGTTTATTTTGGTTTCTGCTTTCACATGAAGGGCCCCCGTCACCTACATGAGGAGGTCTGTGGGCTACAGCCTAGGTAAGTATTCATTAGTTGTGTATGGGTAGCACATCATAATCTAGTACATGTACTGCAAAATACCAAGTTTGTGGTAATTTTAATGGAGATTTCAGTTCTAAAGTAAAAGACAAGGTGGTATATAAGAACCTTGTGTCTATATAAATTAGATATTAAGATATAATGAATTACCTTTGGAAATATTGTATAAACTGCTCTATGGGGAGGTGGATGAACACAGGGAAGAACACCAACAAATCAGCTAAGTTCAGCTTGATAATGAAGCTGTAATGAATGAGATGCTCTAAACTCTACCTTATCCAAGCTACGGTAATTGTATTTTCAGAGCCAATTCCAACTGAAGAGAATTTAGTTGAGAAAAGAAACGTCTGTGGAACCAGTGGGTCATGCAAGATGTCTTCTGTTGACCAACAGAAGTATGTTACTGCCCATAACAATTTCAGAAGCAAGGAAGGAATATCAACAAAGCTGGTGAGGCTGTATAATTTGTTAGGGACTACTATAATACTATTTTTCTAAGGGAGAAAGCTAGTACGCTGTATAATTTTAACTCAAATCTAGTAGTAGTCCATGTGAGAAGAACTTCCTATGACACGATGACAAGTGCAGCCTCATATTTTTCATACATAAATAACAGTTACTTAACAACGCCAGAATAGTGAATTATTCACTTGGTCATTGGGACAGGGAAATAAGTATGTCACTGATTCATGAAACTTTGCCTAGGTGGCACCCTCGGTTTGGTATGCTAAGAAAATTCCATACTAATCGAATACTACAGAATGTGGCAATTGATCAATGCTATATATAAATTTACCCCCCCCCCCTTTGTGAAATTTACTTGAATGCAAAGCAGAATCTTTAAGCACTAAAAATACTTCTTGAACAAGTTACTCTGTAAATCTTTCCAATACGTATAAATGTGTAATATATGGAGAAACCCATGGTCTCCCATATAAAGCGAAATGGGTCCCCTGACCTATCCTAACCTACATTTTATGCATTTATGACTATCAATGATATTACAAAAATTAGACACACATGTATATGTGGACAAATAGATTGTATTGATAAAGAATGAAAATTGACCCAAAACAAATGTTTAAACCCACAGATCCTACTGCATGTCCAGTAACAGTCGGAGTGCAGTCGGGACAGGTACTCAGCCCTATATATAGGGGCGCTGGGCCTTTAAATATCTAAATAATATAGGTAGTGTAGCGGGCACGTATCGCTCGGGGCAGCCCGAGTGTGCGTGGAGAGCGCATTGCCCGCCTGTGGTAGCACAAGTACTGTAGCAGAGCAGTGGAGAAGCAGCTAGCCCTGTGGTGTAGCGGTACCATTCTCAACTCCGGAGCGGAGGGCCGGGGTTCGATTCCCCGTGGGGCTGACCTGTTTTCCGCTGCCTGTTACAGTAGTATCTATAATCATCATGACATCAACATGAAATTACTCAATGTGATATCATATTTTGTGCTTCAGGTGTGGGATGATGACCTTGCTAAGCAAGCTGAGAAGCTTGTGGATGGCCAATCTGGATGCACAATGCACCATGACAAAATGGAGTAAGTTTTGCAAGTGTCTGTCTCTTCCTGTCTCTCCTCAGATATTCACAGAATGAGTCTTTATTAAAATTTTACCAATCAACCCATCATAAGATAAGGATATGCTCGGCCAGTTTTTCATTAGCTGAGATGATGTCCTATGGCCAATATACAGACAATAACCAGGCTACAAAGTGTGGTCTTCTGGTGATTTGCCACCGCCTGGTAGTACATGTTAATAGGTGAACAAATGGAAAATGCTACTTAAATTATTTGTTCCTGCTCACTGTAGATGGCTGATATAATGCACACATTAACCAACTATTCATTAATTATACCTTACAGCTGTAGCGGTGGTCGACTTGGACAAAACCTTGCTTGGGACTGGAAATCAACACCAGCAACTTCTGATATGTCCCCGAATGATGTTGTACAGATGTGGTATGATGAAGTAAAGGATTATCACAAGTCGTCAAAGACATGCAGCGGAGTGTGTGGGCACTATACTCAGGTCATCTGGAAGAAAACCCAGAAGGTTGGGTGTGCTGCAAAGATCTGTGGAAAGGAACGTTTAGTTGCCTGTGACTATTTCCCCGCGTGAGTATTGCACATGCTTTACCTCCTTTTTTTTAAAATCTAATGTGCACAGAGAAATATCAAAGCCTACATCTAGAAAGTTTCAGATGTGAGAAAAACCTTAAAATTATTGTTACCAGACTGATAACACTGAACCCAACAATGGCCTACTAATGCTCTATAACCATAAAATGTTGCTGTCATAAGTAACTACCGATGCTACATTCATGCATCAAGCTGATTTTCTGGGAGTGTATTAGTTGCATATGGTCAGCACAATGTTTGGATGTAGTCATGTCAACCCTGGCCTCATTCATGCATCATGATGACAACGGGCTCACTGCATTAAAGCACTTTGCAGAACACATTATCAAGATTTGCTTCGCTTTATCTTTCCAGTGGCAACTACATGGGACAGGACCCATGGATGGGCTAGAGATGTTTATAGACATCCCAATGATGGCTACCAGAACGGCTAAATACCAGGACTTTGTCTTTGTGCCTACTTCATATTTCCAACATCTCCGCGGAGTTAATGATAACAAATAAAGATTCTGCATAAATAAGCTACTCATTTTGTTCTTACGGGTACCTTTGCGGGCTGGGATTATTGGTGGGTTCCTGGTCGCTGAATTTTGAAGGAAAACTATTTCTAAAAATCGACAGGGGACAACCCCTCCTCCCCCCATACATGGCCCCTACACCCCTCCCCCCAACACCAGCACACAGAATGTGTAATTGATAGTCCTCCCGTACCAATGATATATCCATCAAGGCGAGTGTGTGGTTTAATTATAAAAATGAATGTGTTCCTAACCAGCCAGCTACATGTTTAAGCACCAGGGCTCTGCTTGGAGAGTGACGACAGCACAGCAAAGTGGTCTCTTCACAGCCAGCATTCCTTTGACCCACATATCCATGGTAACCCAGAAGCGCTGCTACTGTAGCAGCCTCACTCTCTCGGAAGGGCCCTATGGGAACTTTAATCTAGGATTTCTCGATCATTTAAATTAGTTTTGATACTAAAGTCACAGGGGAATTTGAAATAGATGCATATTGTGGGATTGCATTTGTTCTATAATTATCTTATATTAGGATAATGTTAATGGAGAAAACAGTGGCGCATTTCTCAATTCGTTTTTGCCTCTTGATCCCCGGATTGTTTGCGAGATTAGGTGAAGGGGACTTTAACATGGCAACTTTCTATTCATTATTATTAGTAACTCGCCGGTGCTATCTTGCATTGCTGCATCATGCTGGTCCTTTGGGAGTGTCTGGATCTCGTAGGGTTGGCATGAGGCTTGATGCAGCACTGGCAAGTTACTTCATGCATCATGACAACCAAGGGAATGATGCATTAATGCATCATGCCATCTTTAAAGGGTTAAATTGTGTAGTTTTAACATCAAAAGGCTAATCTGAACATTCACCAACCTATTTACACATGGATTTGGAATATTGGTCCCCCACCCATCCCTCAATCGAGGCCTCCAGGATTGCCCAGCAATCTGGGAGGGGGGGGCCAAGTGGGGCTTTATTGTTTTGATATGTTGGAATGAAGCCACAGCAAAGACAATGTCATTCTTTACGTGTTCTCCATTTTGTTTTGTGGGGTCACACTTGTGACGACCCTATGACAATGCTGCTTTGTATTAAAAAAACATAGACCCCCCTGGAGGCTGCCAATAAAAGATGAAATGATGAATGGATACCCGAATTTGATCCCCTCCCCTAACCCCCTCCACAATAAATATGTTGCCTACCCCCCCATAAAAAAACAACCACCATGAACAAAAGAGTAATTTTTCATGGCCTTGTCATCTGGTTTAATCACCTTTAATGACATTTAGGTAAATATTTCTGAGGATTTGATGACATTTAGGTAACTTTTTCATGGCCTTGTCATTTGGTTTAATCACCTTTAATGACATTTAGGTAAATATTTCAGAGGATTTAATCACATTTAAGTTACTTTTTCATGGCCTAGAAATTTGGTTTAATCACCTTTAATGACATTTACGTAAATATTTCAGAGCCTTTAGGTCAACTTAATGTTGCTTAAATATACCAAAATAGTCAGTTTTGGTATACCAAAATATGCTTAAATCTCCAAATTTTGACATTTAAGTTTTACCGGCAAGGCCAACTAAAGGTCATTATGGTTGCTTATCTAAGACATTTAAGCATATATAATGGCCTTTAGGGAAAACTTAAATGCACTTATATCGAGTTTTTCGTGCAGTGATAGTGTTGCTAGGCAAATGGTGACCATGGTGTTGGTCCTCTGTGAACACCATGAAAGTTGCTCTATTGACTTCATTGGGAAATGCACAGCAGACCATGATAGAACCAAATGTAACCAAGACGTATCTTTTGCTTATCAAAGGTTGGATGTCTATCTATTTGCTATGTTGGAGAAGATTTGTTTGTTCATTTGAAATACTCAAGGATTCAGAATATTTATCCTTATTTTTATTTTGTTTTCAACTTAACTTGTTGGAATTGATCAAAGTCACTCGAAATGTCCTCTTAATAAGATCAACTCATATAAAAACCTTGCAATTTCACTGTGTACTACTTGTCAAACTAATAGGCGAGGTTTTACGGTACTTATTTTTTCTTTACCATGATGGAAGTGGAGAATTTATACCGTGTAGTTAAACTACTTACTTCTAACAGTGTACTACCAATCTTTCTGATGTTCACACAAGGTGGCGGCACTGTGTAAGGGGATCTTCACGACACTCTATCTGCAGCCCTTAGTAGGGGGGGGGGTGTTAAATGGCTAATTTTGTCGTACAGTTTCAGGGACAGGCTCAAACTATGCATTTGGGACCCAAAACTCGGGAAATCACAGAAATATTTTTTTCGGACCCCTGTGACCCCCCCGTACATGGGGTCCGAAGATCGGCCAAATAATGAGAAAAAAGCCCAAATTCAGGCTTTCAGATTCCTACTCAAACCTCACCATGCCTTCATGAAAATGGTCAGAAACCTTCATTTGGGACCCAAAGAGACCATTTAAAGTCATATTGTTGTGATTATAGGGGTGTTTCCCCCTCTGGGGAGGGGGTGCGTCCATGGTAAAATACCGATAAATCAGCTTTTTTGAAGGCATTTGCTCCTATACAATCAGGTCCCTATACTGCCATAAAACATTATCATGAACCATTCTGGAGGGCCCCCTGTTTCTGTTAACTGCCCCTCTATGACCCCTAACCCCATAGCATGCACCAATAGCCATCAGATAACTCCCTTCCCCCCTCCGCCCTCGCCTCTATATTACACTGTACTCAGAATGTCAGGATCTTTGAACATCAATAGTCATTCACAGACACCTTAGTCTGTCTTGGGAGTAAGACAGTGGTGTGTTTAAAAGAGGGGTGGGGGATATGGAAGGGGCCCAGACCTCCTCCCTTACCCTATACAGATATAAGAGGAGGGCTACCTCAGTCCATCTAAGAACTCCAACCATCAGACCTCTTATAATTTATTTATCATACATGCATGAATGACTTTACCATGCACCTCAACAGAAAACTGATAAGGGACCCAAAGAGACTATTAAAGGTTATATTCTTGTGATTGCATGAATATAACCCTAATTTTGGAGGGCCTTTGCTTCAATATATTTGAATTGTCAACATATTAAAATGAGTTTAGATCAGATAGATAATACCCTTTTCAAAGGTCTCTATATTCATTTTGAGTTACCCTACCAATGATCGCAGCCCCCCCCCCCTTCATTCTATGCCTAGTACCTCACCCCATGTGTATTCATAGTCAAGATGACTGCTTCATGTTGTTACACTTATTATACATAGTAATTCTATAATAGTTATAGCAGAGATCTAATATTAACATCACTAATAACCTGATACTACAATAAATAAAAACCCTGACTCTCCTCCTTTACAAAGTGGTTAAATGCATAGAATGATGGATGGTAGAGTGGTGATGGGGGGGGGGGGAGCATGCAAATGACTCCAAATAAGGACTGGTGTCCTTATCTCTTAGTCTACACCTTGCATGGTTAGTATCCTATATAGAAGACAAGAGATAATTATTTAATTCAATTCTCTGAGGTGTTAAATAAATACTCTGAACCCTAAATAGTATTGGAGCCAATAATAAACCCTGCAATTATATTATGGGGAGGGGTAGGTAACCCTGATACCTTATGTGCAATGCTATAGATCAGATTTTGTCAAAGACGGGTATACATGCAACATCTGAGGGTGCTGCTATAATATTCAGATATATGAAAATATAACAATGGCATGGTGCTTGGTAGATCTATGCCATCCCCTATATGGGGTAAAGGGTAAATTGGTAGAACCTAATATCAAACTTTGAGGACAGATGAATACATATCTTGATATTAAACCAAATATTGAACCCAAATTTGACTTGAAGTACAGTATCCCTATACTAGCTGTAGTAGATACACCTACCAGGGTGATCTCAAGGACCCAGCTCACTCATTCTTTTTTTTTTGGGGGGGGGCCTCTTTTAACCACTGTCCCACTCCCAGGCATGATACATACCATAAGAGGCAATGCTGTGCACTGTGCCACATGGAGGGAGGGTTGGGCTGATGGTTGTACTGAGTAATATGGAGCCGAGGGGGGGGGGGTTATTTCATGGCTATTAGTTTGGGGTGAGGGTGGGGATGGGGTGGAGGGGTGTCATAGGGGTTGGTTAACAGGAACAGTGAGCCCTCAAGAAAGGTTCAAACTATCAGACAGGTCTTGTGTTAATACATTATTTCAGTATAGGGTAATATAGAGGCGAAGGGGGGGGGGGGGAGAGAGTTATCTGGTGGCTATTGGTGCATGCTGGGAGGGGGGAGGTCATAGAGGGGAGTTAACAGAAAGAGAGGACCCTCCAGAAGGGTTTAATCTGCCTGATTAGGTGTCCTGAGGATCTTTTATGGCAGTATAGGGATGTTATTGTAAGGGAGCAAATGCCTTCAAAATAGCTGATTTATCGGTATTTTACCGAGGACAAACCACCTCCCCAGAGGGGGAAACACCCCTATAATCACAACAATATGACTTTGAAAGGTCTCTTTGGGTCCCATATGAAGGTTTCTGACCATTTTCATGAAGTCATGATTTGTTTTTAGAGGGAATCTGAAAGCCTGAATTTTGGCTGTTTTCTCACTATTTGGCCGATCTTTGGACCCTATGTATGGGGGGGTTACGGGGGTCCGAAAAAAATATTTTTGTGATTTCCCATGTTTTTGGACCCAAATGCATAGTTTGAGCCTGTCCCCGAAGAAAAGTAGATTTATCACCCCCCCCCCTACCCTTAGTGTCAAACACATTCATGGCATGGCTAGTGTTGGGGCCATCTGGCTGTTGTGACAGCTATGCCAGTCAAAGGAAATAATATTTTTAACCCCAAGCACTGATGCTTTCTCATGAGAACATTATTTACCATCATATTCAATTTTATTTACTACCAATGGGGGTACAGAGGGGTCCCCCATGAGGTCGGAAAGTCGCCGAAATTAAGAGGCCCATGTCACAAAGTCGACTTTTTGGAGCCTTTATCATATTGACAATTTTGTCCAAAAGTCACCAGGTCGCTTAGACTATTGTACCAGGTCACCAGGTCGCCTGGAAACAACCCAGGTCGCTATTGACCCCTCTGGAGCCAAACCAATAAAAGACTTTCCCTTAATAAGTTGTATGCAACATTTGGTAGTTGTCTAATTTTAGGCTGTATGAGACACACATATATGGGGTTAACTAGGATGGATTCCTCTATTTCATATAATGACATGACTCACATACTATCGTATTAAAGATTTTCTCAGGCATCCTGTGTTGAAGAGTCAAAATAGGAGTATTTTAGTTTCCTAGTTCTTTGTTTGTTAGATGGAGCCCCTGTATAGTCCCCCCCCCCCCTCCCGATGTTGATTCCATATGAGGCCATGTACAAAAACGCTATTGGCAGCATATATAGTCATGAAATATTGCTATTATTGACAGGTCACACTGTAAATAGTGAGAAATATTCCTATTATTTACAGTTCTTCTTACAAACTGTCAATAGCGGAAAATCTTTTGGAGTCAAAATAAACCTTGAGTCAAAATCGGATTTGGAGTCTAAATTGTCAGAATCAGTTTTGCAGTCATATTGTTTGGAGTCAAAATCATCAGAAATCAGCTTTGGACTCAAAATCGACTTTGGATAGAAAAGGTTCACAATGTTGTGACGGTTTTGGTAAGGAACTGTGCTGAAGGGAAGGAGTTTAACTGGTACTCTAGTACAAAGCACATTATCCATAAATTGGAGGTCGTCAGCTGTGATGCTGAGTAAACGAATGTGCATTTTCTAGGGCATTACATCGAATGTTAGCGGTTGCCTACTCCTTCACATGTCCTGGTTCTGCAGCACCTTGATGGTCCTTCAAGACGGCTCCTGGGCATACTGCGATTAGCATCTGGATTGATGCTAGGTCCATTCCGTAACCCTTTAAGGCCACCTGTGTGTGTGTGGGGGGGGCATTTCACAGGAACTTTCCCTGGGCCGAACTGTTGCTAAATCCCATAGAGTTATGATGATTATATAGTCCATGCTCGGCCAGCCATAGCACCAACTATAGTTGATGCCAGCCATATAGGCTTAAAGGCGGAAGTAGGAAAATGACTGACATCTCACCTGCCACCCTGTGTGTATGTTATGGCCCAGGTGACCAGGTGAGGAACCTACAGTCTGAGTCTGAGTCTGAGGTGCAGGCAGTGTGGATGCTAACAGGACGGCTATAGTAGCTGGCAGTCCGCTGCCTGATTCTGTTGTCATATCGGAACTATTCTCACAAATCGAACCCAAACAAATGTAAAAGAAATTACAAATAAAAACAACCCCTACCATCTGGTCCATGTTGCCATGATCTGACAACTTTAATTTCGTCAAAATGTGCCAGAAAACTGGTTAGTGGACCCCCATCTATACAATTATAAAAATATACATAAAATCATAACTCCCTTATAAAAATTATCCTATATATCTTGGCTTTCTCTCTCTTGCTCTGTCTCTCTGTCTCCCTCTCTGTGTCTGTCTCTGTCTGTCTCTGTCTCTCTGTGTCTGTCTTTGTCTGTCTCTGTCTGTCTCTGTCTCTCTGTGTCTGTCTCTCTGTCTCTCTGTCTGTCTCTCTGTCTGTCTCTCTCCCACTCTCTCTCTCTCTCTACGCAATGGCAGCGCAAAGTGGGCAACGTTGGGGGAGGAGCAGAAGTCGATGACAGTTTTTTGACGGAAGTTGCATTGGGGTTTCCAACTTTATACTCCTAACCTGTAATGTCTGGACCTCCAGGCTAGCCTTGTTGCCTATTTCTGTCTTTCTCTCTCTTGCTCTCCACTTCCATCTTTGTATCTTCTTTCCCTCTCCGCCAGCATTCAATACATTGTAGGACACCTGTATTCTGAGGAGAGAACATGCAGAATAGAACATGAGCAATGGTTAATCATACCAGCTGTATACACAGTGTATAAATACAACATAATGTGTCTCGTGTATGTTGTTTACATACATGTTGTAATAAATGGTACAACTAGTTAGGCCACCTGTGCATAAGCATCCTCTTGATTAAGCACCTGCATGCTACAGGGTCCTTTAAAGGATGCATAGTGCATTCATGCCCTTTGCTCATCATGAAACATGAATGCAGCACTGGTAAGTAACCTTCCAGGCCTGCGTTCAAGCATCAAGCCTTCCTCACTGGATTGAAGTACTCCTTTAGGGTCTGCATGATGCATCAATGCAGACCTGACAGGTTATTCTCAGTGATACATTGGTGCATCATGATGACAATTGTTGCCTTTTAGCATCATGCCATCCTTACAATGTTAATGAAGCGCCAACATGCAGAAGGGTGGTTGCTCTGTTGACAACTGGACACTGCTTCCTGAAGTTATGTGACTTGAATGTAATGATGGACTCACCAGGTGCCACACCCTTGGATCCTGCTACTATAAAACACCGGGCAGCAAGCATCAAACCACCAGCATCAACTGAAGTCATTCACTGCATTCAGACGACTGGAACCGAACAACACCATGAATCAACTCCTTGTACTAGCATGCCTGCTTGGCGCTGCCTATGCTATGTGAGTATCATACAATTCCATTGTGATTGTATCTACAGGATAGATCACTGTAGGAGGGGTGTATGTAGTTTGGACACCAACCAGAGAGAGGCTGTCTCTACCACGAACCAGTAGTCACAGAATTATTGGTGTTCTATCCTATGGAAAGCCTGCTGTCCTTTCCTTTATTTCTCACATTGCAAATATTTTAATATTTTAATCAACCATCAATTGTTTTTTGTTCCAAAAATGTTAAGCTGATATAAAGTTTTATAGTATTATTTTTCTTAATGGGTTTCACCTGGGCTGAAAGTGGGCTCAGCCCATGATCTGAACTTGTTGTTAATGGACTTTTTACATTTCAAATACTTTGTTTATCTTGAATTGTCCTTTTTATCCATATTGAGGGCTTCACAAGGGCTTAATGTGTTAAAACATCTATGGGTCTTCCATATACTTAGTATGAAGTTCTAGATGAGCAGACCATCTGGGATCTATCTTGGGGTCATTTGTCAATACTAGTAGATGCGTAAGGTTAAAGTGGCTATATCCGATTTTTCTTCAAATTCTAAATCTTACTTAAATATATTCCAAACACTGTAAAAGTATAATATTCAGAGAATAGAAGGTCACAATCATCCAATGCCCCCCAACCATGGGCTTTTCTGGTATATTTTCAATGGGAGGAATAAAAGCGTGCACGCTTTTATTCCAAAAGGAGCATATATTGGGCAATAAAATCAAATTAGAGCAAAATCGGAGATAATTAGGTGGAATGGAACAGGTAGGAAGTCAAATATATTATTTGTGAACATTCTGACACATTTTTAGAAAAATCTATTTTTTTGTCCCACACATCGGATGTACTAACTTGAATGGAGAAAGAAATTTCTCATGATCAGGAGCTTATCGCAGTGGACAGGAAAGTTAGTCATGTCTACTATGGCATCAGTGTAACATCTAATTCTTGTTAAACTAGATATTTACATATTCGCAAAAATTCAATTCAGTTGATAAATTACTCAGCCCCTTTCTAGTGAACTGGGTTAGAATGTATTTACACAGCTAAAAATAATTATCTCATTTCAAGAAAATAAGATTATTAAACTCGTCTGGAGGGCATTTCACCACATAATATGGACCCCCCGTATGACTCATATGGGGGGTCCGTATGTGACATATGGCGTTTTTCCATTTCACCACATAATATGTGGAGATCCGTATTCAAATGTGGGGGGTCCGTATTCAAATGTGGCGTTTTTCCATTTCACCACATAATGTGGAGATCAAAAAATCTGTATATGGTCCGTATATTTCCCCTTGAATGTGGCAGGTCTAGGGGCAGCATATATTGAGAAAATGGAGGAAAAAGGGCCGTATGTAGGGCCGTATGTTGTAAAAGGGGTCCGCATGTTGGTTTTGGTCTTGAGGACAGGTCAGAGAATGGAGTCTAGTGACAGGGGGTCGGGGAGGGGACAGGGGAGGTCGGGGAGGGGACAGGGGAGGTCGGTTAAAGGACAGATGAGGTCGGGGAAGGGACAGGGGAGGTCGGGGAGGGGACAGGGTAGGTCGGGGAGGGGACAGGGTAGGTCGGGGAGGGGACAGGGGAGGTCGGTTAAAGGACAGGGGAGGTCGGGGAGGGGATATGTCTCCTTTGTGGAATGACCAATGTAACAATGATAGCTTTGACTCATATGCCTACGATGGCCGGTTAGGTCAGTAGTTTTTGGCTGCAGATTCAATGTATATAGTCTCAGTGCTGCTGGGGTATATGTTTGGTGGGAAAGCTCTATGATAGCCTATACATGGTAAGTATGTACGATGGCTGGTTAGGTCGATAAGCAGGGTGTAGTCCTTCACATTCCCATGTGTATCATTTGAATTCGATATTTACAGGTCATTAGTCAATGATACACCTTACTAAAACTTACTAGATCACCCCACATGCCACTTGTGAGGAATAATCTAATTGGACCTGTATCTATATGCATGCATTCTCTGTAAGTAAGATATCTGCTCAGCCGTCTAATATTATATTGCGTTGATATTACAGTTTATTTTGGTTTCTGCTTTCATATGAAGGGCCCCCGTCACCTACATGAGGAGGTCTGTGGGCTACAGCCTAGGTAAATATTCATTAGTTGTGTATGGGTAGCACATCATAATCTAGTACATGTACTGCAAAATACTTCTACCAAGTTTGTGGTAATTTTAATTGAGATTTCAGTTCTAAAGTAAAAGACAAGGTGGTAAGAACCTTGTGTCTATATAAATTAGATATTAAGATATAATGAATTACCTTTGGAAATATTGTATAAACTGCTCTATGGGGAGGTGGATGAACACAGGGAAGAACACCAACAAATCAGCTAAGTTCAGCTTGATAATGAAGCTGTAATGAATGAGATGCTCTAAACTCTACCTTATCCAAGCTACGGTAATTGTATTTTCAGAGCCAATTCCAACTGAAGAGAATTTAGTTGAGAAGAGAAACGTCTGTGGAACCAGTGGGTCATGCAAGATGTCTTCTGTTGACCAACAGAAGTATGTTACTGCCCATAACAATTTCAGAAGCAAGGAAGGAATATCAACAAAGCTGGTGAGGCTGTATAATTTGTTAGGGACTACTATAATACTATTTTCTCAGGGAGAAAGCTAGTACGCTGTATAATTTCAACTCAAATCTAGTAGCACTATAAGAATATATTTTCCTGTCCAATCCACCTGATGATGACGCCATTAGGGTCGAAACTACAATGTGGGGCCTACCTCTGGAAGGGATAGGCCCAATAAATCATAATATATGACATAGGTCCTATATAAATGATAAACACCCTAAATCCACCTAAAATGCTACTAGGCCATAGGCCTACTAACCCATAAAATACTGATGTAATGAGTAACAGCTTGTACATAAATCATAGTCATAGGGCCCAAACCCTAAAACTATGTATAGTACAAATACACACCACACCACTAGGCCCCACTGAAGCACAGTGCCAGTGTCTAGTAAACTGCACTTGTCAGAGCACAGTGTCAGTATGAATTAGTCAGAGCCTGACCCAAGTGTGACCAGCTGACCACATGAGTAACCAATGGGAGCAAGGGAGAGAAATTTGATGCATAATTAAGTCCAGCTGGGAAATGTCAGCAGGGCCTAGGGCACTTTGTAGTTGTGGTCCGTAGGGAATACAACCTCCTCGTGAACAAATCAAATCTAGTAGTAGTCCATGTGAGAAGAACTTCCTATGACACAATGACAAGTGCAGCCTCATATTTTTCATACATAAATAACAGTTACTTAACAACGCCAGAATAGTGAATTATTCACTTGGTCATTGGGACAGGGAAATAAGTATGTCGCTGATTCATGAAACTTTGCCTAGGTGGCACCCTCGGTTTGGTATGCTAAGAAAATTCCACACTAATCTAATACTACAGAATGTGGCAATTGATCAATGCTATATATAAATTTACCCCCCCCCCCTTTGTGAAATTTACTTGAATGCAAAGCAGAATCTTTAAGCACTAAAAATACTTCTTGAACAAGTTACTCTGTAAATCTTTCCAATACGTATAAATGTGAAATATATGGAGAAACCCATAGTCTCCCATATAGAGCAAAATGAGTCCCCTGACCTATCCTAACCTACATTTTATGCATTTATGACTATCAATGATATTACAAAAATTAGACACACATGTATATGTGGACAAATAGATTGTATTGATGAAGAATGAAAATTGACCCAAAACAAATGTTTAAACCCACAGATCCTACTGCATGTCCAGTAACAGTCGGAGTGCAGTCGAGACAGGTACTCAGCCCTATATATAGGGGCGCTGGGCCTTTAAATATCTAAATGATATAGGTAGTGTAGCGGGCACGTATCGCTCGGGGCAGCCCGAGCGTGCGTGGAGAGCGCATTGCCCGCCTGTGGTAGCACAAGTACTGTAGCAGAGCAGTGGAGAAGCAGCTAGCCCTGTGGTGTAGCGGTACCATTCTCAACTCCGGAGCGGAGGGCCGGGGTTCGATTCCCCGTGGGGCTGACCTGTTTTCCGCTGCCTGTTACAGTAGTATCTATAATCATCATGACATAAACATGAAATTACTCAATGTGATATCATATTTTGTGCTTCAGGTGTGGGATGATGACCTTGCTAAGCAAGCTGAGAAGCTTGTGGATGGCCAATCTGGATGCACAATGCACCATGACAAAATGGAGTAAGTTTTGCAAGTGTCTGTCTCTTCCTGTCTCTCCTCAGATATTCACAGAATGAGTCTTTATCAAAATTTTACCAATCAACCCATCATAAGATAAGGATATGCTCGGCCAGTTTTTCATTAGCTGAGATGATGTCCTATGGCCAATATACAGACAATAACCAGGCTACAAAGTGTGGTCTTCTGGTGATTTGCCACCGCCTGGTAGTACATGTTAATAGGTGAACAAATGGAAAATGCTACTTAAATTATTTGTTCCTGCTCACTGTAGATGGCTGATATAATGCACACATTAACCAACTATTCATTAATTATACCTTACAGCTGTAGCGGTGGTCGACTTGGACAAAACCTTGCTTGGGACTGGAAATCAACACCAGCAACTTCTGATATGTCCCCGAATGATGTTGTACAGATGTGGTATGATGAAGTAAAGGATTATCACAAGTCGTCAAAGACATGCAGCGGAGTGTGTGGGCACTATACTCAGGTCATCTGGAAGAAAACCCAGAAGGTTGGGTGTGCTGCAAAGATCTGTGGAAAGGAACGTTTAGTTGCCTGTGACTATTTCCCCGCGTGAGTATTGCACATGCTTTACCTCCTTTTAAAAAAAAATCTAATGTGCACAGAGAAATATCAAAGCCTAAATCTAGAAAGTTTCAGATGTGAGAAAAACCTTAAAAATATTGTTACCAGACTGATAACACTGAACCCAACAATGGCCTACTATTGCTCTATAACCATAAAATTTTGCTGTCATAAATACCGATGCTACATTCATGCATCGAGCTGATCTTTTGGGAGTGTATTAGTTGCATATGGTCAGCACAATGTATGGATGTAGTCATGTCAACCCTGGCCTCATTCATACGTCATGATGACAACGGGCTCACTGCATTAAAGCACTATGCAGAACACATTATCAAGATTTGCTTCCCTTTATCTTTTTCCAGTGGCAACTACATGGGACAGGACCCATGGATGGGCTAGAGATGTTTATAGACATCCCAATGATGGCTACCAGAACAGCTATATACCAGGACTTTGTCTCTGTGCCTGCTTCATATTTCCAACATCTCTGCGGAGTAAATGATAACAAATAAAGATTCTGCATAAATAAGCGACTCACTTTGTTCATACCAGTCCCTTCGGGGGCTGGGATTGTGGGGATGGCCCCGACACCCCTAGCCCCAACACCAGCACACAGAATGCGTTCCTAACCAGCCAACTACATGTTTAAGCGCCAGGGCTCGGCTTGGAGAGTGAAGACAGCACAGCAAAGTGGTCTCTTCACAGCTAGCATTCCTCTGACCCACATATCCATGGTAACCCAGAAGCTCTGCTACTGTAGCTAGGCAAATGGTGATCATGATGTCAGATCATGGTCTTGGTCCTCTACGAACACCATGAATGTTGCTCCATTGACTTCATTGGGAAATGCACAGTAGACCATGATAGAACCAAATGTATCCGAGACGTATCTTTTGCTTATCAAAGGTTGGATGTCTATCTATTTGCTATGTTGGAGAAGCTTTGTTTGCCTGAAATACTCAAGGATTCAGAATATTTATCCTTATTTCTAATTTGTTTTCAACTTAACTTGTTAGAATTGATCAAAGTCACTCGAAAAGTCCCCTTAATAAAATCAACTCAAATAAAAACCTTGCAATTTCACTGTGTACTACTTGTCAAACAGGAAATGGAACCAGAAAGTCTGATGGTAAAATACAGTCAAACTACCATCATACATTCTGGTTTCTGTCCACTGGTTCCAGGCTACCAGCAGGGGTTGCCCAGACCCAGCAAAATCCCAAGTTCAAGGTCATTTGGCTGTTACCAGAGCCTTTCTTCGGAAGGATTTGGGAACGAGAGTATAGTTGACATGGCATGGATTCCGGGTCACTTCCGGGTAACCGTGACCTCATTACCTCAGTGGGTTAAATAGAGGAACAGGCGGTTTTACCTATCATCCTATGTGGATCTTCAGACTGCAATGAAATAAATCAATTTCAAATAGAAATCTTAGAGATAAAAATCCAAAGTTAATTCAGGGCGGTACCCTAATCACTGGGAGCGGGGAGGTGATATTTTTACTTTTAGAAAAAAGTATAAATGATTGTTCTGATTCTTTTTGACGGATTTATTTTGTGCTATTTTTAGAGTATCCATGTATTTTTAATTATATCGTAGGTGCTTGGTGAACCTATCACATCTGGCGTATACATATTTAAATTACATTGATTTATTGACGAAAAGATGTCGATAGCACCATTTACCCTGCTGTTAAAGACAGACATGCCGTCTTCTGAAACTGGCGTCATTCAAGACTGTTACAGTGCCTTGGATAATTACTCTGTCCCTGGCTCATAGGTCTGATACAGCTCCTCTTTTGTACCATCATCTATAACGTATCATACAAGAAAAACATGAAAGATTGATATATATGAAACTCTGCTTCCTCTTTAAGTATATCATACAAAGTTCCACCAGCATATTAAAAAAAAATCCAATTTCACCATTGAAATGCTCATGTACAGCTCCACCACATCCAAAAACGAACCACCCCATGAAAAGGGCTAGTTACTGGCCTGTTAGGATTGCTCTAGAAGAAGTTTACAAACTTTTCAAGAAATTGCAGCTTACCTTTGAGGTTATTTAAGTTTATTCAATATTTGTTATACAATATATTTCAATGAATAAACGGGTCCACAACTTTCTTAAAGCTTTGGCTTGGAATGATAACTCCGAGTGTTTTTGTATTTGTTTGAAAAATATACTTTCCCATATCATAGAACGAAAGAGAGAGACTTCGTCTAATGTAAACTTTATATTTGTACATGTGTTCTGGGCTTGTAGCTTCACATGGCGTGATACGAATCTCCGTTGTATTTTAGAAATGTATAATCATGTTGTTCCTGCTTATATGCCTATAACTATAAGCTTGGTAAACATTTTAAGTTATGGCATTGCATATCCACTTTAGATAATTACACAAAGATTACAAGTTTAATATTATTGCTGTTATCACTTAAGCTGTTTAGTAATACTATATATATATATATATATATATATATAGTAACCACCTGTACCTCTTACAATTCTTCTCTCTGAATCACCATCACCATTCAAGATAATCAATTCACTCTGTACACTTTAATATCCATATTGGGATAAGAATTAAAGCTGGCTGAATATCTCATTATATTAATCATTCTGTAAATACAATGTACTTTGAACTAAACTCTTGAAAATGGAATAGACATCAATACTGTACCACTAAGTAGCACATAATCAGGTACCAATACTGCTTTAGTAAACATTGAGTGGAATATCACTTGTGTAAGACAGCGAGCGTCCCATCCAGCGGTTACCACAGGCAGCCTGACTAGACTCAGAGTCACCATTCTCCAGACCCTCATCTACTGGGGGAGCCATATGTTGACTCCTTCCCAGACCTGAACCCAGATCCCCTCCCTGTCCCAGACTCATCGACAACCTGGGTGTTGCTCGTGGAGAGGGTGATCGTGGAGAGGGTAATGGTGGCTTTATGTGGGAGTTTCGGTGATTAGGCGG
Organism: Harmothoe impar; assembly: GCA_947462335.1. NCBI lineage: Eukaryota > Metazoa > Annelida > Polychaeta > Phyllodocida > Polynoidae > Harmothoe > Harmothoe impar. The sequence continues at coordinate 70,239,850 of OX381708.1, read as the reverse complement.
TTTAGACTCCTCGACTGTGTAGTCGCTAGAGTTGTTTCTTTTATGTTTCTGATGGGCTAATCTTGGTGTTTTGTTCACACTAGATTGGTGATTTGAAGTTGAGGGATCCTCAGGAACGGAAGGCATAAAACTAGTTTCTTTGTGATCTGACCTTGAGGGTTGTATTTCCCCATTCACTGGTGTCATAGGAATATGTTGCTCCCCATTCACCAACCCTTGGTCAGGGTGCTCTACATTCACAAATTCCTTAAAATTGTTTCTCCGCCTCTTTGGGGACTTCTTTGGGCTTCCCTCTTTTTCTTTTGATAAATCAAAATGTTCTTTATTTTGTATTGGCCTTTGATTTCCTTGATGCTTATTGGATGGGCGATTTGGAATTTTACGTTCACCATTAACTGGAGAATCTGGAGCACAAGCTGCTCCATTTACTTGTTCAACTGGGTCATGCTGATCTCTATTCACTGACTCCTTAAGTCCATTCATTTCTGGTATGGGCAACTGTTGGCCATTATCCTTAGCAGGTATAGGACTTTGCCGCTGTTTATTTGGATCTTCCTTGTCCTTGTTTGGAGCAGAAGTACTTGGTCCACTCTCAAAGAAGCTAATCAAAGATAGTATCCCTCTTGATTGTGCAGCTTTGGGGTCTGGTGATGGAGTTTTAAGGGAGTTTGGAGTCATTGACTGCATGGAGGATAAAGATGGAGGTGGACTCAGTGATGAAGGGAGGTTCGTGGATGCAAATGAGAGCGTCGGTGAGGGAGAACTCAAATGCACATCTGCATTCATCGTTGGTGTCAGGTTCAAATCTCTAAGCTGATCCATAATCACATCTGGGATTGGTCTTTCAACAAAGTCTTGAGCAGGAGCATTTGACCTTGACTTTAATGGGTTTTGAGTTGACCGAGGTCTCAATTCAGACACTGGAGAAGGTCTTGCTTTGTGAATTGGATTAAGAATTGGGGTGGAGTTGGAGTCAGGGGTCAGGTTAAGAACAGGGTCCTTGGTATTGGAGCCAGTATCAGGAGGTTCAGCTGTAGACAATGGAGCCCCCTGCCAGCCTCCACTCAGCGGTCTCAAGCGACTGAAAGACAACTCGTTGTCCGGATGCTCCTTCACCAGATGGCAGATGATTCGTCCATATCGCGCCTCGGTCTGGTCACAATAAGCGCACGCGTACATCTCAGTCTGACCACCATCTTTTGGTTTAGCCACCTGAAATAGAAGATCAAAATAATGTAAGAGAAATTGAATATATAAATTCACTCACCCAAAGCTTAAGCTTCATACATCATGCATAGAGTTGTCTCCTGAATCTAGAATTAACTTCAATATAGTATAGCATTTTCTGAATTTGTATAAATGCACATAATTTTGAAGCATGCAGTGCCCAGATGGTACAGTATAGTTAGTAGTATAGGGCGCTGGTGACTGTATCAGGCTACAATTAGTCCAGCGATCAGTTGTTCAAGTTAGCGAGGGTTACTTAGCATTTATCTTTTTGATAAGAGCGGCAATAGGGATCATTTATAAACCAAAGATGTGCACCTAACAATGGCTTTGCCCTGGAATGGGGCAGAAGTGTTATTTTATTAGTATAGCTTTTATGTTTGGTTGCCATTTACCTGTTATCTCCATGTGTGGCCCTTACCGATGCTCTAAACCGCTGCCCTATTCTGACGTCCTTTAGTAGTCTCTAACTCAGGCTTTGGCTTCAAAGACCAACTCAAGTATTGAAACATGCAAGGTAACTAGATACTCCCCAATGTCACCTAGCAGGCCTAGCCTAAACTTATCTTGACCGTAATGTGTGGTTAGCAATATTATTGCAACAGACTTGAAATTTTGGATTTCTGAATATTTCATATGTTTGACATGTCTGAAAGAGGTCCACAGTGTTTAGGCTATGCCTAAGGTTGCCTTAGGAATGATTCACTGAAAGAACTAGTTCAAAAGCATGGATTATTTTTTCTCAATTTAATATCAGATTTATTTACTATATGCCTAAGAAAATATGTACAGTTTCCTGATGGTATCCTGTAAAAGGTTGCATGCTTAGCCCTGCTATACATGTTTCATTTGGATGGCTTAGACTGTTAAAGCTGAAAGGTGTGTGACAGGGTGTGGGATGGGGGAATGGTTAGTGAAGGGAATGTCCTTTGTGTTACACATTTTGGGATTGTGTCCAGTTCTTTAAAACAACGTATATCTTACATCTGTTTCTGCATCCATTTACAAATTCTACCAATTACACATTTCAACAAAAAGTAAATGACATAATTATTTGAAAAGATTGATTTGAAAAGAAAATTTATGATGCTCCAAAAGTGTGAAACAGATATACATAATTCTTGTGTGCCCTCTCCATTTGGTGTGGGGTTGGGTGAAAATGCAGGTTGTCATACAAGTGAGTGGACGGCAGTATGGTGAAGGAAGCATTGGATCTAAAGCATCTGTAGCTTGGCAATAATGTATACCATCGCGCTTGGCATTATCTCTTTACACCTTTGCATAGCTAGAAGTGATTGTACTGACATTCTGGTAACTAACAGATACATCAGACTTCAAGTTCATTGATCAAGTCAAACTGGTTACATTTCAGTTGTGACACATTTCATGCAACACATTGTGACAGCACTTCAGGTAATAGAATAGAGGTCCAATCGGTCCATTACTAAGGTAACATATCCTCTAAAGCTTTGTAAGCATGTTAAATAGGACTTTTCTCGTGACAAAACAGTTTTGTGAAGAGCAAGGATTTGTGAAGCAAGGCTATGATACGTTCTGAGAGGGATAATATTCTTACGTTTATATTATTTTTATGTTATTGGAAGATTTGTCAAGACTTTTTTCTATGTTAAAAGATAGCTTTTGAATTTGCATCAAGCTTTGCTGGTTTCTTTGGCTTTTCACAATACGGTTTCGTGTTAACAAACCACAAGCTGATCAGATGAAGGTAAAAAAGTAAAATGTGCATATTATCAGCGAAATATCAATGGTCAGTTATGACCAGCTAGGCCTTAGTAGTGAAAAGGCTGTGGCAGTGATTCCAGCTTGACAAGTGATAATCCTGAACTAGCAAAACAAACATAATATGTTGAAATATCAATCAACCTCACTTTCAATAAATAATAAGTAATAATATGATGCATACAAAAGCCTGACTTGTACAAGGATTCATTAGTCTTGCAGTTTCTACTAGTGCCATTAGAAATGCTGAAACTGTATGACAACCTTGAAAATATGTACATGTTCTCTCTTTGCTAAATCCGTTCTCGTTTATTTCATGTCTATACCTGATGTGCCCTTACTTATATAAATATGCACCTACTCTTAGACATACAATGGCCTGCATTACTTTACCCTTTCAAGACGGCATGGTGGCGCACAGCTGTGTCCATACATCATTATGACAAAGGTACTGTCTTCAACGGGTTAAGAACTATACTGACACCGTATTACTACGTCAGTACATAACTGTATATGCAACTACATTTTTGTAGCTCACATGGGAGAGCCCGTCATTTGTATTTTAGACCACATATTCCCACAATGCTCAGTATTGACTGCACCTACATTTAGCTGTGGTGAACCAACTTGTGTACATGTATAATTATCCTTATGTTGAATGTCTTCAACTCTTATGTATACCAGATGCAAGAAAGGTGTCACCACCGCTTGATATGTTGGCTGGTGGCCTATGAATGCTGACTGCATTTTTGTTGAATACTGTATAATGCTTACTGAATGTAAGAACAGTAGCTTTTGGTAGTTGATTATAGTTGTAACAAATCGATACACATAATAGACATGTTTTATATTCAGTTGGTCTCCTATAAAAGACACAGATATATGTATAATAGAGAGATGGCAAGTACTTACGTATGTATGGTATATGTAATAATATCTTACATATTATAAATACCAAATACTGATTTCCACTTGCCCAACAAGACATACTTACACATCATATAACATCCTGTTCATTATAATGTATGCTTATATAAACACAGGCATCATCCTATGAACGAAATGAGAGTATGGCAAGAATAGTAAGTAGCCAATACCCTAGGTATCCATTAGTATCAATGACTTAGAAAGTTGCAAAGAAAACTATGATGTTTTAAATCCCCACTTTACCAGCAATCATCGCTATATGACACTCCCAGAAAGACTCTGATAAGCCAGAGAGCACCCACTAGCTAATCCGAATAAGGGTGCGATGATGCTTCATTAATGTAATTATGCACCTAGACAGCACCGGCAAAATATCTTACTGGTGCAGCATAGTCTATCCACCCTGCACAGAGGCAAATATCAGAGTCACCCAATGTCGCCAATACTACTCTCAGACAAGGGTCAGGCACTGCTGGACTATGATAAATGGGTCAAGGGCCATTCTAGTGAGGGTCAGGCTAGGCTGGACATTCAATAACAGGCTGGACCTTGGCAAACTTGCTTGAAAGTCTGGCCATGCTGGATCCTCATGCCATAGTCTGGCAATGCTGGACTCTTGGGAGAGTCTCTATCAGCCTGCAAGAGTCCAGCATTGCCAGACTATGGCATGAGGATCCAGCATGGCCAGACTTTCAAGCAAGTTTGCCAAGGTCCAGCCTGTTATTGAATGTCCAGCCTAGCCTGACCCTCACTAGAATGGCCCTTGACCCATCTATTATAGTCCAGCAGTGCCTGACCCTTGTTTGAGAGTAGTATTGGCGACATTGGGTGACTCTGATATTTGCCTCTGTGTGTAGTGTCATCATCATACATGAATATAACACTGCTGAGTTACTCACCAGCGCTACATTCATGCATAATGAAGACCAAGGGGAATGGTGCATTTAAGCAATATGCTTCCCATCAAAGCCTCTACTTATACTGGGCCCACTTCCCCTTACCTGTGGCAATAAGCCCAAATCACCACTGCGAGGCTTTCAAATAGCCTTGAGCAGGGCCAGTGTTAAATTGTGGTTTAACTGTACCAGTTGCAGTAAGTCACAATGCTGAAGACAGGAAGTTCTACTGACTCAATTATGTATGCAATATCTATGTTAAATTTCAAAATGAGGTCAAGAACACTGATTTGGGCTTGGTCTGAACTAGATTGAACCCCTTAGACCCTACTTGTCCCTTTCTCCATCTTCCCCATCCCTGCCCTAGCCACCGGCGGTACTCTAGTGTAAAGCACATCTTCATCATCGACATCATCCATAAATGGGAGGTCGTCGGCTGATATGTTAAACGCCCGAGCCTTATCGGGCGTCAGCATAACAGCCAACGTCGGGGGATCGCCCACCTCCTCAAATGGACGTCCTGGTTTCCTAGTGCCCCGCGGGTGCTTTGAGATGCCTCTTGGTGGGGTCCTTGGTGGTGTCATAGCATACTGCGGAGGGGCATCTGGGTTGATTTTAGGGTCATTTCTTGAAGGTGGAAGTCCTGAAGAAATTGTGGAAGCAGGGGCGCCTGGTCTGGTGCCGAGTGGTTGGGAATACTGTGGCTGCTGTTGCTGTGGCTCTATTTGAGGGTCATATGCATAGTTTGGGTAACCCCCCTGAGGTGGGGAATCCCCTTTCTGTCTGGGCTGACCACTTTGTCTTGGAGGAACTTCTTGTTTTGGGTCACCCCTTTGACCAGGATAACCTCTTTGGTCTTTGGGGGGATACCCATTTTTATTTTTCCCTGGATGTCCTCCATAGGGTATTTGCTGTGGATAGCCACCTTGGTTTGGATAACCACCAACATTGTCCGGATAACCTCCATTGGGTGTATACCCCATATTATCACCGGGGTGGCCATAGCCCGGTTGAAAGCCATTACCGACATGGTTCGGACCTTCAGGTTGGTCTTCGTCATTCAGCATGGGTACCCCACCATTAAGATCAATCCCTTTGGAGGGCCTAAACGTGCCAGAATAAGGCTTCCCATTGGACACCTTTGGTCTGAGTGGAAGCCGAGGCTCAGAGTGAGCGGCGAGCGAGCCTATCCCCGTGAGTGGTGCATGGCGAGGTTGGAGATCTCGCCCGAGACCGACTAGACTCGACACACTGGGGGCTCGAACGTCAAAGATGGATGACTTGGGAGTGTGCTGGAAGGCTGGGTTGTCACCGTGAGTGTCGTCTATGTGGGTCCCCAGTCCCTTCTTCTGTCGCTGCGACACCACGCAGCGCCTGCAGACAAACAGCAATGACTTTAGCAGGAGTAACTAACATTTGGATTTTCATTTACACTTGCTGGTTTTTCCTGAGAAACGCATAATACTTGTGACTCATTTGATCTATCTTCGGTCAAAATAATTGGAATTGCCCTCATACTTATAAATAAGCCCCTCAATCAATAGAGGCCATCATTCATCTTTTATGAATTACTGGATAAATATTCATGGAAACCAATTCATTTACTAGCTACAAGATGCCAAGTATATGATAATAGTGATAGCCACTATGAACAGTAGAACGCTGAGATGGCAGACTGGTATAATGTATTATTTCAATTTATAAACAGAGCCTTGACTATAGGGCATTCGATGGTTGTGAAAGTAGGAGTAAGCAGTGTTTTCCGTTTCTCCTCCATTATCTTGATTGATTAATAGTTCACCTACCAGCGAATAATGGCAGCTATGATGAGAGCCACAACAATGACCACAATCACGATGGAGGCTATGATGGCGGGTAGATGTGCGCGCGCATCCCGCACCATGACGCCTGGTGGTCCGGTGGGTGTGACGTCATATCCGGCACCATGTACAATAGGGGGCAGGTCCACGAACCATGTAGGGCCACACTCTACGTTAAGGGGGCGCTCAGCTAGAACATGAAGAACACGAGTTATGCATTTTGTCCATTAAATCCATGTATCTCACGATCTATCACTTTAAAGTGAGCCTGTCCGGTGATCCGGGTGTTTGCACAGGAATTTCCTTAAAATGTTTCACAAAAACAATGCTTGAGTTGTTTCCTTCTACATTGCTACAGTTTTTGAAGACTTTAAGGCAGGAATTATACTTTTTGAGAAATTTGATTTTCATTGAAACATGATCAGTTCAACCTATGGACATATCAAATAAGACGTGAATTGACGTGCTTTGGGATTGGATGTATTAGACTCAACTGTTGCACCTCCATTTCTACAATTTTGAATTATCAAGATGAAGAAGATTCTACCAAACTCGATTTTCGAATATATGCTGCCGTGGTCAATTTTGAAAATTTCAAATAATATAACAATCGATAAATTATAAAACTGAACTATGTTACACATTGGGACTATATAATCTATCCATATTTTGATTCCCAGTTCCGACATTTTGGAAACAATCATGCACATTTATCTGGACATGGAAGGCATATTTAACTATTGCCTATTTGTCTGAGCTGCTCACTCAACTGCTCACCTGAGTATGTGATGTAGAAGCGCTGTCGTACATGGTTTGGGTTGTTTAGGGTCAGGAGGATCCGCTCGTTGGCAGGAACCAGAATATTCAACGAGCGATTGGCTCGAAGCGCCGGACAGATCTGGTAGGGCATCATGAGCAGCACCGGGTCACACATGTCAGAGAAGTCACTCTCCAGGAACAGGCGCAGGGAGAGCAGGGCTGTGTTGTGGGGGGAGGTGAAGTTACATGAGCACTGGTCCGGTGTTTGGAGAGTGGTGGTGTGTTCGGGGTAGTCCTGACTAGCGACTACCCCGTGCGTCGAGGGTTGACTATTGCCGTCCGTGCTGCCACCGCACATATCCATCGGTACCGCCGTGCAGCCTGCAAGGTATACCAACAAATGGTTGTATAAAACTGCTATAAAAGTTAAAAATTGAACCTTTTTTTATCAAGGCTGAGAATTCAGGCTCAAGTTTGACAGGCTCAAGTTTGAATTTGAGACCTTCAAATCAGAGTCTTATGATAGCCTTATCAGACACCATGTACCCAGGTAACATAAGTACATTGGGCCATGATTGGGCCAATATACCACAAAAGAATGGGCCAATATTGGTATTTTGATATTGGCCCACTACTGGTTTGACCGCTGGCCCAGTAATTGCCCATGCTTGGAGAAAGGGATATTGATTTCATGTTTGCCCAATGGTGGGCCAGCATTTCAATGTTTTAACATTATTCCAATGTTAGAAATTAATACATATGTCGGCCCAACATAATTTATATAATATAGGACCACTGCAACAATCACTAATATTGAACAATACTATTTTTATGTGTATAATTGAATATGCAAGTGTACTTAAGACATGACTGTCAAGTATCATCAGTTTAGAAAAGACATTTCTGTCTTTTCAATCCATCTTAATGTCTATCCCAAAGTGGTTAGAAATAATACAAATTGTATCATTATCATTTAGGACTTATCTAACTTCATTACCCACACATGAGGTATCTTAAAGTTACTTTTGACAAATTCTCAGTTGTGTCATGCAGTAAATGGTAAATAGCAAATATTGAATTTCATCCATGAACTTCCTCTGACCTTTAAAGATGTAGAGCACACTTGGGATCACATTTACAACCCAATATGATGAAACTCTTTAGGCAACACTGAATCCCTCTGGTGGAGATTGCAGCCAATATTGGACCAGTGTAGTTAGAATTGATGTCAAGCATGGACCAGCTCTGGACCAGCAGTTAACCCAGCAATGGCCCATTATCAGAATTGCCAAGGGTGGGCCATCATTGTAATTTGTATGTTGAACCAATGTTTGTATTACCTACAATGGGCCATCATTGCTGATTCAAAATGTTTAGACTTTTCTATTAACCTCAGAGTCATGTTTCACAGTCACAATCATTTATCAACCCGGGTGTATCAATTATAAGGAAATGTATATGATGGTATAGTTATAGTGCATGTTAATATTTATATAAACGTAGATGAATTAAGTGAGTCTTGCCCTTAGCAATAGGCTCAGTCTCATGAGTTTGTAACATTTCAAACGTCTTTGACCGGTGGCGTCTTTGACCGGTGGCGTCTTTGACCGGTGCCGTCTTTGACCGGGTATGTGATTAAAATGAAGAAAAAAGTAGTGTATAGTAAAGAAATGGGTAAATTCTTTTGTATAATATGTTATAACACATCATTTCGAGGCATTATTTAAAATTGATATATTTCATATATTTATGTTACTGGCTCAGTCTCATGAGTTTGTAACAGTTGAAACGTCTTTGACCGGCGTCGTCTTTGACCGGTGACGTCTTTGACCTGCTGAAGAAAAAAAGCCCAAAAGGAACCCTTAATATGTGCATTAAAATTATTTTTTTTAATTGGGTAAAACAACCATAGACTGTTTATTACATGAAGAAGTTGAAGCTTAAATTTCTTTACTATATAAGTACTTTTTTCTTCATTTTAATCACATACCCGGTCAAAGACGGCACCGGTCAAAGACGGCACCGGTCAAAGACGGCACCGGTCAAATACGTTTGAAATGTTACAAACTCATGAGACTGAGCCAATATCTAGTCATTGGTCTCACGTAAAACAAAGTAGTTTCATGATTACACACCAGATGGCCCTATAGCATGCTACACAGTAGTATCCGGTCTCGTCTGTTTCCCTAAACTGGTTACAGACTAAACAAGCTAGCATAACTCAGTCAACTATAAACTGAGAAATACAAAATCATATGGGTAATTTTATCTGATTAGAGTTGCAGATAGCCTTTTCTCACAATATTTACTGTCGGGACCAGGTTCTTGGCAACATCTTTAAGTAGTTCCCATCAAATGATATCACAATCAATCCCCATTGTAGAAACATGACTAAAATATGTATAACTTTACCGCAAATGGCAGCAACTAATCTGAAAGGGGGGGGGGTGACTTAAAATATCCAAATCTGAGCATAATTATTGACAATGTCATCGACTAATGCCCTCCCTACTCGTGGCTGAGAATGTCTAATTGGCCTTTGCTGTACAGTTCTGTCATGTTCTAACATACCATAAGCTTTTCCTTTATATCTATAATCAGAATCAGTCCTAATAGTAGCCCTGGTTCTCACACTTGTATGGTGGTGGACAGGGGTGTAGGTATGTCAGGGTGGGGTCCCTGTAGCGTTCATGCCCAGACAAAGGCAGACATGTTTACATACATTTGGTCTCTAGTCGTAGACCCCATACCTAGACATACTAACCGCAAGGCAGCACACTAACACGGTATGAGTGCATCATGTTGACCCATCGAGAGTGTATCAGCCCCGTAGTGTCAGCATGATGCATCAAGCAACCCTGGCAAGGTACTCAGCAGGGCTATATTAATGCTGCATGAAGACAAAGGGGATAGCTCATTGGAGCGGTGTACTGTCCTTAAAGGGTTATAGACACCTCTGACATGCCTGCCTTCATTCATGTCGTGCCTGTAAGATACCATCCTCTGAATCACACAGAGCCCTACACATAGCAACATGTGATACGCTGATACATAGACAAAGGCCAACGATTGTCTAAACTGACAGATTCTTCACGAGCAATGTCAGAAATGGAACAACATCATCCCAACCTGAAATCAGCTGTTTCAAAAAAAACCGTATGAATGCCTGAAGGTTAAAACATATGAGGTAAACATGTTCAGTGAAAGCAACCTCTCACAGAAAAGGTAAGGGGGTCAACTGTGTCTCCCACGTGGCTCTGGTAAAATGGAGTATCAAACTGCTAATGGCTCTGCTTATCAGAAGGGTCAACTTGAGTTGACACTGATAGTGCAGAGTCAACTCAAGTTGACCTTTCATTTAAACAGAGTCATTAGCAGTTTGCCTTTTTTGACAATATTACCAGAGGTACCTGGGAGACACAGCTGACACCTTTAGTTGTGTATGTGCTGTTGGATACCAAACAGTGCAAATTTACAGCTGCCTGAAGTCCTATTTTACCTTTATACACCAGGTGACACATTGGGCACAGAGTCCCCAACCTAGTCACCTGAATTGGTGGATATCGGCTGGACTATAATATATCATTAGGGCAGAAGGCCGTCCACCACCCCCCTGACACACACAGACAATACTATTGATGTCCGGGCTATGGGCGGTGCCATCATCCATATTTATGTTTGTCCCCACTCAATGTTTCAGTACCTAACAGCTATGACAGCCATCCATTGAGTGCCTTTATGTGGGTGGTATCGACTATCATATTGGGGATTCCTGGAAACAGATGATGCCATATTGTTTCAACAAAGGTCATTGTTTCTACAAATTTCAATTATAAAGTCAATGTGTCACTGGAGTTGCTAAAATATAAGGCTTTCAACTTGGCTATTGGAGCTTGTATTGAATGTGTTTCATGAGCATGGCAATTGCAAATAGGAAATGATGATCTCGTTTAAGGGCGGTTTTGTACATTTAATTATCAAATTACTGTTATAAAAGCCATTCATTTCAATCTAGGCATGAGCGTTTTTCTGCCACGATCATTCAATAGTTTTTTTTATGACAATCCAAATGTCATCGTAGTGTTTCAAAGGCAAAGGTCTATTGTTTATATTTAGCCTTTTATTTCCTCCCATTTTTGACAAAGAATCCTCAGAACAAATACCTGAATGGAAATTTCAAAATAAAAAGGAATAACATTACTGCCATAAGGCGTGACATGCAATAACACTACCGCGCCATCAGAGACCAACTGAACTTAGGAATTTACAAAAACATAACGGATAATAACATGACATGCAAGTCAGGGTTTTTGATGGTTATGATACATATGCTATTGACGTGACTTCCTATACGTGAAATTGATTGGGATCTGGCTCGTTTTAGTGCAGAGGAAGCTTGAAATGGCCACATGCACTGCTAAGTTAAAGTAGCCATTAATGATTGATAGCCTGTGGGCGTGGTGCTCTACTATGTAGGTTAGGTGTGGGCATGTTGGGGAGCTGCGAAGTCACTGATCCATGTTGAACTCAATGCACAGCATCGGTGAGCAATAGTCCAGCAAACTAGCGTGAACTTGGCCATGTCATGGGTATAGCTGGGTTGACTTGCGTACACCCAAGGTAGGCGCAATCATTGTTGGATGGCTTTGTTGAACACTTGTTTGTGATGGAAATTATTGGGTTTTCAATTAGCTGTGGGCTTGTGCACAGCTAATTACAATTCCGTTAGCCTTTAGAATTGATATGATGATGATCTCCCTTTTTGGTTTGAAAAATACTTTTATTGTCTTAGACAATGATATAAAGTGATGACAGACAATCTTCAGATCCCTTTGAAAAATACCATTTATAACCAAGTTTCATGCCGTATTGACATGCTTCAATAACAATCAAGTTATATCAGATGATCTGATGAGGTGTACAATTGGTGATCGTTTCCAGTGTACTTCTATTCTAAAGAGGTACTTCCTAAATAACAAATAATTAGGAAAAGCTATTATTATGAGAACGATACAATTAGATCTCTTTGAGAGGCTACAGAGAGTCATTGGTCATATCAATGGGCCCACAACTGGACACAATCTATATGTTTTTGTTTGACCTTATTGGATCCAGTCAGTCAGGTGGTGTGCGTTTATCTAACATAAATGATCTGTCAAGCAGAGACACACAGATCGATAGAATGGCTTTTTAGATCAAATGTACTGTGTTTATACTAATTAATCCACAGCGCATAAAACTGCCATGTGTACAGATTAGCAGTGGACCATTTTATAGATTTATCTCTAATCTAGGATGGTTTTCTTTTGTTATACCCAGTGCATACAGCTCTTTTACATAATTCATGTAAATAGCATGTGGGGGTGTCAGCAATATCAACAGTAGATTTGCCTTATGAGCTACATGATAGAGCTAGCTAATAGACATGTATGGGTGTCCAGTTGTTGATGAATTGATCAGTTATAGGACAGAAATCAACCAATGAATCCATTCACTGTATAACCATCAAACTGGGGGGGGGGGGGGGGACTAAATAAAAATAGTATAACAAAAGATTTTTAAAATTAAAAAATGAAGTGCAGATAACTGATACCTAGGCTACACAATGGAGCCACCAATTAGACACACATCTGGTGTCAATGTATGACGTCATTGAATCCATATCGAGGACAAAATCAATATGAACAGATTCGATACTGATCACTGGTATCATAATGGAAATTGAAAAATAGAGTACATGCATGAAAAAAGTTTAAAACTATAAAAAAAAACGTTAACTATAAGAATAGGTCCTAGTATTAATATCTGTAGGCATGGAGTTTATAATATACCGGATAGGTAATATTGCCTTGCTATATACTTTCTCATAGAAAACCATTATTGAAATTCATATATTGCCCATAACGCCACACTGCTTGAGATATAGTTAAAGCTGATACACATACATCCACACAAAAAGGTAAAGAGATAATGTAGGAAATTATTTCTGAAATAAGTACGATGAAAAAATACCCCCCCCCCCCCCGTTAACAATTAGCCCATATATTTCCATTGTTATGTGGCGCCATAATAGTACAACAATGTTGCGTAGATATATTGTGCAGCGTCATATTGAATCATTCTAGAGAAGATGATCAATCTACCAGTCCCCTTGGCTTCATTAAAATGAAAAAGTTGGATAAAAAGCTGTAAAACTTGACGGCAGACAGGCCCTACAGTATAACGTCATTATGGATATGGAGCTGGGTTGGGGGAGGTCACATTACACAGAGTACCTGTGTACCCTGGTGTCTGCTGCCGTAATTAATTAGAAACAATGGGTAAGTAGTCCCCCTGCATTGATGGGGGGGGGGTGGAGGATGAGGGGGGATGGCGGTGTTGGGGATGGGGCTGGAGCCTAGAGCATTGTCGTTTATGTATAGGCGTAACAATGGCTTATACATGTGGAGAGGACTTCACTGCAGCGATGTGATGGCGTCGAAAGACTTGAGGGGGCCAGTTGTATCTGTCTGTGATAACTGACCTCATACTATATATACATGACTGTAGATTATCTAAACTGTTTTACCTTCACACACTGTTCTTTTTTTAAACTTTGCATACCCATGAAGATACATAAAAATATTCACCGAGAATGACTCCATGAGGACCATCTCCACACACCTTCATACAGAATTTGGGGGCTGTGTTTAAACTTTTAAGAAGAGCATGATACCTTATTGCATAATTCCCTTGGTCGGCATGATGCACCAATACAGCATCGGCGAGTTACTCACCAGGGCTGCATTGGTGCATCATGACGACGAATGTCACCTTTCAGCGACATCCATCCTTAAAGGTTTAATGTTATTTGTCCGCACATAATCATGAAGAACAGTGAGTGCACTACATGATCGTGAACCTGTGTCTACATATGTTCGGCTATCCTGTAAACAATGCAAATGGTCCTGGCACTGTCCCTAGGTTAACCATTTAAGGACAGATTTTTTTCGTATTGAACTCCATATTGTGGACATGGTCATACAACATCGGCGAGTAAGCTACCGGAGCTGCATTCATGCATCGTGCGCACCCATTGGCGTTGATAGACTCCTAAAGGGTCGGTATGGTATATACGTATACAGTGCAGGCGAGTTATTTACCAGCGCATCATCGATGCATCATGATGACAAATGAACATGCTGAGGCATCGTGTCATCCTTATAGAGTTAACGTACTGGTGGAAGCCATTCCCTTTTAGCCTAGATTTCAGACAAATGTTCTGTGTCCGAATTGTCGAATTGGCCATCACCAGGGTGTTTCTAGGTATAGCTCAAAGAACCTGTGCATGTCTATAGAATTGATGTAACTGGGCTAACCCTACAGATGGCATCAATAGACTGACTAGCAGGGGAGCCATGGACACTAGCCAGCCCTTGAGTTAAGGTCATTCAGTTTCCACATGCAACCGAAGTTTGCTTGCAGAGCTTTAATCTGGCCCTCCTATATCCTTCCACAGGAAGGCCCAGCCAAGTCCTATGACCCAACCTTGGAATTTTGCTGGTTTTGGACAATGCCCTTCTGGGACAAACAAGTAGGAACCAAAGTATGGTTGGATATCTCTAGGACTTCTCCCAGTATACTTCCCAAATATTTGTCGCTGATCCCTAAAGGAGAGAAGTGTGCTTTAGTCCTACCATCTATGTCTAACCAGTATGAATAAACTAGTATGAAGTTGCTGGTGCCATGTCTAACAGATACAGTCATGACCAAAGACTACGGTGGGATGCCTAGGGCCTTTAGTCCCACGTGTGAAGGTGGCAAGCTAGGGCCTTTTAGTGGAATTACCCATCAGCCCCTTGCTTGATCACATGACCTCAGCCATTGGGGATTTCCTCTCTGGCCTCCCAGCCGGAACCGGAAGTGCTAAAAACACATGTAAGTGAGGGTGTCTGGGATAGCTGATGTATGACTATATACTATGCTAATTGTTTTTTCTCACGATTCTTCTGTCTCGCACCTTCAGAATCGTTTCTACGAACACACATTTTTCTAAAACTATAAATATTCCAATACTCAGCTAGCAGTATACTGTAAAAAGTAGTTTTTCCCTTATGGGATGCCCATCTAGGCCCCCAAGCTATTTGTCCACAACTGTGACTATGGGGCAGGCCCAACTGAAACCCACCTTGACAAAACACCTCAGAAAAGTTTCAGGAAAGAAACCTGTATCCCAAATTAACTCCCTCAAATCAACTTTCCTCTGAGATGTTTTGGACCAGGGCCCCAACACGTTCCGCCGCCCTTGAATCAAAGTGACTCTCAATAAATGCATGCTAAATGTTATCTTTAGAATGAAAGATTGTATAGTATTTCAGTTTGGAAAGTGGAGACAAACACCCATGGCTTTTTGAAGGTCAGGGCGATTACCTGCTCCTGCAAACAACGAGCATTTGGCCCTTTGAGGGCGGCATACTTGTCAGAACAATGTATGATGCATAAATACTGCACCAGTACTGCATCCATACATCAGTCCGACCTTATGAAGTTGATACACGAAGCATGATGCACGGATGCAGCATTGGCCAGTTATTACTATGGTATCCAGTTATTGGCCGACCTGCATTGGTGCATCATGACCACAGCATGGATCATTGGTGCATCATGCTGTCCATAAAGGGCGAAGAACACTTCCGCCCTGGTACATTAGGAATGTATACATGTGTACCTAGGTTCAAAGACACTTTCGATAAAGTTTGCACTTTCCGAGGGCGAATCGATGATCCTGTACAATCAATAAGACCATGCCGTGTATAGTATGGCTGTCAGGGCTTGCGTAGCCAGATTTAACGTTTTATCCGGTTGCTCCCTATATGTGAAGTTCTCGTGAATTTCATTTTATATGAATATATATATATCTAAAGTGGAAGCAGCGGTGGTCTGGTATATATATAATATGAGTATTTAATAGGTGTTGTAGAGTGTCGTATATAATCCAGGATTTGAAACGCATCAACCCCATTGCGTGCAGATAATTATAGCATAGCAAAACATTACTGTCACGCAGAGGTGTTTCTGTGGGAACATCCTTGTACACTTTAGGAGGGAGACATGGGCGGGGGAAAGGCACAGGGCAACAATAACAAGGAAGGGAGGTGGTAGAAAGGAAGAGAAAACTGTGGCAGGGGAAGAAGGGAGGGAAGGAAGGGAATGAAGATCAGTAACAGGAACACAAAAGAAAATGTATGACACAAACAGGGTCTGGCCCTATGTTACTGCAAGGAAAATAGATTGATTAACAACAACAACAACAACAACAACTCCCCTCCCGCTCTGTCACCACATTAGGCTGGTTGAGGGTGAGAAAATTTCACCAAGAAAGTGTACCCAGTAACAGGAAGACAGGTAGACAGGTAAGGAGGGATAAAGATGGTAGGGAGGAGGGAGAGGAGAGATTAGGAAGACAGTCATGATGGAGAGAGGCAGATGGGAGATGTGGTGGGAGGGAGGGTAGAAATAAGGGAGTGAGAAAGGAAGGAATGTATGGAGGGAGGCAGAGGAGAATATATTCAGTTGAGAATGGTGGGGTGCAAAGAGGTAGGCAGGGAGAGATATAGGGGCAGCAATGGGGCGGGCAGAGAGAAGAGCAGACAGGAAACAATGCATGCAGGAAGCAAACGGAACGAGATCACAATGAAGGAAGAGCCAGAGGTGGTAAGAAGGGTGTGGGGTGCGGCCTGAGGTTGTCTGGTGCATGTTACAGGTACAGGAGGGGTGGGTCCGGGTACCTGGTATAGGGGGCTTTATTATGTATGAAGTAGTGGGAATCCCGCCTCCAGGGTCCTCACAACCTTACACCTCCCGACACACCTCTCATCATGCAAGACTGGTAATCCCACCACCGAAATCACTGAGACCAAGTATAATCTTAACGAAGTGCATGTAAAACTATCATCAAATTGTTTAACCCTTTATCTCTTTAAGGACGGCATAATTCATTACTGCATCATGCCCCTGGTCGTCATGATGCATGAATGCAGTCCTGGCGAGTAACTCACCAGTGCTGCATTCAAGCATCATGCCGACTATAGCTATGGGGTTCAGACACTCCTGAAAGGTTGGCATGATGCATCGATGCAGCACCGGTAAGTTACTTGCCAGGGCATGCATTGGATCATCATGATGGCAAATGTCATCTCTTAGCGACATCCGTCCTTAAAGGGTTACGGACAACATAGAGAATTAATACTCGCTAGGACAAAGTCCCATTCTAAGACCCATGTCATATTTAGCCCATTCTGCTCTCACTAGATTTATACCTCCGCCATGTAAGGGTCTTACCCCTCCTGTCAGAGGTGCTAGCCTGGAGTATAAAGGTCTAGCTACCTCAATAACCTCCCTCCATAATTCCCATGGCATACACTTATTATATGTCATAGGCTAGCCTGTTTTACTATGTGAACCAAATGATAATTAGATAAATAAATAAATAAATAAATAAATATATATATATATATATATTTATAGTGGCTAGTGGCCTATGTATTAATACTGAAAAAACCCAAATTGTAATTTTTAATGACAATAACAGTTCAGACACCCCCTCAATAACCATGGGCGGACATACGCTCACCGTTGTAAATGAATGTGAATACCTTGGAGTCACAATAGACAATAAATTAAATTTCAATAGAACTGTTAATAGTACAATAAGCACTGCCTGTCTACGCCTGTACCTGTTGGGTAAAATAAGAAAATCGCTAAGCCTAGCAACCTGCTGTCTAATATACAAACAGACAATCCTCCCTGTTATTGATTACTGCTCGTTCATCTATAATGGTCTTACAACAGCAAATACCAAAAAATTGCAGCATGTCCAAAACAGATGCCTTCGCACCTGTCTAATAACCAACAGAAGATACCCAGTGGTGTCTCTCCATGAGGAATGTAAAGTCGAATATCTAGATGTTAGATTCGACATGCAACTACTCACCTTAATGCATAAGTTCCTATACTCAGGGGAACATTTGCACGAGGAAAAAGGTCTTATACTCAGGAGACCCAGAGTAGAAGGTATGTTAACAAGGACTGCAGGCACTGCAGAACTTGTTTACCCACCTGACATCAAGCTAAGCTACCGAAAAAGCCCTCTATATCGTGGGATAGACCTGTGGAATAAACTTCCACCGGTATGTCGCCTAGATAAAAACAGGGAGAGCTTTAAGCAAAAAGCCAGAATTACTGTAAACGCGCTGTGTAAGGCCAAAAGGCAAAAATATTGCCCAGTGTAAAAGACCACATGAGGGCTGTAAGACTCGATATACCGACATGTATTTAAAATAACGGCTCCTTTGCGGGCGTATCATGCAGTCAATGTACATACTCTGTAGATATTGCCAACTGGGACCACTGTAACACACTACTACAGAGGCCCGGCAAATTAATCCATTTCAATTAGAGGCCCTAGCCTGAACCCTAGAATCCCAACGAAGCGCTAGTGGAGTGCAAATCCACACATGTATGTTCGCTGTATGTTGGTGTCAACTGATCATAGTAAAATATTATAATATATTGTGTATTTAGAAAGCTCACACTCCACTAATGATGAGATTGCTAATATTGAGTTGAAACTGTTCTATGTTGCCCCCTAAGTGGGTTATGGAATATGCCGTATTGTATTATGATAACACAATGTATCGTTATACTACGTCATGTTCTTTGAATAATGACGTTATTTAGAAAATCATCTGATGAATAAATATACGTTTACAATTCAAAAAAAAAAGTGTAGCCGCACAATGAGTTATACTGTAAATCTACAGCATAAATCATTGTGCAGCTACACTAACTTCTGACAGTGTGGTATTGAAATACATAAATGTGCCTGGACTAGAATTACTGCAGGTCTCATATAAATTAAATAGAGTCACTCTAGTAGCTATACATACCCCATTCACTACTGGTAATGAATGTACCACTATGCACATTATTCTCCACACATATTTACCGAATAGCCTCTATAACAACAGAAAACTTACAAATAATGTGCAATTCTCTGATATAATTCACGTTAATTTCTACAATGCCTCTATGATGTATGCGATAAGGTAGACATTGAAACTAATTCTATTTACTAGCTTCCATCAATTCCCCTTTGAATTCCGCCCTCCAACAATTTATCTTTTCTAATCTAGAAACATGTGAGCATCCACCTCGAAAGGAACTTCTTTTTAAAGATAAATTAAATGAAAAGCCTGAATAGACTAGTATACCTCTAGCATGACTGCATATGGATGTAGTTTAAATATGCCTCTATCCTATTAATGCTAAGCCATTGTAGTATGGTTCTAGGGCAGAATATGAGACAACCACTACAAACACATGAGATTGGGCTGTAAATCACATATTATACACTTTATAGGGGTCGGCTACAGTGAACTGAGCTGCTCTATCTGAATAAAATGGTCCTCAAATTCAGGAAGATGTAGACTGCTTAAGAGGTATGCACATTGGTCCCCATGTAATCCAGTAATGTTAGTCCGACCGGTTGCAATGTTCGACTGGAAGGGCACTAGTGCCACTAGCAATGTGCAAGTGATAGGATCAGTTTTACAGGATGGATTATTCAATTCGTTAATGGTAATTGGGCAAGAATGAAAGTGGTTTGAGGTTAGTTTGGGGGCTGTGCGATGGGATGGTGAGTGTGTGTGGGGGGGGGGGGGAGGGGTGGAGTAGTTGATCAATATAAGATCAATGAGGACTAAGTAGCACTAGGAGGGGGACACAGGTGGGGCTCCATGCAGCCCCGCCTCTACGGCACCCTCAGGGCCTCATAGTGCTTTAACTCATCATGCCCTTTGCCGTCATGATGCATGAATGCAGCATTGGCCAGCTGTTGATGAGGAAATCACCAGTGCTGAATTTATGCATCATGACGACCCTGTGGGTATGTATTAACCCCATAGGGTCGGCATGATGCTTGAACGCAGCACTGGTGAATTATTTGCCAGTATTGCATTCATATATGTCGACAAAGGGCATATTGCATTGAAGCAAGCATTATGTGGCCCTTCAAGGGATAATGCTAATATAGCCTGTAGGCACTTCCCTGTATACACCAGATCTATATCATCCTTAATGTATGATGTGTGGCGTGTTATGTATGTATACTACACACTTAGACTAATACTAGACATCAGGTGACATCAGAGATATCTGTGGGTGATAGCTCATGGTTTTCAAAATACAGGTGTAGTTCATTTTAAAAATGTGTATTAGTTTAACGATAGAAATAGATTAATCTGCAAGACTAGGGATGTGGAGATGTATATGTTTTGATCTTCCTCTTTTGATGAGCCCAACGTTCAGGTTCAAATAGCATGAGCCACAACCTTGTGCCAACCCTGCTGGTCATACAATCCACAGCGTTAGATCTAGACAGTGCTCTAGCACAATGTTGTCTATTGGCACCGACAGCTCCCAACTGCCCAGTGGGTCATGCGTTCAATGGAAAGAAACATATTACAGTCCTTTAACATCACACAAGGCATTGCAATGGTCTTTGTAGCCAAACAAATCTTCTGAAATTCCTATACAATATGCCTTATTATGGATTATGAGTGAGTTGAACCCTAGATGGTGTAGGTGTGATTGTGCACCCTTAGAAGGTGCCCTAAGTACATGGAGGAATGCAGGTCCCTTATATACATGTGTACAGCAATGTACAAAGGGTATTGTCCAGTCATGCTACTTATACTAGGTCTCCCAACTGTTCGCAAAGCCAACGTACTGCCAAAGGTGATGTCTACTAGATACATTTCCTCTAGGTTGTTATAAAAGCTGGGTTCATATATGATGACCTTAAACAATATTTAGGATGGCATGACAGGAAAGCATCCCTAGACCCCAAGAACGGGCCCCTGTACACACCGCCCTTGTAACATAGGAAAAGTACCACAGACCCTGCTCGTACCCCTATCCCATAAGCTCCTGTTACCACCCTTTCTGGATCCTGCGTATTCACCCTATATCCCATAGGTGAAGGTATGAGCCCTTTGAGGTGTCCTAAGTATATGGAGGCATGCAGGTTCTTAATGTACATAGATAGAGGGTTGTTGAATGCCACAGAGGCTACATTCTTTCCACGCCATTTAAACTAAATCTCTTTGATGTTGGCAATGCCAGCATAAAGATGCTGTCCTATGATAGACAGGCAGAGGAGGGAGAGGAATAAAAAAATTCTTTACACCATAACTCAGTGGCCATGTTAAGCAAGACCAGATCTATAAAAAGAGGAAACTGCCCCCTCTGCACTTCAAGTCAAGGGTACATGTATATTGCTCACAATATGTGTAGACATCGTATCATCCATGGCAACATTGTTAGTATTGGCTCGATTAATGGCACCGATCTTCTGATAAATGGAAGAGGATATTTGGTCACACTAGAGCACTATCTTTCCTAAGCCTTGACTGTGGGTGTTTACCAAGCAGTATATGTGCAATAACTACACCCATATCTCTCAGGAATTGGACTAGCCAAGTATTCAGAGGTGGACTTTAGTAGATGTATGATAGCCTAACGACCATGACAATGGCACCTATTGTGGTCAATCATCACATGTAAGAACCATGCCAAGGGAACCGCGCCATACTGGCCTCGTTAGGAGTGCCCATGTTTAAAACAACAGGGGAAGGTGGTGGTGAGATTTATTAGACTCCCCCCCCCCGAGGGGTCGACTCTTTTTTAAGCCCCCCCCCCGGCGGGCCAAAAGTCCAGGTGCAAATGTACCATGTGGAGCATAGTAACACACTGGGTGTGATTTAGTTGAAAACAGGTAAAATAACCTATCCCCTCCAGAGGGGTTGGATCCCCCCCCCCGACCCGATCAAGGGGTCGAAACCCCCTCCCACCCCCCACCCCTTCCACCCCCCCCCCCAAAAAAAAAAAATGAAAAAAAAGCAACCACCCCCTGCTGTTGAAAAATGAGCACTCCCGTACAAAGTATATAGCTCTGCGACTTTGGCCAACGCCCTGACGAAACCCACGCCAAGGCAATCTTAAGGTACTACATCGTTATGCATGGAAAATCTGCCTCTATGTCTAACCTTGTTAAATTATCTTATCGCGTTAAACTGAAGGGTCTGCATGTTCCTACTTTTTCCTTTCACCATTCCCCTAAAACAATGCCAGTCGAATTCATTTGCTAATGCACAGTTAATTTGCCCAAAGCATTAAGAATTGGCCCGCTATTGCCAAATTGCCCTTGGAACACCTGTTCTCAGTGTTTCAGTGCTACACAACAATTTGACACATATCAATCAAAGTGCATTATCCAGTGCTTAAGCTCGTGTAGTCTGTCTTTCTTGGCAAGATGATGTAGCCAATTTGCCCAGCCATATTGACCAAATCATCGATTAGCATTGAACCTTCACACTGTAAAAAAAATGTCGTCAAAATGACGTTGAATCACCAGCAACTTTTGGGACATTACTTTCAACGTTTTGTTAACGGTGACGGTCACCGTTAATTTTACGCAGAATCACTGTTCATTTTACGTAGAATCACCGTTAATAGATTCAGAGTATTCAAATATACAGAGAATATTCTATAAGCCTCACAGGGAGTGTGATTCTGGTGACTTTAGTTACTGTTGTATACATCTAAAAACTTATGGATAAGCCATACTTTGACTTTGTTCTTATCCTATATGCCACACTGGTGATCTGACTTGCATACTAGCCCTGGCCTATACAAGAGGTTTTCCTCTATAGGATTGATACAAGGCATAGTTTCCAGAAGTGAGGATATATGCATAGTATGTTACCACAAAATAGGTGTATAGATCCAGACAGCTACTTTCTTCTGGACATTATCAAGTGATCATGGTATTTTGTCAAACCTATCACAAGATTGAATTGTTAAATTGTCAAACATATAGATTAATTCAAATTTACCATTAGTTCAACATGTATACTCCACTTCAAGGGCTCACACTCTCCAGAAAAATCTTCTTACAAACCAGGCCACCTATCTATGGCAAGATCCACTATATGTGGCTCCCTCTGGGATTTGACATTAGAGACTGAATTAACGTTAAATTATTGTAATCCAAACCAGGTTAGCATTTAACAAGTAAGGATCCACTGTGAAATGGCTGATATTTACGATGCTTTATTGTATTCCAAATAACGGTGAATCAGCGTTAAATTTTACAGAGTGAATCTGTAAAAAGTACATCTATTTTTTACAGTGCAGCCTTGGGTCACCTGTCATATATTTGCTAACATATTAATATGCTATCCTACTGAAGAACATCAATAAATGCCTAGACATATATAATGATTTACCCATTGATTAATCCATGTGCTTACACTTACTAATGTACTTATGTCCATAGTATGTCTCCTGCATTTTGCCTCTATAGTTTAAAGTTGCTGTACAAATTAAACTTTGCTTGCGGTTGAGTATCCCAAAGCTTACATCTTAAGTTGATACAAACAAATACTATGTGAAATAGTGCCTGATATAATATCCTACAAATAGTAAATGCGGTTAGAAGTATCTGTGTTTAGTTATAGACTCCCATCAAATGATCAGTTTTAGAAAAAAAAATTACATGGATTTAGTATTTCATTAAATACATGAAATGAGTGCCCACAAAATCTGAGCAGGAGGCAGGTTCTTTGTCTACAGTCCCAACTGTCCACAGTTCCCCCATACACAAATAAAATGCCTCTTCAGGTTAAGCGTGTGGCAGACTTAGTTATGTTACCAAACACTCCAGATCAATGAATTAGTACAAACTGCAGATCAACTAAGGCCA
Source organism: Harmothoe impar (assembly GCA_947462335.1). Lineage (NCBI taxonomy): Eukaryota > Metazoa > Annelida > Polychaeta > Phyllodocida > Polynoidae > Harmothoe > Harmothoe impar. The sequence goes on along the minus strand of OX381708.1, from coordinate 70,215,677 downwards.
TGTGGGCAGGCATGTAGCTGCCTGTCTTATTTAACCATTTAATGGATGCATAGTGTTTTAGTGCATTATGCCCTTTGTCGCCCTTTTACCAACCGTAGGGGTTCATAAAACCCTAGAAGGATGGACATACACAGTAAATAGTTAGTGTGCGTACACAATAAAATCTACTGTAGATTCACAGTATAATCTACTGTAGAATGGATTTACAGTAGAATATACTGTAGATTTACAGTAGATTCTATTGTTTATCTACAATCAACTGTACACTTACTGTAGAATCTACTGTACACCTACAAAAATGGCAACCAACTTTTACAGTGTAATACATGAATGAAGCCCTGGCGCGTTGCTTATCAGATATGCATTCATGCATTATGATGATAACTGACAAAGCATGCACATTAGAGCACTATGCGGCCCTTAAACCCCCAGCTCCCATATAAATAGCATTCAGCTTGGGTATATGCAAATGACCTGTCAGACCATGGTTTGTCAGAGGGAGGTGACATATTTGTGTATTGACTAGAACATAGCTACTTACCACCTCTATATTTTGTCATGGTAACTTATGAATGTTTCCCAGAGCAAGCTATACCAAAATAATTTTACACATGGCAATTGAATCAGTAGAATAATGGGATACAATTCCAAGTGTATGTGCTGAGTGGGTGGTTGGAGCTATGTGATTGGCAGGTACCCTGTGTTGTTTGTGTATACCTGGGGCACAGAAAGCATGGGGCTGAGGTCTGAGTACACCTCACAGGCCAGGACCCACACCTGGGCAAGCCTTATGACCTGTAAGTTACTGGTGTGGTCACTGTACAGGTCTGCCCTCTGTGGAGAATTATGGCACTAAAGACCTTACTTCAGTACTGGGTGCCTGACCTAATTTGTGTAGGACCTCCCCTCCCACTGCCCCACTGTGGCTACTTACACACAGCACCTGTCCGTCACCTTACAAGCCACTCCCCTGGACCTTACTGGACGTGCAGTAAGATCTGCGGGTTTAACAGGTTAATCCGAATCTGTTTGGATCAGGCCTGTGTGTGGTGAGTAGTATCGTGCAGTACAAGGGGATTTATGTGTGTCATTGTAGCTGAGGTGGGAGGTGGAGGGGAATGACCTGGAGTAAAGGTATTGTGGAACATAGTGCTTAATTCACTATACCCTTTTGCAGTGAATATAAGACCCAAGTGCTGCATTCATCCTTGATGCTGAGTCTACAGATTTGATATACCGCATTTGCCACAGCTGCATTGGTGCATCATGACGACAAATGAACATAATCTTATCCGTGAAGGGATAAACCCTGCTCTGGTTATAGTGGTATGGATAGGGTATCAAGCCTGTGGCGTTTATGATGTATATGTCTCACAATCCTCTGACAACCATACTGCCCCTTCCCTATATAACTCAACCAACTCCCTCTAATATGGCCACATTGGTGGGGTGGCTGCATTAGAGGGATTCAATTTCTATACATTCTAGTTTGTTATAAGACCATGAATAGGGTGGCCGGAGGCTCTAGCTGGTCGCTCAATCTATATCTGATCCTATGTTAAGTGACCCTTTTATGATGGCCTCTCATTTTGGCTAGGGAGCAGATGGAGACCTCTAGTAACTTGGTATCAAGAGATCTTGAATGGATCCTTCATACATGAGCTGGAATAAGCATCATAAATTGTATTACATAATGTAATTTAAGAGCAATCTTGACAGACCTTCAGATTTTGAGTCTGTCTTGAGCTGTATAACTGGGTGACCTCTTGAACCTATCCTCTGGGAGAATTGACACTGTTTGATGGAAAATCCATGTATCAACGAAATTCTTTTTTTGTTTGAAGTATATTGTATGCAGGCATGTCATGGGAGGTCCTATAGTTACTTGCGACAATTATATCTTACATAGATAAGCCTCCTAAAATTATGTATTTTTAGCTCAATTATTTTTCTAGAACTTCTTAATTGGTAGATCACGGTAGACTACTGAAAATAGAGCTAAATGAGGTGAAAATGATCCATTTGGAATGGAAATGATACAACCTACCACCTGCCAGCCTCAGGACATCTCCTGGGGGTCATATTGGGGTCTGAGACCCCAATCTCAAGCATTTACATCATATATGGGTCGGATCGAAAAAAGATGCTGATCTGGGTTTTGGGGGATTTTCTGCTTTGCAAGAGCCACAGAATAAAAATACATTCACCAGTATGGTCTTTGTTGGTTTTTCATAAGAGGGCATACTCTAGGCTTTCAGAAAAAATTATAATTTTGCATATACAATGATTTTTTGCTGATTTATGAGCCTCCAAAGTTGAAAAATGGCTAAAATCCATGTTTCTTAGCTAATTATCCATGTTTAACAAGGCCCTCATGTCAACTGACACATCAAAAACTATCACTAAACAGCATTTCCTAGTAGCTATATATGTTATGTGAACAAATCAGCTCATTAAACTTTCATATCCCAAGCAAATTTGTCAACAGTGACCTTCAAATGTAGCAACTACATGTTTCGGAGGCGTCTGTGACGTTAATAAAAGGGCCTATATCTTTATTAATAGTATTCACTAAATATCCTTACTACCAGCAATCTAGAGCCTCCCAATGGGTGAGCTCATGGTAAAAAAAGATTTGAGCCACGCCCACTTTTACTCTCCCTTATGGGCAATATAGTGTATTGGAACTCGAGTTATCGTCACAGATGCCTCCAAGCATTATAGCCTTTCCAGCGTTTAATTATGTTTTTATATATATTTCTTGTACCCTGTGTACTCTATTGGGTTGTATTTGAGGATCCTCAACAGAATTTGATTCGATATGTACCGAACAGGCACCGCGGGAGGGGTATTTATACTTTGCGGAGGCGTCTATGACGTTAACCCAAAATTTGGCGTGGGAACGAGGTCAGCATTCCTGTTACCCACCGGAAGTGGCGCACATCCGGGTACTGTTTCGGCGAGCAAAGAAGCGTCTGATCTTGCTGGAGCAACTCCCAAACCAACAATTCAGAGTTCTTTTTCAGCTATTTCCACCGAGAAAGGTAAGGGATCGGACTAAAATATGTTATATTTTGATTCATTTTGCACCAAGGCCCGCGCTGATACATTTATTTTCGTTTAGAACGGTCCATTTTAGGTAGACTTGATCGTTTATTTTCGTTCGAGTGCTCGCTTATTAATGTCATGGATGCCGCCATGTTAGTTTTTGCAATTTCTAAACGGTGCACCCTCGGCGGAGGCGTCTGTGACGTTAATGCGGGCTCGGCGAAAAATCATTCTGGCTATCGTTCTATCTTTCCTTGAGGGTACATATCAACTTGATTCAATAGAATAGTTGTTCCTCTATGCCTCTATGCAGTTAAGTAGCAATCCCATGTATCTAAGGCTATGTTTCATGCCTTTTAAAAAAATATTTTTGAAATTTTTTGGATTTTCAGTCAGAAAATGGCTCAGTCTCATGAGTTTGTAACATTTCAAACGTCTTTGACCGGAGCCGTCTTTGACCGGAGCCGTCTTTGACCGGAGCCGTCTTTGACCGGGTATGTGATTAAAATGAAGAAAAAAGTAGTGTATAGTAAAGAAATGGGTAAATATTTTGTATAATATGTTATAAAACATCATTTTGAGGCATTATCTAAAATTGATATATTTCATATATTTATGTTACTGGCTCAGTCTCATGAGTTTGTAACAGTTGAAACGTCTTTGACCGGCGTCGTCTTTGACCGGTGACGTCTTTGACCTGCTGAAGAAAAAAAGCCCAAAAGGGACCCTTAATATGTGCATTAAAATATATATTTTTTAATTGGGTAAAACAACCATAGACTGTTTATTACATGAAGAAGTTGAAGCTTAAATTTCTTTACTATATACTACTTTTTTCTTCATTTTAATCACATACCCGGTCAAAGACGGCTCCGGTCAAAGACGGCTCCGGTCAAAGACGGCACCGGTCAAAGACGTTTGAAATGTTACAAACTCATGAGACTGAGCCAAATGCACTCTCACTCAGCTGAAAGCAATCTGAACTTAATATATTATGGTTAATTCTCTTCCTACTAAGTCCCCTCATCATGTTGGTGGGCTATATTTACGCTGGTACTCCTTTTCTGGCCACTGCAAGCCAATTTATGCATTTTCGGGTTAACGTCACAGACGCCTCCGACGAAAATGAAATTGTCACTGTACAGTGACTATTTGATCGATTTGAACAATGTAACTTCGTACCATGCTTCAGGGGCATGTAAGCTAATGCCCTGACCAAGAAATGTTTTTATTTATCAAAGTTTACATATATTTATAGGTCATTTCATTAACGTCACAGACGCCTCGAAAGCAGTTAATCGAATGGAAATAGTAGTTCCCCTGCACCCAACCTCTCCATATTTTTAGACAGCATGCCCCTACTATATATCTAAAGAGCCAGTCAGGTGTATTGGCAGTAGTTAAAACTTTTTTTTCCAACTTCTGTGTACCCTGGCTGTTTTTGCTTAAATGCTGGGGCAGACCCACTTCTGTTTGTCTGATGTGCTCAAAATCCTCCATGCTTTTGCTATACACCTGTGTCTAATTGAAGAGTTTGGATGCAAAACGACATAAATCCATTTTGTGAGTTTTGAGATAAAAGCACATTTCTAATTTTGAAGAAATGGTGAATAGAAAATATTTTTTTCAATCACAAATGATTAATGGGCAATAAATAAAATATCTAGAAATCGATTTTTGAAATCCTTAATTGTTATTAAAAGAGAAAATAGATGATCAAATGTGATTTTTAAGTTTTTTTGCAAAACGACATAAATCCAAAAGTTGTTTTTCTGTAATTACCCCTAAATTGGTACCAGGCATTTATTTTTTTTATCTTTTTACATTTCTGGTTTGAGTAGGACATCAATGAAACACCAACATTTGATCATTAAAGATCCTTGCATCATATTTCTTTGATTTAAATATATGCCCAATTATGTTTTTTTGCAAAATGACATAAATCCCAAAACAGTTTTTTTGCAAAATGACATAAATCCACATGATCATAAAATGTCACTTTTGTGTCCATTTTTCACATTTCTTTGAAGTAAGAGTGCTCATTTCATTTTGAGATAATACTTTTAGCAGTAGAGAGCAACATCATATGTAATAATGTTTATTTAAGACATTTCACATGCAGGAATTGAGAGCCATACATGCAGAAACAATGTTTAGTAAGGTGGATTTATGTCGTTTTGCAAAAAAACGCTTTTGGATTTATGTCGTTTTGCAAAAAAAACTGCATTTTAGGCAGGCTCTATCTACTATTTGAGGACACATTTTAAGAAAAAAATTCCACAATTCTTTTTATCTTGCCCTAGGCTATGGCTATAACCAGTTTTTTTCCCGTTTTTGTATTTTGGTGGTTATGTCGTTTTGCATCCAAACTCTTCAATTATACAATCAACTTAAGTGAACATTTGCCAATAATTAGCAATTATCATTCATGTTGCAAATTTATTCAAAAGTTCTGAAATTCCCTTAAATACTCATAAATTGTTGTCTACTTTGCAGTATGGTATGACCGAAGCTGCCGCCTGGAATGGTAAAGACGGGCGCACAGCGCAAGGCGGAAAGTCGGGCCCGCAAGAAGAGAGAAGACGAGGAGGCCTATAACACTTCTGATGGCTGTGTGACCGTTCTAGTAAAGTACTGTTATAGTAGAGATATCCGAGGCGTCTGTGACGTTAACCTAGTAAATGTATGGGTTTAGCCAGACAGCTAGTATGGCCCTGCTAGTGCTAGGAGGGTCTTTATTACTGTTTTAAATGGTAGTAAACAGGTAAACTTGCCTTGTAGAATAGAGCCCAGGAGGTTCCATTGTAATGTAAATATTTTGATGGTGTGGTGCTGCGCGTGCCGACACACGGTAAAAAAGTGATTTTTTTTTGTTTAAAGACTGAGCGCATACTCAAAAAATTGTAAAAATGTTTCCATTAAGGTTCTAAACAATGCACCAACCTGTTCTGTACATGTGTGTAAGGTATTAAGATGTTCTAAACACATTTAATGATTCTGTAACCAATCTAGTTTATTACTGTGAAACTCGAGGCGTCTGTGACGTTAACTGGGTACTTGGTACCATGTTGCACACACTAGTGTGACCAATCGGTCGGAAACTCACACCTAAAACCTATTGCTTTGGCAACTAGATGTACTAAAGACATTAGACAATAATTTTAATGGTAAACAAAGCAAGATTAAGGAAACTAGGCTAAAGATGGTAAAGTGTTATAGAATTCTTTGGATTTTTCTATTTTCTACATAATTGAAAGTGCCTGAATTTTTTTAATTTACGACTTACAGCTATGAAATTTCCCAGGACTAATGGTACCTAGTCAGCCAACTAGGAGCCAAAATTTGGAACACCTAGGTCACTTTAAAAGAGTTTCTTGCAGTGCACTATTCATTAACGTCACAGACGCCTCGGGATTAGGGTAGCATGTGGTCTACGGTGAATAAAAACTGCATTCTAGGGCGAAACAGAGTTCCACGGGGGTTTCAGGGAGTCAAGATGCTACCCTTACAGGAAAATAAAATTGTTAAGTGAAATTGTGAATTTTGTGTTTTGTCCTTATGTACCCCCAGATCAGCATTTTTTTTCAATCCGACCCATATATAACACTAGAGGGCCTCCCCTGTCATAGGGTTACATAGGAAATCTTAGTTCACTCCTTAGACGCTGTAGCATGACAGGGCTATGAGTGAGATATAGGCATGGCATGTCTGTCCTATGCAGATGTTCAGTTCTGTCAGAATGGTGCGGGAGGTGAGGGATTTGTAATCAGCTACAATCAGCTCCCTAGTTACTGCCTCAACATAATAATGATAGTTTGTTAAATGCGAGTTTTGAGGCTTTCTGTACATATAACATGTATATATTTTTGATAGATATTTAAAAACCCTCCGGCCACCCTACCATGAAAGCCTGGCTGCATGGGGGTGGGGGGGGGCGTTAGGAGGTATCTGACTGTATGCCCCCTCCCTTTACCCAGAGTTCAGACAGGGGGTTCCCAGGTGTTGTGCTGCAGGTTGGAGGCCATCCAGGTGTGTTCAGGAGGCCTGAACCGTCACCTAGTATCACCCACCTTGTACTGATAGGGCGGGTATGAAGGTTAACCCTTAAGGGACGAACTTGCGGAGTCACTAGACACCGCCCATTCTGTGCGTCATCTTAAATCCCCACTTCGGGCGTAATCTTAAAGTCTTAGTAGTACTCACCATTATTAAAGAAGGGGAAGAAAGGACTAGATTCCGTTTCATTATCAAGATTACGGGAAAAGCGGGGTTTCATTATTAAGATTACGGGAAAAGTGGGCTTTTGAAGATTACATACAGAATGGGCGGCATCTAGTGACTCCGCAAGTTCGTCCCCACGTGCTTAAAGGACGGCATGATGCATTAAGGCTTCATTTGTCACCTTGATGCACCAATGCAGCAGGGTACCTCACCAGGGCTGCATTGCTGCATCATGTATCATCCACTAAGGGTCGGCATGATACATGAATGCAGTTTCTGAGATACATTCATGTATCATAACAACAAAAGGGCATAGTAAATCAAAACGCTTGAGGCCTGGTAACATCTGCTAGTGTTGTTTGTCATCTCCTTCTGAATTGATTTTCCATTTTAGTTTATGCTATAAGGAGCCTAGATCGGTGATGTATTTTAGTATATGTATACACCCTGTTCGCAATGCTTTGATTCCGTAGTCTCAGTGATTTGGCATTTTAAACATTTATTCACAGTTCTTACAAAATATACATTCAAAATTAGTCCCTGTATGTACATTAGGATGTCTTGCTATGTATCATTTGTAGAATCATTTAGATAGATTCCTCGCTTCTTAGTGTGATGATGTATACGTGTGAGACCTGTTCTATATATAGAGAGCTATTTGTAAATAAGTGCTGTACAGCACTGTGTGATAGTGTGTGACCTTATGAGGCCAGAGAATATTATACAATATCCTGGAACTTCATCACACAACCTGACATTTGAGATAACCCATTCGAAGCATATGAACAAAGGTCTTAAAGTTGCACGTTACTAACATTATGGACCAGGTGTGTCACAGTACCCCAATTATTTTGTAGATGAGGAATGATATTCAAAGTTTCAACTATTACAATGGAGTTCAAACGTTTTTAAGTTGTGTATTGCATGCCAAAGCATTGTAGACTGCTCTGCATATGAATAAAGCTGGTAGTTAAAATGCAATTTTGAACACCTGTTCAGGAAAACATGACTATATAGGGCAAACCTAAAGTGTGTGCTTCCTGTATTTTGTATGGTTATTTTTCCTTTTTTTTGTGAATGGTTGGAAGAATCCCAAGCTCTAAATAATGTGGTCAAATACCGCCTACCTCATTGCAATGGGCGGCCTAGTTAGGTGTTAACCCTATATAAGGAAACCGTTTTGTTAAACTGTCCTATCACTTATGTCGTGGTGGTGCATGAATTAAGCCCTAGTGAGTGAGTGAGTGAGTAAGTGAGTGAGTGAGTGAGTGAGTGAGAATGGCCCAAAAGGCCTTGATACATGATGCACCCACCTAGTGCTGGCGAGTTACTCACCAGTACTGTACAAATGCATCACCATGACAAACTTTAGCTTTGAAGCAATATGCCATCCTTAAAGGGTTAAAGGGAATCCTCTTTTTATGAAGCTATAAAGGAGGTGGGAGTTTGTATGGATGAGTAGGTAACTGGGTTTCAGGGTGTGAAGAAAAACAAGAAATTATCCATGACCAGATATTATTCCGCCTCATTAAAGACCATGTTTTTTTCCTCTATTGATAGTTCTTTGTGGTGATGGGGCTACAGAATTTGGATGCATTCTGGGAAGGCTAGGTTAGGTTTGTGAATCTGGCTGTATAACATTGCAAAGGGTCACTTTATGGTCCTTTGGTCTGCACTGTCAGAAGTAACTATAAGTTGTAACTGCACAGCAATTTATACTGTAGATTTACAGTATAAAAGGAGGTATTTTTGGTTTCAAAACTTAAAATACCTCCTTTTATATTGTAGATCTACAGTATAAATCGCTGTTCAGCTACAGTTACTTCTGACTGTGTGCATATCACATACCTCAATTATTAGCCCTAAAATATAAGATCGATTGTAGCACAAGAGCCCATTTACGGCGGTCTAGCTACACAGAGAATGGTAAAGGTGTCAACTGTGTCTCCCACAAGGCCCTGGTGATATAAAGACTCAAACCGCTAATGATTGGCCTTATATGAAGGGTCAACTTCTATCAGCGTCACCTCAAGTTGACCCTTGACATTAGCAGAGGCAATGGCTGTTTGACACTCTATTCATGCCACAGCCACGTGGGCGACACAGTTGACTCTTTTACTTTTCTGTGTGTAGGAGGGATATCGATCGTCTCTGATCTGCCCCTGTTGATAGACCTACGATGGGCGTAAAGGACTAATCCAATTCATGTTGTAGTGAAGAGGGGCCCCGGATGAAGAGGCATCTACTGGTAAGCCTGTATTACAGCTGATTACATCGTGTGTAAAACTAGATCAGGGTATTTAAGGATGTCTATGCACTATTTAGCACAGGTAAGGTGTCAGAGTGGAAGATCGGCCATCAGTAGGGGACCATCCCAGGGTAGGAGGAGTGGCAGGATGGGCAGGGGGGCTGGGGTAATCTTGGGGGGGGGGGGGGGGGGGTCCTTAGTCTATTTGGCTAGAGATGAAAGGTGGACAGGTGAGGGCTTCCAGGACATGCTTTAAACACCCCACCCACCCTATATATAGGGCTGAGTAACTGTCCCCGATCCATCGTAACTGTTGCTGTAGTGGTACCAATATGTGAGCTTTTAAGGAGGAGAGTGATGTGTCTAGTGTCAGGGGTAAGGGAGGTGTAAGTATGGGAGGGGACATAATTGGTAGCTCATTGGCTTTCGTCAGGTAAGCAAGGGGGGGGGGTGAGGGCAGGTATGGAGCGTGGGAACTGGGTCCACATGGCTAACCTCCACCCCCACTAGTATTACACCCTCAGAAAAGTGAGAGTCATTGTCGCTAAAACTACCCTCACCTGAGAGTCAGGTCAGGTGAGGGTAGTTTTAGCGACAATGACTCTCACTTTTCTGTGTGTGTAGTACTCAGTCCCCAATGATTTCCATGCAACATCTATATATAATAATGGGGTTGTGGCCCAAGCCACGAATTTACCTTTGATACCCTCAATACCCCCGTATATACCCCCTAAAACATAATGGCATGTTTAAATATGTGTTTATGATTAATTATATTCATTGAGAAACCCTGATATTGACCCGAGCATATTGTTTCAATTCCCCAATGGTTTATGCATCACATACCATCATTACATTTTGGTGTTTATTGCCCCCCCCCCTACCTCTCGCAATCCAGAGATCCCCCGCCCTTGTTTAGTGGTCAAAATGAGAGTTGATTTAAAGCAGTTCTGGCTATACATTAGCTAGTGGATGGACTAAAAGCCAGTATCTGCCCAGAGCTTGCACCCCTCCCCCACCCCCTTGCACACACCGTTAGGTATTTCCCCCAGTTAAAAAACCTTTAAGGACCGCATATTGATTTCATGTGCTATGTTCCTGGTTGTCATGATGCATGACTCACCCACGGCTGCAATTGTGCATCATGCCGACTACTCAGGAGTGCATCAGCCCCAAAGAGTTGGCATGCTGCCTGAATGCAGCACGGGGGGAGGGGGGGTGGCCAGGGCTGTATTCATGCAAGCATGAAGATCAAGGGTATAATGTATTAAACACTATTCTGCCCTTAAAGGGTTACAAAGCTGTGCACCCTCCCAGCCCACCGTTTACATTGACGCTGACATTTGGTTTTATATCAGACTCCATGTGAGCTAGCGTGTGTTCGCACAATTTATTTATCCCCTTTTAATTCATTTTTATGTAACTCTTTTTATTTTATTTTTGTATTTTTTGTATTTGCTCTTTAGAAAGGTGACTGTGCACACTGAGGAACGCTTTGGTGAGAATGTTTTATTCTATGCTTGACCCTTTAAGGGCAACATCGTGGTTTAAACTATAATGTGCTATGCCCTTTGTGGTCATGATACATGAATGCAGCCTAGGGAATTCTCCTCATCAGGCTGCATCCATGCATCATGCCGATCTAACAGGGTTGGCATGATGCATGAACACAGCTCTGCCAAGTAGGCTCAGCCCTGCTACTGATCGTTTAGTCATGTTAAATGTACCACATGTTGTACATCCTTTGGTCACAGGAGAGGATAAACGCAATCACTGAGACGTAGTAGTTTGGCTGTAGGTTAACCAGGAATTTCTATAAATTGGTCCCTCTGGAATTTCATCCAAGCAGTAATAAGAAAGGTAAAATAAATGCATTCAGGAATGGGTTTATTACATGGACCACTGTAACCATTAGTTGCGGTATGCCTGTATGGTTTGGAGCTGGCAATTTGATCTGCCTCAACAATCAGTTCTGGCACCAGGGAGAGAGGTGAGTTGTGTCCCTTCTCTCTGCCCCCTACCTATAATAGACAGGACCTATAGGTCTCCCATATCTATCTCTTTCCACCCCACCTCCTGTTCCTCTCATTCCCCTTCCCAGTCACCTCTTCCTGTCCGTCTCTATGTGTGTATATCTACCCCCCCCCCCCATTCATCCCCGCTCCCTGCCTCCATCCCATTCTGTCTTCCCCCTTGTCTGCCTGTCTGCCTATACACCTTTTACCCCTCCCTGCCTCCCTACCTGCCTGTCTGTCTCCCTCCCTGCCCCCCTTCCTCCTTCCCCCTCCCCCTCCCTCCATCCCTCCTTCCCTCCTCCCTAGCTCCTCCCTAATCCCTCTCTGCCTACCTCTCTGCCTGCCTGCCTACCTGCCTGCCTGCCTCCCTCTCTGCCTGCCTACCCTTTTCCCTCGCTCCTCCATCCCTCCCTCCCTTCTCTCTTCCCCCTTCTCCATACCTGCCTCCCTCCCTCCACACCTCCCCACTTCCTATACCCTCCCTCCCTCCTCTCCCTTCCTCTCCTCTCCTCTCCTCTCCTCTCTCCATCTCTCCTCCCTCTATGTACCCCTACACCCTCCCCCCAGTCTCACAGTGTGCCCTTGACACATTGATGTGTGAGTGTATTGTTAGATGTGTTATGCCTGCTGTGGGTACAGCCGTGTCTAGATCCATCATGCAGCACAATGTGAGGTGTGGTACCGTGTGCTATAGATATATAATTAGTTATGTGTGTTGGTGATGCCACATCTACCTGTCAGTCTGGACTATACCCTTATATATAGCAGCACCAACACGTCCCATTGCCTTAATAGAAATATGTTACTGTCCCAAATCAATATGTCTGCTCTAATGATAAGGATGAGAGAGGCATATAGGGCCTCCACAATGCCAAGGTTAACCGATATGATTGGATTATAATTAATTGCACATAATGGAATTGTGTGACACCTGATATCTGATGGCAATTGGTATCCTATCATAATATGATATCATACAAAATCATAATGATATCATCTGATGTCATATCATATATAAATATATATATATATATATATATATATATATATATATATATATATATATATATATATATATATATATATATATATATCTGACATCTGACATCCGCTGGTTTCATCTGATGGCATTTGATATCATCTGATGATCCCATCCTATACTAAGTGAGAGAGGAGGAGCGAGTCCTTGTGACATTTAAAAATTCAGCCTCAACATGTTTTGGCAGAAAACATATCGAGCAATAAAGTATGTACCAGTATTTACCTGTCAGTCAAGACTATATCTTGTATATAGCAGCACAGACAGAAATATGTTTTGCTGTCCAAAATCAGTATTTGTGTTCTAATGATAAGGATGATAGGCTTGTATCTGATGGCAATTTGATATGCTATCGATATCATGTATTGCATTTGATCTCATCCGATGGCATTGTATCACCAATGATCCCATTATACTAAATGAGAGAGGAGGAGAGAGCCCTTGTGATATTTAAGAGTTCAATCTCCACATGTTTTGGCAGAAAACATATTGAGCAATGAAGTATGTACCAGTATTTACCATTACAGGAAAGTAGGCACACCATGTCTCTCTGGAGGTTTAGACCTTTGGTCAGCATGCTGCATTCATGCATCATGGCGATTATTAGGCTGTGTACATAAGCCCTGTAGGGTCTTCATAATGCTTGAAGGCAGCACTGGCGAGCTACTCGCCAGGAATGCATTCACGCATCATGACGACCAAGGTCATAATGCATTAAAGCATCACGCTCCCCTGCAGGGTTAGCTGTCGCCAGTCCTTGCCCCAGTCAGCACAGAGTCTACATGTACAAAGGGAGTCCATGGTAACACATGTAGCTGCACCTGGGTCTGGTCCTCTGCCAACAGATCCATGTCATGTTAGACAACATGTCACAGGTCCTTACAGCCCACTTACCCCTCTGTCCATGTGAGGTAAGTCCCTTAACCCTGATTCACAGTATATACACTTCTAATAATATGGGGTAGTAGTCCAGGCACGGCTTTAGGGATGGACGCCCACACCCCCCCCCCCTAATTTTTGGCTCAAAATTTACGTATTTTTTATGTAAAGTTTTTTCAGCCAACAATCGCTTTCAGCATTCTGTATCCGCCCATGGGTACAGTGGGATAATGTTTCGTTTTAGTATCGTAGTAGAATACATACGATATATAAGAGCATTGTGTTTTTTGTTTCATTTTATCATTTTATCTTCCTCACGATGTTTCTTTCTGCTCTATTGCATGTGCCCTCATCCCTCATAGCATGTCAGGTAGCTTTATGAGAAAACCTCTAATTCCCAATGTGCTTCCATGTCACTTACTTCTACAAAACATTTTTTTTTATAATTTTGATGTATAACATTACATTTATAGATGTGAGCATTCCTTTATAATCTGTTTTGAAGCCTACTGCCAAATAAACAATTGCCTGGAACGGAACTCTGTAAATTCACAAGGTGTTCCACTCTCTTCGGCATTTCAACCCAACTATGTTCAAGGATACAACCCTTTACATGCCTTGTCAAAATATCAAAACCGTTAGAATGCATGACACATTTATGACCATTAATAGTTGCCCTAAAAACTAGCTGAATGAAGTGCACCTGACCACCCTTGACTGCACTTGACCTCCCATCTCTCACCCCTTACCCCTCACCCCCTCCACACAGACATACACATGTCTCAATGGTTACTGTGTTATTATCATAGATATCAAATGTATAGTTTTCATCAGTCAGGTTAATCTTTCATTTTCCCTCTCTCTGTCATCCAGTCTCTCCTCTGTCTGTTAGTTAATTTTTCTGCCGTACGCCTTCTGTCCCAACTTTTGAGAATTCCTGCTGGTCTCTGTTATATATTTCTCTGTACAGTGTACCACTCTGCCTTTGTCTGTCCTGAACTTCCCTGTATTGTTTTCTCCAACATACCTGGTGCCACTATTTCCATCATGACCACACAGTATACTACTTTGATATTACCCCCCCCCCCTCCCCCTTCCATGTCCTCACACATCACTTACCTGGTATGACCGTCATGTACAGCAGCAGTACCACCAGCACACCCCCTGTAGGCGCCGTCCTGTCCCGGCCAGGTGCTCCCCTCCCCCCGGGGCGGCCTGAGGGGGACCCGGCACCACACCTGCACCGCCCGGCCTCCTCCTCCTCCATGACGCCGACTGCCTCCTCCACCTACAGGAGTCTATAGGAGTGTCAGCTCTATTGTGTTAATGTCCATCCTCCTGCTGCTGCTGCTGCTGATGCTGGGTGGCGGTAAACTCCAGTGTTGTGAGGCTGCTGCTGTCAGGTGTGTGAGTAGCATCCTCCTGTGTGTGTGGTTGAGTGGTTACTGGAGGAGTGTGGTAGTGCTGTAGGTGTGGTGTACAGGTAGGTGGTGCTACCTCCTCCTGCAGCCCCCGTGCTGTAGGCTCTGCTGGCTTTAAGCTGTAGGAGACTGCATGGAGGCGGGTGGCGGTGGTAAGAGGGGGGGGGGCGGGTTCTGGGAGGTTAGACTGTATTTCCCACTATGTGGCTGCAGAGGGGTCAAAAGAGACTTGGACATAGGAAAAATGATCTAAAAAAGCGGCTTTGTCACTTCAAGCCTTTAATTTTGGTTACTTTGCGACCTGAGTGGAGACATCTCTGCACCCCCCCCCCCCCCACCCCCACTCTGTCCCATTTTTATAAATCACGAGATGAGGGGTAGTTATGTATGTGATAGGGGGCTAATTTCTGCATACAGTGAAATTCGCTGATGACTGATACATGTACATGTAAGGAACTTCCTGTTATAAAGACCATGTTTCCAAGGTCCAAACTGTCTATATTCTCTCTATAGTCAGTATTCCTTATAGGAGCAACTTTGGCTGGTGCCCAGGCCCTCCTTATGACTCTATCTTAATAATGCATGGATGCGATAGGCTGTGGAGAAGGATGTGCTATACGTGGGTGTACCACTCGCAGAGTCTGACACTTCAAGACCCCGCATTCTTTCAAACTGCCTCAGTATAGTCACACTAGGTTCTCCATATACATGTGCTTCACATCGAGAGAGCCTGCCAACTTGCAGGAACCCGGGTATAGTTATAGCGTGGTTGTGGCGGTATTGAAATTGGCGCCAGAAAATTAAAGCTGTGATATCAGTTAATTCAGACTGATATTATTCAGACTGGTATTCTCGATTTACTTTATTTGATGCCGATATGTATAATACGTTCACATCTTTTATTTACTGATGCCTTTCCTTTCACAACTGTATGTGCAATTACAATTACCCTAATTATATGCAAATGAGATAAAACAATGCCCAGAAGACTACTGTCTTCTAGTGGTCCTCCTCTGAGTGTCCTGATCCTCAGTTAGCATCTTTTAACAGTGTAAGATACTCATTATATAATAAACATGATTAATTTTTGTTTGATAAAGAGCAGGAATCATGATCTCGGGAACGTTTACAAAGCATGTAGAACTTGAAATCTAAATCAAAGCATTTACACTGGGAGCACTGAACATCACCCTAGAAACACACTCGGTTACGAATGTATGGTGAAAAATGTTTAATATTATGCTTGGTTACATGCAGTCTCAGGCCCCGACTCTATAATAGTAGAGTCTGGGCAAACTCATCAAAAAAACTTGTTTCACTTACTTGCCCTCAGGAGTTGACCAATCAAATCCTGTGCACAGCCTGACACAAAGTAACAATCTAAATATGTGCCTCTACATGGGTACCCAGATTTTTGACCATGTTGCTGTGTCGATTTTTAGCACAGGGGGCCGTGTCGCTGTGTCGAATTTTATTCCATACATTCTACACACATTTCTTAAGGTTTTATGTGTCCGTCGATTTTTAAAACCCCTGTGTTGCACGTGTCGGATTTTAAAACCCCCGTGTCGCCGTGTCGCACGTGTCGATTTTTACCCATGTAGTGGCTCAAATATAGCAGTTCCACCAGTCCCATTTGCAGCCCTTGTGGTGAAAAAAGGTACTGGTTGAGCGAGTCTGGGTTACATGTGGAGTAAGCCTACTTGTAAATACTTGATGACCCAACTTTAAGGCCAGGGGCGTTGTACCCTGGTTCTCTGTGCCATCTGATGCCTGTATGGACATGCTCTGGTGGTCAGAGTTACCTGCACCTCACACCAGAGGGCGCCTCCATATAGCAGTGGGTTGTTAACTCGCTGCTATTAGTACAGGAACTTTAGGTTTTTACCTGGAATTAAGTACCATAAAGCTGAAAATCGCAGGAATGATTGGTTATGGTATTGTTATCGCTGTACCAAAAGTCCAGGAGGGTCCTGCGTGGGCTTCCATTAAAAATATGGCCAAATCCAATACGGCCGCAAGATAATTAGAATCTGATCTCTCATGACAACAATATTCATCCTAGAAGGATTTAAACCTGACCTATCCCCCCTAAAATGGGTCCAAGGAATCCACTTGTGTCATTGGTTTGTTGCTAGGACAAATGGTTGCCTAGCAACAGCAGGTTTGTCTAGCAACCTAGGCTTAAAAGCAAATATCTACAGCAATACACCCAAGATGCCATCTAGGAAGACCCTTGTATCACACAGCCCAACCAAACCAACCCCAAGGAACACATTGCTATTATTGCTATAGTTTTGACCTCTAATTGCCTAGTACAGTAAAATTCCGCTATAACGAATTCGGTTACAACGAATTTTCGGATATAACAAACAAATTGCTCTGCCAAAATTCTTTCCCATACATTTCTATAGTAAATAAATCCTGTTATAACGAATTTACTTTGATTTAAATTTGTTTATAACGAATTATTTTTGGTCAGATCATGAATTTTGTCTTTAATTTCTACTAACCTACGGCGTGGTATAGAACCAGTAGGGCCGGGTACAGAGCCACAGGACTTCTGGCTTTGATATCCACTCATCTGGGTGGGGTACAGGGCCCCTAGGGCCGGGTACAGAGCCAGTAGGGCCGGGTACAGAGCCACAGGACTTCTGGCTTTGATATCCACTCATTTGGGCGGGGTACAGGGCCCCTAGGGCCGGGTACAGAGCCAGTAGGGCCGGGTACAGAGCCACAGGACTTCTGGCTTTGATATCCACTCATTTGGGTGGGGTACAGGGCCCCTAGGGCCGGGTACAGAGCCAGTAGGGCCGGGTACAGAGCCACAGGACTTCTGGCTTTGATATCCACTCATTTGGGTGGGGTACAGGGCCCCTAGGGCCGGGTACAGAGCCAGTAGGGCCGGGTACAGAGCCACAGGACTTCTGGCTTTGATATCCACTCACCTGTGCGGGTACAGGGGCACTAGGGCCGGATACAGAGCCCTCCTCAAGGTATGTGGAGGTGTTAGGGCGACTTCTGCCACATCCCTTGACTATAATGATGGTGCAGGTGGGGGGGGGGGGGGGCTGCTGAATTTACAGCCTATGTTTTTTTGTATCTATAAAGTTAATTATTCTCATATTTAATGTATCACTTAATATCAGGATCATGAAGAATTTAACAAAGTAGGTCTACTCCTATGTTGTTTGTGTATTCAAAATATAGTAGCAGGTTAGGGACACATTTTCCATGCTTTCTAACATTGATACTATGGTCTAAATAGCTGTATTTGGATACTACGAAATTCGTTTATAACGAACTTTTTTGCTTGTCTCAAGCACTTCGTTATAACGGAATTTTACTGTAATATTACTTTCAAATGTATAAGTGCCTAGCAACTCACATTTAACTTGTTTGCAGTTGAATTCTCTGCGGATTAACATACTTTAATATCAATTGGAAACGATATTGAACATTCTAACAGCACCAACCCTCTTTAATTGAAAAAGGAATACTATTGCTGGTGTTGGCTAGCAACAGCACTAGTAAGCCTATTTAAAGACCATTAGAATTAATATATAAAATATCTATGGGTACCAACCTCCCTTCTGCATCAGCCCTAAGAAATCCAGAGATATGCTTCATTATTGGTCTCAGCTGCCTAGCAGTAGTATTGTATGTATCGGAACGGGACTATAGTTAAGTACTGTTTATTACTCAATCGACCTGCAGCCAATCAGAGGCCTCCCTTTTGGCGGGAAATTCAAAAGCAGCCAATGAGAGGCCTCCCTTTTGGCGGGAAATTCAAATAGGTCACGTGACCGGAAGTGACCTACTTCCGGTCACGTGACCTTTGGGCGGGAAATTCAAATAGGTCACGTGACCGGAAGTGACCTACTTAAGAGGGTCACGTGACCACCATGTTGGCGGGAAATTCAAATAGGTCACGTGACTGGAAGTGACCTACTTAAGGGGGTCACGTGACTACTAGGTTGGCGCGAATTTCAAAATAAGTCACTTGAGATTTTTATGGATAAATAAATTTTAAAAAAGAAAAAAAGCAAGCTGAAAGCTTGCTAAAAAATAATTTAAAAATGCGGCTCTTTTTTTCTAGGAGGGAGGGGGGGGGGGGGAGGGGCACTCTGGGGGGCACTCTTTAAGATGCATGGGGGGGGAGGGGGGGAGGGGGGGAGGGGAAGGGTTTTTTAAGAGTGAGACTCGCTTCTCTGCCCTCTCTTTTAGAGGGCAGAGAGGCGAGTCTACTGGTTCGTCTACTTACAATGAAATGTATCATGATTGCGTTTATGATGATGTGCATCATGATGTGACTATCTTACAACTTTATAAGAAATAAGCAAGGTCTCTCTCCTATACAATTACAGTTTTCTAGCTTGAAATATAGTCTTTCAACAGCTCCTTTTCTCATCTTACACAGAGGCAAATATCAGAGGCACCCAATGGCACCTAAACCGCTCTCAGACAAGGGTCGGGCACTGCTGGACTATAATAGATGGGTCAAGGACCGTTCTACTGAGGGTCAGGCTAGGTCGGACATTCAATAACGTGACTTTAGCAAACTTGCTTGAAAAGTCTGACCATGCAAGATCCTTATGCCCCAGTCTGTCAATGCTGTCCAGACTTTTAAGCAAGTTTGCTAAAGACCTGCCTGTCATTGAATGTCCGACTTAGCCTGCTTGACCCTCAGTAGAACAGTCCTTGACTCATCTATTATAGTCCAGCAGCGCCTGACCCTTGTATGAGAGTGGTATTGGCACCATTGGCTGACTCTGATAATTCACCTGTGTGCACGGGGGGAGGAGAGGGTTCACAGCTACAGCTCTCTTAAGGCAAAGCTTGCGCTTATAGAGCACTACTAGTGGAGGTTTGGATGAGGAGGCTATGACATATGATGTTTGTCTTAAAAAATAGCCATGGTGCATGTCGATGTCGCTTAATTATGCTCATATCTCATGTCGATTTTAAGAATTGTTCATGTCACCTGTCACTATGTTTTTCAAGCTTCATGTCAAATGTCACTAGACTTCATCTCGAATTTAGTGGTCCACACTGCCGCTGCTGCTGCTGCTGTCGGTGCTGCTGCTTGTGCTGCTTGTGCTGCTCATGCAGCAGCTGCAGCAGCTGCTGGCTGCTTGTGCTGCTGACGATGTCATGGATACTGTTGACAGATGCTGCTGCTGCTGCTGCTGCTGCTGCTGCTGCTGACGATGTCACGGATGCTGCTTGTGCTACTGCTCGTGCAGCAGCTGCTGAAGCAGCTGCAGCAGCTGCTGGCTGCTTGTGCTGCTGACGATGTCATGAGGGCTGCTGTTGACAGATGTTGCTGCTGCTGCTGCTGCTGCTGCTGCTGCTGACGATGTCACGGATGCTGTTGACAGATGTTACTGCTTGTGCTGCTCGTGCAGCTGCTGCTGAAGCCGCTGCCAGCTGCTTGTGCTGCACGTGCAGCTGCTGCTGAAGCCGCTGCCAGATGCTGCTGCTTGTGCTGCACGAGACTGAGTAGCCGCTATTCGGCGTTTCACTCCTTATGTACCCTGTCCTAGATAATCCTCTTAAAATGGCTGAAAAGACTCTCTCAGCACAGAGACTCTACTCAATGTAAGAGATCTGTTAAGTAAGTTTTCACATGCCGCCTGACTACTGCGGGAGGGTTTAGACTTAAGCAGCTTAGTGCACACACGTGTCTGTCAGAAAAGCTACCTGCACACCTGCCTTCCTTTTTCACTAGTATTTACCCCCTGCCGACTTATAAGGCACCTATACACACCTTCTTGCTTCTAGAGCTAAGCTGACTGGCAGCTATTTTAAAAGAGAATACCCGTTACCTGTATAACGGATAAGGGGGTTATGAGATTAGCGTGTGTATACAAAAAAAACAAAAAAAAAGCTACAGGGGGCGCGTGTCTGTCTGTGAGGTAGAGACCGTGTGGTAAGCGACTCAAGTGTAAAACAAAAGCACCTCCTCTTGCCACAGTGAGTGGTGTGGACGGCGGCTGGCTAGTTGAATTTAAGCGTCAGCTTAAAAGATAATCCGTTCACGGGCTGGCGCGTCACACCTGGCGTTAATCACCCCCTGTAGTCTTTGTATACACAGGTGACTCGGCTTTATCTCTTCACCAGCTATAATCCCATATACATGTAGCGCACGTTACACTCGTTATCTCTCTTTTCATGCTGATGGATTAGGGGTGGAAGGGTTCAGGTGAAAAGCGATTTGATTCTCTCTGGAAGAGGGTGGGGCTCTAGGTGAAAACAAGCTTAGAACATCCAGATTAGCTGCTCTCTCGGCTATATAAAGAGCCTCATTTTTTCTAATCTCTGCCCACTTCGTCTTGTTGTACACTATCAGTCACGAGGCAGACGCTGGAAGTAGCAGATGTTTGCAGTATGGTTTATACAGAGGTTACCTGCTAATAGGATTTTGTCAGAATAGGGTGAGTTGCTATTAAAATGAACATTTAAATGGGTTAATAATATGGTATCTGATGTTAATGAGCTAACACCTAACATTGAGGATTATGACCTCCCAGAGGGGCGTCTCGCCAAATTCTCCAGTCTTGACTATAGTCTTAACTGTCTAAAGACTGTGGAGCACGTTAATGGGTGGTCTCCTTACTAATTTCACTTGACCAGGCCGGCAGGGTCAACTAGGCTAGGTAATTACAACCACAAGGGCGGCTACTCAACATGCAAGTAGACCTACTACTACGAGATTGTCTTTTGACCACTCTGCCGCCGCCTGCTGGTCTGGCGATTACATGCTCTAGTATAGTTCTCCGCTCTTTTCGTCAGATGACGCCACAATAGGGTTTTTGTACATTTCCACGATACTCGCGAACATTTTAAACGCATAATGACCTATAATAAGCAACAAAGCACACTTCTAATATATTGAATATAAGAAACATGTCAACGTTGTGTATTTCTGATAGAATGAGGCAGATTCTTTGAAATATCAACTAAACTATAGTGAGATTGAAAATACTACACCATATCTAAAGCGATATAAAAGCTATATAAAGTCAGAACCTCTGACGGATCGGTATTCTGCAACGGATCACTCAACCATTCGTCCTCGAAAGCAACACAGGGTTCCCGTCCAACAGGACTTTGAGCCTTGACGCTTTTGAGGGAGGTTTGATCTCATGCTGCTTAACATGTGGTGTAATTAATCAACACCGCGGCCCCTCTTTAGGGGCCACACAATAAACAAAGAATAAAAAAGGGTAGGACTTAGGTTTAAAGTGAATCTCCCAGGATTTTGGCGAGGTCGACAAAGGGGGAGATAACAGATTAAACTGCAGGAGACTATACGCAAACCTTGATACTCTCAGAGGGGGAGCTCCATATTGCGGACCTGTGGTCAGATCTATCACCTCCAGGAGGCAGGCTGCATGTCGTAAATGTCCACCACAGACATTGGGATATATTGTTAATCCTACTCCAGGGTCTCCATAATTAGACCCTGAATCTGTTGTTAAACGGGTGTGAGGTGATGGTAACTAATACTTATGAGATGGAGCTCTTACGAGACATAAGCACCACCCAGCGCGGGGCTCGCCTTGAGATGGGAAATTCACTACAGTAGGGTGGCCGGAGCATTTTTGAAAATAAACTAGACACACATGTATTATGTATGTCTAGAATGTCTCAATATTCGCATTTAACAAATTAGCACTGTTATATTGATAGAGTAACTAGGTAACTAACTGTAGCTGATTACATATACCTCACTCCTCAAACCTTTCTGACAGATCTGAAGATCTGTATAGAGAAGACATGCCATACCCATGGCTTACTTATAGCCCTGCCATGCTATAGTGGCTATTGGGAGAACTAAGATTTCTCTATCTAACTGTATGACAGAAGGTGTCCTCTAGTGTTATTTATATGATTTTAATACTTGAGATTGGGGTCTGAGGTCCTCATATGACCCCCAGCAGATGCTCTGACGCTGGCTGGCGGTAGATTGTATCATTTCCATTCAAAATGCATTATTTTAACTTGATTTATCTCTATATTCAGTAATTTACCGTAAACTACCAATTAAAGATTTCTATAAAAAAAAAAATGAGCCCTGAAAATGCGCAATTTAGGTGGCTTATCTCAAAAAAGATAACAATATCCTAAGTAGTTATAGGACCCTCCATGGGATAGCTGCATTCAAGATGCTTCAAACAGAAAAGGAATCTCGTTGATACATGGATTTGCCATCAGCCAGTGCAAATTCTCCCAAAGGTCAGGTTAAAGAGATTTCCCAGTTATGAGCTTAAAGGAGACTCAAAACCTGAGGTCTGTCAACATTGCCCCTGAATTACATTATGTAATACAGTTTATAATGCATTATCCAGCCTGTATAGGATGGACCCATTCAGGATCTGTTGATAACAAATTACTAGAAGTGTCTATCTGCTTTGAATCGAAAATGAGGGCATATCATAAAAGGGTCATTTAACATAGGATCAGATACACACTGGGCCCTCACGCCGACCCTCCGGCCACCCTAACTACAGCATTATCTGTCGTTGAAAATGGTGCTCGTGTAGAGTCGGGATGATGTACCAAAAGAGCGTTTTATACACAATGATACCCTTGTACAAATGCGTATACCTAGTAGGCAGCGTCTTATCATCAAATCTAAGAGGGTGCTATAGTTTTATTATACTTTTATAGACCATTTTTAAAATCCGAGCTTAGCTTAGTTCATAGTCTCCTTACCAATTTTCACTTGACCAGGCTGGCAGAGCCAACTAGTCTAGGTAATTATAACCACAAAGGCGGCTACTCAAGATCCAAGTAGACCTACTACTACGTGATTGTCTTTTTGGCCCCTCTGCCGCCTAGTTATTACATCCTCCAGTCTAGCTCGCCACACCCTTTGAGCAGCACCATTGCCTCGGTAAAAGTGTAGGGTGTGTGCTTTCCACCTTCAGGCATCCATAGATTTGATCACCATCACCCCCCTTGAAATGACCTCAGCTGTTAATTAGGGCGTAAAGCAGCCCAACAACCAACCAAGTCCCTGTCAAAAGATGTGAATAACGCTGTAGTCTGCCCGTTTCTGTGATCCAATATGAACCCTTCCTAATAGCACCCCCACTGATGCATTGCATAAAAATAGCCCCCCTGACCTCATTTCTTGAGCTATAAAAAACACAAACCCCTCATTTTAATCACAATATCATGGCAGTCAACATGAATGGAACCATTAGTGGAGAAAGATAAGAGTCTCTGTTTTCTGTAGCCTACAATATTATGGTGACATTCTTCATGTCAAAATGTAATAAATAAATATGAGTTGTTAAAACTTGTTACCATGGGGATGTTGGTAATTGTGTTCTTGAAGACGTATGTGAAATCCAGATGTATGTGCCTCTGCCCAATGATGTCCCTAGCCATTTTAAGTTAACCTGTTCTGTCTGAGTTAGAAGGGTGCCTAGGAGGGCTAGAGCTACAGAACCCCTAACTGCTGTGAAAGTGCCCCTCTCCTGCCTAGATCACAGAAATGGGAAATATGTTCAGTTGCATTCACCATGATATTTCTGGATCTAGGCAGGATAGAAACTCCTGATCTTTTACAGATCTGAAAAGCTCTCATAGGGATCTATACTAATGGAACCAATATGTATTTTTTAACTCATTTTTCAAAAATTTATCAAACTCCCTACCTTAGCGCCCCTATAAATAGGGTTAAGTACCTGTCCGACCCCTCTACCACTGCTGCTGGAGGAGTACCGAGAACTACCTTCTTTTTTAGAAAACTAAGTAAAAATTATCCTTCTTCATGTCCAGTTACATACAATGTCGATCAATTTGACACTGTAGCAGCCTGTCTCCATATCTGTATGCTGCATAAATGCACAATACACGGTTCTGCACGCACTTAAACCAAGGCTAACATGGTTGACCTATATAGATGTGATACTCTCGTTTTCGGGGCTAGTAGAAATTAGGCGTCTAATACGGACGTTCTGGGTTCGAACCCTCACTAAGTTTTAGTCAAGACGTCTAGCCACGTCGCCTAAGGCGACGAAAGCGCGTCAAGGCGTTTACAGGGTTCGAACCCGTGAGCTGCTCCTTGGGGCTACAAAAAACGCTTAGACCTTGAAATCCCATAGGGAAAAAATTTTGGGTTTTTGGACTTTAGGCCTTAATTTGAGGGTGATCCCGGGCTGATAGAAAAATAATTCTTGGACGAGCGGATAGCTCTGGATCTCTTTTATCTAAAACAGCGAAAAATTGATTATGGTTTCGCCGCAATTCATCCGACGGGGGGTAATCAGCCCCCCCCTCTGCCAATCAAGGCAGTGAATCTAGACGACCGCGCAATCGCTCGCGGCCGTCGCGACGAACCGACTGAAGACCTCGGCATCTTAGTATGATTCGTGTGACCTACTTAGAGGCTCACACGGTGGGGGTGTGTCCGGCGTTCGGCGCGCTGATTGGCTACTGGTGGGAGGCGCTGTGCCGCGTCAGGAACTTCACCTATTTGGGACGGCTGTTAAAGGCGCACTGAGTTGAGGTGCACCTTTAAGCAAGAGCGCGATCTGGCCTAGTCTTGCGGACCCCTGTTTGGAGAGTGTAGCGGGCGGCTATGTCGCGCTCTCCAACCACAGTCTTAACAGTGGTCCGCAAGACTAGAGTGCAAGACGCGTGCACACACAGACCGAACAGACACACACAGACCCACACACCCACACACCCCTATCAGTGAGGCGTCTAGCAGATTTGGGAGAGGTGACCAGGGAGGTACTCTCGGCTAGCGGCCACTAATTAGCTGTTTAGATAAGGCACAGAAACAAGGGTGATGACAGACTATGTGGTCAAGCAGCCAACATGCCCTGACACTTGATAATGGGTGTGGACCACCAAATTCGACATGGCGACATGGCCATTTCTTATAATCGACAAACGACATGAGGCCTAATGACAAGTGACATGAGGCCCAAAAATCATAGTGACAGGCGACATGAGCAATTCTTAAAATCGACATGGGATATGAGCATTATTAAGTGACATTGACATGTGACATGGTCATTTTCTAAGATCGACATTCGACATGGGGACCCCCCATCCAGAGCCCCTTGATAGATGACAGCTGTTGTGTGTAAGAAAAGCGTATGCCTCACAATCAAAGATGATAAAAGGCTTCATTAATTTGATGAAATTCTAAAATAGATATATTATTCATGTTCTGTGTTCCACAGAGGTAAATTAATTAAGACTCAACTCTTTCTAGAAGCAGTAATACAAAAATGTATAACGTTGTATCAAACATTTTCTTATATACTGGCTTCTGGTAGGAGTTGAATCATAAATAAAGTACCTATGTGAAGCACATGACATGCATGTCATGCTTATTAAAGAATAACATCAATTCAATCAGGTATTCAAATATTTTGGGTTTGCAGGCACAGTTAGAAGGGGTAAGGTTAGTGGTGGTATCTGACCAGGATGTATCAGATTACTACAAACTGCCCCTGACCCCTTCCACCACCACCACTGGTCACCGGCTGTCTGGGGCTCCCGTGGTCAGTGGATAAATTCTATCCACTCTGAATCTGCTAGACGTCTCTCTGCTATGTAGTGTGGGATGTAAAAGAAACCCTTGTCTCGGTAAAAGGACCATAGATTCGATCACCATCACCGCCCTTGAAATGACCATAGCTGTTAACTAAGGCGTAAAGCAACCCACACACCCACACACCCACACACCCACACATTTTTCTGTATGAGCCTTCAGACCTGAAGCTGCTCAGTGTACGGGACTAGGTTTTGTCATAGGCCCTACGGACGCTACTCAAGGGGGAATAAGAGAGCTGTCTCACCATGACATGGGCTGGCTGTAGTTTTTTATGTTTCGGTACCTACAACCAAACAGCCAGTACCCACCCCAGGGCTTCATGTCGCACGCGGGAAAAGTATAACGGTGGCGCCAACTGTCGGAATAGCGGGTACACTACGTCAGTAGTTCTTTTGTTCTCCGCTGAGTGACTGGGCGAAATGTAGTCGGTAGCTCTATTTTCTGTGCACTGTTCTGTTCATTTTCTACACTTAACGCTTAAATAGACCGCGTGTTTGTACAAGCTAGCCGTTTTTATCAGTGCAAAAATTAAATAAGCATCGGATAGAACAATAAAAAAATGAGAAAGTAATCCAGCACTTAGTATAAGGCACCAGTTTTATCATGAGACACCGAAAGTCTGGTTTTTTTAAGGTGGATAAGACAGTCGACTGAGAGCTCCAAAGTAACCAAAAACGTACCAGAGGGCGATCTATCTCAGAACGTACCCGACAGGGCAGGGGCCTTCTACACCCCGGCTCTGATGAGCAAGCGAGGGCCTATTCCTCTTTTGAGGTGGGCCCAAAATTGAACAAAAGAATAAACTCAAAAAAAGCCTTAAGATTGAAAGAGTTGTAGATACTGATTTTAACGAGGAAGTCCCATTCATTAGTTTACAAATAGTCAGTGTAAGTACGCCCATGTATAGGAGAGAGACCTTGCTTATTTCTTATAAAGTTGTAAGATAGTCACATCATGATGCACATCATCATAAACGCAATCATGATACCTTTCATTGTAAGTAGACGAACCAGTAGACTCGCCTCTCTGCCCTCTAAAAGAGAAAGCAGAGAAGCGAGTCTCACTCTTAAAAAACCCTTCCCCTCCCCCCCTCCCCCCCCTCCCCCCCCCATGCATCTTAAAGAGTGCCCCCCAGAGTGCCCCTCCCCCCCCTCCCTCCTAGAAAAAAAGAGCCGCATTTTTAAATTATTTTTTAGCAAGCTTTCAGCTTGCTTTTTTTCTTTTTTAAAATTTATTTATCCATAAAAATCTCAAGTGACTTATTTTGAAATTCGCGCCAACCTAGTAGTCACGTGACCCCCTTAAGTAGGTCACTTCCAGTCACGTGACCTATTTGAATTTCCCGCCAACATGGTGGTCACGTGACCCTCTTAAGTAGGTCACTTCCGGTCACGTGACCTATTTGAATTTCCCGCCCAAAGGTCACGTGACCGGAAGTAGGTCACTTCCGGTCACGTGACCTATTTGAATTTCCCGCCAAAAGGGAGGCCTCTCATTGGCTGCTTTTGAATTTCCCGCCAAAAGGGAGGCCTCTGATTGGCTGCAGGTCGATTGAGTAATAAACAGTACTTAACTATAGTCCCGTTCCGATACATACTATACTACTCCTAGCAACAGGCATACTGTTGATGATTTTGCTTAGCAACAGTACAGTGATGTCACCCTAGTCCGGGTGATGATAGACCATCCGGGCAGGGTTCCTACTGCACCAATCTAATTACACTATAACAGTATACAATTGTCGGGGTATTTCATGATTTGGTAACTGGTCAGTGCCTCTTTAACAAGATAAAACTTTATGCTTTGACATCAGACTATCTAGATTCTCTAGATTGTAAATATGTCAACATATACAAGCAAAGCATGTCCAAGTCACAGCATATGCACCTATATTGGGAACACTAGACTCTGAGATTAATATTGGCAATGTAGTCCAGTACATGAAATAGCAGAGCAAGATCTCTTACTCAAGTATGGCAGGTTTATAAGGCAGATAGTAAAAGATATAATTATTCCAATTCTTATTGCATCTCTTGTACCATAACTACATGTGCACACAACGGTGAAACAGAGTTATTCTCATGCAAGAAAATGATAAGTATGATTGTTAACCTCAATCATCAATTTTAGAGAGGATTCTTTTATAATATAGCGATAAGCAGAACGAAAAGGACCCATGGTGTTGCTAGGCAAATAAACAAATACAATCAAGGTTGCTAATCAGCCCACATGTTACCAGGAATCGAATGAAGCAAGAGCAAGGTCTCTTTTGTGGGGGTCAGTATATTGGATATTGAACTAGGAAAATCTTGAACCTGTGTTGCTAGGCAACTATATAATTTGAAGTAATGTTTCCAAGCAACTAGAGGTCCTTACTATACCAATTGGTTGACTGGAGTTAATTTAGTTGGGCTAGGTCATGTCAGGATATTCCTAAATGGTGTTCCGGGGTTTTGCTATAGATACTTGCTACTGAGCCCAGTTTGCTATACAAACCTGCATTGCTAGGCAATTGTTTAATTGGAAGGAAAATTGCTAGGCAACTAGAGGTCCTAGCCATACCAATGGATTCAATGGAAGTAATATAGTGGGGATGGGTGATGCTAGGATCTTCCTGAAAGTTGTCCTGGGGTCTGCTCTAGATACTTGCTTCTAGGCCTAGTTTGCTATGCAAACCTGCTGTTGCTAAGAAAGTGCTCATCCTAGCAACAATCCAATGACACCATTGGATTCCATGTACCCATTTTAGGCGGGGTAGGTAAGGTTAAAATCATTCTTGGAGTAATATTGTCCTTATGGGAGTTGAGATTCTTATTATTTGGCGGCCACATTGGATTTGGCCCGTTTTTTAATGGAAGCCCACACAGGACACTCCCGGACTTTTAAGAGGTCAAACCTGACATATAAAGACGAGCCATTCCTGAAATTTTCAGCTTTATGGTATTTAATTCCAGGTTTGGGCTGGAATTCATCTAAAGTTCCTGTATTATATACGACATGCAATATGATGTTAACATCTTGATCTATCAATACCTGACACAGGTGCTGGTTCCTATATTCCAATACATGTACTAGACCAAAAGTTAAATGCAAATAACCCTGTCTTAAAGAGTTTCCTTGTGCCTACTCGCACCACACACAAAGAGGTTTGATTCCATAGCACATTACCGGGGTTGAGTATCAAATTGAAAATGCATTTTTATGACTATTCCTTGTGGTGATCTGGACTTCTAATCTAGTGTTGGTCTTAGTCTGATCCCACTGGCCATGTAGCAGGAACATAGGCCTAGTGGAGTGGGGTCGGGATCCAGGCTATAGGTAATCCCAGCTCTATCCTCAGCTGGTGTCACCCCCTGGTGGATATAAACTAACCTAGAATTG
Organism: Harmothoe impar; assembly: GCA_947462335.1. Lineage (NCBI taxonomy): Eukaryota > Metazoa > Annelida > Polychaeta > Phyllodocida > Polynoidae > Harmothoe > Harmothoe impar. Next base: position 70,185,838 of record OX381708.1, on the reverse strand, counting down.
TGTATCATGTATGTTCATTTACTCCATAATTTCAGGAAGAATTATATGCATTCGAATTAACTGTAAATGGTAGGTTGATAAACACGAAGTATCAGATTTATGCAGAAATTTGTGAAATATTTGAGAAAATGCATTAATTATGTTCCCAGGGAGTCGTTTTTTAACTACAGCATGGACAGAGAAGGGAGATATTTTGTCCCACCTTTTGAGTTTTCCAATAGATCATTATAGGGTCCAATAATGGCCAAAACTATAATAATCATTACTCACTTCTAGATGATACAAAAATGAAGTCAAAGGCAGTTTGGGTACAAAATGTATTCATAAAATATGGACGTTTTATTTCCGTCAATCTATGGAACTGACAATCCAACCACAGCGACAACCGCTATATTCCTGTCACATATATCCGTTTTATAATACACAGCGTAATCCAAAATATGAAATCCTGAGAGACTATCCATACACGATATAATCCCTTCTAATGGTAGTGCTGGCTATGTACACGACTCATAAGCATGATATTTGCTTTAAAGGTAACTGTACAAGATTATAGTAATCTACACAACACAAAACAATACAAAATTGGTATTAGTCGAAGCTCGGACGAGACAAGCGTAAAGATGGGTACGCATGATTTAATATGTCTGCCAGTATGTCTATGTTTCAACAGTGCTTTTTATATACAATGTATCTAAGCTGTATTTGCATAAATTCATTAATTTTGGGTTTACAATGAGATAGTACCTGGTATGGTTGCAGATCTTAGTTACAGAACAACATGGTAGGTGGCAGTAGCGTTCCATAAAATGTGGCATACTTAGTGTTATGTGTCTACACATATGTACAGGGCATATGTATAAACATCCATTCTGGCATCACATATTAAGGCTGAAGGCTATTCATGGATTTCACTAAGGCGTTCTCCTCTCAGACGACTATCTCATCCTAAGAAAATTGCACAATGAAAGGGATCTCCATCTGCCTTTTTTAACAGAATATAAACTTAAAACATTATTTCTGATTTTCTATGATACCACTTCCAGAATAAGTTGTTAATTAATATTGTGGTGGTATGTACATCAGTTTACAGATACATATAATCATGAACTTTTTGCAAAGCCAAGGACTCTGATGATTCCAACATATTAGTACAACAATGTCTACATGCTATGCCATACAGTGCTAATGCATTATATATTTCACCCAACGTTCAAGCACACCATTACATTTAGGTTTCACCGTATACAAACTCTACAAAATGTGCTAGCTGGAATGTACTTTGATTTATACTAAATTGCACTTGTGTTAGTTTGTCTTATTAATTAAACATGTCGTACTAAACCGTAGGAAATATTAATCAACAACAAGATGAAATAGTGGAAATAATACAGGTTTGTATAAGTCACCCAGTGTAGAGAAAAGATTCAGATACACCTATTTACATTTACTTATAAAGAATAAACACCACACTTTACACACTCATGTGATTTCTAGTCAAACAATTAATTAATATATTAATCAATTAGTCTAACAGAGATCACAACTGATTGCCATTATAATGACAGTAAGGCAAAGGTACACAACTCAACAGTTACATTTATCATTCACGAGTATATATTCCACCCCAGATCACATTCTCATGTTCCATCTACATAAAATGAACAGACCTTTCATTTTTCTATCCATCAAGATATCTTTAGATATCATTTGAATTGATCACTTGCTTAATTTCTGAATGATATGCAGTTTTGATTAGAAACTAACAATGGTCATTATTAATAACAAATTTGAATGTAGCAATGAATGGTAAAATACCAATTAAGATTGGTCATAATATATGTATGCATTCCAAAAATTTCCAATTTCCACAGCTAAGATAATCATAGGTGCATTGATCACTGACACAGGCATAACTGGTGGAAATTGAATTTACACATTCAGACATGCATGTGAATAGCTACAGACATAGCTTATCATTTGCCTTATGAGATTCAGTGTAGCATTATCTACAAAGCTCTATATTAATGTGTTAATACATAGTTAGTGAGTGATCTAAAAACTAAATGAAATGAATCCAGCAATCTCAGCATACCGGTAGGCATTTTTGTTTATGCTGCCCGACATTTCTATCTATGAACTATATTGTGCTGTAAACATGCACTCCCTTCCTCGAATCTCACTTTATTTCATGACAATATTATTTCATTTTATTTATTATAATACACCGTTCAACCTAAATTTCAATTTCCCAATGAATACCTTTCAACCTAAATTCTCATTTTACCAATGAACTGCTATGACAGTAAATTAGGATATGTAAAAGCAAACTAGTATATTGTATCTGCAAGTGTAAGTGCTGTATACATTGAATTATATACCAGTGCAATCGATGAGTAGTTCTGGTATTTGACACCAACAGTATTACATCCTTATTGTCATGCTATTATCTTTGTCATGCTACATTCCTATAAGGCATATTCTTATATCTAGACCATCCTGGTGGTCATTTCAGCTAAATGTTGGACATATTATTTTGAATCTACAAGCAAGCCAGGACTATATTAATGCATTTCCTGCAACACCATATGAGGCAGCTTTGCAGTGCAGTGCATCATAATATGCAATTTTGGGTTCTGTTCAATGGGTTTATGCATTTCTTCATGTCCACTATTCGATGTCTTAATGACTGCCCTTAGGCTTACTGAACACATACATGTATAGCATCATGAATCTACGTATTCAAGCTCTTTGCTCCAGAATCTCTTTGATATGAATTCTTAATGATATAATAAAATGATAGATTGCTGAAAATGTATATATGATATATCATACCAGCAGTTGATACTGTTTTCATATAGATCCCTTTTTGTCAATCATTCTGCAATCCTCAAACTTGGATTTCTCGGTCCATCTTAAAGTGAGATGAAAAAACAAGATGTGAATAAATGAATGTTTGCCTTCAATTTGTCTTAGATTTGGTTTAATCTCCACTGAAATGGGTTTCAACCATTGTTGCACAAAGTTGGTTAATAACTCCCTAAATCTGATCTTGAATCGAAATGATATACTTAGTATCCGCATTGCTGTTAAACTAACAACAGGACATATTTCAAGGACATGTTATGCAACAAATAAGGCATAGATCAACCACAGATCATAGACAATTCTGCTTGTATTTTGTAGGACCACATTGACAACATTTAGTGAAATCTAAGTGAACAGATCTTTGCTTTTGATGCATGGAGGGATTTTGAATTGGTCAAGTACTTTTTTCAGCAGTCATTTATGCTTTATACATTACATTATATCCATGACACTCAGCAGTTGGGTAGTACCAATACAACCATCTCATACCTTACATAATACAATCCATGGTATATATACCTCTCAAAAGCTCTCATGGCTCTGCCAGTTTTCAGTGTTTCCGTCATGTTGAGAAGAAGGCAGCAACGATACAGTCTCCATGTATACATCACAAAGTACCTTGATACATCCTCGATGCCTTAGTTATTTTTATATTGGACAAAATGCAATGTTTGAAAACTCTTTTCATGAAATTCTTTGAGTAATGGTCATGAGTTGGTTACACATATCATCTATCATGGGTCTGTTGCATACATACATCCCTTACATTTGAGACATTCACTTATTCAAATCATACGTCCGTTTCAACACTTAGAGATGCAGCGCTGGCGTTATGCGACCTTGACTTTGTGGCGGCCATGTTGCCTCCAACAGGGGTTCCGTCCGGCCTCTGGTTCAGCGCATCATGAGACGCGGACCTCATTGGCGCCGGATTGCGATCAACACCCCGCTTATCCTTCTTGTTAGGCTGGGCATAGACAACATCAGCAGGGTTGAGATGGTCAACCGAGCCATGCAGAGCACCCTGACCGGTTAGGGAGTGCACGCTGGGCTGCTTGGCCAACATCGGGTTGTACATCTGGTCAGGGCCGAGCGGGACATTCGAGTAGTTGTTGTTGCCCTGGTGGTTCGGCTGCTTGTCTGCTGGCATGCTGTAGACGCCTGAATCCACAGAGCCCGGCTGTTTCTTGGGCGTTGTACGGAGACTGAGGTCTAGGTCCTCGTTGGGGTAGGGGCCTGGTCCGGGTACATTGGTGTACTGTGGTTGTTGTGGTTGTTGTTGGGGTTCAGCAGCCCTATCCATGCCTGAGGCTCGGCTGGCTGACGTGCTGCCGGCGTACGCAGCGTTGTCTGCTGTCACCCTCTCCAAGTCCTTTTCTCCACCGGGTGACCTATAAGATGAATGGGGTATCATAGTATGTTATAGTTAGACAATTAGTTTAAAAGACACGTCTAAACACAATGGGAAGCCCAATTATGGGATCCTTATCATAGAGTTCTTTATGCCATCCTTAGGAGGTTCATAGATAATGAGATCCAAAGAGAATTGATTGATTTAGGGTGGCTTGGTCCCATAGTCTAGGATTAATTGAATTTCGCCAGGATTTTCGCTATGAGGCCCAAACCATAGATACTCTGAATTAGGGTAAAGAAAATAGGAGGTCCAAAGCTAGTTTCTAAGATATCTGACTATGAGCTTGAGGAGCTATGTAGCAGGATCACAATAGTAATTGGCCACATACATATGTATAAAATCAAATCTTAAAATAATAAAACTTTCTCTATAGTTCTCTCAGGATTTTGTCTCCAATGTTCCACAGACAAAAATAATATTTTGAATATAATATGGTCCCATGCGTTTTATAAAAAAAAGAAGAGTATAAATGGGGCACACAGTCTTTCAGCAGGCCCACTGTGACATCCCCAATAGAGCTGGGGCAATGCAACAGCCTCTCATGCAGGGATCAAGGGTTCAATCCCCAGTCATGCCCTAGGCAACGATTTTGACCATGCATGAATAAATGGCAATCTGAGACAGCGGCTCCACCTAGAGTGTGGTGGAAGAACTACATGTCCATATGCACAGAAAGCTCCGTGCTGAGCTTACTTTGAATGGGATCCAGCCACCTTAAACAACTTGGACAACGGAGCTACAACAGGTGACAGAAATGAAACAGTCACTGAAGGGAATGTCTCTTTTACACTTCTGTGTACTAGTATACGTCTTCAAAACGGTTTACAAAGTATCGACTATGATTCTGGTATCATTAAACAGTTCAAACTACTAATACAATCTTTATTTAAGAAATGGTATCAAGTTTTACCTCTTCTTCCGCCACCACCAGACACCGGCGATAAGGGCGACCAGGCACAGGAAGACGACGACACACACCACGGCCACGATGACTCCTGCTGGAAGACAAATCACCGTGTTCAGTACCATCAGAACATACAGGGTCACCAGGGGGAGCCAAAATATGGTGCATTTTTCGGGACGTCACAGGGCAATTACCTTCAATCGGACGTATTTGGGTGTAAAATCTGGTAGCAAGAGGGGCAATTTGAAAATGTATGAAAAGAGACAGTTAATTCCTAAAGAAAAACTGTCGTATATAGGAATGTGTGTTGTTTCCAGGTTTGGCTAATGCAACACGCTGAGGGCTGCTTAGCTATGGAAGAACAATCTACAACACAATCTGGTGCTTTAGTCTCACATAGCATGGAGCCAATACTTATGCGATATAATTGCACGGCAATGCCCCATGTCTGAGGGGCCCTGGGACTATAACAAATCAATATATTCTGACTACATGCTTTACACGAGTTCCTGATACTGCCTCTTGTAATACATGATTGATTACCAGCTGCTTTTATGACTTGTAATACAATGTGAATTGTGTTTACAATTCCAAACATGTAGCCTACTTTTGTAAGTATCTTAGAATTCTAAAACATATCTACCCTTTTCCAAAAGTTGCCTCTAACAGTACTTTCTTCTTACCTCTACATAAATTCAATAATCCCACTTATATAGAGGCATTTAACAAGAGGTAGTAAATATGACGTGATATAAGAGTTATTGTAAATTTCTATATACATGTATGTTGTTTGTTTGCTAAATTGGGTAGGTCCAGTTGAAAACCGTTCAACGTTATCACACCTGTCACAAGGGGTTGACAAATGGGCACTTAGTATGGAAAAGGTGAGGTCACATCTTGTAACAAGACAAAGAGAACACACTATCTTGTTACTATAGTTCTGTATAGTTATAGTTACATCACATTGTTACTATAGTTCTCTAGAGTTACATCCATTTGAAACTCAACACAAACAGGTCACCACGTGTACACAGTTGCTTTTAACAGATGAAAAGGGGCAGACATATTTTGCAGGCCTCCTAGGGACCTTTGTATGATAAGCAATGAGCTATGTGATATTAGTAGGCGCCTAGAAACTTTGTGAAACTGAATATCTATTTGGTACTGGCTGCTCGAAATAGGAAATGTGCTTTCTAGAAAACTGTAACTGCAATTACAACATTGATCATACTAATATCTATAAATGAACGTGCAAGAAAATCAAAACATTTATTAAAAAAAACACGCCCTAAACTAGCGTTGAACGCATGCAATGAAACGACAACAGTGAACAGTGATCCTGTGTGAAAATACCTGAACTTTGGGAACTAGGAATTTTCTCAATCATAAGCAATCATTCCATTGGTATTATAATGGTTGTAAAAAGGAGTTAGTTAATTCTTAATTAACAGTGTTTTAGGGACAACAGATGAATTTAGACGACCGAAAAGCCAACAATTTTGCAATGGAATGAAAACGTTCGACAACTTGGCTATTGTTTCAAAAGGTTAGTGTAGACATTTGTCAAGATGGATGGGTTAGGTTGTTCTACTAGACCACAACACCCTTGGCGCTACCACTCACCTCCGCTCCCACCGCTTTGTACAGGAATTGCCAGACCATTCCCATTCCTGTCCTGGTCTAAATACCATATGTATACTTTAACTTGTTTCTGTACTAAGTGCATCTTCAATGTTTGGGGGTCTATTCTTCCTTAGGTCTTTACAAAGTGGGAATACTAAGAGCTAAAAAGCTGACAATCGCTGATGTTGCCCCAAGATAAGAAGCATTCTCAACAACTACTAGTAAGCATTTATATGTGTATTCTTATAATGTATCACAACTAACACAGCATACAAAACAAATTGAGAAAAAATGATCTATGCATGCCACTGTGTATATAGTATTGACTTTATAAAGAGACATGCTTGCTGCAATCTGTATAACCTGATAGCTAAACTACTGCTCATTAACACTGGAGTCTACCAAGGGAGGGGACAGTTTGGTAAGGCCAAAAAACAAAAAGGTTTGTTTCAGGTCACCCGACCGACCCTATCAAAACAAGGCCGACCCTACTCTTTTTTATGCAATTTTGGAGATTAAAAAAAATGTTTTTACACTTTTTTGGGGTCAATTTTAGGTTTTCAAAAAATTTGGATTTCCCCCCGATTTTTAGACCTTTTTGGTATCATAGAGGGGCTGTAGAAAGAAAAGTTTTAAAAAAAATCCGACCTACCGACCCTAGATTTTCATCCCATGTTACCTGAAACAAACTTTTTTATTTGGCCTAATGATTGATCAACTAGTCATATGTCACTCCTTATGAGGGGGGGGGGGAGGAGGGGGGGGGTCTGAGAGATACCAATGCCTATTGAGTTCATCACAATATGATGGCTACAATGAATGGGTTCTGGATGGGTCACACACTTAACCATATCAACCTATTTATCGTTGGTCTGTGAACAATTTTGCAAACTATGTGAAAGTACACTGGGTTAGCTCTAGAAATTATATAACACTCATTGAAGTCACTGTCTTATTCTAAGATATGAATACCCATATGATGCAATGGGTCCTTGTGGGTACTTACTTGAGCCGTTGTCAACATTGGTGTGTGCAAACCCGTTGGGATCGATGCCTCCCGCTAGCATCACCATGTTCTTGTCACACGGGCACGTGTCGGCATCCCACACCATGGACGTGTCGGCAGGGTGGCACTCGATGTTGATGTGACCCTGGAGAACTGAAAAATGGAGGGAGATTAATGAAAGAATCAATGAATATCAGTAATGTGATAATTAAAGGTTTTTGGATAGTATTTTAATTGATATTAATTTTGATGTGAAGTTTGTTGCCACATTGGCTTAATATGCATATACCTCGGATATGGAAACCACGTCTCTACAATCGAGAGCAAGCTCATCAAAAATCAGTTATTAACCATAAAGCCAGAAATCAACTTTATAAAGCACTGCATTAATCAAGAACTAAAGTTAGACATTAAAGTACATTTTCATCATCAAGTAATCAAAAGAGTCAAAATGCTTTGTTCAGCTGTGTGGCAATCAACAGTCAAGGTGCATCGTGAGAATACACCCTGCTTCAGGCATTTAGAGAATATTTCAAATTTACAAGTGGGTTATCTTACTTGAAGAGACCGTGATTTATGAAATGAAAACCAAAGTTGAGTTTCTAGCACCACCTACCTGTTAGTTGTACATGTGCAGCTATATCAGACATCTTATGGTTGTGTAGGGTGACAGACACAGGGTCGTCCATGGCCTCTAGTGTGAACATGGAGTCTTCCTCCATCACCATGTTCCCATCGTTACTGTCCTCCTCTCCCTTCTGCACACACTGGGACACCGAGTACCCCCTACCCCAGACCACTGCGGCGAACGGCTCACACGTCACATTGCTCTTTGTGTTACTCCCTGAGCTGCTCCCTTCACTCAGCTTCTCCAGCTTCATGGAGAGGGACAGCATGGTCCTGTGGCCCATGGTGGGGGTCACCTTACAAGTACATTGTAATCCTGGTTGTTGGCCTGAGGCGAATTTGAGAGCGATCTCCGTGTCGCTGACCGGCGAGACATTCTCACAGAAATTGAAGGCCCTTTCACCTGAAAATACAGAAGAGGGCTGGGATTAGAATTGGTTTATAACATTAATTTTATTGCCAGGAAATATGGTTTATATTCATGAATATTGTTTATAGTATCAGAGACTTTCAGACAGTAGAACTATCTGAAGATTTCACTGGAAGACAACTTGATGAACACACATGTGATAAACAGTTCTAGTCATTCTGTCTGCAAAATACTATATTGTGGACTATATTGACTAAAATTAACAATTGCATGTCGAAGTATACAGGGAAATTCATGGCTATTGCGCGTCTCCATAAGCCTTTATATCGATGCAGTAAATCTAAGTATTCCCCTGCCCTGGCCTTTTCATCACCTCCATCCGGTTACAAAGCTAATTACTCCCACTTATACCTGCTAAATAGAGAACTATTGTGTTTTCTTTTGAAAAAGAATTCCAGAAATTATTTAACAAATAGATCATTTCCATCAAAGTGTCCTTGTTCATTAAGGACATATATCTATGTATTATATTTCTAATTCACCTTTTCACTAACCCTTTTTGAACAATGGTAACTACTTCAATATATTATCCTCCTATACAGCTATTTACGGCAAATATAACATGGAATGAACAAATCTTCTGTTATTTTCCTTTTTTATTACAGGATGGATAGGTATTACCTCATATGGGTTGGGGTTATAGTGTGTATGACTGGGGCAGGTGTGGAGGCAGATAAGTTGGCACTCACATGCAATGCTATCCATTGTCTCAACGCCCTCACCATATTTTAGTTAGACTGGTCGCCTGCCATAGAGACATGTACTAATGGATGGGACGGGCGCAGGTTATATGCCACTGGCACGCCAGACCTAGAGAAATATGGTGGATGGCAGATATGTGGAACTGCTCTAGAGGTATCATCTTAATTATATCCAACATCCCCCGATAAATAATGACAGCATTTCGCTACTCTTGATATTGAACAGCTGATGCCAAGGTCACCAAAACCGTAGGGCTAGCTACCTACCATAAACATTGACTATATGCGTAGCCATTCGCACTATTTATCAAATTATTGATGTATTCTCAATGCTTTTCGTAAACTATTTGCCATTACGCAAGTAGTGCTAGTTTAGATGAGCAGACTAGAATGGAACCCAGGACCCCCCATATGCTACCCATGTGGTCACCCAAAATCACTGACCCCTAGATTATACATCGTATGTATTGTGTTAGGCAGGTGTCCAGGCTACAGTACCAGACTGAATACGATATAGGGGTAGTGGCATGGTCAGAATCCCAATGCGGCTATAGTGAGGACATATAGCATGCATTTATACAGTTTGTTTCCATAAGTAGCTACAGCATAAAGTTGTTGGACTAGATAGGATAGAGGTAGGTTATAGCTAAGTTGGGGTGTAAGACCAGTAGGACTCTCTTATAGAGCATACATGTACAAATATAACTATATAGACATCCCTTTTGGTGTGAGCTTTTAAGACGATGTACCATCAAGGATTTCAATTGGAATGAAGAATGCCAAGAACGTCTGTTTAATTGTTGTCAAAGACCCAACATTGAATTAATAATAGGCATACCCATTCAAGAATACAAATAGAGAAGTTACTTGATAGATATCCAATAATACCCTTTTTATGTATAGGGGTATATAGGACAATTTAACCTCTTGTACTGTATAATACAGATTGAAAATGTGGAGGACAAATTCCAAGAAAAGTATATATTCTATGACATAAACTATGTATCATATGAAGGACATATAAGGGCTCACTGTATTGGGGCAAAACGATTTATGTTTATTCCTCTATAAAATATCGTTTCACCTGCCGCCCTTTCACAATACTAGCCAATATCACTTCACAGCCATGAGAATGTTCCCATTTCACTATACGATTTTTTACTGAAACATATCAAGCCTATTCCCAACGGTTATATATAGGTACCAGTTTTTTGTGCACTCAGTAACAACTTTTTAAAGGTAACTATAGCAACAGCATGAATCGATCAATATAAGCATCAAAGGGGGAAAGATTCAAAGGTTGGGATGTTGAAAAGCTTTTTGAAAAATGGCGTGTTTCCACATGGGTGGAAAGTAAAGCTGGGCAAAGAGCTCTGAGGGTAAGCTGAGGGTACCCTATACTCGGGTGTTGGGGGGAGGGATGTCGTACATTTAAAAGTTAAACAGTTTCGGTAACCTCAGTAAATTGTGAAGTCTGAATGACCTACATTTTTGTAGCCCACACCTGTATAGCACCATATGTACAACCGTGATGTGTATCAAGTAACGTGATGTGTAGTACTACACATCACGGCTGACTATGGAAACGTGATCTGTATCAAAACAACGTGATCTGTATCAAAACAGCATAATCTGTATCAAAATAACGTGATCTGTATCAATGTGATCTGTATCAAGGTATTTCATAAATCCCCTGACCTTAATATCTGTATCAAAATATGTTCTCCTCATAGAATGGAGGTTATATACAGGGGCAGGGCGGTAGGTGGATAAAGTTGGTGGGGGGCAAAACCTTTAATAGGGGTGTTGATTGGAGGGAGCTATAAATGGGGGTTTGGGGGCCACAGGCCCCAGTAAAACTTTGGAATTTGACCTTTATAACAGTGCATTCTGAGTGGTTCGAAACAGATTATATGACCCCGAATTTTACATCTAAATTGATTGAGAGGGTTTGAGAAATTTTAGGAATTTTACCTTGAGATTGGTATATTCTAGGGAATTCTAGTCTAAAATGTTACTGAACTGGGGCCCAAACATACTTGCCTCCCCCCCACTTTAAAGTTGGGGGGGGGGCTGTAAAATGTATGACATCTGTGGGAATATCTGATTTATAGATCTAGGTAAAATATGAATATATTCTTCAAGTAAAATATTTTAAAATTGAGTTCATTTCCTATGACTTATCCTAAGGGAGTGGTCATTTTTTAACAACAGGGGGGGGTTGGTGGATTTTTGCGCAAGCGGGTCAAAAAATTTTCGGTCCCCCCCACGGGAGGGGTCGACATTTTTTTGGTCCCCCTGTAGAACCGTGATGTGTATCAAAAACGTGATATGTAGTAACTACACAATTACTACACATCACGGCTGACCTTGCAAACGTGATGTGTATCAAATAAACGTGATGTGTAGTAACCATTCAACCCTGATGGTTAGTAGCTAACGTGATGTGTAGTAACTTGAATTGAGGCACCTCCAACCGCTATCTGTATCAACAAACGTGATGTGTATCAACAAAGGGGGCCCATCCCCAAAACAGGGGGGGTGGGGTGGCTGAATATGTTTCAATACACAAAATTCCCAAACTTACCTCTCCCACATAGGAAAAGGTAGGGGCAGAGGGAGAGGGGCATGGGGTCCCGATTACAATATCTTTATTTACAATTCCTATATAACCCTGTAAATGCGGCATCAAGCCTTAAAGCCGATACTTAAGGCTGTTTGGGGGAGGCCCCCCTCCCCCCCCCCCGCCAATGGAGATTTGCCTCCTACACCTCTGGTCGGAGAGAAAGGAGAGAGGGCAGTATAAGCAATCTTAGCGTAATTTCAATCTATAATCTTAAGGCTGGGGTTATAGTGTTTTAAGATCATGCATCTTTAAGATTATTGACTGAGGATTAAGATTATGTATATACAATCTAGAATATTTGTCTGTGAATTATAAAATTCTTTGATACATATCACGTTGATACAGATCACGTTGTGTTGATACACATCACGTTGTGTTGATACACATCACGTTTGCAAAGGCAGCCTTGATGTGTAGTACTACACATCACGGTCCTTGATACACATCACGGTTCTACACCCCCCCTCAGGCAAGTTGAAATTGAGCGCGGCCGACCCCTTTGAGCTATAGTAATGCGCGGGCTTCTTCGCTAAAAAGGGGTGCAATTTTTTTGGTCCCCCCCTCAAGAGGGGTCCAAATTTTTTTGGTCCCCCCCCTTCAAGGGGTCCAAATTCTTTTGGTCCCCCCCCCAAATCCACCAACCCCCCCCTGTTGTTAAAAAATGACCACTCCCTAACCTCCTTCTCTCTTTAAAATATCTTTATACAAATTCGAAGGGGGGAGGGGGGGATGATGCCACCCTCCCCCCTGGGTTCTGCCCCTGGTCTCCCCCTCTCTATCCTGCATCTCTGCTGACCCCTACCGGTCAGAGTACCTAGGGAGTTGATACACATCACGTTTATTGATACACATCACGGTTGGAGGTCCCTAAATTTAAGTTACTACACATCACGTTAGTTACTACACATCACGGTTAGATGGTTACTACACATCACGTTTTTTTGATGCACATCACGTTTGCATGGTCAGCCGTGATGTGTAGTTGATACACATCACGTTGTTGATACATATCACGGTTGTACACCATACCATAAACTCTAACTAGTATTTGAATGTCAAACCTTACTCACTAACTTCCCCCTCTGATACCCCTGAATTATGCATAAAGGATATCCTTACATATTATTGTATCAAATCAATTCTCACCCCCCCCCCCCCCCATACACAGTGCTTGTCATTACCTATGCCATTTATCACTATAATGTAAGACTGCAGCCTGACACTCGTCAACGCTCAATTCATGCATCATGCCGACCCTATCGGGATAGGACACTGTAATGCTACTGGGTAAATTATTGACAATGCAAATATTTTAAAGACTTGGTTTCTCCCCTAAAATCCTACTATTCGATGTTAATCAAACCATTGCACATGCAGTAGCAGCGTACATTGCGTGATTGAGGTTCTAACAAGCGTGTTATTGCCTGAAAGGGTGTACACGCACATTTTTTTGTTCAACAACTCTTACATCAAACTTTCCCAATTCAAAATTCAAAATGTATGTGATGGTTGAAAATTAGAGGATGACTTTTTAACCACACACATAATGTTGATATATTAATAAATACCATAGATGTAAATAGATGTAAGACAGTTGAGAAGAGTTTAATTGTATCTAACAAAGAACAGAAGTCACTGCTGGTGCATGTGTGGTATCCCCAGTTGTAGCATGAAGCATGCACCCCCTCCCCTCAGTGTGTGGGGTGTGAGTCGGGCAAGCTGCCAGCAGACAGACACAAAGACAGGAGGGTCAGGTCACCCTACCCTGTCTAGTTACCTCCCAGTCTGCCCCTAGCTACCCTTTGTTTGCCCCTCCATTACACGCCCATGCAGCCCTTTGTACTGGTAGCATTAGGCCAGACCAGAAGACAAGTTGGTTGTAAGATCATTATCTGCTCACAAAATGGGTGCACTCAAGCAACATTTCCATGGATTTAGGATTTCCATTTAAGATTTGAATGCATCGTTCCTGTCCTTTAGATTCCTTTCTGCAGCACTGGACCAATCGGGTAAGAGAGGAGCTGTCAAATAATATCATAACGCTGGAAATGATATCAAAGAGTAAATTATTCTTTGCTTTTTGATGATATCCCATATCATCATTATCAATATATGTTATAAAAGAGAACCTGAGTTGTGCTAGTCCAATTGGCATAGTTTAGAGTTAAGTGTTCACTTCTGGAAAAGACTGGGCAATAAATGCAGACTCATTTATTGTTTTGTATGGCCTTAGCCCATTGACAGGTAGAGATCTTTGTCATGGGAGAGGAACGTGGATGAAACAACTCAATTTGTGTCAGCCGCGAGACAGTGTTATCCTATAACTGGGGCTCGCCTTGTCTCGGTTATGTAGTCTCGCTCTAGTCAACACAGTCTGCACCTTATGCATATTGAATTGGTGCTAACACCTTTTTATATCTCTAAAATATTGACATCTTCTTTACCTTTCTGTATATTTTCTAGCGTCAGTCATGCTATACCTACACATGAAGGTTGGGGTATGTTCTATTCTAAATAATTTTCTTGTACACCTCTAAGTCTAAATAATAAAATTGTAGGATGAATCACATATATACAGCATGTTATGACTAGACATATCCTATGCCACTTGAATCTAGATGGATCTGAATTAAATATAGTTTAAGCAATGTTTAGCTATCAATCTAGCACGATTAATACCGGGTAGACTGAATATAATTGACTCGACCAAGCAAGAATCATTTTCCCTCATTCTAGAATTGTGAAAGCTGCCAAAAGTTAAGAGATAGAAGAGGAGCATGGTGTGATAATTGCAGTGAGCAGCTACAGAAGCACGAGGCACAAACAGGGTTATTTATCATCCATATGTAATAACAGGTGGATGGCCTGGGGGGGGGGGGTTGAACCCTCCCCATAAGCTACAGCTCTAATGCTCTATGTGGCTACAGGTGAGTGGTATGTGTATAGGAAGAGGCCACAGGATAGATCTAACAAGATACAAACAGCCCATGGGGAGTCTTTGTGTCTATGAGGGGAACCTAGAGTTACATACGTCATTGGATATCCCAGACAAAGTTGACAATCTATCATCCATGACGGTTATCCCTGATAACTCTTGGAGTGTAAAAACTTTAGTTAACTATTGGAAAGCCATTCTTTATCAGCCTGATGCATGCATGCAGAACTACCGAGCACTCACCAGGGCTGCATTCATGCATCATGATGACAAATCGTATAGCAGATTAGCATAATACCCCCCTTAAAGTTAACCCACACAATATCTGGTCACAAATGAGTGGTTTCGTCCACAGGAAGTAGCAGGGTGTGTTCTGGTAGGTTAGGAATGTGGCTCTGCTCCATTTGTGGTATAAATACCAAGGGTGAAAATTGGGATGGAATGTGGGAAAACCTCTGACCCTTTCCCTTTACTGAGGCAATGGCCATGGAACTGTCAATGTCAAATAGGCATAGAACAGTATAGCCCCACCCCTCTATAATGATGACCCCACCCATGCAATGCATTCATCACAGCTTCAATGACATAACTTAATATGGCGGCAAACAGGTACTCTGATCAGAAATATCAAACATGTTTGGTGGTACTGTTGGTCATTCTCAAAATTCATTGTCGGAGTCGTCCAATTGAATCTAGTCTATCAGTTTTAAAAAGTCAGTGTTTAATTTACAATGTGGCTGGCGATCTGGGCGGTTTTCAAGGCGACCCTCGACCTAGGGCAATAATTTAAGTGACCTGGCGGATTTTGGACAAGACTTAACAAAAGGATAAAGCGAATTTGTGACCTAGGAACCTTAATTTCGGTGACTTTCCGACCCTTCTGCACTCCAACAACTACCGGTAGACTTCAATTATTTGGTCACAAGTGAGTGACTTGGTGGTGAGAAAACAGGAACAGGATCTGACCTCCTTCCTCTGTACTTATAAGGAACAGGAACCACCCTCCTACATGATGTAGACCATGAAACCACAATTAGTATGAGACACATGTAATACCTGTAACATAGAGGTCACATGACGCACAGGGAGGGGACTGGACCATGAGTAATAACACACCCCATAGGCACATTCTGTACACTATACAGTCAGGGAATCACCCGACGTAAAATCATCAAGAAATATAATAAAATAAAATAAGTACTAGTAGTTTAAAAGTTAAGATATTTTCTATTGCCAATGTCGATGTTGCCCAAGGCTTGCTGCACTCAGTGGGTTGCATGTCTTCTAACATTCTTCATATCCAAGTGATAATGAGGTACATGACATAGCAGTACAATATAGTAATTGATAATTGTCATATTGCTATAATTCCTAATTATCATTTCATAATCATAGAAAGTAGGGAATAATATTCTATAAAGTTTAAACCGTCTAAAGACCACCTCAGATTGTTTTGTCGCTATTCAACACAACAAATAATAATTGAATCATGATGGTGTGATACTATTCCCGATTCTGAATTTGTAGACAGTGTAGACATTGAACGTAAAGCTTTGTTTTTAAGTAGATATTGAACTCAGACCTAGACCAATATGTACAAGAGCGAGGTAAGATAAGGCCGAAAAAAAAGGTTTGTTTCAGGTAACATGGCAAGAAAATGTAGGGTCGGTAGGTCGGATTCTTTTTCTTTTTTACTTTCTTTTAAACACGAAAGTACTAGCCCGCCTTTCCAAAGACCCATAAATTCACAAAAAAAGGTAAAAATACAAGAATTTCTTTTTCATAGGGTCGGTCGGGTGACCTGAAACAAACCTTTTTTTTGGCCTAACATCTAAATTATCACACAGTCAACACAGCACAATCTCACGCACAATTTACCCATTAATGGCATAATGTCCTTCCACAATAGCAGCAGCCACAATCTACCTGTCCCATCTAACTGCCCTCATTCACACCACAGTAACCCTTAGAGGACGACATGATGCATCAAGGAAATATTTGTCTTCATGATGCACCGCAGCCTCAGCACTGCATTGATGCATCATGCCGACTATGCCATTTGCGAACATAGTAGGGTAGGCATGATGCATGAATGCAGCAGTACTGGCGAGTTACTTTAATGCATTCATGCATCAAGACCACAAAAGGGAAAAGCCGCATTAAAGCACTGTGCCGTCCTTAAAGGGTTAATGACAGCTGTGATTACCCCCAGGGGTGCGTGTGAATTAAGCACACCTCGCACCATGAGGTGTGCTTTGAAATAAGATCAAGAGAAACGTCAACAATCCCTCCCACTGACTGAAACAAAAGATGAGACCGATTTTATATTTAGGACACTTGGGCATAGAAAGTCTCCGACTGGGAAGATTATCTCCGATCTATACCATAAGAGACTGTAATGGGTTTATCTGGGTAGATTAGGGTTTATGTACTAATTCCCCAACCTGGAGTCATGGAATTAGTTCTCCACCCTTTATTGGAATTACAGCCTCAGTTTGGAGATGTTTTTTAAGAGTTAGATGGTGTACATGTTATGTCCTCATTTTACCTCAATACTTCAAATTAGTGTATCCCATTATATATACCTTAATTCACGTAATTAACATACCTGAACTCATCGTCAAACCTTTTTTTTCTTTAACGATTGCATGATGCCTCATGGACTTGTTGGTGCTGCTTTAATGCATCATGTGGACCCCTTTGGGAGTGTATCAATTAACCCTATAGGTTCTGCGTGCTGCATGAAAGATTGAATGCAGCACAACCAACATACTAGGTGCTGCATTTATGCCTCATGACGACAAAAGGGCATCCAAGTAGTGCATCAAAGCACTATGATATCTCTTAAGGGTTGATTTATTATCCAAATACTTGAACTCATACTTGATACATATCAGAGGCAGATATCACCCATGTTAGCCGTATCATAAACATGCTTCAATATAATATCACCATTTCTGACACCGTTAACTGCCATTTAACATCATCCAATGGGGGTCATTTAATACGGAGCGTCAGAGGGAGGAGAAGACACGCAATGCCAACGTCATTGACTTTCATACAATTTTGATAAAATCACAAAATGGCATGATACTAGCATCTGCCCATTGTTCTAAGCGGAGCGAGGGGCGTGAAATAGAAATTCTGATTTTATTTTATTTCCTCAAGACCAGCAACTAGCCGTTGACTCCATCATTAGATGGAAATAATTGATATTTCATATGACTTAACGATAAACTAAATCAGAAGCAATAATCTGTTTGCTATGATTAAAATCACGAGATTGCATTATAAATGCAGGTACATTTTGTACATAATCACACACTCAACTTAGATTATTGTTTTCTGGAAATCTGATAATTCCTAGAATTGTTAGCACAGTATGTCGATCAATGCTCACTCCAGGCGCATGTAACCGAGCACCGCTACACCTGGTTGTCGATGTTTTAATTATTGAACCATCCTCCATAGTGATTGATCCGACGTGAAAGGCGCCTATTGGTGGTTGTCATGGCATTTAGGGAAGGCTTACACACCAATACACAACTACACAGGCACTACAGACATACGTCTGGGGCTTAGTCTTGAAGAGCAGGGAAGGGCGAGAGGAGGAGGGAGAGGTCAGAAGGAAGAGGGATTTAAGTGACAGGAAGAGGAAGGGCAGGGAGAGAGGTAAATATGGAGGGGGAGAGGAAGAGGGAGACAAGGCGGCTCAATGAGGGAGAGGGGGCAATAAGAGGAGGGTATAGACAGGTGAATAAAGGGGTTGGTAAGTACGTGCCTCCAAGTAGGTCCCTACCGCAATATACCACATTCAACAATCAAGTCTGTGCCTCCAGGCTCATAGGGTATTCTCAATATAGCTGGCCAAAATAGATATTAGCTTGAGAGGTTTAAAGGGAGTAGAGTATAAAAAGAACTCCATACTAGTAAATTGGAATTGGTAAAAGCAGCAAGATAGGGTTATTTGGCAGTGAGACAAGAAGGCTATAAGCACGACTTGGCAAATAGCTAAGGGGGAGTCCAAGTAGAGCAAAACGTCATATGGTTACATATTCTCAATAATATTGCGGTGTATGAACCACTTAAATCATTACAGCATAATAGGAGTGGCTCATAAGTACAGACAACTTTGATATAATTATTCAAATGTTTAAAAAAGATTAATCATTCAAATGTCATAATTGTGACTAGTCTTTGATATCATGGATGAGGGCACACATCCATGTCATCAGAACATTGTATTTCTGGCATTTTGGAAAGACATCTGACAATTAGCCAATTTGAAGGAATGCGCCGTATGAGAGTGTATAGATAGCAAAGGTAATATGGCCTTGGTGAACTGGTTATTTTTATAAGAAGATGATTTTTGAGCCTCTTTCTACAGATCACCTAAACTAAAATACTATAAATATGATATAAATAATTTTCATGTAACTAGTTTGACATGATTAGGGAGAACAAGGTCAATATATGGGATTGGCTGAATAGGATAATGACGTAATCTATGTTAACGCCACATTTAGATCCTACCTCCACGTGTTGTTACTTAGGCCAAAAAAAAAAGTTTGTTTCAGGTCACCCGACCGACCCTATCTAAACAGGGCCGACCCTACGTTTTTTTTATGCAATTTTAAAGAAATTTTTATATTTTTACAATTTTAGGGTATGTATAAAAAAAAAAGTTAAAAAAAAAAAAAATCCGACCTACCGACCCTGGAGTTTCTCTCCATGTTACCTGAAACAAACTTTTTTTATTTGGCCTTACAAGTATTATACTAATAGGACCAACCAGCATGGAGTCTATGTTGTAATACATGCCAAGGCAAAAGGGAATGCCTCTAGCTCTACCCGACCCGAGCTAGCAATGCAGAGCTGATCCTTCTGGAAAGTTATCAAATTGTTCAACACGATCTGTCAAAGTATAACTTCTCTGTCGCTAATCATATACCTCCCCAGCTGCTCCCCTGATGCTACCTGTATAACCCCCAGGTCCCATACCTCAGTGTAATAGCATATAGTAGTATTTGCTCTTTGGTGTAGTATGCAGAGTTGGCTTTAAGATTATTCTAGGAAGAGCCTGAGGCGTTGCCTCCTCCAGGCACCACTTGTACTGGGTGCCTGCGGGCAGCGTTAAGGTGCTCGGCCACCTCCAGGACCCTTCACTCTCAACCCTTTAAGGGGAGCATCATGTCGGCAGGTGGTTCTTTGAACCCTTTAGTAGGGCAGTACAGTTCTTAAACCCCTACCCATCTAACGTACCCGTCATGGCTCCACTCCGACTGTTGCTGTTGGGGTACTAACACGTGAGCCTTTAAATGTGCAATATCCTATGTCGGCATGATGTATGAATGCAACCCTGCAGCTATTCTATTCGCCAGGGCTGCATCCAAGCATCATGCCGACTCTATCCATGGGCATGATGCATGATGCATAGATGCAACCCTGGCGAATTACTCACCAGGGGTGCATTTATGCATCAAAACAACAAAAGGCACAATACATTAAAGTGTGCCCATTAAAGTACTTAACCCTTAAAGGTCCACATAGGGATTTACTGTGTTTTACCATTTGTCGGCATGATGCATGAATGTAGCACTCGCCAATGCTGCCTTTATGCATCATACTGACCCTTTGGGAGGTCATCAACCTGATTAGGTCGGCATGATACATTTATACAGCAATACCGAGTTACTTGCCTGGGCTGCATTCATGCATCATCACGATCAAGGCATAGGGACTAATGTAGTAAAGCACTATGCGGCCCTTAAATGTTTATTAATGTTTGTATTGTGTAAGAAGTAGGACTTGGGTAAACTGCAGGAACACAGGCTGTACATGTGTGTGTCAGGTGTGGCTGATCTACACCGACCTACATACTACTGCCCCACCACCTCCTTAGTGCACCTGTCATGGGGGAACCCTGCCGTCCACTCGGCGACATGAACACCGATAAATTCCCCCCTGGTGGACATCAAATGGCGCTGAGCGGAGCGCAATGGGCAATTAACTGAATGAATATTGTCAGTTAACTCTTCTTTTTTTAGAGGAAGAAAAATGCTTGATTACGCTTATGGTGTGTGGGCAGGACAGCATTGTAATGAAGTTTCTCCGACACAAATCTTGGTCATGTGAAGATTATTGGGAATTCAATTCTTCAATGTAAGGAATATTTTGAAATACTTAGTAGCCTAGCTACTGTACTGGTATTAAAGGTGTGCCTTACAGAGATAGTAATGCTAGAAACAATTTGACCCCAACAGCTCCCAGCCATAGAAGGGAAACGAGGGCATTCCCAGACCAATTCAACAAAATTGGCCATGACCGCTCCATAAATAGCACCCTACTGGACTCTCCGCATGCAATATAGAACCCCCTCACCCCTCATACACAATGGGGGAGGGTAAGATGAAACGTGCTTAACCCTTCAAGGGCCACATGGTACTAGTGCTTCAATGCGCTATACCCTTTGTCGTCATGATGCATGAATGCAGCCCTGGCGCGAAACTCGCCAGGGCTGCATTCATGCCGACACTACGGGTAAGGGGGTTAATTCACTTGCAGAGAGTGGGCATGATTCAAAGGCCTAGCGAGGAAACTCCTACACCATGACAACAAAGGGTCTATTAAAGTATAGTACATGCGGCTTTAAAGGGTTACAAACTAACCTCACTCAGCCGTTACCGTATGGTCGTTACCAAGTACACACCCACCCTCACCCATTCTTTCATCGCCAATTTAGTTTTCCTTATTCTTTGCTCTGCTCTGACTGGTCACACCTTAACCCTTTGTCGGTCATACTGCATGTATACATGTATACTTCTCAGGAGTCTGACGAGAACACAAATCAATTCCTGCATCACGAGGGTAACAGACATAGTAACCGTCTATGCCATGTTGTTATACTGGACACATAGCAAACTTACTGTAGGTCGACCAATTTCTAAAAGACCTGTTCTCTGACCCAGAGAGGGAGTTGAACAACCGACATAAAAGCAATGAGCAGGCATATATGCACAATTGTGCCTTGTTCATGCGCAATCAGGAGGTTGCTGATGAAATAATGGCCGAAACAGATCCGTTTGAAATCAAGAAAAAGTCACACAAGCTGCACATCCCCCCTGGACATAGGTGGTGGTCTGTACGAGATGAAATCCTCCGCAGGATAATTGAATGCAAGTTTGACCAAAATCCCCTTCTGGCGGATTTTCTCTGTGGCCTTGACCCTGACCTAGACTTGATTGAGTCGACACGTGACTTTCACTTCGGCAGCGGTCTAATATTCAGTGATAAAGAATGGGAAAAAGGCATATACTATGGACAAAATGTATGCGGGAAAACGCTCATGAATCGGCGTGCCATACTTCAAAACCGCAGAGACGCGCTCAAAACCATGCACACTGCCCGCAGCACCCCTGCGCCAAGAGGCCCAATCACGGATGATGTAACACTACCCGCGCTGACCGACGTGCCCACTGGCCCGCCAGCCCCCGGTGCTAGCCTAGTGACCAATGCTACAACACCTGTTTTCACGGCAGACAGCACAGGTACAGTCACCATACCACAGGTATACACCAACCTTTTGCTGCTCCTTGCGAGGAACGCTATAGACACTTAAAGCTCCATTGACCACCCGCTTCACTTCAGGATCTTAGTCTCATCATAACAGTTAACCATTCTCCCGTCTGCTACACCATGGTCGTCGCCTATACGTATGAAGAGGCTGACATAACTCTCTGATGTCCGATAGTCCCGACCAATAGTGCCTACTAGGTTCAATGTTGTACACTCAAACATATTGCTTCAAATTAATCTATACAATAGTACCAATGAGTGTGAGGTCTGCGGAGCCCTTTCACTCGCACTTGGAGTATATAACCCCCCCCCCCCCCCCCCCCACAAAATTGGGTATCGGCTCGGGTGAGTATCTCCCCGGCTGCTACTCTTGCAACTCTGGTATCGACACTCGAGTTGCAACTTCTCTCACCAAAACATGCATAATTTAGACCCAATTACACGCAAAGCTAACCTCATTGATACACAGAATTTTCTAAATGACTTGAAGGGTGTCACCATAGTCAGCTGTAACGCTCGCAGTCTCAATAGAAAAAAACTCATTGATGTTAAGTTAAGTTTAGATTGCGACATTCTTTGCATCTGTGAATCCTGGGCCCTTGCAGGAACTGATAACACCTTGTTTCACTGGGAAGATAAAGTAATATTCCGTAATGACAGACCTGATAGAACCTGGGGTGGATTATTAACGTACGTGGGTGAATTTTTTAGTCCGCATTGCCATATTGATGTGAACTTACAATTAATGGAGGAAAATATTGAGGTACAAGCTCTAGTTTTTGAAAAACCTACTTATAAAAATTTCATTGTCTTAAATGTCTATAGACCGCCCAATATTAATCATGGAGATTTCTTTGATAAGTTAGAGGCCATAATAAGGAAAGTGGACAGAACACGCTATGAATTGTGGGTCATTGGAGACATAAATGCTAACACCAGAGACAGGAACTCTGGACCGGCCAAGGGGTTATTTGATTTGTGTAGAGAAACCAGCATTAAACGTCATATAGAGGATATTACACGTCCGAATGAAAATAACATCTCAGGAGGCACTTGTATTGATCATATTATCACAGACTGTGACATTGTCAGCCATAGTGGGGTCTTGCCATGTTTAATCGCCGACCATTATCCTGTATTTGCATGCCGTAAAAAGGGCAAAGAAGTTAGGACAGAACACTTTTACCGGCAGATCCTACCGTGATTATAATAGAGAGGATTTCTTAGAATACCTATCTTGCTTGGATTGGAATCATTTTGACTCCTGCATTGATCCTGAGGAACAATGGCTCTTCATATTCAATGCTATAACCGCATACTTAGACATTTACTGCCCTATAAAGACCATTACAATTAAAAAGCATTCAGATCCGTGGGTGACGCCAGAAACGATTGAGCTCATCAATGATAGGTCAAACATGCTAAAAGAACAACGTGTAACAAAGGATAAGGCATTATTAAAAGCTGTTGGGAAAATGAAAAATAGAATCCAGCGGCAATTGGAGAACGCAGAGGGGACTTATGTTCTAACTGTTCTGGAGCGTGCCGAGGGAGATCCCTCCAAATTCTGGAGGGAGGTAAATCATCTTATCAACCCAGTCACAAAGAACCTCACTATTCAATTAGTTAACGACTTGACTGGAGAAATAATCCCAGCTGAGGAAACTGCTAGTTATATTAATAGCTATTTTGCCAATATTGGCCAAGATCTATTTAGCAAAATACCAAAGAAGGGAAACTTGAATCATATCAAGAACTGGCGCCCTATCACACTACTGCCTTTACCTGGTAAATTGCTGGAAAAAATTATACATAAAGTTCTCTCTGACCATCTGGAGGCAGAGTCCCTTCTGAGTAAAACACAGTTTGGCTTCAGAAAGGACCGAGGCACGAGTGACGCAGTTTTTAATGTGGTTAAAGATCTCTTTGAAGCTAGGGATGACGGTAAAGTTACAGCAGCATGCTATATTGACTTTTGCAAGGCATTTGACAGTGTCCACCACCCGACCCTAATAAAGAAAATTTGTGCCCTAAACATCCACCGCAAACTCAAAAAATGGCTCATGGAATACCTGGCCCACCGGTCTCACTGCACTATAGCTAACGGAATTAAGTCAACCAGTGCACCGGTGAATTTTGGAGTCCCCCAGGGTTCGATTTTAGGTCCTTTGCTTTTCATATTATTCATAAATGACCTCTCAGACTGCATACATAATTGTAATTACACTATGTATGCTGACGATGTAGTCATATATGTCAGTTCCAGCAGCCCCGAAGAGGCTTTAAGACTGCTACAGGAAGATATAGATAGGGTTGGTGCATGGTGTCTCTCAAACGGTATGACTGTCAATACCCAGAAGAGCATGAGCATGTATTTTGGGTCTGTTGGCAAGCTGCTGAATGCTGGTAATCCTAACATAACCCTACTGGGTATGGTCCTGCCCACGTGTGATACATACCCCTACCTAGGGGTTGAATTAGACAGCAGACTCAGCTTAACTCCCCACATAGGAAAAACCAAGAAAAGTTTAGGTAATAAAATATACAAATTTAGTAAGTTAAGAAAGAATATGTCTAAAAAAATTAGTATCAAAATTTACAAAGTTATGATTGCCCCTACATTAGAATACTGTTCTTTTTACATAGGCTGTGCCCACTCTGGGGAATTGCTTAAGCTACAACGTATGCAGAATCATGCCCTTCGCATTTGTTTACGCTCCGGCATAAGGACCATTAGTGTGGTTGACCTACATGGCCAGACAGAAGTACAATTCCTTGAGAGGAAACGTAAAATCCAACTACTCATGTTAATGTGGAAAAAGGCCCATGGAGGAAAAGCACTAGAGCAAGCTAATGTACGCACCAGGGGGGACCTAAAGATTAGATTCAGAAAAAGAAGGGCTAAAACTAGTTTCTATCAAAAATCCCCTTACTACCGGGGTGTGAGCCTATGGGATACCCTAGATAAAGATATCCAGAAATTAACAAATAAAACTAGCTTTAAATCATCAATTGAAAAATTACCCCTTGCTCTACCTGTTGCCTAAATCTACCATGTGCCTCTGTCTACTACTCTACCTATAAGATTTCCTTATACTCTTATAGTGCTATTCTACCATTATCGGTACTTGTCTGCTTCCTTTCTATTTAAAATGTCTCTTGAAAGGATTTTACCTAATCACATCTTGGAGACCCCAACAACGGCTCGCGAATGTTCAGCACCATGAGATGGAACCAGATGATTGTAAATCCTCTCTTGTGTGCGCCGAAAAACGTTCCATTACGGAACGATTCGCACAATAAATCTATCTATCTATCTAGTGCATGTGAGGTAGACGTCAAACCACTACAGTTGCAAGTGGTCCCTCGTATTTAGAGACTGCATCGTGCTTTCCGAAACTGCTCACTTATTAAGTTCATGTGCATTCGTATTTGGAAAAGGATAATGCAGACCTTATTTCCAAGTGAAAAATAGATGGAAGAACAGTCAGCTAATGGTGAGAACTCGTCTAGCACTACCATGACCCATGCCCGATCCACTATGGTTCAGTGTGGTTAGGGTGTGTGAATGCAGCCAATTCCCCACCACAGGTGAGCGGTCAGTGTGGTCACCAGACCCACATGTATGTACACATGAATGGGTCTATACTTATATCATGTGGGTCTATGAATTGTACCAGGTCGATCAGAGTGCATGTTTTGTATACCTTGGTCGGTAATGTGTAGGTTATCATTATTTTGTATTGTATATAAAAAATTTTTTTTGAATAGTATTAATGTGCAGTCTGAAAGGCCTTTCAAATGCATATAATTTAATGTTGCAAATGCCAAAACGTGTCGATTCAAATTTAATTCAACTTGGTGTTTCTCAACTTATTCCGCTAACTGCATACCACTGGTAGAAGGGGTTTGGGATAATTTACCAACGTTGCCTGAATACTGTTAGGCATATGTCTATATTTTCTGTGTCTTATTCGTTTTGCCAGCAGCTCAGAGGACAACAACAGCATCTCTCCCACCCTCACCATTAACAGCCTCCATACATGCAGTGCTTTAACCCTTTCAGGGCCACAAAGTATGTTATTGAGTAGTAGTAATGATGCATGAATGCAGTCTCACCAGTGCTGCATCCATGCATCATGCCGGCCCTTTGGAGATATCAGCCTGGTAGGATCGTCATAATGCTTGCGAGTAAGGGTCAATAGGAAGTCAATATTAAAACGCGATGTAAGTGTCGGGGTGTTGGTCCACCCTGGAGGACACACACAGGTGTGACTGGACTGCCCTAACACCTGCGGCCAGGTGTCCAGCCTGGACACGGGGAGAGGCTGAGCAACTCCTGGGGTATCTGAGCATGTTTGTTCTCTCACAACCTTCCCTTTTTAGCGGCTATTTTGGAGGGTCAAACTGTAGTCTAATACCTAATCATTGTACTATTACTTTCCATCTCGCTTTCCATCTTACTGCATCGATAGCAATATGTATGAAATAGGTGCCGGTCCTTATTCTATAATCAGATGTCTAAGCAGCTCATCAGCAGTAAGATGTGAAGTCTAATTAAAATATACCTGCCAGTTTAGAATCATTTGTCTTTTATTGTTTCATAATATCCTAACATGAGAGAAACATAGAAGCAAGTCCCTGTCCTATGGCGGTGTATGGCAAATGATGGAGAGATATGAAGCCGCAGATCTGCTGATCTTTGCATATTTTCTATGGATATTTATATCAGACAGGTCCACTACCAAATGTTGACACGAGGCTTTTAGTGTCCATAGTTGAATCAATCATACAGAGACACCCCTGTTTGTCTCAATTTGGGAACTAAATTTGCATTTTGCAGACAAATTGTAATGGACACTGCATTAGGAACATGTTGGATGTCTAGATCTGCATATGTTAATATTGGGGAGCAACATCATTAATAGTGACCTTTAAGGACGGCATAATGTCTTAATGCATCATCGTCATGATGTATAAATGCAGCCCTGGCGAGTAACTCGCCAGGGCTGCCATCAAACACAATGCCGAGACATTCCCGAAGGGTCGGCATGATGCATCAAAACAGCATTGGCAAGTTACTCGCCGGGGCTGCATTGGTGCATCATGACGACAAATGTCACCTTTTAGCGACATGCATTCTTAAAGGGTTAACATGAAGATGTCAGCTGGGGGTGGCAGGGAGGTACATGGCATATGGAGGGGGATCTGCCAACATTCAAAACCTTGGTCAATTGATGATGCTGACATAGAGTACAGGTACGCTCACCCAGTCTACCTGGCATGGGGATATGGATAACAGGCTAATGGAGGCCACTCTGTCTGATTCACATAATCTTCTACAGGAAAGCTCTTGTTACTGCTGCCATGGCCCGACCTTGAACTTTTGATGGGGTTGGGCAAGGCCGTGACCATTGACAGTTCCAACCGTCAGTAACAGAATAAAATTCATTCATTGGCAGTCTAAACTGTCGATACCAGGATAGAATTCTCTTATTGACAGTTTGAACTGTCAATGACAAAAAAGGTTCTGTTATTGTCAGTTCCAAACATGGAACTATCAATAAGAGAAAATCAGTGTAGTGGAACCCAGCAGTGTGACATAGTCATATAGAGATTGCAAGGCAAGTGACCTAAAACGCTACTTTGAAATAGAGCCTGACATTCTTTACTTGGATTTATTTTCGATTTAATCTCCATTCTCACGAAAACCCTTCATTGCCCTCATACCTGCCATACCTGACCTGCCGTACCTAGCTATACGGTAGGTAGGTCTCAGACCACCAGTCCACAAAGGACCAGATGACTGAAGGCCAATGGTATTTAACCTGGGGAGGAGGATTTAACCTGAGAATTGGGGTCAAACATGTTTTGACGCCTTGTGAAATCTATGTCATTTGTGGTAGGCTTGTATTACTTGTATATGGGGTATCAGTATCTTCTACTGTTATGCTACTTTTGGGTATAAAACTTTGCTTGTGACTTTAAAACGCCTAAAATAGTAAACACACTGAACTATAATATTGAAATTCTGAAATTTGCGCCATGATATGACCCTTTACTGCTACGGTAAGTTATATAGATTTGATCTCTAAAAGGACAATTTAAGATATTCAGCATATGTAGGTCATTGCTATAAAATATAGTAGACCCAAGCAACTTGGCTACATCAATCTCCTCTCCGGACCTTCCCATATCCTATGGGTATCGACCCCTAAAATCGACATGGCGACATGGGCATTTCTTAAAATCGACATGGCGACATGGGCATTTCTTAAAATCGACATGCGACATGGGGCTTAGTGACATGAATAAAAAAATCTCATTTAGTGTAAGCATCAAATACCCAGCTCTTTCTTCAAATTTCGTTCTTCTGGGTAGTCAAATTGCAAAAATGTCCTGGGGCCTGCAGCCCCAAGAGCCCAATTCATAACTCTTTATAAATAACAATGCCCCAACATTATTATTCTTAGTGACACTAGCGACATGGCTTTTTTCTTAGTGACATGTGACATGGCCATTTCTTAAAATCGACAGGCGACATGGGGACCCCCCCCATCTACCCCCCCTATCCTGCTACCAAGCAGGTACACTGGTTATCTAGACCCTTCTCCCTCTCGTTTCCTATACTTAAATTGCAGTCCTTTATGTCCGTGTCCCCTAAAAACACAAGACAAACTGGTAGGTGTCACTAGGGCCAACAGGGCAACATATTTTGGAGAAGATATAATAGGGTTTGGATGGCGATCTGCTGTATGTTTCTTTATAGAATGCTAGTTCAAAAAAGGGAAGAAGTTGGCTCAGCCAGTGAATAGAGGATTGCTTGGTAATATTTTAGTATACAACATTTTAGGAATCAAAATAAAAGATTTTAGATATGGCATAAAATTGAAAGAAATGTAAGCTAAAGCTAGACATGGTTTATTTTCTCATTGGATCTTTATGGGCGTCTGTTGTATTTCTTTCCCATTGCAAAGTAAAAGGGAAAGTATGGTTTCGTTCCTCTCGAGTAGTATTATGTGTCTGTCCTGTATCTGTGTCCTGTATCTGTGTCCTGTATCTGTGTCTATAATTGTAAACGAAAGCAGCAACCCCTCCTGACCTCCTGAGATTTCCCTTCCAGAAATATTCACACTAATACACAACTACTAAACAAGGTGAAGTTATAGGGGAAGGAGACCATCTCTTTTATACTTCTCCCGTCAAAAGGAAATGGGTGGGTCGTAGGGATAACGTAGAAGCACTTTAACATGTTACTGTTTACAGCCAGAGATATACAGATAGACTGACATAGTGCAAAGAATGGAGAAAGGCACAGGGAGAGGGACATAGCGATATGAAGGACAGCATGCAAACATTACGAATGCAGGCAGTGGACACGGTTTTGGCATGAGATACATAAATTAACAAACCCCAAACAGTCCTTTTGAAAATACCCCCGGAACACAGGATAGACTTGGTTGCCTTCTTGCCTGCCTTCTTGATTCTCTATGTCCCTGGGACTTTATGCTACGTTCAGAACAATTGGATTGCAATAAATCCTTTCAGCTAACAAGTAAATATTACTTAACTAAGACTAACTAATGTATGCCCCAGGTCTAGGCCTTAGCATGGGACTATACCCTGGGACTATACCAAAACAGAGCACACAGGTAACCCAGTAGGAGCCCTTGTAATCCTAGGTCTACATGATCCTCAGGAATGGGGCCAGACAAATATGGAGAAGAACAAGCAGAGGTACACACAATAGTGTTATATATAGACGGGTAATAAAGCAACGCCATAACAGGAAGGGAACAGCCATGGGATCTGCTTAGGATATAACTTGTTCTGTAGGGTTTCTCTGCTTAGGATATAATTTGTGGTGTTGGGATCTGCTTTGGATATAATTTGTTCTGTAGGTATTTTTCTGCTTAGGGTATAATTTGTGGTGTTGGGATCTGCTTCGGGTATAATTTGTTCTGTTGGGATATCCTTAACTCCTTCATCAGCCAAAATATCCTTTGTACAGTGTTGCCGAAATAACGCGGGCACGCCGGCTTAGAATCTGAATGGCCTGCGTAAGATGCTAAGATGCAGGCCAAAGTGGCCTGCGTTGAGAAAAAGTTTTCAGCAACACTGTTTGTATAATATAGTAGAATAGGGGGCAGTCAGTCTAGGCGTTTGCATTACGAATAGATGAATATGTATACGTATAATGTGTTCCATTAAGTAGGACTAAGCAGTTACACAACTGTAGGTTCTCATTCCTGCAATATAGATGCATTCAAATAAACAAATTGTATGTATCAATTGCCTCTTTGCACTTTAGTTGCTTGATCCGTTAATGAATCGTTGTCAATGTATGATGCACCAACACAGAACTGGTGAGTAACTCACCGGCACTAGTGCATCATGCCAGCAATAAGGGAGTGTATCAACACCCTAGGTTTGGCATGATGCATTTATGGAGCTCTGGTGAGTAGCCTCACAATGATCCATCATGGTGAACAATTCGCGACAACCACAATACGACCTCAAGGGTTAATAATATACTAAATTTGCAGGGTGTGCAGGGTCTTCCCCCTAACACGGATCCTTGAGGTACGCAGCAGGGCCGGGCAGGAGAAGGCCAGCAGCACCAAGGCTATACCAGTAAGTGGCATCCTTGGATCCCCATCACAGGACGCCCTTTGGCTGGATGCCCAGTATTTGGGTACTTTGGCAGGGCGGGTACCAGGAGGATGACCTTCTGACCTTGTCCCTATAAGTAAGCCGCCACCCACCGTCACACAGACACACAGACAGACTGAGTCAGGACATACCTCACACCTCCTGGGTGGTAAGAAAGGGGGAGGAGACAATGCTACATATTGCATTATGGTCTAGGAAAATGCAATTGGTGCATTTGTAGCAATATGGTCAAATATGGGGAATTTGTTATTCTTTTCCGGGGAGGCTAAATTCTCAATGAATCGTTGAACCAGCCTGGGTTTCTTGGAGAATTTTCAAACAGGAGTAAGGGGAGAGATAGTATGGTTCCAATGCATTTCCTCTTAAACTACAGGTATTCTTTATGTCGTTCTATAAAAGAGGCTCCAATAGCTCACTAGCTACCAGTATGCCATATACATGTTTGGACCCATACTGCTGCATATTAACAGGTTATGAGTATTCATGAAGTTTACCCTTCTGCTCACTCATGGCCCTCTATAGATTGTATACTCTATAGATGTGTTAACCCTTTAAGTGCCGTATAGTGTTTTAATACATAATGCCATTGTGCATGCATCTCGGGTGGCTCTACTCACCAGGCCTTCAATCGTGCATCATGCACACACATGGGTATGAATCAACCCTGTAGGATGAGCATGCTGTTTTAATACTATACTGGTGAGCTATTCGCCAGGGTTACATTAAAGCAGCATGGCTACAAAGTGTATAATGCATTAAAGCACACTACTGTAGTTAAAGGGCTAACCTGCATAACTCTGTACCTGGTCCAGGAAACACATTAGAATAGCTGTGTTACTTCAATAAGTTATGTAAGGCCAATACGGGGTCACATTACACTATGAGTATGAACCTGGGCACAATAGCATTCCTGCCACACCATACGTTATAGAGGGAAATCATAGAAATGCCTCACTACAGCCTCACTACAGCCCTGGGTACGGTTTGAGGTATTATACACTAGTAAATGATGTGTCGTTTTGGACATTCCTTCCGCTGATAAATTGGTTGGACAAGTTAAGAATAGCACTAAGTCCAGTTGATCATTATCGGGGAAACTAAGCACAGCTAATAAAGTCTATTTATAGTCAGTTTTAACCATCCTTATAGAAATGTCTGCCCAGTGACTGATGACCCTATTGTTGACATTCCCTGACTCGGACAAACACTGAGGGCAGAACACAGGCACATACAAGGTCAAAGGCTAACACTTTACAAACTTGTAAATCCTTGGATGAGATTAACCCCTATATGGCAGGCTAAGAATCCATGAGATACCAGGGTATTTAGCGTTCCCTTTACTCGAAGGTGTGTGCTTTCAGTAACCCGACCGTACACCACAGGCCATATTATTTACAACCAGAGTTTGGCGTTCACTTCTAACTTGTCATCCCCTTTATATTTTATATTGAACACCACACAAAATAATGCCCAGTAAGAAGAGGAAGTGTATTTATCGATTTACGCACGACATTAAGAACTGCTAGGTATTTCAGTCATGCTGGATACCCTGCCACAATGCGTGAGCCTGCATGACTTCAGACTGAACACACGTGATTGTGGCAATAACATAACTCAACCCACCCATTTTAGTTAACATGATGTAACACTATTAACAACCTTTCCACCCTCAATATCACCTCCCCTGAATGTGGTGAATTGAAATCAGCACGACCATTAACCTACATTCACACACCCCTAGGCCAAAAAAGAGGTGTGTTTCAGGTTACATAGTCTGAAAATCTAGGTTTTCTTTTTAATTGTTTACTCTGGCCTGAAAAGTAGCCCAAAATGAGTCACAAACTTTAGCACCCACTCGCCGACAACAGCGTGGACTTGTGGACTATCAAATTGACTCTGAAATAGCCCAAAAAGTACTTGAAATATAAACATCTTTTCGAAATTGAATAACAATTTCTAGGCCCTGTTTTGCTAGGTAGGGCCAGGTAACCTGAAACACACCTTTTTTTAACCCTGTCAGGCCATGCTGAGGTATTTTACATTAAATATGGATGACCCCGTTATGTGTGCGTGTGTGTGGCGCAGTCCTGGTATACAGGCGGGGAGCAGGTGAGGGCAGGCACATTGAAATACCTACCTGAACTAACTAATTCCAATTTGGCACCATTTGGCACCTGCTGGTGCCAGCAGGTATTTTCTGTCAGAGCTAAATGGTATTTAGGTATCTCAGTGGTCATGACTGTTATTATTTGAATAAGAGACACGTGAAGGTGGTTGTTTGTGTCATTGTTATTGTTTTGTTGTTGTTATTGTTTTCTTGATGTATTGGACTTTTGTCTGTGTTAACAGCGTCGACAAGCGGAGAGGTGGAAGGGAAAATGATGGATGGATCTGAGGACAGATGGAACAGAGACTAAAGAAACAGAGGGACAGGAAGAACGAAGCAGAGAGACAGAGAATAGAGACAGGAAGAGAGAGAGAAATAGAGAGAGATTTACAAACAGACAGACAGACAGAGGGCTAGCCACAGCTATCATGTAATATGAATACCTTACAATAGTTGGTCAGCATGATGTTAGGATTGTGTCATCATTAGTCAGATACTTCTGGTGATATTTAGTTTGTTTCTAGTGGGAGGACATGGTTCATGGTATTATGTTGATAAGTAGTGCTTAGCGGACGGAGCTGAACTAGTTGGCATAGTTTCAACTTGACTCTGTATCCTCCTCAATAATTCATGAGAATATAAATACGACAATAACTACACTCTGCAGAATTACCAGTCTTCATGTGGCCTGACATGTTATTATGGGAATGAAAAACTGCATTTCAAATCAATACCCTGTCACTTCTATGTAATTAGATAAGGCATAATAAAAGTGGTGTTCAGGTGATATAGCAGGTATTCAGACACGCTATGTTCTCATCCTACTTCAAAGTTGTTTGGATCTTTTTGAAAAAAAAAAATGTTATGGCCAAAAAGTTGTGAATTATTTGTAAATGGGTTAAATCTAATAGATCGTCCTAAAAAGATTTATCACTTTTTTGCCCATATTACCTGGGCACAGTGATTATTCTTGGTCCAATGCAGGACCTGACACAGAGCACAGGGGCCCAGTGTAGGTGCCGTCAATGCCACTGTCATTACCAGACTTTACATTATATGACAGATCAATGAGTCATGGCGGTCAGGATGCTTTTAATGTCTGTCAATATAGTTTAATATCCATAATGGGACATGCGAGTCCCATGGTGATGACACTACCCGGGAGTTTCCGGGGTGTCATGGGTTGGTGCATTAGCGGCCGGTGCCTTAAAATTGCAAATAATTGCCTTTGTGGTTTCATGGTTAGTATCATTTGGGTTCCATCTGTCCCTGTCATTACCTCTCCCTATGTCCCTTCGTGTCACTCTACTTCCCTCTGTCTATCTATCTATCTATCTATCTATCTATCTATCTATCTATCTATCTATCTGCCTGTCTGTCCCTACCCCGGGCTTCCCTCTCCCTGTGTCCTTTCCGATGTCTCTCACTATCCTTTGATCTCTCTCTTATACCTCTCTCTGTCCCTCCATCTCTCCTGCTCTGTCCCTCCCTATCTCTGTATGGCCCTCCCTGCAATTTGCAGATAGGCATTTGCAGTGCAAATGTCTATCTGTCTCTGCCTCTGTCTCGCTATCTTCTTTTCTGTCCTTCCTATCTCTTTATACCTCTCTCTGTCCATCCCGTCCATACGTCGCTGTATCTATTGGTTCCTTCCTATCACTCTCTGTCCCTCCCTCACCCCCTCTGTCTGTCTTTGTCCCTCTCCCTGGTGTGACATTTCACCGTTCAGATTTGAACTGCACTTCGTGACAGCACTTCGTGACAATACAATTATTGGTTCTCAGTATCTCAACTTTCAACAGCAGCACAATACTATTGGAAGTATCAAGAGATAAATTATCATTGTCTCAAAATAAGCATCCATCTGGAAATAGTAGCTTTCTACTACAGCATGGGTGTATAAGTATTGTGCTCTGAGTTTGTATTAGAATTAGACTGGTATTGAGGATAGATAGGACTAATAATACTAGTATGTGACCATAGGCTTGTCACCACATTCCTCACGGTGGCAGCTGAATGTAGTTCATAATGCACATCATATGTGATGCCAATGCCTATCTCTCCATGAAGCTACTGAATAGCATTCATGGAGAGTCAGAACCAGCATACTGAGAATAGCCTATTCACACAAGGGAATATATATATATGTAGCGAAAAAAAGTGTAAGACTGACTAGGCTCTGTATAGTGAGTGACACTACTATATTCAGGGCACTGAAATTAACATTAACTCTTTAAGGGCGGCATAATGATGTTATGCCTTACTAGTCGTCATGATACACGAACACAGCTGTGATGAGTAACTGACAGCCAGGGCTGCATTCAAGCATCATGCTGGCCTTATGGCATCAATATACTTCCGAAGGGTCAGCAGCAATGCCATATCAGCGCTTCATTGATGCATCGTGAGGACAAATGCTGCCTCGAGGCCAAGTGTTAACAGTCATATGGCCCAGTATAATGTGGGAAGGGCCCCGGGATATCCCTGGGCTCAGGTGTGAACATGGTGTATGGGGGGATGGCTAGGATTATTATGTTATTTACTATATCTTCAAGACTGTATTTTATCTATCGTCTATCGATGAGAATTGTAGTACATTATGTAGCAGCGTGGTACTATAATGCGAAAGAAAACCGCCAAGAGAAGCCTAGCTCCCCCGCCTAGTTCTCCTGTCACAAACAGGTGCCTTTATACAACGTTATTAATAAAACATGTTACTGTGAAGCCTAAGAGTTCTCAGGACAGAGGCACCAATTCTCGCCACCTATTCAGGTCGCATCTCACGATACTATTAATGGTAATGTCTGCCTCTTCAAGAATTCTCCTCCACTTAACCCACGGTGGACGGCAAAGACAAAGGAATCACACCTTGGGTATATCGCATACCCTGACATAACCGAGGGTTAAATCAGATAGACGACACCTGGCCAGGCTTCTCCCACATACCCACTGCCCACTGGTCAGCGACTCGGTGTATAACACCTCGTCTAGACCTGGTGGGGCAGTGGGTATGTGGAATAATCGTGTCCAGGTGTAGTCTATCTAACACATACACAGAATTATATTTGACAGTTTTGCCCATGTTTCTATCAGTAATGGTATCCAATAATATTGAGTCTTATTAGCCCCCACCCTAAAATGTTGTATCCAATTTTGATAAATAATTAAATAATAAAAGTTATTCCCTGGGTACTTTTTGATGTCCCACCTGCCTACCCTAGATGTCCAGACCATATTTATAACCTGAAGCACAACTTTCTTTTAGCACACAGTAGGCCTATACAATGTACACTGTAAATAGTGAAACTAAAAATAGGTCCTTTTTACTGTCAAGCAATAATGTATTCTACTGTCCATATACACTCATAGTCATACAATACATTGTAGTATATAATATAAAACGCCAGTGGATTTTACGGTTGAGCTACATCTACACCTAACAGTATTGATTAGGGGCATTGGCCGTTGACACACAGGTGTATATTGGCCAGTTGTGAAGCCACCCCTGGGACCCAGGTGTGAAAAGAGTGTTAAAGGGGGTTAGTGGAACCGTCCAGGCACACACCTGTCTGCCCTATACTGTATTAGGGAGTGATCATTTTTTAACAACAGGGGGGGGGTGGTTTTCCGCGCGGAGCGCGCGAAATTTTTTTCACCCCCCCGGTCAACGGGTCGAAATTTTTTACCCCCCCCCCCCTACGGGTCGGAAATCGGCGCGCGCGCGGGCCCTTTGAAGCATAGTAACGCGCGGGCTTTTTGGCCCAAAACAGGTTAAATTTTTTTGACCCCCCCCCCCCAAGAGGGGTCCAAATTTTTTACACCCCCCCCGGTCAAGGGGTCCAAATTTTTTTGCCCCCCCCCCCCAAACCAACCCCCCCCCCCCTGTTGATAAAAAATGATCACTCCCTTACTATATAGGGTACGTTGACTTTCCCACGCTGTGAACTGGGGTGAAAAGGAACTGAGAGATGACATGATAGTCAACATACTCAGTCTCAGGCATAGTGCTGATACTGAGATACTAGGCATGGAACGACAGCCAATGGCTAATGGAAAATATTTGTATATATATAGAGGGATATATACATATATATGTATATATATATATATATATATATATATATATATATATATATATATATATATATATATATATATATATATATATACCTATGTAGGATACGACTAGCAGAGGACTTTAACATTTGATGCAGAAATATTGGGAATAGCAAACCCATAGTTTCAAGTTTGAGAAAGAGAGCTAGGCCCAGTGCCAGTGGCAGTGGCAAATATTGAGCCAATTTGAGGTATAGATCTATTGAGACAACAACCAACAACAACTAAACTGTTGATTATTAGGAGACATCAGAGGGGATACATATCAAACTTCAAAAGCAATGTTGAATTGCCATAGCATAGGGCGATGTGCCATATCTATATAGATAAAGTAGGGAATGCCAATTGCAATGGAGCAGTGGGCAACAATGTGACATGCAAATGCTAAATACACAGCCAGTGAGCCACCCTGCCTTTAGACCTTTACATGTGTATTCCACAATAAAAACAATGGACCGAATACACATCAAGAGAACAAAGGCAACCTATGCAAACACTGCAACAGTACAGCCACAATGCCAGAGAAACCCCAGAACCAACAAGAAGCATGTAAAGGCAATGCAGTACAGGCAATGCCACCACCGGCTCCTGCCCCTTACCGTCCAGGGTTGTTACTCACAGCGGCTATACCCGTATACTACTACATACCCCCCCCCCCCCCTCCCCGACCATAACACACCTTTACTACCACTTACCTGTGCAGGCTGACAGCACACTGGTCGTCACCAATAACACCTGGAGGAAACTCCTCCTGCTCCACTCCATCCTCACGTAGTCCCCACACAGGTATACACGGCTCCAATCCACTCCTCTCTTATCAAATCCACGGTTAGTATCTGCGGGTAAGGCTCACAGAGGTCGGTAGGGACTCCGGCCGGGTCTAGTACACCACTGTGGCTGGTAGGTTTAAAATGGCTATAGTCGAGTGAGCAGACGCAGGAAGTACAAACAGTCGTGACTGCGCATGTGTGGTGACCTAGTTCGGGGTGGGAACGAGGCTGGCCGGCAGGTGAGGGGTTCTGGTCGGCTGAACAGTCGGGCTACGGACAGGTGTGTACTGGAGGCCTGCTGGGGAGGGAGGGGGTGCTGAGGGAATTCCCATGGGAGACGTGACGTAGGTTTCAGCACTGTTGAGAGAGGGATGGATGCGGGGAGGTGGAGGGATGCCATCATAGGGAAAGGAGGAAGGGGAAAGGAGGTAGGGGAAAGGGGGAGGGGAAAGGTAAGAGGGAAAATGAGGGAGGGAAAGGAAGGGAAAGGGAGGGAAAAGGAGGGAGGGCAACGCAGGGAGGGGGAGGAGGGACTGTAAGGGAGGGGGAGAGGAGGGAAGGGGAGAGGGGAATTGAGCGACGGGAAAGAAGGGAGCAAAAAGGTAAGAGGGAAAAGGAGGGAGGGGAAAGAAGGGAGTGGAAAGGTAAGAGGGGAAATGAGGGAGGGAAAGGAAGGGAAAGGGAGGGAAAAGGAGGGAGGGCAACGCAGGGAGGGGGAGGAGGGACTGTAAGGGAGGGGGAGAGGAGGGAAGGGGAGAGGGGAAATGAGCGACGGGAAAGAAGGGAGCAAAAAGGTAAGAGGGAAAATGAGGGAGGGGAAAGAAGGGAGGGAAAGGTGAGAGGGGAATGGAGGGAGGGAAAGGAAGGGATGGAATGGAAGCAGTGAAAGGAGGGTGGAGAAAGGAGGGAGGGTTAGAGAGGGGGTGGAACGGAGGGAGGGGATGGAGGGAGGGAAATGGAGGGAGGGGAAGGCAGAGAGGGTTAGGGAAGGAGGGGAAGGGAGGGAGGGGAAGGGATCCGAGGGAGGGGAATGGAGGGAGGATGGAGTGGATACGAGGGGAATGGGAGGGACTTGGAAGGAGGGGGAGGGGAAAGGAGCAAAGGCCTGGGAGTAAAGGAAGGAGGGACTAGGAGGATGAGAGGGGGGATCGGGGAAAGAGGGATTGGAGGAGAGGGAAGTGTGGGAGGAGAACAGAGCCGAATAGCTAGGAGGAGAGAGATAGACAGAGACAGACAGACAGACAGACAGAGACATTTAGCTGCAGCTGGTGGGATGGATGGGGGGGGGGGGGGGTCCCTGAGGGCAGTAGCAGGAGTTCCCCCTGGAGGTATGACGCCTATGTGACGTGGATACAGGTGGGGGGGGGGGGGGGGTATTCCGGTATAGTGCCGCCTACAAACACTTGTCATTAGGCCAAATCACGGGCTGCTTAATTCCGGATGTTTGGAACAATATCCTGGTCTCAGAGGGACGTTTATGGAGTTATTTATATGGAGCTGGTGGGTAGTGGACTCACAACTC
Organism: Harmothoe impar; assembly: GCA_947462335.1. Lineage (NCBI taxonomy): Eukaryota > Metazoa > Annelida > Polychaeta > Phyllodocida > Polynoidae > Harmothoe > Harmothoe impar. Next base: position 70,145,941 of record OX381708.1, on the reverse strand, counting down.
TGTAGTCATACTGTGATTTGTTAGTGTATCGAGTTATTATTACAGTCATAGAGTCATACATAAGCTAGATGAATCAACCTCCTTGTATATGATACATTGTATAACCACATATATATTATGTTTTGTATGAATAAAATAATATCATGTTTGAAAATAACAATTGTCATTTTACGCAAAGAAAAAGTATGTGCTGTTCGTTGTAGCAGTTGCCATGTGTTATCACTTACCAAAGTTCTTAGAAACAACACAAGGACAAAATGAAACGATGGAAACATGGGTGCCTTACACATATAAATGGTACATGGCTTTCCAAGTTGAAAGTAATAAACGACCCGAAAAAAAAGACGCACACACTTAATTTAATAGTGTATTATATATATATATATATATATGTATCACTTGATACATATGTAGTTTATAGATTCTATTCCAACTTTATGTTTCTCAAATAAAGTCAAAATGTAAGTGATCATAATTATACCAGTCACCATTGACTTGCTGCCAACCACTTTTAGAGGAGTTACTTAACTGACAGTGCTGCAGGTATAACACTAAACAACCAGGCAGTTTGGAAACAACTCCACCCACGCCACAAGTGCTTTGTTTGAAGCCCTACACCAATCTAATAAGCCATGAAAGTAACACAAATCCCCATTTATTTAGTTAATCGACCAGAGAATAATACAATGCTAATTACCTGGTTGTATTGTTTGTCTAGGACTGACGGGTCTAGACAGGGGGCTGGGGTGTGGCACGGGCCGGGAGGAGGGGGTCAAGACGGAAGTGGGGGACGGGGGTGGGCTTAGGCCTTTAAGGGCCGCATAATGCTTTAGTGTGCTATGTCATTGGTGGACATGATGCATAAGTGCAGCCATGGCGACTTACCTACCCGAGCTGCATTCATGCATCACGCATAAGGACATTTATCAGAAGATATCAAAATACGATGCGGCCCTTTAAGGACAAAGGGGTGAAAGGATTAGGAAGGAAATGAGAAAGGATAGCGGGGTCCTACACGTGTGGTGTTATTGACTTCTCTACAGTTTAATTAACATTAACTATTGCAGTTATCAAATCTATGAAATGGAAGAGAGCAGGCTATATACTGTATTTTAGTACAGGCAGGAGTCGTTTTACTTGAATCCCACTCTCCAAGAATGATCTACTTTTCGATATGCTATATGTCTCTGCAACAATCATGGGTCCACTGGAGAGGAGATAAAATTGAGGGATTGATATGGATGTGTTTAGCCGTAAAGAGTTAACCCTTTAATGCATGGTCACATGGTACTGCATTCAAACATCATGCCGCCCCTCCGGGAGTGTATTATATGTTTGAAATGCAGTTTTGGCGAGACGATAGGTTGGAAATAAGCTTGGTAATTGGGGAATGCGTGTCAGAAAGGTGTGGTGAGGTTAGCATGGTCATTACGTCACTCACGTTAACCACACATAACACCATTATAATCCAGACCCTTTGTACAGGGGCTTTGGACAACAACCCCCCTCCCCCACTTCCGCGCCCCCTTTATCTCTATATATACACACGCACACGTTTACAAAGGGTTATGTGTTGATGTGTAACATGGGTAACCCTTTTCCTGTGTCCTTCAGTAGCATGGCCATTGTGTAACGTGAATGCATAACGTGCATTTCATCCTGGTTTTCATGTGTGTTTTTTTCTCAGAGAAGTTGTCAAAAGAGGTCAAGATAGTATGCCTTGTACTTCTGGACTGTAAACTATTCCTGTAGACTCCTTTGCCAGGGAAAGGGGGGGGTCAGGGCAAAACGGTACTAGGATCCTAGGCCCTGAGGAATTTTGGCCCCCTGAAGGTCGGCCCTGAGGAAGTTTGGCCCCCTGATGATAGGCCCTGAGGAATTTCGGCCCCCTGATGTTAGGCACCCTGATTTTAGGCCCCCCGGAATTTAGGCCATTTTTGAGCAGGTTATGACTTGATATACCATTTAAACGACCAGGTACCTAACATCCAACAGTTCAATGTCTAAGGCAGGTTATAGTAACCTCCAAACACCCAACACCCAAACACATACCAAACACCCAACCACCCAACACCCGATCACCTATCCAACACCCGACCACCCAACACCCGATCACCTATCCAACACCCGACCACCCAACACCCGATCACCTATCAAACACCCGATCACCCAACACCGATCACCTACCCAACACCTGACCACCAAACACCCGATCATGGTCGGGTGTTTGGTATGCACATGGTCGGGTGTTTGGTAGTCACATGGTCGGGTGTTTGGTAGTCACATGGTCGGGTGTTTGGTAGTCACATGGTCGGGTGTTTGGTTGGCACATGGTCAGGTGTTTGGTAGTCACATGGTCAGGTGTTTGGTAGTCACATGGTCAGGTGTTTGGTTGTCACATGGTCGGGTGTTTGGTAGTCCATGGTCGGGTGTTTGGTAGTCACATGGTCGGGTGTTTGGTAGTCACATGGTCACATCCATTAACCCAACATCCGAGCACCTCATTTGTCACTAATGTCTATGTCTATTTTACACGCCCAACACCCAAACACCTCACCCAACGCCCAAACACCCTACCCAACGCCCAAACACCCTACCCAACGCCCAAACACCCAACTCAAGGCCCAAACACCTTACCCAACGCTCAAACACCCTACCCAACGCCCGAACACCTCACCCAACGCCCAAACACCCTACCCAACGCCCAAACACCTTACCCAACGCTCAAACACCCTACCCAACGCCCAAACACCTCACCCAACGCCCAAACACCCTACCCAACGCCCAAACACCCTACCCAACGCCCAAACACCCTACCCAACGCCCAAACACCTTACCCAACGCCCAAACACCTTACCCAACGCCCAAACACCCTACCCAACGCCCAAACACCTTACCCAACGCTCAAACACCCTACCCAACGCCCGAACACCTCACCCAACGCCCAAACACCCTACCCAACGCCCAAACACCTTACCCAACGCTCAAACACCCTACCCAACGCCCAAACACCTCACCCAACGCCCAAACACCCTACCCAACGCCCAAACACCCTACCCAACGCCCAAACACCCTACCCAACGCCCAAACACCTTACCCAACGCCCAAACACCTTACCCAACGCCCAAACACCCTACCCAACGCCCAAACACCCTACCCAATGCCCAAACACCCTACCCAACGCCCAAACACCTCACCCAACGCCCAAACACCCTACCCAACGCCCAAACACCCTACCCAACGCCCAAACACCCTACCCAACGCCCAAACACCTTACCCAACGCCCAAACACCTTACCCAACGCCCAAACACCCTACCCAACGCCCAAACACCCTACCCAATGCCCAAACACCCTACCCAACGCCCAAACACCTTACCCAACGCCCAAACACCTTACCCAACGCCCAAACACCTTACCCAACGCCCAAACACCCTACCCAACGCCCAAACACCCTACCCAACGCCCAAACACCCTACCCAACGCCCAAACACCCTACCCAACGCCCAAACACCTTACCCAACGCCCAAACACCCTACCCAATGCCCAAACATCCTACCCAACACCCAAACACACTCATCCAACGCCCAACATTCTGGTTGTATTACCTGGTCGGATGTTGGGTTACTGGGTGTTTGAATAGCCAGAAATACACCAAAACATGCCTGGTCGGATGTTGGGTTACTGGGTGTTTGAATAGCCAGAAACACACCAAAACATGCCTGGTCGGATGTTGGGTTACTGGGTGTTTGAATAGCCAGAAATACACCAAAACATGCCTGGTCGGATGCTGGGTTACTGGGTGTTTGAATAGCCAGAAATACACGAAAACATGCCTGGTCGGATGTTGGGTTACTGGGTGTTTGACTAGCCAGAAATACACCAAAACATGCCTGGTCGGATGTTGGGTTACTGGGTGTTTGACTAGCCAGAAATACACCAAAACATGCCTGGTCGGATGTTGGGTTACTGGATGTTTGAATAGCCAGAAATACACCAAAATATGCCTGGTCGGATGTTGGGTTACTGGGTGTTTGAAAAGCCAGAAATACACCAAAACATGCCTGGTCGGATGTTGGGTTACTGGGTGTTTGAATAGCCAGAAATACACCAAAACATGCCTGGTCGGATGTTGGGTTACTGGGTGTTTGAATAGCCAGATATACACCAAAACATGCCTGGTCGGATGTTGGGTCACTGGGTGTTTGACTAGCCTGTATTACTCTATACATAACCTGCTTTTTGGGAGTGGACGTTGGAATATGTATGTTAGATACATGGCCTATCTTCAGAGGGCCTAAGATCATCAGGGCTGAAGCTCAGGGGGCTGAAAATCCGGAGGGCTGAAGCTCAGGGGGCCTAACATCAGGTGGCTGACCATCAGGGGGCCTATCTTCCTCAGGGCCTAGATGCCGCACACCGGGCAGAACATGCCAAACCGAGGGTATACGGGGAAAATCGTCTGTCTCCAACGAAACCGCCTGTGCGTACTAGTAACTGTAAACATTCTGACCGTTTGGGGTGGGTGGTGGGGGGGGGGGGGGCAAAATATATCACCTATCAGGGGCGGATCCAGGATTTTGGAAAAGGGGGGGGGGGGGGGGCGTGAAATAGGGCCTAAAAAAAGTTGTGTTCCGGTATCCCGACCGACCCTACGTTTTTGGGGCCGACCCTAATTTTTTTTGGACATTTTTGTAATTTTTGAGGGAATTTATGACATTTTTGCAGTTTTTACTACTAAAATTTACTTTTTTGACAAAAGTAAAATTGTAAAAAAATATTAAAAAATCCGACCTACCGACCCTGTTTATTTTTGGCCATGTTACCGGAACACAACTTTTTTTTTAAGGCCTAGGCAATGTACTGGGGGTATTGGAAATTGTCACATTAAAATGTACAGAAAAATAGGGGGCGCACGCCGGGTCCGCCCCCCCCCCTAAACCCGCCCCTGCCTATCTATAGGGGGATGTGCGTGCCCTACCCGGGCCCTACCCCTACCATTCCCTACCATTCCTACTTGAACTTTACCTCTTTGACAATTCCAACACCCGACCCTCCGCGTCCCAGCATGTATCAGCACGTCCCGCCCCTAACGCCATCTGGCGAGTGGACAATGCACTATTTAGGCAGTATGCACCCTAGTAAAGCAAACACCTACATTACTCCCTTATAGACTAAATACACTAACGGCGTATGGATGATCAATATTACTACTGGGTGAGGAGAGAAAAGGGAATGGGGAGGCTCTTTAGTGGAGAGTGTCTATACAGTGCCGTGACATTTAATAGCCTACTCCTGTTACGTTTCTGTTGTAACAGTTCGATAGATCTAAAAGATAAATATTATATAATGTGAAGTAAAGTAATGTGTTGTATATTTGTTGCATAAGGGGTAATAAAATTGAGGAGGGAGTGGTGGAGCATCGTCCGTAATAGCCGATCCATTCTGCTGTGCGAGTATTATTACGCTAGTTAGTGTTTAGGTGTGCTAAGTAGTATACGCAAGTAGTATAGGATCGGGAATTTGAAGGTGGGTGCGAACGAGAGGGCAGGGTAGCTGTGCCCGTGGGAGCAGGAGCGAACATACAGTCATTGTAGGGGGTGAGGTACAGCCTGGGTATTTTGGTGCTGAGTGAGTCACAGTGGGTACCAAGTTTACACCAGTTAAATCTGCCATTGCATTCCCCATTACACATCATGACCAGACTATGGTAAACTGGAAATGCATGCTTTCCCTCTCTCCTCCGCTAGGGGGTCTTCCATAAAGTATGTCCGCACGAAGGGGGATGGGGGGGGGGGGTCTATTTTCTGACAATATTTGCGTATATTAACCCTTTATTTTAATGCGTATAAGAACTTTAAGGGGGTGGGGGTCAATTTTGGAGAAAGTGTGCGTGCATACTTTATGGAAGCCCCCTTAGTGTTGTGTTTGCTCACTGATTAGCATGGTTATAATACAGCTGCCACCTGCACATGCTGCATGTTGACCATCAACTAATCCAATATAAACCCTAGTTATATAGAACATGTCAATAAGTTATATAAAACTGTCACATGGCATTCATGCCAACAATAACCAAACCAATAAATCATACCCTGGTTTTGTTTTGATGATGGGTTTTATGTTCCGTGGTTACCCAGCTAGCAAATGTATGATCTCAAGACCAATGGGTGTGCTAATGTGAATGTGAAAAGCAAAAGACTTTCTTCTCCATAGGGTGATAGTTGGGTAGTAATATGGCCTTAGTGCATATCGTGAAGCCTTATCAGTGAAATCTCAAACAGTTGATAGAAATATTTTCATCGATTCAGCCACTCTGAAAGGGTCTAAAGGGTCCTAAGATGTACCAATGCTATACAGGCTGCGTTAGTGCATCATGCTGACAAATGATCTTGAATCTTGAAGCAACAAGTTGTATTGCCATCCTTGGCTACTGGATCTTCTCATTACTATATTAGATATCTAGAGTAAGTAGGTCGGAATAAAGGGAAAAGATTCTTTGCTTAGTCCTGAACTGTACCCTCAAACTGACTTACAAACTTTGGTGCCAACTTGCTGACCACAGCTTCGACCCATACACTATTGAATCAACTCAGAAATGACCTAAAGTTCATTTTATTTTCATAAATTGCATCAACATTTCTAGGATCGGCCCTGTTTTGCTAGGTAGCATCGGGTAACCTGAAACATGGCATCCTATGAGGCGGTGCGCCGAGGATGTGATCATGTAATTATCGCATACATTGTACCCATTTGAATGTATGTTGTTTAGAAAATCATTTTATGACAAAGAAACGTTTCATAATTAAGAAAACACACATTTTATTTATGTTTTGGCCTTGTCTTTCAGATGCAGATGAGCGAGTAGAAACCAGTCGTAATGATTACTGGTATGATCAGAGATACTATACTCGTCTAAGGTATAATGTGTTGTGTGGCCAGCAGTATAGTGCTGCCACCTGCAGCTGGGGGTTAGCACTAGGCCTTGGTTGTGATAACCGGGTCTTCTACCTGCCCAACTATACATACTGTAAAAACTGCCATCATTCATTCCTGTTCACTGGTACCAAACTACCAGCAGGGACTGCTCAAACCCAGAAAAATCCAAGATCAAGGTTAAAGTGGTTGCCACAAGAGTCTCCCCTTGGAAGGTTCGGCTCCTTTACTTTACTGGTGTTCTTGTGTCGCAAAGGTTGACTCAAGATCACAGATACTGCTTTTATTTTTTGAAAGGCCTTGCACAAGGGATTTGTCATTTTGAAGTGTGATCCCAGCAGGAGCAATGATATAATTGCCCTTTTCTTTATATGGACAGCATAATTCAAGCAGTTAGTATTAATTGCAGACCCTCTGACACTGTCTTATTCGGTCATGAATTTAGCATCGTCTGCCATTATATAAGGCTTTTCTCGTTTATCCACCCACCGCATCCACAGGCTTGCAAATAGGTATATGGACATTCTTCTTTGGCTGTATCGTTGGTCTTTATTTTGACAAATTGGTCCAAGGAAAATTAACCTTAAGGTTTTACATGCATGGAATATAATCATACCTGGCTTCGTCCCTTGTTTTTTGACCCATATTATTTAGCACTTTCCTAATTATCAAATGATTATCATATTCAGCGGTTTCTGGCTCCTCTTCAGCTAAGATGTATGGGTTCTCAGTATGTTCTGCCATAGTATAGGAGGATTCACTTAAATTAACATATGCAGAAACATCATTAACACTATTCTTGGATTCACCAATGACATCACATTCACCTTCGTCGACTGGATGTTTTGCCATGATGGATAAATCATCAATGTCTTTTGCCAAAACATATTCAGGTTCTCCTGATTTTACATCAGCTAACTCACCATCCTTCATATCACCAATGCCATCATTCTCATCCCTAATTAAGATAGCTCTATGATTGGTTGATTTTCGCAAGGGTACGATGGGTTTCACTGTTTTAACAATGGCTGGGACATCAGAAGCACCATCCTCATCAGATCGGTCATCGTTGTAATTTGCCAAATCATAGGGAGATTCATTGACCACATCTCCAGTATAATTACATTCAACATTTGCTGTTTCATCATACGCCATTGTATAGTTGTCGTCAGTGCTCTCCTCTAAACCCTCAGCTAAATAACGCACACTATCCTCACCTAAGGCCAAATCGTAGGTAAACTCTGTACTTCTTTTTGTTTTTACTTCACTTTTAGGTGCCTTCTGTTTCACAACTTGTCCAGTCGGGTCAATGATGATAACGGTATCACCAGGGTTCACAAAGTGGTCATATCCAGCCTCATCAGATATTGTGAGTTTAGGCTGGGAAACTTTTGTGTTTCCCAGTTGATCATATTCCGTCATATCATTATCTTCCATGTACTTGATTAAATCTTTTTCTCTTTGGGCAATATTTTGATTAGTGTCTGCATTTTTGCTGTTGATGACAGCTTTTTCCTTTTCCCATTCAGCCAGCTTCTTCCTTCTCCAAATACTGAAAAATATAATAACCTTTATTTCACATTGCAATGGTATTACACATTTTACCACATTGGTCAATGAACGTGCAAGCAAATACATCATATTACATGTATATAGGTGTATCGCAGTGAATTCCAATTATTCTCTGAATGTGCAATCAGCAATGATGATATTACGAAGGTGAAGATTGATTGAAGGGGACTGTTATTTCCTAATACATGTACGTATACTAAAATATCATGAATCCCAATAGTTCCCCTTTGACTGATCCCAGGGGATTAGATATGGACTTAACAAAATTCTTACCACACCAGGATGATGCAGATGATGGCAATAAAAAAGCCAATGACAGCCGTCACACTCAGTCCGATCACAAGGGGAAAGTTTTCTGTCAGAGAGACATTTTAAACCTTTGAATTAGTAGTTTTCAAGAGCAGATCTACATATATTTATTAGTCGCATACTCGATTCTGCAGATAATGCATTTCTGTGAACTGTAAAGCTTTCATCCTTTTATGCAATACAATTTATTAAAGGAGTTACTGGTTTCAAGCAAGTACATGGAATCATATTTACTCAGGACCAAAGCTTGAACCAGGAATCGATTTAACAAGAATTAACTACATGTATTATGGTGAGTCAAGGTCTTTTCAATTATTATTGAGTCAAGAGAGAACTCGTTTTTTTACTATGATTTTTAGTGTAAGTCACAGTTTGACTCTATTGTTTATTGTTACATTGCTTTACTGCTATAAGGTAGTGTACAATAAATGAAGGAAGGGGCGGCATACTCATCACAGCCTGCATACGTAATAGATACTGGATTAACAAGTATAGAACTGCGCGCCTGCATACATCTGACATATGTGACAATATTGTCTTTATTGGAAAAATGTACTGAGTAGAAAACGACTCATATCAGTTTTAATTCACTTACGAATATCAAGTGTGGCCATCTTTTTGTGTGAGCCTGCAATTCAAACACATGTATTAATAAGACTAGCACATTTTGGCTTCTGTTCACCGTCTATGTTTACCCTAATCTATCCCTATACCACAAAAGCTATAGGGCCTTAGCAAGATGATCAGTGGATAGCGCCATTCCCACTGGTACTAGGTCTATTCCCAGTACTCACAGCAACCAGCTTAGCCAAATCTCGTGGCCGAGATTAGGGTACAAGCAGGGTGAAAGGTATTGTGAATAGGTTGTACCTGGACATTCCTAATGTCACCTGTATCCAGTATAGTGTAGTGGTTAGCACTGTGGACTCGTGATGCACAGTACCTGAGTTCAAATCTCTTCCAGGCAATGCCTGATAATCAAATTCATAAGTATAGCAATTTTGGAAACAGAATACATTATTCACAATACTAAAGAAAATTTAGAAATATGTATTTAAAGGACATTTGTTATTTGGCCTGGTAGGGATTTGAACTTGGGCTCCCAGCATTATGAGTGCACAGTGCTAACCACTACACTATACTGGACACAGGTGACATTAGGAGTGTCCAGGTACAACCTATTCACAATACCTGCACCCTGCCTGTACCCTAATCTCGGCCACGAGATTTGAGTGAGCTGGTCCTTGCAGAGCAAAGGGTTATGATTGTTACCAGTGGTCCAAAAGGTGGAGCCACTGTATCTCGCTAATGCGGAATACAGACTAACTTGCATGGATATGCAGATACCTCTGGTTACCTTATCCTTTCACCCCAACATCTGTAAGATAGGACAAGTACCTGCCCCTCCCGTACTGTCCACGTTACACCTGAGAGATGTCCATATGTTACACCTGTGTAGGTAAAAAGCGTTAGAGGAAGATGTAACAGAGATGTAATTACATGAGTATGTGTGGTTGTCTTGGGCCTACCTGTATATAGTATACAGATAGATTACCATCGTAGATATCTGAGACGTCTACTCTCATTTAACCTTAAGGGTGTACTCACCTGTCCCATACAATCTCCAATACAGTCTCCAGGGTTATATGTATGATTCCTTCCTACCTGGGTTCTGTCCCGCTGGCTCACCTCGAGTATTTATGTTGTACAGATGTAAAAGGGAGAACCAGTGACATATATAACTATCGGGCTAGAACTGGTGCTACAGTACATGTATAATGACTGATGTGCCAATTTGTCTCCGCTGTCTGGAGGAACTATGTGATGCTTCAGTCTCCCCTGTCCACCTGTATATCCTCCAGGTTAAGGCGTTACCAGGTGTTACTATAAGGTACAGGTAACTGGTTGTGGAGGTGGTAGTAGACCTATATAGGTGTATGTACAATACCACTAGAGTAAATGTCTCCATGTAAAAGATGAGGTAAGTCTAAATATTTACATAGAGGACAGTATGTAAATAGAAAACAGGTTAGGTCTGATTTCTGCCTTGAGGGGGCAGCACTGAGCTGGCTGCTGTCATGAAAGGCATCCATTGTACCACACTCAACAACAATATAGCGATGGAACGGGAGGAAGTATGTTTCCGAGATTATCCATGTGGCGCCTGGCACAGGCAGCTTACATAAAATGTTGGTTAGAACTGCTCTCGCAACTTAGCTTGTTTCTGGCGAGCTATTGTGTGTGGAATCTGGTACTCAGCAAATATCTCGCGGGATATAACGTGGATAGAACTAAGATGGCCGCATATGCGGAGCCATCAGAATTATCGCTATAGAATATCTTTGCCTGGTGAAAGTTAGTTCTGTGGTTTGACTGAGGACGGCACTTCTTGGCCATATAATAATATAACCATACGAAACCAACCACGTGCTGGACAGTCTTCTGGAATCATCTTATTTTTATTCATTTGTTTCTTTGAATTCAGAATATTGTATGCCAGCTTTAATGAATCAGTTTAATCAATATATAGCATATCAAACTAAGACACGTCCCCCCGCTACACCCACCGATCATGGCCGATTGGTCTGCCGATTTTAGGCTATACTATTTAAACCTGTACCGTGTTTATTTCATACCATATCCACCGATTGACTTACCAACAGCGACCTACCAAATCGGCTAATGGAAAATGGCCCTTATGATGAACCATTTCTTTGTTACCATTTATCAATTCACAATTTAACCAATTCACAAATTATATAACAAAAAAGAATACAGAAAAGATGTAGCGTTTTTAACCAAATACACTACATGATATCCATGTCGATGCCTTTGGATTTGATAACATTGTACTTTGAGACACAGAAATTACTTAATAAGCAGGGGCGGATCCAGAAGGGGTGGTCTAGGGGGTGCACAGCCAAGAAATTTTCGTCCATGGGGGGCACAAGCCGGGTCCTGTACCACATACCCTATACTTAAGAGTCATACCAAGGGCCCCTTTTCCGGGGGTCTAGGGGGGGCACGTGCCCCCCAGGCCACCCCCTGGATCCGCCCCTGATAAGTTTTATTTCACCTAGTCATACATGGATTGTTATCTTCAACCACATCTTCTTATATTTGCCCTTTTGAAGCACCATCTCATCAGCAATATACAAGTGTATGTACGCAAGTACGGGGTTACTCATGCCGCACAGCCAAAAATGATTTTCTCCTTTCAAGAAAATAAGATAAATAAACTCGTGGACAAATAACTAGTTTTAAGAAATTATTCTCCAGGCGAGTTTATTTATCTTCTTTTGTTGAAATGGCTGTGCAGTGCGTGGACATTATTTTATGCGTAATCTTAAACGTATGGTGTTAGTCTTCAAAATGGTACCATCAAATTATTTCGGCATAATCCTAAAATAGAGCCATGTGCTATTGTGAGGCATCATGTGCACCAGTATAGAAAGAAAGAATAGGGGATTATAGGGGCAGAGCCTCCGATTTTTACTAAATAAATGAGAGGGTGTATACAAAATAAATTAAAAGGGGATTTAATCCAATATAATATAGAATATACTGTGTCGCAATAAATGTTGGCAATGGAAGTGAGTTGTTACAGCTCATCCAGGTGGCAGCATTGTATGTAGCAGTCAAGATTCTAAGAAATAAAATTGTAAGCCTAATTTTAAGAATAATGCCATACTTTTAAGATTACACAGAAAATAATATCCACATACTGGCGACAGCTGCTTGTGTACACACGCATGGTTATGACACTATATACTTTATCTTTGTTTCCCCATTATAGTGAATAATATAGTATTGAAAGACATGAGTATACGTGTTCTTTATTAAATAATACATATTCGAGATTACTGTGCTATCCATTACAACAGCAGCATATATACACTACCTGTCTACTGTAAACGTAGATATTTTTCGCGCGTTTAAATTTTCGCGAATTTGGCAAAAAGTACAATTTCGCTTGTATTTAAATTCGCTATTTTTAGAATATTTTAGTAGTGTAACAGGATAAATATTCAAGTTGTACATATTTTTGCGGATTTTTCTTTTCCACGAAAATTGCGAAAATATGTCCAGCGCGAAAATATCTACGTTTACAGTATATCTCAACAATATTTACAACATATTGAACGTCATGTCATATCCCAAACATTATTTACAAATTTGACACAATATTCTAACTCCATCAAAAAAATAGAACAAATAACATCAACCTCTGTGAGGCATTCATTTGAGGATAAATATGAATATTATGTAAACCGAATAATTTGTCTCAATAAACAATGTTAAAACAAACAAAAGGTAACTTTGGAGGCCAGCTCCATATCATCACATACTTCAGACATTGTTGTGGCTACAGCATCCACCTACCAAGTTACTCGCTTAACAGCTGACATTAATACGTCTTGGAGACAGACAATGGTGACATGGGAAAGGTAATATGTACAGAATATCGAAATGATCAACAGTACATATTAGAATGTGCCTTATGCACTCACAGTACACAGCATTAGATAACCATCACTGATCGGTCAAAATATACTGTGCCAGACCATTTAAATGCTGGTCTTTATAGTATTGGTCACTACAGGACAATGCCTCAAGCATGGTAGCACGATTTGTACTGTAGTAGAAGTAGTACAATGTATTTGTCTGTACATGTAGCTTTTCTACCTGACTGTGCCAATAAACTTTACACAGCGTGGTCCAAATATCAAGAACGTGTTTAGCACCAAACCCAGATAATTTGATATTTGCATAAGCACCTGCTTTTTAAAAGACAGGGGTAATCATGTGTTTATATTGAACGATGAATTATGTTTACATTGGCTCTTTTTGAAAGACGTGACTTGTTGCGAAATTGTGGTCAATAAAAAACTATAAAACTCAAACTCAAACTCATGCCTCCAAATCCATGAGTGCCGGAGCGATTGGTCACTATGGTATAGCGCACTAGCAACGTTGATCCTTAATTCGGTTGGACATCTTTCACTGTTCAGGCCATAATCTAAATGGTCGCTTTATCATACAAGGAGTTCTCCACCACAATCACTTTGACTTTGGGATTATTATCCGGACTGGGTTGCCACGACTCATAACTGTCATTCCTGATTAGTTTTGGAAACGTGTCTGGACTTTTATCGTACAAGTCGTTCTCCTCTACAAGAATTCTACTGGTGACTTTCCTCGTGTCCAAAGCTCCTTCCTGTAAATGTCCATTCAGTTTCACACGCTTGAGAACCTCACTTGTATTATAGTAACCCTCTTTCGGTTCCTCAGTTGATTCCATTCCTTGAATATTTTCATGAGAAGTCTTGTGCTCCAGTCTGTCTTGGCGAACATCTACTGCCACATCGTAAGTTGTTTCCTCGTCATTTCCAGCCAATCCTGGAGTGACATGATTTTCATCAATGTTGTCTCCATCTTCAGCTAAGGTATAGGGGTTTTCCACTTCTCCAGCCAAACAATAAGGAGACTCGTCTGTTACTATACCTTGACCTGTAGAGGTGTCATCATCCGCTGCCAATAGGTAGGGGTTTTCCTCTTTCTTCTCCACTACATCTTCAGGAAATTCCTCTTCAACTGCATCCATGACCTTTCCATGTTGGTCTATATCCTGGATTCCTGATTTTCTCAGACCAACGACAATAACCTTAGAGTCTAACTTGGGAATGTGATCATACCCACCATCATCAATTGACTCCTTCAAGAAAGAACCCTTATTACCAATGCTATCATATTCAGCAGGTTCTGACTCCCTTTCGCCTAAGATGTTGCCAGTGTCTTCTGCCGTAGTATAGGGGGATTCAACTGAATTCACATCTGCAGGGACATCATAAACATCATCATTGGGGTCACCGAGAACATCATATTCACATTTGTCAACTGGTTCTTTTGCCACAATGGCTGGATCATCAATGTCCTTTGGCAATACATATTCAGGTCCGCTTGATGCCACAACGTACACGTTGCTCTTCACATTGGTTGATTTTGGCAAAGGTAGGGCGGGTTTCACTGATTTAACAACAGGTGCTACATCATAAGCACCATCCTTATCAGATCGGTCATTGTCATCTTTTGCAAGCGAATAAGGAGATTCAGCTGCAATATCATATCCATCACTGATATCAGGAATGTAGGCATATTCGCTGTCTTCTCCCCCTTTTCCTGGATCAACAATTGTCTTTAATAGTGTCTTAATGGGTTTCACTCTGTTCACATCTGCAGCGACATCATAAACATCACCATTGTTATTTTCACCTTTTGCCAAATCGTATGCGGCTTCTTCATCACCGATGTATTCATATTCACCATTCACATGCAGACCTTCGTCACTTAAGGCCAAGTCATAGGGAGACTCCTCACCTTTTGTTGTTCTTACTTTCCTTTTAGGTGCTTTCTGTTTCACCACGTTTCCAGCTGGGTCGATGATGGTAACGGTATCACCAGGGTTCGCAAAGTGGTCATATCCAGCATCATCAGATGTTGTGACTTGAGTCGGTGAAATGTTCTTGTTTCCCAGTTTATCGTATTCCAGCATATCATTATCTGCCATATACTTGGCTAAATCCTTTCCGCTTTTAGTCACTTTTCCAGAAGAGTCAATGACTGTGACTGCGGCAGCTCCTTGTGGCATATGGTCATACCCAGCATCATCAGGTGTTGTACCTTTAGACGGAGAAACTTTCTTGTGTCCAAGTTTGTCATATTCAGCCAGCTCATCATCTATCAAATACTTTGCTAAATCTTCCTCCTCTTCGTTGTGAGATATACTAGTGACAAAATTGCTGGCACCTTGTTCATATTCGTTGTAGGTGTTTCGTTTCAGTTTTGAAGCACGCTCAAGGTGGTTGAAAGTAATTTCATTGCCAGATGTGTGCCTGCCTCCTCTTTGTGCATTTTGATTATTGTCTGCATTTTCGGTGTCGATGGCAGTTTTCTCCTTTTCCCATTCGACCAACTTCTTCCTTCTCCGAATGCTGAAAAGTTTAAAAAAAAAAAGAATACCCTAAATCAACATTGCAATGGTATTGAAGTATTGAAAGTTTTATTGGACATTCACCTCAATGAGGAGTTCTTCCATGAACAAATTACAGAGATGGTTACAAGTCTGATGATATAGATAACAACAGTAATATTATCAATTGCCAGATAACCAGTCCACGAAGCATCTCACGGTTAATACTACAAAATAGAGGATGGCGTGACAATACAATAAAGTATTTAATAGAGATGAATGAGTGTGTAGAATGAGGGGGGAGTGAATCATGTAAGGTCGATCAGTCCAGGTGATAAGGCCAGTTGATTCTTTTGAGTTTCATGCTTGAGTTCGTTCCCAGGCTGATTCCCCTGTAGTGGGGACTTTTCTGCTAGAACGCTGATTTTGGGACTCTCTCTCTGAATTTTAGTTTCTGATCGCCTCTTCCCAGCAAAATAGCGCCACCCTGCGTCATGACGGGTGATGCAGGGTAAGCATAATTCGCATGATCACACATTGAGCCATCCTGAGCCACTCCCTGTCAACTCTCACTCAGTATCAAGCACCCTCACCCATTTTATTATAGCCAGTGGGTGAGTCTGCATGGCTATGCTTCACTACGTATCAGCTCTCACTCAGCATCACGCATCCTCACCCATTTTACTGGAGCTGTTATATGACACTGTGTGGCTATGCTTCACAACGTGTCAGCTCTCACTCAGCATCACTCATCCTCACCCATGCCCCAAAAAGTGGTTATGACACATGTGTCATGATGTGTCACTCCCTGTCAGCTCTCACTCGGTTTGGTGCGGCTTGTCCGTCATACGGTAGAGTGTGGTGCGAGCCTTGTAAGGTCCTCCCAACCGGGTCGACCCTCACCAGTTTGGTGCATTATCACTCAGCATTAAGAGACAATGGTAACTGTATAGATTCTGACTGTTTGTACTTGGCAGAGGGGGCATGTTATTTAATGTTGATTTTAGTGACCTTATCCTATAACCAAGATGTTTACTTATATTATTTTACTTATAACATTTCTATTGGGGGAACATAATGATTGTCAATAATAGTGTATTTAGTTGCATATTTAAGGTAAAAAAAAGGGATAACTTTTCTCTATGGGGCATAGCACTGATTGGGAATCATCTAGATTTTACACAGTATTTAGACATTGATCGACCTAGGTCTTACAAGAATAAAAAAATATGATGATCAGTGATCAATGTGAGCCCAAATAATCATGAGAAACAGTTAATAACTCTTGATAACAAGCTAATACATTCTGTTGCAGGGGGTGATAATAGGAGTACATGCCATATGTGACCAAACATGGCAGGTTCTGACGCTGTTCATCTCTAATGTCCCTCTTATTAATTCATTCCAGAATTAGAGAACTTCACAGAACCTTATATCACAGCGGACATATAGAGGAAGACAAAGGAGCCAGCCATGGAGAAATAACCAGGCAAGAAACCCTCACATGGAAACAGGATGAACAGTTTAATTGATGATATCAATAAAGTTAAAGGTTTTATAAACAATATAAACAAGATAACACATGTATGAGTGCTGGTGAGGTTGTGTCATGACACATGTGTGAGTGCTGGTGAGCATGTGTTATAACACATGTGTGAGTGCTGGTGAGGCTGTGTTATGACACATGTGTGAGTGCTGGTGAGCATGTGTTATGACACATGTGTGAGTGCTGGTGAGCATGTGTTATGACACATGTGTGAGTGCTGGTGAGCATGTGTTATGACACATGTGTGAGTGCTGGTGAGAATGTGTGATGACTCACAGGTGGGTTCCAGTCAGGCTGTGTTATCACACATGTGGGAGTGCTGGTGAGTTATAACACTATATGACTCATTTCTATTTCAGCCAACGCAGGTGTGAGGGGCTAACACATAGTCACTCAAACTGACTTTAATTTGCTGGGTTGTACTCCCTAGTGGGTTCTGGGTGGCTTCACTTTTAGGTAGGACCTTCAAGAAAATCAAATGTGTATGTACTACTGCTAGGATCGTCAATTATGTCTAAAATAATATTGTGTGCATTTGCATTACCGTAAAACCTAGCGTATAAGCCTAACTTGCGTATTAGCCGCACCCCGACTTTGGGCCGATACTACAAGTAGGGGGGGTGGTTATTCAGTCAAAATGAAGTTAGGAATGCGGGACCCATCCTAAAAGATGGTACTCATCATGAGAAACAAGAATATGACCTTCATTTTTTATTTCGAATTCTCTAACCCCCCCGTACGCCCCCTCCGAAGATAAAAAGTTGGAAAATATTAAATTTATTCAATTTCAATTAGTTTTCTTGTTTCCATGGGGACTATCTCCCTTTAAATGGACATAAAACCACTTTGATGTAGGATATAAAAATACAATGCACTAAAATGAGCAGTTTTTAAGTATCTGAAAATTTCAAAATGGCCGCCATTGGCAAAAAATACTATTTTTAAGCTGTTTTTAACCTCTATATGGTGTAACTGACATGAAATATATATAAATGTATTCTAAAATGGAATATAAAGTTATAATGTACCATAGGCAGATATATTGAGGTTTAAAAAAATCCAATATGGCCGCCATTGGCGAAAAACATTGTTATTCAAGCGTCAGAAATGTTATTCAAGTGGTAGAAGAGATTTTCTTGTTTGGTATAACCATTTGTTATTCTTCTTGGGCTGGAAGTGAATAAATGATATGACCAAATGGTTGCAATAATACTTCCTGTCCCTCCCCCTCCAGTAAAATGTTTTAAATATATGAAACATTGTGTAGTTCTATTAAATACATGTAATTCTTCCTACATGCATTGAAATAAGGCCCTAAATTATTTACATGACAGTGTTTCGATGCTGTTGACAAACCCAATGGAGACAAAGGAAGTAATCTTCAATTGTCAGCAGGCCCCAGCCCCTGCCCCCTGTATGGGCTTGTATGTATGCTAGTATACTAGCCTTTCTGCTGGAAAGTATGAGATTATTGACTATATATGCACTGGGAGGGAATTCATTTAGTCTACTGCTTTTCCCTTAATCGTGTTGAAATCAATTAGCTTACACATTAAAACATTTTTCCTATGAATATTGGGAAATGAAAAGCTGATAATCTCAAAAAATAATTAAGTAGAGTATCTCAGAATTATTAGAGGAGGAACAATGAATGCAGTATGCTTAGTGAAGCCATATTATCTACCTAACCCAACCCGGGCACCACAGAGCTCTCTGACCTTTAGATGTTAAATTGGCAGAGATTACTGCTGTTACTGATGGCCAACAGTTTATGTTATTCAGTAAGAGGCCCTTGTTAATCAAATTGCTTGCAGTTTTGAATTCAATTCCTTTTCCAGAACATATTGGGCTCTAATATGGCTATACCTATCAAGCACCGACCTTGTTATACACACCCAACCAGTATCTACACAATAACCCAAAGTATTTTATCATAGGGAGTCACTGCTATGTTCCTACCTGCACTGTCTGCTGTATTTTCATAACTAGACTTTGCCTTTAATACACCTGTGATCTTTAGTTAAGATTTGATTGATATTGCACTCTACAGATCAATTGAGACATAAAGGTGACAACCAGTCAGTTTATTACATAGTTCAGTACCGCTATAAGCATGTGTCTTAAAGTCTAGCACCATTCAGCTACTATTATGAAGCACATGACCACAGCAAGGACCTTTCTTTAGATTAATCCCCTGAGACTAATGGATTAAAATGAGCAAGTTCTAAAAGAATTAACAGACCAATGGTTACAGTCATAGGACAATAAAGCAGGGAGGTCAAAACCTAAGGGCAAATGAATAACTGAAAATATAATGTGTCAACAGACCTTAGATGTTGATTCATCAAAAGTATTTTCAATACATATAACTAAAAACCTTGTCCAGAAACCAATATGTACTAGATGTGGTACAAGTGACTTGCTGTATAATAGTTATAAGCCAAGGACAGAGTAATTGTCCAAGGCACTAGCCAGGGATAATTGCCCTTGCCCAAGGCTTATATCACTTCTGCAGCTGGTCAAGTGTAACCATATCAAACTTAAGCTACTACTAATCTCCTTGATTATTTTGTACATCTTATGTACCTGGCTATTTTCCTTTGTTCTCCCGGCCAAGTGTGGTATACAGGGATTTTGACAGGGCCGCGCCCTGCGTCATAGACGCATTAATATCCTAGATGGCGCATTAAACTCCATACAGGTGCGCCCTATGGCGCATAGGTTTTCCAAAACTGAAAGAATTTTTCAAATATTCCAACTAGAACCGAAGTTCTAATGTATATTCAAAATGCACCAGAATACATTATTTGACTGCAATATTTTCAAAAAATTTCCGTCCTATGATGTTCAAACTTCTGATATTTCTTATATTTTTCAAATTGATCATTCTTATGATTAGTCCAGATATAGTGAGATATGTATTGCTTTATATGTTGGGTGGGGGCGGGGGGGGCGGGGGTGGGTGGGGAGGACTTCATAAGACCAGAACACCAAAATACACCAAATTGCACTATTTGACTTAGATTTTGAATATTGTCTTGGGGAGGACTTTCAGCAGCGAAATTAGAAGCAGGAGACCGAGGGCCAACCCCTGGAAAATAAGTCTAGACTTTCAATCTTTCTAAAATCTTTCCTACAAAAATGTCCTTGCCCAGGTTTGGGAGGGGCCGGGGACATGGCCCTAAACCAGAAGGCTCCCTGTGCTTCCCTTGCAAAGCCCAGTGCCCCCACCCAAAAAAAGAAGAAATTTGAGCAAAATTTATGGTAGGCATTGTCAGAACGTCAGAAGGGCCCATTGATTTCCAAAATGGCGCATTGTTCCTTCTATGAGTGCGCCAATTGGCTCATTAAAGAATATCCTGTCAAAATCCCTGGGTATACAATTCTATCTTACAGGGAGTCACATGCACACACCCATTATATTGTAACTGTTGGTTTTGTAATGATGATATTGAACTAGAATCATCAGGGGTCTAGGAGAAAATTAGTGCTTGACTACCCTCTTTTATCATCGGAGGCCTATCCCTAACCCCTCTGTTCCCAGCTTTCTCTATGTGGAATAGGAAAGGTTTGTAAATCTTGTGTACTCTATTATTTGATGTTGGCAAATTGTAGGGGGTCCCATAGGCCTACATGTTCTGCCCCCCTCTATAATTAGGGTCCAGGACCTTCTTTTATACCTCAGATCTTGGTAAGAAGAAATTTTCTTCTTCACAGAAGCTATGAATTGTCTATTTATGATGTCGTTTTTGGTGTATGGCAGCCATCTTGGATTTTTCTGAAACTTCAAAATCTCTGATTTTGGGGCAGTAGGCCATGTCAAAGTACTTTTATGTAAATTTCATGTGAGGTAGACCACATAGGAATACAAAAATTGACAACCAGGTTGAAAAATGGTGTATTTTGCCAATGGCGGCCATCTTGAATTTTTCAGATACATCAAAATAGCTCATTTTAGTGGATTATATTTTTGTAATCCACATCAAAGTAGTTTGGTGTACATTTCAAGGAAGACAAACACTGTAAAAATAAAAAACTGATTAAAATTGAATTAATTTAATATTTTCCGACTTTTTATCTTCGGAGGGGGCGTACGGGGGGGTTAGAGCTTTCAAATTCAAAAATGAAGGTCAGATTCATGTTTCCCATGATGAGTACCATCTTTTAGGATGGGTCCCGCAAAAAGTTTGCGCTAACCACCCCCCCTACTACAAGCCGCACCAGCGATCTGGTTATTGTGATTTTAGTACTGTACCATAGTAAGAAAAACTCGCGTATAAGCCGCACCCTGACTATGGGCCGATCCTATAAGCCGCACCAGCGATCTGATTCGCGTACTAGCCGCGGCCTATACGCGAGGTTTTACGGTAGTGTGCAACTGCAACTAACTTCAAAATCACATAATTACACTGAGGAACGGCCGAAAAGCAACTGGAATGAAACCACTCATATTCACTTTGGTCTAGGTCACTGATAACAGGGAAACCAATGAAAGTTCTTGTTTTCTTCATTTTCTAAAAATATAACTATTATGTGTAAGTACTGATTCACCCAATATTGTATATTTTATGTAATAGCCTACTACTGAATTATATACAGGGCAAAGCATATTTTATTCTTATTTTAGGGTCATACAATATTGTTATGATGACTATCTAGCATGTCAATGCAAGGGAAACCCAACAGGAAAATATTCATTATATATGATGACGTCTGTGATGTTTTTATTGAACCGCTATCTGATATCACAGAATCTGAAGTTAAAAAGCGTTATTTTATAGGCAAAGAATAGGTTCTTGATGTTGAAGACATGTATTACCCAGAATACATGAATTTAATGATGCTTCCTGCCAAACTTTTCATTAGTATCAGTTGTTTTATTGCATTTTATGAATCTATAATGTCAAATTACTTAGAAATGAGAAGTAACCCAGCAATTTCATTATGATTTTTGAATTCAGCACCCTTGAATTGACCAAGATCAGTTGGTTTTATACCAGTTGCCCTCTGAAAGTGCAGAAATGTTCCTCAGTGTTATAGGCATCATGAATCCCCATAGTTCCCCTTTGATATTTTTTTCAGAGAATAATACATTTAACAAATTTTACCACACAACGTAGATGCAGATGATGGCAATAAGAAAGCCGACGCCAGCCATCACGCTCAGTCCAATCACAAGGGGCAGCTTTCCATCTCCATCTGCCAGGAAGTTAAATATTTTGTTGTTAAAGTTAGTATATCCAATCACTGGAGCTCAAAAATCTATTTTCCTAAAAATGGGTCAAAATTATCAGAAAGACCATACTTCATATACTGTACACTTTATTCACTCTAATTCTATCGGATTTCATTTATATTTGACATGATTGTCAAATTTAAGCCTATTGTGCGACTTTTGGCGTGCACGCATTAAGCTGCACCAAATAGAAATACACTAAATAGGCCCAGAGTGAGAAACCATGGCACCCCCTATACTGCCCATGCAAGGTATTTAATTATTTCCTCACTTTTCAATGTGACAGCGTGTAGAACAAATTTAAGTAGGATTTACAAAATTAGATTTTCGGATACATGTACTAACTTGAATATCAAATGTACAGGTATGAATTTTAAAATGAAAGGTACATGGTTTGGGTCAATGTAAATTTTTGTGTATGAGCTAAGACTTATAATTATGTGAGAATATACAGTCAGACACAGATTTAATTTGATACCCTTGCATATATGGGCTACAGCATAGGGTGGATTATAGAGAAACGTTTGTCATGAACCTTCGGTTTACCTATTGATAAGAATATTCCCTATACTGTTCCAATATTAGCCAGAATGAAATCAGGTCGGCTTATATAGCATGCAGGGACAGGAGCCAGGAAAAGTATGGTATTCATGGGAACTAAACATATTACACGCTGCAGAATGATTATTACTGTACATTCAAACACCCATGACTTCCTGGAGCCTTCTTGTATTAAGTTGTAGCATTATATTAGCAGAGAAAACTTACCCCTGGGTGGCGGGGCTACCGTGCCGATTGGGTTGGTTGTAAACGGCCCAGCAGCTGGATATATAGATAAAGACAGAACTATAAATTTCAAGTGATTTAAGAAAAATCGATTTATATATATATATAAATACTAACATGAGAGGAGGTTCTGCAATAGATCTATATATTCATCTGGCACCACTTAGGGCCTGAATTATATACATGTATGTGTAGTGAAACTTTCATAAAATGCAGAAACAATGGCTGTTGGTATGTTTTTTGTGTGCTAAATAATAGGGCCATAGTGCCAACTTGAGTTCATGTAGCCAACATCCATGCACACGGCTCTAATTGGCCGAATTTAAATGGGACATGTATGCCTCTGTCTCTAACGCTGGAGAAGGTCAGTCTCCATTAAAGCAGACATTTCACTACACGAGATAAAGAGAGAAAATTACATAAGCGCCACCCCTAAACTATCACGTGTACTTCTCCGTGAAAACTACCGTTCTTTATAACAGGGTACAACTGGGGCGAATTTACATGTGTCCATAATGATTTGATAACCAATCCACTTACGGCTACCGTTGTGTGCCTCCTGTCCGGGGGTATGAACTACTGCTGTACTACTCTCCATGGAGTCAGAGTCTTCCATCGTCCACCTGTATGTCTCCCCCCAGGTGTGGAGGTAGCAGGTGTGAGACTAGTTACCGCTATAACTGCATGTACAGGTGGTTTCTCTGTGTATACCTCCTTAGGTAAAGGTGGAAATATTCACTTTATTCTACATCCTTGTTGGGTTACACTGACAGTAGGCCGCAGGTGTACAGCTATAGCACTGTAGCAGGTCACCCTGTGCGGGCCGCCCCCACTCACGGCCGACCCAGGGATTCATTAAGGGCGAGGCTCAGTTAAAGTCACCAAAGAATTGAAAACTGTCGCAGCATGGTGGCAGATCGCAATACCGATAGCAAAAAAACGTTTTGAAGAAAGATTACCATATCGTCGCGACCCTATCCCTATCTGGTTCCGCTCCTGGCTGGGATCCTGTCCCCTCCTTTCTCATGACCCCTCATTACTGGTTCTACAGTCTCGGTCGGGAGAGCGGCCTCTCTAACCCATCTCTTACATCAACCTGTTATATAACCGACACTGGGCCCCTGTTCCTCTCCTTGTCTCAGTGTCCTGGTGCACGCGGTGACCACAGATGCTCTCGATGTCAAGTTTCATTTCCCCATGTTGGACAGTAGAGGGATAGTAGATTTACTGTCATGAACTACGCTGTCTACCCTACCAGGGTTACAAATCATGTGGAGGGGGGTTGCCTGGAAGGAATCTGGGCAATTAGTGTTTAAAAAAATAATTTGAGTTTATAGTTGAATATATTGTATCTGAAAATGTACTTACAGTGGTGATACACTGCACACAGCTCTCAGAGGATATACATAAACCAACCTGCAGGTATGACTAGGTATACCAAGTTATACCTATCCTATCATCTATGGCGTCCTACATGTCTGTCACGTCTAGCCTGGCATGGACCTGTGACACGCAAAAACTGGATAGCTCTCCCAAGTGAGAGGACAGACGTTCAGAGCGTTATCTTAATAAGACATCTTAAAGTCTTAATTCAGTGTCTTACCCAGGGCCGCTCTTATCATTAAAAATAAATCATTTCAAGCCAGCAACCAGCTCAGAGGAACTCAGGATGTCTCTAATAGAAGAAAAAGAAGAAAAAGAAACGGGGGTTGGGGGGCAGAGCCCCCCATTACCTACTAGTCGTAATAGTAATACTTTCAAATTATTATTTATTTTTAATGACATAAGCGGCCTCTACTAAAGTTAAGACTATTCAGACTGTCTTAAAAGTCTTATTAAGATAACGCTCTGAACGTCCGTGCGTGCCTGTGACACCCCTGTATGTCAGACTGTACATGCACTAGATGAGCACTGGCTTGTGACCAGGTGACAACAACACCAGGAAACCTACCTACTTACCTACTGGACGCTGTATCATCTGGGGCATACGTCACCACACACGTCATGACGTCATGACAATTAAACTATGTCTCTGGGGGTTTGATATATCACATTACGTGTTTGTGTTAACCCTTTAAGGGTCGCATGGTGCTTTAATGTGCTACCCTCTGTCGCCATGATGCAATTCAGGGTCGCGGAACAGGGGGACAACCCCCCCCCCCCCCCCGATCCTAGACATGAGGATGGGGAGGGGGGGTGTAGAGTGTCTTTTGCCCCCCCCCCCCCCCGCCATATTTTGAAAATGCTAAGGAATTCCTGTAGAATCCACTATATTTATACTTAATGCCCGAGATTCAGTATACTAGTAGGCCCCACGCAACTGTAGTTGGGACTTGTGGCAACGCCCCATGCAGAGGAGAACAATACCGCCTACAGCCACGAGAATAAATGTTGTTGGTGAAAAGAAAGGTAAAAGAGTTGAGTGTGTTGAGGAGGCCAGGTAAAGAGACGGTAAGGTGGGCGTGCCTCCCCTAGTGATGACCTTGAAACAAACTGAGATGCCTCGTGTTCGTCGTTTCTGTCTTCC
Organism: Harmothoe impar; assembly: GCA_947462335.1. Taxonomy (NCBI): domain Eukaryota; kingdom Metazoa; phylum Annelida; class Polychaeta; order Phyllodocida; family Polynoidae; genus Harmothoe; species Harmothoe impar. The sequence goes on along the minus strand of OX381708.1, from coordinate 70,120,061 downwards.
GGTAGATTATAAAAAGGCTGACCCCTTTTAATTCGTGGGGGGGGGGGGGGGGTAGATAACAAAATGGGACGGAACGGGACTTGTCATAATTCACAGAGGAAAATGTGAGAATCAGCTGGACTCACATGCCATAGTCGTCATAGTCAGGCCCATGTCGCCAAAATCACCATAATGATTGCCTGACTTTCATCACAACTTTCGTCAGTCAGTGCTGGACCGTGCTAGGAGAGAAAGTCGGCCAGTGCTGGACTCTCATTGTCTTGAAAGTCAGACAGTGCTGGACTCTCTCTACAATCAAAATCAGGCAATTGCTAGACTTCCTAACTCAAGGGTAGTCTGGTAATGATTGAGTGAGAGTACAGCAATGCCAGACTCTGGTCAAGCTGGACTCACATGTGGATGTGAGTCTAGCAATGCTGGACTTTGGCCTCAATGAAAATTATTCACAGCTGGACTTTCTTCTGTACAGTAAGCCTAGCTGCTTATTTGCATTGGGGGATAATGTCTTAAAATATACATATGGCCTCCCTAACAATTATAAAGAAACCCCATACAGAATGATACTGTCGTCCTGAACAGGCAAGGGTCTGCTATCCCAGACCACCAGTATATTAGGGATGTAACAACATGGAGATACCAATTGCAACATATGTCAGAGCTGATCCCAGAATGTTAATATATATATATATATATATATATATATATATATATATATATATATATATATATATATATATATACATATATAATTTCCAAATCCACAAGAATGGTGTCATATATCCTACCATTAAGCTCAATTCTGTATTGCGTCCCCACCTAGAGGGGGGAGGGGGTAGCAAACAAAGAGGCTCAGGCTGCCTGACCCTCATCCCAGAGTCAGGCATTGTTTGACTGTGGAAAGCAAGTCAAGCTGACTCTGGTATGAAGAATTGTCTTGCCTGACTGTCATTATAGGATCAGGCTGACTCTCAAAAGAAACGTTATAGGACTATCAAAGGAGGCTCAACCTGACCATTATTTAATGGAAGTGAAAGTCCAGGTGACTCTCTCACCTGAGTCAGGCACTGCCTGACCCTGTGGAGAGTCCAGCTGACGCTCACATTTCCCTCTGTTTAAAAAAAAAACGGCATGAGTTTTATTCGTTCTGTAAAATCAAATCAACCCACGACACATCGTTACCTTGATGCAGACTCATATATATCTAGAGCGATCAATTATCCTTCCCCGCTCCTCCCCAAGAGGTCCACAATTTGTTGCCCTCTCCCCCCCATCCACCAACCACCACACACCCCTCTAAAAAATGACCACGCCCTGACCATGTATACCATGGGTTCAAACAGGTGGGATTATGTATAACTATTCGTGTGACAAGACCAGATAACACGATCCTCTACTGTTCATCACCAGATGGCGCACTGAGATGACAAGTCGGCTTGTGTCGAGTACCAGGAATGGCATGTATGTAGCCTCTTGGAGAGTGATTATCACTTTGTAATGGGTAATACATGAGAATATAGAAACAGTGAATCTTAATATCATTCAGGGTGGGACGTTGTTAACAATAGGTTTATGATTTACAACAGCAGACCATTTTTATCTATAGTAATGACTTTTTTTTCAGAAAAGGGGTGACATCTTTAGCCCTCCCCCCCCCCCCCAGCAAGGGTTCATATTTATCAAGGGGCACATAATTATTTTCACTGACATTTCTATACCGTAGTTCTAAATCAAAAGGAAAGCTTTTTATGTACGAAATAACTGGTACACAGTACACTTTGATTTGGGGAATCCCAAAGTTTTCTGTCCCCAGCCTGAGCTCATAGACGTGGTATGGATATATGATAACGTATATTATAGGCCTACATGACTGTGTATACCCATTAGGTTACCCCTTCAAGGGCCGCATATAATAGTGCTTTATTGACTTATAATATATGATAACATGAAGGCTGTACTGGTGGGTAGACTAGCTATTAAAGCATGTATGTAAGACGGGGCGTACTAGGTACAAACGCTATACCTTATGCGACCACACTCTGAAAGAATCCTCTCTGGGTTTCAAACTTTATCCTGTGTAAACAGGATCCAAAACCCTAGGAAATACCCACGCTGATTGGCCAGGAAGTTAGCTTACTCCTGATTGGCTGGAGCTGAGACCTCTGCTGGTCATCTACCTGACATGCATAAACACCAGTGTGCATGTCCTTACCTGCCAAACACCAGATTTGGCTATTAAAGCATGCACACCTTTAGATATTTTTCTGAAGGGTGGGCATGATGGATCAAATCACTATGCGGCATTTAAAGGGTTAACGTGACTTTATTACCGACACTAAACTGAGGCTCTAGTCTGCAGTTGGAATTATGGTATATAAACAAGGAATAATCTATGGGGTAGATGCACCATGAGTCGGACACATACCATGGGACGGATACTGGTATTGACATAGATAAGACTTCTGGTGGATCCTTGTTGGAAAGAACCACACCTAAATGTTACCACTGTTCACAAATAAAGATATTAGAAAGCCTATTTCAAGTATCGGTCTCAAGGTATGTATCCCACTCAAAGTGAATTTAACCTACTCAAATCTCCTCGAGGACATACACTGTATTGAAAATTGGGACTCCAGAAGTATAGGAAGTCTGTCTTTGATGAGGTCGCCGAGGGGGGGGTCCTTCATCTTTGACCATGAAGTATCTAAGGACGGTTACAATACGTGGAATCAGGAGATAAAATGAGGTCTTTTCCCTGAACGGAGCCTCTCTCCTAACTTAAATTAAGGTAGCGCGAACGCTACCGTGTCTGCTATATTTGGTAATATATCCACGATATCAATAATATTTCAAGAGGTGAAATTCTTTATCCGTCCACCTTGACTTCCGCATGCCTGGCTGTGTATAACGGGTGGTAAGGTGCTCCACATGGTTACAGTCTGTATACTGATAGACTGATAGACTGATAGACTGGTGTATACCGATAAGGACACATGCCTCTAGAGATATATGGGTGGCAAGGTACAGGGTCATATAGGACTCCTAGGGTTTAGGGGTTTAGGCCATGGGCGCATCCATGTTCGTCTATGTTCGGGGGTTAGAAGTTCAAGCAGGTAACATCAGGTGGATGCCCATGCACTCAGTACTGACTGAACCCCCGAATAGTGACCTCCTCTTCTGGGTAAATATTCTTTACTCTGCCGCCGGATTAAAAACGGGAGCTTGTCGGTTAGGCCTAGATGCCCTATAGCGTTATATATACAGTAAAAGTCTGGTTGCTTTTTTGTAGGTATACACAGTAGAACGTATTGTAGGTGTACCATTTAGTGCTATTAAACGGTAGGGCTTATATACAGGGTAGTGATATTTGTAGTACATGTATCTAGAGACCCGCCTTACAGACTTACCATAATAAATAGGTGTTTACCAGTTGACATTGTAGGCCACTAGCATACTTTCTTATGTTTACACCTGCAGGGCGATTCACGAGATCTATTGATTATATTGCAGGATGGCTTTTATGCCATATTTGTATTATTGGCAATAAAAAGTGCAAACATTTAAAAGTGTAAACATGTTATCAACAACTTCTTTGAGAAGTCCCCGGAGGAGTCACCCTTTTTTCCTGCATTGATCTATAGTTTGTTATGGACCTCGATGGGCGTTTCCGTGAGAGGAACTTATATAGGATATAGGTGTATACACATTGTACTTCAGGTGTGTCGGAAGAGACTTGACTTGGGGGAGGGGGGCAAAGGATGACTGAAGTAAATTAAGGTGGGAGATTCCGAGCGTCAGAGGCGACTCAATGCGAAACCTGTCAAAAGGTTTTGGGAAGATTTAGAAAAGTAGACTTAAGTTTGTACATTCTAATGGTCACCGTCCACTGGGCCGTATTCGACCGAAGTTCTGTAGGAAATGTATGGACTTAGTCGGCCGAAGTTCCCTAGTGGACGGTGGCCATATGGTTAAATTGGGGGTAAATCTGAGTTCGGTGGACGAGGCACAAAGTCCCAACACTACATTCCGAATGACACAGGTAGGTTCGATTTTGCCACAAATTGTGGGTAAATTATCAGGTACTCTTATTAGTATTTCCAAAATGTTCAAACGATACTTTCGCCAACCAATGTGTAGGATTTTCTTTTTTTTGAGGGGGGGACTCCCCCTGCCACCTCCCCGTTCAGAGCCCCCCCCCCCGTACCGATCTGCACATGCATGCTGTGCTGACATACCTTTAGACATAGTTTAGACACACCCTTTCTTTAAATGCGGGTAATATCACCTATAGGGCTCCTAGGGGTTAGACCATGGGCGCAGCCATATTCGGGGGTTGGAAGTTCAAGCAGGTAACACTAGGTGGAGACCTATAGACTCAGTACTGCCCTGTGACGTCATAAACCCCGGTTAGCTGCTCCACCTACTGCCCAAGGGCCCGTACTGCAGGTTCTCAATTTACCACAAGCGGCACTGCTATCGACGGCCAGGTGCCCTATAGATGTATACCATTGGTATGTGTCAATATTATTTACAAGTGTTGTCAGTTGAATATACCACAATCATGTTGGTATATATACAGTCAGAAACACATAAGGAAATGTCCTGATGGTGTTTGTGATACCATATACATTATACAGATAAGAATGAGGTGATCGGGGCTCACATCATTGGTTTCGTTATTCGACTATTATGATGTTAGAGGACTTGTACACGAACCCACATCTAGGAAGTGGTAACTTAACCCTTTAATGACAGAATGATATTACAAGGGTTCAAATTCATGTGGATGTAATTCCAATGCAGGTATGATGAGAAACGTGGTGCTGCATCGGTGCATCATGCCGGCCGTTCGGGAGTGTATCAAACCCGTAGGTTCAGCACGATCTATTCTTGAAGATCTGGATACATGTACTAACTTGCTCGTGCTGCATCCGTCGATCATGACGGCAAAATGGCATTGTCCATAGAAGCACAAGTCTTGCAGTAAAGGGTTAACTTCTATTTAAATTCCGAATATCAATTACGCATCAATAGTGAAGCGAATGGAAAAAGAGGATTCAGGAAGTGTGTACCATAAGAGGCACGCCCTAGACTGGTGTTATTTAGGCTAGAAAATAATAAAAAAAAGTTGTATAAAGTGGTCAAAAATAGGTACGGTTGGTAGGTCGATTGTATTTTACCAGGTTTTTTTTATTGTAAAGAGAATGATTCTAGTAGCAAAAAATAGAAAGAAAGACTTATTTTTCACAAGTAAAAAAGATGTGTCGGCCCTCAAAAACGATAGGGAATCAGGCGAAAACATTCACACCGCAGAGCAATAAAACACAATATTGGCAAATTTATTTGAACTCGTTTTGTGGGTACGTCGGAGTCAGCTGTGTGCAGCGAAAAACCTTGATTAAGCTTAGATATGAACATTGCTTTGTTTAAAAGGTGTTCCTATATATGAGATATACCAAATCATGATTGTGTTATGTCACCGTGTTTAGTAATACATGTAGTACATTTTAACCTTTAATTTGAGCACTATAACGAGAGAATCAGAATCAGTTATCAATGAAAGATTTATTACTTTACTTACATCACAACATTATTTACATATATAAAGTTAGTTGTCAGTTGGCGATGTGAGGTATGTACAACGAAAAATAATATATGTGCTGAGCTGACAATCTTGAGTACGTGAGAGAAGTAATGACAAGATTGGAAGGCGATCGGAATTGGATATATGATAGATAACATTTACCAGAACCCATCTCTAGGAAGGAATAATGAGCTGGTCACCCACTTTCGATGGGCTTTTCATGATCAATTCACGAGTGAGTTACACGCTGCATTTAACATACCAACAACATGACATCAAGCCACCAAGATGACATCATACCAACAAAATGACATCATACCAACAAAATGACATCATACCAACAAAATCACATCATACCAACAAAATCACATCATACCAACAAAATCACATCATACCAACAAAATCACATAATGCATACGAGTACTATGTGGCCCTTAAAGGGTTTCCATTAATGATTAAGACGAACTATCAGGAAGTATCCAGACTGAGGGCACTCCATGGGGTGCTTTGCAGAACAGAATATATTGATTTCTCTTTAGCAACAAGGGATTGACAAGGTAGTTTTGGGGATATTTAAAACAAATATTTCTCTAGTCTCATATATATAAATCAATATCACCAAACGCTCTAGAGTTCTCACGACATTGGTCCACTTTGTTTTATGTGTGGGGGTGTTCAGACATGAAACTTCTTTTTCTTTTTGATCTGACCCCACTCGTCCTCCTTCCGTCTGTAGGTGTGCACCCCCAGGGTCAGAATGTGTGTCTGCTATAGGCGTCTAGCTGGATGCATTATCAACCAATGAGATAATTCCCTGGCCTTCAGTGCGGAATTCTTAGGGTACATTATGTAACAGCTGGTACCCATGTGACCGCTGTTATCAGTGGTTGTCTCGCCAATACCAGATCAAGCAATGGATGCGCCCACAGGGCGACCAGCCTGACCCCTATAGCCTACTTACAGCTATGTTCTCTTTGTGTTAGGCCAAAAAAAGAAGGAGTGTTTCAGGTTGCCGACCCTACCTAGCAAAACAGGCCCGACCCTAGAAATGTATGCAATTTTGAAAAAAAAATTATATTTGAAATAATTTTGGGGCTATTCCCCAGGTCAATTTGATAGTCCACGAGTCGATGCTGTTGTCCGTGAGTCGACGTTGCAGTTTGCGGGTCAATTTTTGGGTACTTTTTAGGCCAAAGTAAAACAAAAAATATATGTAAAAAAGAAAAGAATCCGAGCTACCCTACCTAGATTATTAGACTATGCAACCTGAAGCACGCATTTTTTTTCCTTTGGCCTCATGTAGTGTTTATTGTCGTTGTGACCAGGAAATGCTACATATAGACAGGATATGGTCGGCAACGGGATACTCGTGCATGATTACCCGTTAATGGCCGTATATAGTCCTTTACTGTACTACCTATGTCTTTTATAATGTTCAACTCACCAGAGCTTCATCAAAGCATCATTCCGACCCTACAACGTTGATAGTCAGCATGATGCATGGATGCAACAATGGCGAGTAGGGGTCCCAGCGGTGCTTTCATGGATAATGGCTGAAAAAATTCTCAGTTAAAAAAAGTTGCACAGATATGCGTGAAAATTGGAAGTACCACTAATAATGTTGAAAATGGTTATCCTTAAGCAACACGTATCATTTATTATGTTTAACTTAGAATGACTACGAGTATATGATGATGATTCCTGATTATTTTATTGACATCAACTACATAACTGCTTCTCGTCAATCCTTAGTCGTCTTTGTGCATTGTAATGATTTATGTTCTCATTCAATTTACACTTTTTACAAATATATATACAACTATATATACACATCACACCCAGAGGCCATACTCCTATTGAATCAATGTTTGAAATTAGTTCACCACTGTACATAGTAAATGTTGACTAAACTTTCAAATCCGATATTGAACCCTTTGAACGCGGGGTAGTACTTAAACCAATGTATCCTGTGATTGGACTACATGATGGCCATTTTATTTTGATAACTTGGATTACGGATCCGTCACCGAGATGTTTGTCTTTCTTGGGTTTTTTTTTCACCTCCCCCGCTGAGAACTTTTGAGAATTTACTAGCATAAGGGAGACTGAGGTCTTTCACTTTGGGGATATTTCCCAACATACCTTCATTAGATGACCAAAAAATGGGGGTTTCCATGCTGCTTTTTTCCCTCTGGCCGCTAGGAATTTTTGATACACAGGGGGATGTGTATGACAACTTTTTTCCCTCTCCCCCGCCCTAATCATTTAATATAAATGCCCGTTATCTAAGTTATCAAAATAAGGTGGACTAAGCTTGTAGAAGTACTGGCATATATTTGGTCATTGAAACCAATGAGTGCACGGAGAACTGTACAATAGGTATCGGCCGATACATCCACAAATTTATACTACAAAGTACTACATTGAGCCTGTTTGTTCAGGGTGTATCGGCCGACAATGCATCCAAATCGGCTAATGCGTTATGGCCCTAATGGGGTCGAAAAACGATAGTGTAGGAATTTATTTACTTTGAACTATCTTTGAAAATCATTTAACGCATACTTTGGTGCAGTCTATATCGCTTACTTGAACCTGGGGTAGGCCTACTCAACAACGTTTGTCTTCTCCAGAAGGCTCATAACCAATTTAGGGTAAACTCAAAAAGATGGGATAAGTTGGCATTATTTTCACACAATAAGGCCTCCCTTAGTACAGCTGTCGTTGAGGCCATCTATATAGTACTGATAGTGTGCAGTTGACTCATGTGAGTTGTCCGAATTAATATAATTCACCATTTATTGAGCTGTCAATTTCTAACAGTTATGTATCATATATCAAATCTGCACACTAAAGCCAATAATATCAGTGTCTCAATATAGAAATATGAGCTGACAATAGCAAGGTATATTTACACCGTCTACACCTTTACATGGACGCAATATTTAATCCATTTAAGCTGTAGTCCTTTCACATGGCTGGGTATCGTGGCCTATGGCCCATGACCAGGACCAGGTTGGGGCCTGGTAGTTGCCAAAATAAGCATCCATCAATTGCTTGGCTTTACTGCAGTACTCTAAATGTGATGGACTTTGCTGTTTTCTTATTCCTCACATGGGTAAGTCATGCTAGTCACTTGATCACATTTTAAGGGTATTTTCAATTTCTCTCCTAGGTCAGGAACGGCCATGTGTTATCTTTTTCAAATCCGAGGAGTTTTGTACATTACTGCCTATACATTGGCAATAACAGTAAGAATACCAGAATACCAAAATGCCAGCGATGTACTCTACAATAATCCGAACAGGCCAGCTTGGAGCTTCTCTAGACCTTTGTAGTATATTGATCCCTATACTGTGAACAGCTATCCTGTGACTTCTTACTACTGCCATGGTCACTATTTGGCTGTTTGACTCGTAACGCAGGCACAATAGTGATTTACTATTAACTTGGCACGTGTACTCTTATAACTTGGTGCCCAGGCAAACTTTCACATGTATGTACACTGGTATATGTGAGTATAAATACTCTACAGACTTTATAGTGCATTAATACCCTGGTACTGGAGGAGGACCTTTCACGTAATTCTGTTCTGTAACCTGACTGGTACCCTGGGAATCTCCACTAGTGCCTTGGTACCCTGGGAATCTCCACTAGTGTCTTGGTATCCTGGGAATCTCCACTAGTGTCTTGGTATCCTGGGAGTCTCTACTAGTGTCTTGGTATCCTGGGAGTCTCCACTAGTGTCTTGGTATCCTGGGAGTCTCCACTAGTGTCTTGGTATCCTGGGAATCTCCACTAGTGTCTTGGTATCCTGGGAGTCTCCACTAGTGTCTTGGTATCCTGGGAGTCTCCACTAGTGTCTTGGTATCCTGGGAGTCTCCACTAGTGTCTTGGTATCCTGGGAGTCTCCACTAGTGTCTTGGTATCCTGGGAATCTCCACTAGTGTCTTGGTACCCTGGGAATCTCCACCAGTGTCTTGGTATCCTGGGAATCTCCACCAGTGTCTTGGTACCCTGGGAATCTCCACCAGTGTCTTGGTACCCTGGGAATCTCCACTAGTGTCTTGGTACCCTGGGAATCTCCACTAGTTCATTGGTACCCTGGGAATCTCCACCAGTGTCTTGGTACCCTGGGAATCTCCACTAGTGTCTTGGTACCCTGGGAATCTCCACCAGTGTCTTGGTACCTGGGAATCTCCACCAGTGTCTTGGTACCCTGGGAATCTCCACCAGTGTCTTGGTACCCTGGGAATCTCCACCAGTGTCTTGGTACCCTGGGAATCTCCACCAGTGTCTTGGTACCCTGGGAATCTCCACCAGTGTCTTGGTACCCTGGGAATCTCCACTAGTGCCTTGGTACCCGTGGAGTCTCCACTAGTGCCTTGGTACCCTGGGAATCCCCACTAGTGTCTTGGTACCCTGGGAGTCTCCACTAGTTTATTGGTACCCTGGGATAACTTAATTGGTCCCATTGGAAGGATAGATCTACAGGTACGTCCCCCAATGCACTGTTCACTACTAATATAGAATCTCAGTAGACAGAGCCTCCTCGGTATCCTGGGTCATATTTGAGCTGTTGATAACTTGGGTGCTGACAATACCTAGGTACCATGCTGACAGAGCATTGAGACAAGTAGAACAGCTTTAATGTTTTCGCTGCGTCCTTGGTGGCCGTGGGTGCTTCAATTGTGGCGGTACACCATTAAGAGGCGCGTTGTGTGGGGTGTAACCATTGTCACGCTTCTGTTCATGAGCGACGTGTGCATTTTCATAGTGCTCGTCATCCTTGAACTGCATATTCTGATAACTGTGGTTATCATCATCCTCAGCTCCCTCCTCAGGAGGAGGCAAAAAATCCCCATTTGCATATTCATGATTATCCTCGTCATCAGAACCTGTAGTGGTCCTTATATAATCGCCCTCTTCTATTCCTCTAGGCTCTCCATTGGAACCTACATTGATGTACTTAAGGCCATCTGTGCCCTCCTGAGGTGGTGGGTAGATGGGAGTGTCTAGATCCGGCTGCGCATGCCTATTGGGGGCGTTGATATAGCTGTGTTCCCCCTGGGGGTTGCATTGAGCATGAGGTTTGGGAGGTGGTTCCTGTGGCCCTGAAGTAGGCTGGTAACCATGAGCCTGAGTCTGAGGTGCTCCTTCATCTCCCATCACTACAGCTTGATTGACATAGCTGTGTGGTTTGCCTACCACCTTGGCAGGGGCTACAACCTCATCTAGGTCAGTAACAATTGGAGGTGTTGTCCGACGTTGTTGCTTAATATCAGGGTCTTTAGGAGTTCTGTCTTCGATCGGAGTCCGGCTGTCGGAGCTCCCGGCACTATTGTGACCACTCCGGGTGAAGGGGTTTAGACGCGAGAGCCGGTCTTTGCCCGCTCGGAGCTTCCGAGCCAACTCCTCGTTGAGTCTTGGGTTTCTTCTGGGGGCTGGATTCATTCGTCTGTGAGTGTCCCTACGTCTGGAAGAGGAAACGTAAAGAGTTATCACCGGGTTATTATCAATAGGGTTATGATAGATGTTTTGCCTTGCAGCATTTTGAACAGTTTTGAACAGTTACAGTCTTAGAGGATATTGCGGGGGCTGCATGTTAAGCTTGGGTTGAAGTCAAAATGAAACCCCAAAACGGCCCAAAACATATGGCATTATCCTTCTTCCTCAATAGTCAGTGGATCTTATCCTGCATTTTAGCAATTGACAATTGGCAAATGGCAATTGGCAAACATATACTTATGGCTGCACCTTGCACTATGCTGACCATAGCACCTCTGGCCGACAGCACCCCCAAAGCGGTTAATGGAAAATGGGCCTAAATGGTTCAATAGTATGTCAGCCAATATAGCCACATATCTTAATTCTAACTCATGACAATTGATAGAGAATGGGGAAAATCCTCCATTTTCGTTTGTTCCCACCGATTATCATCAATCTTTAAGTGGCTATATTACTTTGAACAGCTTAATGATTGAGATGTCGCTAGAAGAATATGAGACCTAGGTGAATCCCCAAAATCTAAAGCTTGCCCATAATACGGTTAAACGAAAAAAATGTTTTGGTTCCATTTGCATTCCATAACTTCTAAAACTCGAATTAATGGCAGTGATCCTGTAGAGAGACATGCCATATATGATCATAATGATATTAAGTTTATACGCAAAACACATTTAAATCAATTTATGCATCAAAATGTATTTACCTGAACAAACATAACGAGAGTCCATAAGAGTTAAGTGAGAGTCCATCTATTAATTACAGGGGGGCGTGGTGGGTTTTTGGGGGCAGTAAACATTTTCGCCCCCACCGGGGTGGGCGTAAAAAGAATTCTGACACCTCTTAAGAGGGGAGGTAGAAAGTATGCTCCTTTTAGCAAAATAGTCTAAGCGTTACTACGGTACTGTTCAAAAGGGGGGGGGGGCGCAAAATGTTCCATCCACTCTCGAGGGGGGGGGGGCGTAAAAAAAAGATTCTCCCCTCCGCACACAATCTCACCACCCCGCTGTAAGTAATAAATGAACACTCCCTAAGAGCTAGAAGCCGCGGGTTGTAACCTACACTGTAAAAAAACTCCGTTGAAATTACGGAGAATCAATGCTAAATTTGACTGTGTATCACCGTAATTGTGATTTACGGTGAGACACTGTAAAACTTATTATTTTTACATTGAACATCCGTAAACCAGTACAGTGAAACAATGTTTTTTCATTTACGGTGAATCTCACGTTAACATTTTGCTCACCAGGTGGCAGCTTGGTTTGATAGAGAGACTTTAGTAGAAGCTATCAACTAAAAACATACATAATTGTGTTAGATTTATAAAGATATCTAACTATCTCATTTATTACACAATCAAAATTGAAGCCTTTGGCATATTAAAGATAAAAAATATATAATTTCCTTTTTTGAGACCCCGGACACTAATATGAATAGTATAAACACCCATGTTGTGGTAATTAGAATTATACATATTGAGACTGTTGTCAGAGTTTCTTTGTAACAATCCTAGAGTACCTTTTGCTCATGGATTGTAATTGTATATTGCTATGAGGCAGGCCTCAGGCCTAATATATATATACAGGTCTGGAATTAAGATGATATTATGAAATATACAACAGTGAATCCAGAAACAATTATAATCATCATTGAATAACAGAGAATCATCGTAAAATAATAGTGAATCACCGTAAAAATACAACAGGAAAGGCCCGTAAAATTTACGGGGGAAAGCAAAATACGGTGACCGTAAAAAAAACGGGAAACGGTCGGCATTCAGTGATGCCAGTGATTCACCGTAATTTTTACGGGATATTTTTTACAGTGTACCTCTTGCGTGAACAGCAGATAATGCAGACCAGCAGTAAGACGATCACCCCGACCACAGCCCCGACTGCAACAGACAGGAGACAATTAGCACACCACACGCCAGTATGATATGATTTGACAATTCTTACTGGCATGAGTCCATTACATTGGTAAATTCTTTCAAATACAGCCAAATAACACAGTTTCATAAAGAATGATAATTCAGTACTCGGCATATATGTATTCTTAGGCCTTGGTGTCTTATCACATTGTGACAAAGCGCTGAAAAATATGAGTACATCTTACTCTGTATTTTTACTCGAGGGATTAAATGTATGTAGGAAAGATATATGGGTTTTTTCTAGTCCACCTCATTACTGACAGTAGGATAGGCTTTCATTTGATACCAAACATGGCCATAAAGGGTAGCGCCATCTGAATTCTAAAGATGATTGTGGACTAAGCAGTTTACGTATTGCTAATTAGATGGCGATACCCGCAAAGGCCAAACACATGACACGGTAGGGCTATCTAGGGTTGAAAGATGATGGGCTCTGAACTTTGTGCTATATACGGTCATCTACTCCAAGCATAAGCGTGCTACTCAGTTTAAGCCTGTGCTTCCACCTAACATCCAGGATCCGGACAGGCATGTTTATTTAGTATAAATAGGTCACTACATTTCCAGTTGATGGACATATCTATCTTGTCCTATATAGTTGTCTTACGAGAAAAATCTATAATCTCTCCCCAAGTGATATACATATATGTGTACCATGGACCCCAGATTGAGAAGTGAAAAGCAAACAATACACAAAGAAAAACGTGAGGGTCAGCTGGACTGTCCCCAGGGTTAGACACTGCCTGACTCAGGTGAGAGAGTCTGCTGGACTCCTGTTAAACAGCAGCCAGACTAGTCTAAGCCTCCTTTGATGGCCACATAACGTTACTCCCTTTTGAGATTCACCCTTGAATGACAGTCAGGCAAGAGTAATCCTAATACCAGTCAGTCTGACCCTAATAACTTCTAAGATATAAATGACCAGACAAAACAATAAAACCTACTGAGAAGATCATTTTGATTAAGTTTTGAGTCATTGTGGATGGTAATAGAATACTTACTTATAGCCCCTAGTACAAGATCATTGTCACCATCAGTATCGGTAGGCTTTACGGTAGTGCTATTGTCCCCGCCAGGTGTAGTGCCTAACATAGTGCTGGTGTCACTTGTATTACCCGCCATGACTGCAGTAATCCTACAGCCCTAGAGGTGGCTGCTCAGTGCGGGGGTGGGTTCTGGAAAAGAAACAGGAAATTTGCCAATTAGCTTCCATGTCGTGTTGATAAACGTGTCTATGATCGGCCCTGTTTTACTAGGTAGGTTTGGGTAAACCGTTAATATATATAGGTAATTTAGCTGAGCAGAATCTATTGTAGTTTTATTGTAAATACTATAAATAGTTATTATAAACTATACTGTATTATTGTACACGAGCAGTAGAATCTACTCGTAGTTTCAAGTTTACGATATAAAGGATACCAGTATTTGTGGGCTCATTATTCACACACACGCACCTCTTCTTTTGCCCTATAGCTATGTACCTCTTCAACACGTGTTATACAACCCTGGGAAGTTCTGTTAAACTAAGACATGAGTCACTAACATCTATTTATACATGGCAGATAGCCACTTCCCATGTCATGAAACTTTCTTGACAGTTATGACACTATCATTAACCATCAAACAACGTTCTGTTAACACGCAAAGTCCTTGGGCCAAAAATCAAGGTATGTTTCAGGTGACATGTGAAGAAAATGTAGGGTCGATAGGTCGGATATAAAAATATTCATATCAGTTTTTTTAACATGAAAGTACTAGCTAGCCTCTTTGGATACCCTGAAATTGACCCCCAAAAAAGGAAAAAAAACGAAAGTTTCTTCAAAATTGCATGAAAAATGTAGGGCGGCCCTGTTTTGATCATTTCCTAATTTATCATAAATATCAGGAAATGTTTAAATCTAACAGTCCAGGAGAGGATTTATGAATTCATGATCCATGAATGCAGCCCTGGTGAGTAACTTGCCATGGCTGTATTCGTGCATAGTGCCGACCTGAGAGTGTTGGCGCACTCCTAAAATACATCATGACGACCAATGGCATACCATATTAAATCACTATGCGACTTTACTGTGTTTATTTATTTTTATCCATTATATACCACATGTATAATCATGCACCCAGGGCAATGTATACAAGGGGACTACCCTGGGTCTTACCCTTAAGGGAAATTACTCATGTCTATAAATGCTTTCAACAAATCACCAAGCATTCCTTCATACTGTAAGTCATGGCAGTTAGTACTATGTATAAATGACTGACTATCATTTAACTGAGGCATTACCATCTGTCCATACTGGAAATAACATCTTCCATGAGGTATCAACACCAGCCTCCACGACATTTGATTCTTTTACTAAAATCTTTTATATTATACTAAGTCATGGCTCTAAGCCTCTGCCTCATTATTCATATTTCAATTGATTTATACTATTTGCACCTGAATCCACATTTGAACGTATTCCCCCGACTGGATAGAGGTGAATTACAAGTCGTTCACTTACCTGCTTTTCAGTATAAATAAAGGAGACTTCAATTCTATTATATTCAATGATCCAACCGTCCTTCCGTGTACTAGTATTGTAGGCCGCAGACACTCGAATGTAGAAGATCCGGCTACTTTCTATATAACAAGTCTATGTTCACAGAAGATCCCAGTGGTGCTGACTCTTGTACCGCTTAATATCATAGATAGCTCCCCCCTCCCATTTGTCTTGTGTGACCCTACATCATACCTCCTATATCAATACCACAGAACACTGCAGCCCACTAAGATAATGTCAATTTCCAAACTAGCTACCACCTCCCTGTACTATCTGTATAGCCATAGTGTTAATTATGTATGAACATCTGCATCCAACCCCAAAATATCATTGTTAATAATAGTACCCTCATATACTTACATTCCAGTCTGGTATAATACCACCACAGGACAATAGCCATCCCGTTATTATACATGTGGTACGTAATACACTCAGGTATAGGATCCAGTCCTCCCGCCGCTATCTCCTCCTGCCGTCCATGCTCGTCACACTGACACTGACACCGCTATCACATCTAGTAAACTAGGTCCTCCTTCCCCCTCCTGATGCATCCCTACCTGTACATATACTGGAGCTCCCAGAATAGCTCTGGGGATTCCCAGGTAAGTGCTGCTGGTGGTGGTGTGAGTGCTGGTCAGTGCTGTGGGGGTAGCCCTCCCTCACCTGATTGGGGGTGCATTAACCTATAAGGTTAGCAGGTCCAGGAGCAGGTTGTGCAGTGTGCCTTATGACGTTATGTGTACGTGGGATGTATGGAGTGTTATGAGGCCTGTGTATGTAGCAGGAGGACGTGCAGTGATGTGTGGTAGCACTATCCAACCAGGTGTCTGTCCTTGTATGGCCAGTAGTGTCTCTGCACAATTTCATATCTTGATATCAGAAAGGACCAGTTTGGGAGGTGACAAACTTGTGCCAAAAATACCAATGCTAAGAATGCAGTCTCTGCAATCCTACTTCGATAACCCGACCACTATCATATGATCGTGCTTTAAATCATATAGACTTGTCCCTGTCAAAAGCAGCAGGGTCCTGAGGCCCGGGGGGGGGACCTTGAATTTTTTTGACACGGGTGTGCGGCTGGACCTTCAAGACCCCTTACCCTTGTTATGGCGATTTTTACCTCAAAATGTTACCCTTGTTATGGCATTTTCGGCCAAAAGCTCCTAGGTTTGGGGAAAAAAAGTAATAAAATAGACCATGTTTAGTAAAACCTCCTCGAGAAATGAACTCTTGTGCGAATTTTCTTGTAAGAAAATGTGATGTTTTAGTGAAAAATGGGAAATTTTGGTAAAATCTCAGACATTTTCTCAAAAAGTGGACCCGTGTCATGGGTAATTTTGTAGAAAAAGTACCCTTGCCAGCCGCACACATGTGTGTACTAAATATGCTAAGTGACCCCCCCCCCCCCCCCGGGTCCTGAGGGTGCCGGATTATTGAAGGCCGGATGATAGAGGTCTGATTGTAATCCATACCATACTGGTAACCATTTTGGTTTTACTCAAGGCTTCCCCGGTACTAACTTATATCATGTACTTTTTAAATTTGTATTATCCTCTTTTTTTAACTCTGTACTTTTTCTTTTGTCTCTGTGTTGCATAACTTCAAATGACATTGATAAGACAATTGCTAAATATTCTACCAAAGTTCGCCTCAGCAGACTCAGAAAGTGGTCTTGGGGCAGAGATATGATAGCCGAAGCATGAAGTTGGTTGGGGAATGATGGGGTGGTGTGTGAGTGGAGTGGGAGGCAGATGGGAGGGGGGTATCCTCTTAAATGTATATGTGCCTGAGACAAGTGACATACTTATCACGTCACCTCTCTACCTATATATGGGTGCACGGCCTAAGGTAGACACATGTAGGAGGGATGGGGAGGGGGAGAGAGAGCGATGGGAGGGGACAGAGGGGACAGAGGGGACAGAGGGGACAGAGGGGACAGAGGAGGGGGACAATAAGGAGATGGGAAGGGAGCGGAGAGGAGAGGAGAGGAGAGGAGGGGGTAAGAAGGGAATGGGAAAGAAGGGGTGGGAAGGGGAGAGGAGGGGGTGAGAAGGGGATGGGAAAAGAAGGGTGGGAAAGGGAGAGGGGGCGATGGGAAGGGGATGGGAAAAGAGGGGTGGGAAGGGGAGAGGGAGGGGAGGAGAAAGGGATGGGAAAGGAGGGATGGGGAGTGGAGATGAGGAGAATGAGAAGGATCTCATTCAGGGAAAGGGGAGAGGAGGGGGATGGGGAGGGGATGATTAAGGAAGGGGATGAAGGGGAAGGAGGAATAAGAAGGGGATGGGAAAGGAGGGGTGGGAAGGGGAGAGGAGAGGAGGGAGCAGGAAGGGGATGGGAAAGGAAGGGTGGGAAAGGGAGAGGGGGCGATGGGAAGGGGATGGGAAAAGAGGGGTGGGAAGGGGAGAGGGAGGGGAGGAGAAAGGGATGGGAAAGGAGGGATGGGGAGTGGAGATGAGGAGAATGAGAAGGATCTCGGAAAGGAGGGTTGGGAAGGGGAAAGAAGAGGGATGAGACAGGGATGGGAGAGGATTGGTGGGAAGGGGAGAGGAGGGAAATAGGAAGGGGATGGGAAAAGAAGGTTGGGAAGGAGGAGGGGAATAAGAATGAGAAGGGAGAGGGGAGAGGGCGCAATAGAGGGGGACGCGGGTGATGGGATAGGGGATGGGAGAAGGGGCCTTCTACATACACAGAGAGTTATCATCCCATTCTTACCTTTGGTATGTTTAAATGTCGGAGGGAGGCAAGGAGGGGCATTCTGAGATAAAACCGTTACTGTATCCTGTTTTCTTTGGTACAGTGAACTCAAATCAGTGACATGGGTATTTCCCATTGTAAGCATTGACAAAATGCTTGAACACCAATAAGTTTTATACTTAGTACCCCACACCAGATCGCACCATGTACATGCGTCTGTATCAGACCATGGGCCGTGTTTTCTCCTGTTTATCCACCCCCCACCACAACGTGTACAATTTGCGGATACACAATGACTAGACAAAAATCAACCACAATGGTTAAATAACAACCCCCTCAAATACCTCAACTTAACTCTTATTTATATATGTACATGTATGTATACACCTACACTCCTCTCCCTATTTCCTACTACACTGTATAAACAACCCCTGGAGGATCTGATGCTTCTACAGTAAAATTCCGCTACAACGAATTCGGTTATAGCGAATTTTCGGTTATAACAAACAAATTGTGTTGCCCAAATCGAGTCCTATACTGTTCTATAGTAAGAAATCCTGTTATAACGAATTGGTTCAGACATAGATTCGTTTATAACGAATTTCTATTGGCCAGGTATTGGATATCTTACTGTAAATACCCTATTCAGAAGTAATTCCTCTTTGATGCCTAAACCCTACCTGATGCCTCCCTACCCCCACACCCGCCCTGTGTAGGCTATGGCTTCCCTCTGTTGTCTGAGTCTCTCCCCCCTGCCACCTACCTACCCCCACACCCAGCCCTATGTAGATGGCTGAGGGCCTAGGACTTCCCTTTGACGGCTTACCCCCCCCCCCCCGCCGCCTTCCTACACCTACACCCCGCCCTGTGTAGGTGGATGAGGGCCCAGGACTTCCCTTTGACTAGGGGGGGTGGTTAGCGCAAAAATTTTGCGGAATGCAGCCTAAAAGATGATACTCATCATGAGAAACAAGAATATGACCTTCATTTTTGATTTTGAAAACTCTAACCCCCCTGTACGCCCCCTCCGAAGATAAAAAGTTCGAAAATAATTGAATAAATCAATTAAAAAATTCCCCACGGGTGTGCATCCCTTGAAATACTCATCAAATCACTTTGAGGTGAAATATAAAAATATAGTGCACCAAAATGAGCTATTTTGAAGTTTCTGCAAAATTCAAGATGGCCGCCATTAGCGAAAACTACCGTTTTTCACTGTAATTATAGCTATATTCGGTTTTGCACTCATGAAATTTATATGAAAGCACTTGGATATGTAATATATCATAATACTGGATCAAATTCAGCTATTTTGAAGTTATTGAAAAATTCAAAATGGCCGCCACGGGAAAAAAAAATCCATATAATAATATCCATATTTGATCCACCACACATGAAACCCAAATAAGGACACTTCAACATGGATTGTAATATAATACATAATTTTGAGCTTTTCTAGCAACATCAATTGGTGCAGAAACCATACTGTAAAACCTTATCTAGGCCTATAAGCCGTGGCTGTTCCGTGAGTCAGATTACCAGTTTGGCTTATAGGCTTAACACAGAGTTTGGATGCGGCTTATACGCAAGTTTTTGCTCCGATAGTACAGTACAAAAGTCACCATAATCAGATGGCCGGTGCTGCTTATAGGATCGACACAAGGACATGGGTCTGCCTGCAGGATCCATTATGCGTAAGGCTATGGGACCCTGTGTACAACACTATGGGCAAGGCATAGTTTTTGGGAGTATTAACCAGCAACTCCTTGAAATGACTATGCCAGTGACCTTTCAGTCCGTAGTCATTTTTCACCCTGGCTTCCTTAACTGCATCCGACATAGAGGGCTGAGTTATGAAGCCATGGTGGAAAATGAACCTGCCCTTTAAATCATACAGAATGCATTTTATGATGGTTATATGAGATATTTGCCTTTATTTCCCAACTGTGAAATCATCCTAGATGGAAGGGGAACCATATATATAAGCAATTTGGTATTTCAAAATATCTTCTAATCACTTTTTTTTAGGTAATATACCAAGTACTTGCATTAGACATGGGGGAGGATAGCTCTCTATTCTCACAAGAATGCAAGTGTGACTGTTATGCCAAATTTGTGACAGAAAAAAGTACCCCACCATTAGTACCAAGTTGTAATCTAGTATAACGTGGAAAAGAAAAGTTTGTTCCATAAGTATAGCAGTTGAGAAAACTGTATTTTAAACTATATTTGTATGTGTATTCTTTACTTACATACCAGAAACCCATTAAATGGCTGGCGAGACAAAGCTAAGTCAACTGATAAGGCATAGAGGGATGTGTAATGAATGGGATTACTTAACAGGCAGAGGAATAGGGCATCCCCAAGAATGAACCTGCACAATGGGAGCTGGGAGGAATGGGGAGAATATACTATGAAGAGCATTGACCCAGGCTTCATAAGCTTTTCTAGGTTCATTTCTTGGCCTCTTCTTCGACCTGTAAATCTTTGGTCCTTATAAGACATATACACTCCTTAACCAGATGCCATCAATCATCTCATATGGTACACTTGCCCCTTAGATTCCTCTAAAATCCTAGTGCTATCCCTCCTAATGGACCCAATGAAATTGGTCAAATTCAATGCCAACCCCATGACCTATTTCATGCCTTCCTTATTGTTTAGATGCCAAGCTGATATTCTATCTGGAGTTGAGGTGTACAATACAATAAAATGAAGTAAGAAGGTAAAGGGTTAAGTTGTATGGATACTGTTTGGGTATCTGCAACATCATTTGTACACAATAAGCAGCCCAATTAAAACCCAATGCTTCCATCATGCAATTGATCTTCCCTGACAGCATTTGGGATAACTAGTTCTGTCATAATTTAACCCAGTCTGCAATGCCCGTCTATACTTGGGTAGTACAGCTGGTCTCTTCTTTATGATGCATTTCTCTCAGTCATTATGCTCTAAGCAATTCGTAGAGTAAACAGCATGTAGTACGGTCTGCTTCGATACATACACTTTCTGTATATTGCATCAGTTTTTCCTACTAGAAGAATTCTAGGTTATCAAATAATCTTCTGATTATAAATTATACAATATGATCCAGCATTAAATCCCAGGAACCAATAACTCAGACAAATCCTATAACCCACACTTGGGATCTCAATTGGTACTTCTGTCCATTCAAATACCCTCCTAACCCACACCCTGACTTTAAGGGCCTTCTATAACCCGTTGTGGGGATATAATTAGCATATAATCAGTGGATCCTGTGTGAGAATTCATGGTATTACAATTTTGCTCCAGTCCATTGCTATAAATCACTGACTTTCCTGGCAAGGTGCTTGGAGTTCGCCTTTGTATACCCCTATACAGCTAATAGGGGTAGGGTAGTGGGTACTGATCCATGGCTGCCATCTTGAAATTTTCAGGCACTTCAAAGTACCTATTTTCTCTTTTAATTCTATGCCAAGTGTTTACAAATAGATTTCTTATACGGTATACCACTTAGGAATATGAAATCAAGAACAAAGACAAATTGCATGTGTTTTTTTTTCTATGGCAGCCATCTTGAAATGTTCAAATTCAAAATAGCTGACTTTGGGGGAGTATATTGTTATATTCCTCATCCAAAGGCATTTGTTTGGGTTTCATATAGACCAACTATGGATAAAATTACAGCGAAAAACAATGGTGTTTTTTCAAATGGCAGCCATCTTGGATTTTTCAGAACTTCAAAATAGCTGACTTTGATGCAGTATTTTATCATATTACATATCCAAGTGCTTTCATATAAATTTTATGAGTGCAAAACCAAACACTAGGCACCTGTGTGCTATTTTCTGTCTTATATCATAATCAACCGGACCGTAGTTCTTCAGATACCTGGACCCAAAAATTTGTACTGAAAAATCATGGCAATAAACTGTTATGAGTACATAACCAAAAAAAAAATATATATAGCTATGATTACAGTGAAAAACGGTAGTTTTCGCTAATGGCGGCCATCTTGAATTTTGCAGAAACTTAAAAAATAGCTCATTTTGGTGCACTATATTTTTATATTTCACCTCAAAGTGATTTAATGAGTGTTTCAAGGGATGCACACCATAGGGGAATTTTTTTATTTATTTATTTAATTATTTTCGAACTTTTTATTTTCGGAGGGGGCGTACGGGGGGGTTAGAGTTTTCAAAATCAAAAATGAAAGTCATATTCTTGTTTCTCATGATGAGTATCATCTTTTAGGCTGCATTCCGCATTCCTAACCTCATTTTGACAAAATAACCACCCCCCCTACTTTGACGGCTTACCCCCCCCCCCCCCCCCCCGCCGCCTTCCTACACCTACACCCCGCCCTGTGTAGGTGGATGAGGGCCCAGGACTTCCCTTTGACGGCTTACCCCCCCCCCCCCCCGCCGCCTTCCTACACCTACACCCCGCCCTGTGTAGGTGGATGAGGGCCCAGGACTTCCCTTTGACGGCTTACCCCCCCCCCCCCCCCCCCTGCCGCCTACCTACCCCTACACCCCGCCCTGTGTAGGTGGATGAGTGGCCAAACTCACTTATGATAATTATGGTCTAAAAAGCTCTGTTTTGGTTACTACGAAATTCGTTTATAACGGAATTTTACTGTATATGACGCGTGTTATTGTTGCTTTAAGCCCACTCAGTGTGTATTCACCATCCCTACTCCTACCAGTGCTTTGTACCCGGGGCTTTGTATCCTGGACATGCTGCTGAGTGTGGTATACCGTGGGTTGGACTCTGATGTCAGATTCAATATATGGGGTACAGAGGGTTCCCCCCATGAGCTCGGAAAGTCTCCGAAATTAAGGTGTCCATGTCGAAAAGTCGCTTTTTTAAACCCTCTAATCTATTGTCAATGTTGTCCAAAAGTCGCCAGATCGCTTTGATCATTGCCCTAGGTCGAAAGTCGCCTCCACAACAGTCTGGGTCGTCAGGTCGCTTTTGACCCATCTGCAGCCACACTATATACTTCACCAATACTGTTTTAATTCCTAATGTGGGGCTAATTATTTATTTATTTATTTATTTATCAATTCATTTATTTGATTTACATTCAGTGGCGGATACAGGATTTTACAGGGGGTGCGCGCTATTTCAAAATCCTCCATTCCTAACTTTTGAGCAAGATTTTACATTAAAAGGGTAATTTTTTGCGGAAAAAAAGGGGGGAGGCCTGGACCTCCCCCCCCCCTCTCTCTCTCTCTCTCTCTCTCTCTCTCTCTCTCTCTCTCTCTCTCTCTCTCTCTCTCTCTCTCTCTCTCCTAAATCCGCCGCTGATATTAGAATTCAGCCAATTGCCTGTGTTAGACCTGTGTTATACGCTATTATTTTTAGAAGAATAAACCCCCACAAAGTTATATCAGTTTTTATAAACCATTTCTTTCGGCCTTTTCTAATCATATGTTTAGGTTATGATACATGTACCTTGGGGTGGTTTCTATGTACTCACTAGTAGGTTATTTACATCTAGGCCACATGATTATAATCTGAGTTATCTTAATAAACACAAAGTATGAAGGCCTAAATTGAAATAAATTAGTCATGCTTAAAATGTCATGTAATTTGATTCGGCCTTTAACTATGTGATATCCAAGTTATGTAAGTTGCCCCAGTTGTAAAAGATAATGAGGATTGTATATGATTTAGGCAGTATTCTGCTGTGAAAAGGAAATGGGAACGACCGCTTTTAAAAGGGACCAAGAAGAGAATGTGGCATAAATGGGAGGGAGCAGTGAAAACATTTTAACCCCTGAGGACCTAGGAAGAGGGTGGTCATAAGTATACACACATGGTCAATCATCGACACTGAAACTCTACACCCACTGACCCCTACCCAACATTTCGCCATAACGGTTTTAAAATGTATCCCATGTCCCATGTCACTATCTTATAATCCTCTTGTCCCATTTCACTAAGCCCCAAAAGGGCCCATGTCACCATGTCCAATTTAGGGGTCTAGGGTCTTTTACCACCCTGGCCAGAGTTGTACTATTTACTAATCCTTTCATTCACGTGGCTGATTTAATCTCGTACCTACGTATACAGACCCTTCTACAGATACTGATAGCAATGTTCTTAATTAGAGAGAAGTTGTAGGGGATACGATGTATACAGTGTAC
The DNA here is from genome assembly GCA_947462335.1 of Harmothoe impar. Classification (NCBI taxonomy): domain Eukaryota; kingdom Metazoa; phylum Annelida; class Polychaeta; order Phyllodocida; family Polynoidae; genus Harmothoe; species Harmothoe impar. Next base: position 70,095,677 of record OX381708.1, on the reverse strand, counting down.
TGACCTTGGCCTTCTTTAAAACCGTTCCACCCTGGTTGTCTCATTAAGGCTATGATTATAGTTCTGATAACTTGGATTACAAGGTTTTGCAGCCAAAACTTAGGGCGCTCAGAGGAAAAGGGGGGAATAAAGGGAACGTTCACGAATGACGTCACCTGCGAGGGGGTGGGTGGGTCTTTGGGTTTAGTGACAAAAAGTGACATGGGGGTGGGGGGGGGGGGTGTCAGGGTCTGTGTGACATCACCTCTTTAAGTTCAGACATCACCTTTTTAAGTTCAGATATATTTACGAATAAAACAACAGTATAGAGCGTAGGTAAAGAAATTTTAAAAATGACTAACTAGGCTGAGGGAATTCAACTGATATTTTGTATATTATAGCTGATGCCAATGTAACACTTACAGTATATGTTCTATCTAGCTGGAATGGCAACTAATTGACCGGTCATTATCATTCAATGCAGAAAGTAATTTAGACTAGTACCAGTCCTCAATGGATATATCTATGCCGCAATGGGACATAAATATTAGCGAGGGGAATTCAAAGGCTACTCAGGACTTATTGGATTGGACCTAAGTCAAGGGGTGACTTACACATGAGTTGTTGCTTTTATATACAGTACTAAATTCACTGTATACATACCCCTATGAGGATTATAAAATTTTCCCAAAGTCTAGGTGCAGCTAATACTTGAGTTAGATGTATCAGGCCCGTAACTAGCCCTCTTTGCGGGGAGTTTGTTTTTTTGATAATGTGGAACTAGATAGATTCAATGGTGGAGCTTGCTGGATTTTCATTTAGAAAAAACCTGCAAAAACACCATTTCGGAAACAATTGGGGCATAATACCCTGAATTAAACTAAATGCTGTAATTTGGTTGGACAACGGCGAAAAAAGCAGCATGTTACTATCTATTTTTTTCCTCCTGTCCCATGTCACTAAGCCCCAAAATGGCCTGTGTCGCCGTGTTGAATTTAGGGGTCTAGGGATTAAGTCATACCAAACATGGTGTTATACCATCTATGTGATCAATGCATCATGACTTGTTGGTGCGTGCTTTATCTTACAAGAGGACGGGACCAGTGTATCGACCTGGTTGCCGTATTGACATTGGGAAGACGTTGACTCAGCTTATCTCATGGTGTGTTTTAGGCAACAGGGGTCCTAGAATTGGGGTAGGTTTTTTTTTGTTCATTAATTCTTTATAGTATGGAAAGTACCCGGAATGAGTTGCGAATCATCAGGACGACTCGCGGCTCATCAGAACAACACACTGATTCCTCCAGAAAGTAGGGAATAACATAAAAGTGTTCCTGTTAAAAAGCAATTTTCTGATATCAGACAATTAGTCAGGGCACTGAAGTGTGTAGCGTTTCCTTCCTGACTAAACATTTGATAAAATATAGAAGGAAAGGGGGGGGGAGAATCAAAAAGAAATTGGGGGGGAAAAGCTAGGTCACTAGCGTCGGGTTGCCTGAAATACATGTGCCTAAAAAATGTGCCTACATATACTGTATATAAAGTTCAAAGCGGAGAGGCTTTGTCCTGGTTATGGAGCTCTCTGCTTTCTCACTCTTTATTATTGTGACTTATCAACTGACTTAAGATGTACACATGTACTTTGACTGGGTCTGTTTATGAAGAATAGAGGGAGAGCCCGGTCCCTGCACTCCCCACGATAAAGGTACATCACCTGCGTTCCCTCTTCTGAAAAACACCCCCATTTCCACGGATTTTCAGACCCCTTTTTGTGGAAAAACACTGACTTTTTGGAGGAAAAATTACCCCCTTTTTTTGACAAAACGCTGACATTTTTTCAATGCTCTCTTTCTCCATGATTAAGAGAATTTGGTACTCAAAAGGAAGTACTAAATGTACTTACAATTTAAAGGATAAAAATCAGTAGCCAGTTAAAACAGCATCCAACACACAGCAACAGACACCCTTTTATTCAATTCCAGTGAGTGAAGCTTAAAAATACCCCCCTTTTTTTTAAATACACCCTTCTGTTTTTGGGTGAACAGAAGGGTGTGGTGTGCTACAGTCTCAGCTCTATGCACGGCTCCCATCCCAACACTGCTCGGTCCCTGTGCTGTGTAATGGCCCCAGACCCCCAGATTTCACATGGTGACATGGGTCTTTTTTGGGGCTTAGTGACATGGAACAGGAGGAATAAATAGATAGGGACACGGGACATTTTTTAAAAGCTATGATAACGATCGCCTTTTGGGGATCATTGCAAGTGTATTACTCACTAAATTACATAATACCCTTGACAATACTATAATAACGATTGCCTTTAAAGATTGCATTATGATCTTCATTTTTGTAAGTTTTTTTGATCATATCGTTATAATTTTGCTGTGCAACAGCCCACTGGCCTCTTTGTAGGATAGGCGCTGTGCGAGGTTGGGGTTACTAGACTAACGTATATAGCAGTGTACACATAGTTCTATAAATAGACCAGGAAGGTCTTCACACTAGGCTGACTTTGCCTTTTCTTTCTCTTACATATCTATCTAAGAACACATTATACTGGTATGTGTGTCTGCTGGCAGGGTAATACGGATGTGTCTAGTCGTATGCCCGGGGTCGTATGTTTTATATTATACCTCTCCAAGGTCACTCTGCCATGTATCCTATAGCTGTCATTCCCACAGATATTCACATTACACAGAGAAAAGAAACAGCGTCAAAAGGGAGTCCAGGTTTCCTCCAGAATGACTCCCCTTTCTAAGGGAGTCCAGGTCGCCTAAGGGAGCCTAGGTGACTCTCTAGCTGACCTAAGTGAGTCCCCTGGGGGAGTCAGTTATATTGCTCCCTGGGTCATATGACTCCTCCAGGTAACTCCCTTAGGTCCGCCAGAGAGTCAGCTAGGCGACCTGGACTCCCCTAAATAGGGGGTGTGCCATCTGTCCCCGGGGGGGGGGCACTCCTTTTTTTTTTGACAGGGGTGTCCGGCTGGACCCCTGGCAACCCTTGACCCTTGCTTAGGGAGATTTCCAAAATGAACCAGTTCATACGGAGATTTTGGCTAAAATGATTTTCTGCTTAGAGAGATTTGGGAGAAAATGAACCCTTGCTTAGGGAGATTTTGGTAAAAAAAAAAAAGGACCTTTTAATTGGGGTATTTTGAAAATGAACGGAGATTTTGGTAAAAATGGTGTCGATTCAGAGGAATTTTGGTCAAAATGACCCTTGCTTAGGGAAATTTTGCAAAAGTTGACCTTTGCCTATGGAAATTCTTCTCAAAAGTGGACCCTTGCCTAGGGAAATTTTGTTGAAAAAGTACCCTTGCCAGCCGGACACTTGTGTATGCAAAATATACCCCCGGGCACCTGTCATCAACAGGGTGCTGTTTCTCCACAAAGTACGGACGTCCGTATTATACGGAATTGGCGTAATTTGTTTCTGCTCCTCAAATTCTGTATAATGTGGATACATTCAAGCCACCCTACGACCACATATTGAGTGAACAGAAACAGTTTTTCTGTATTTTATGGAATCTTTTTCATGGATACGGACGTCCGTACTTTGTGGAGAAACAGCACCCTGGGGGTAGTGAAATATCGCGAACAACTTTTAAGATCCCCCCCCCCCTTTAGAGTAGGTATATCTTTTGTGCCCCTGTGCGAATATCCCCTCTCCACTTTTGAACTGTAGCAACGCGCTTTTTACGCTCTTGTCCCCCTCAGGATGAGGCGACATTTTTAAAGCGTTGTCCCCCAAAACGCACCACCAAACCCACTGTTGATAATACATGACCACCCCTTATCAAACGTACACGTATACATACGCGGCATGACGATAGCAGCTAGGGGGAGGCGAGGACGTGGGCGAGAAGGTACGTCAGAGAGAGAACGTAGGAAGAACGAAATAGAGAAGGGCGAATACGAAGGGGAGAGAGAAAGCAGGCAGGCAAGATATAATATCTCATGTAAAAAAAAGTTTACAAGTCTCGCTAAGATGCTAAGGCATACAATTTTATCATTGTAAAACGGAACGCGGATTAGAGAAACGCCTTTGTATACCAAATGGACCCGGTGGATATTTGTAATTGTTAATTACTCTGTGATGTTATGAATAAACAACTTATTTTTAAGAGGGAAGGAAAGAAGGCAGGAATTGGCTCAGAACACAATACTTTCTTTCATATATGTATCATTTATTTTTGGTCATTGAAATCATTACTACCTATAATGTGATTGTCTGTATTGGAATGAATTATCTAACATCCAATTCTCAAATATAAGGACTATTTTTACTAAATATAAAATAATTATAATATCATTGGTTTAAGCCTATTAAGTACAGCAGCCATTTCTCTACGAAGGACATCTTCTATACATAAGTATACCCGTAACATATATACATTCTTTTGAATGAAAAACTACCGTATATTGAGATTTTTCAACCAATAAAAATCTTTCTTTCAACAGTCGGCAGTATATTATTATCTCACTCATCTTTTAATTAACCCTTTAGGGACAATATAGTGCTATACCCTATGTCGTCATTATTCATACATGTAGCACCGGCGATTTACTTCTAAGAGTTGAGTTTTAGTTTGAAAAGATTTGGGTGACTTAGCGCTGCATCTATGCACCATATAAACCGAGCCTATATGAGTTTAATACAATCCAGAAGGCTCGGCATGATGCACCGCTGCCAAATCTGTACTTTTCTCACGGCTCCTATGTTGCTACATCATGTTGACACATATTGTCTGGTGAGGCAATGGCGCATAATGAACGAGAACAGTCATCTATTAAACCGGGAAGTTTACAATTGCCTGAAAGCGGTCGAAATATGTTTCAGTTTTTTTTTAATACTATCGGTACCCTACGGACACAACGATCTGAATGTATCCCAAAGAATGCGAAACATCTGGATTTCCGACCTGGGGATGAAACCCCTCACATTCCCTGCAATTTGGAATCGGTATTCCATAACATTCACCACGGCTTCGGGACAGTACAACATAATGCTATAAATTTCAAGTTTTTGGATCAAAATCGTCAGTGGAAACTAGAAACGAGCAAAATTCGCTTGAATCTTATAAGTAAAAAATGGCTAATTTACATAAGCAACTAACATGAGGTCATTTTCTGTGCGTATATTGCAATAATGTGGTCGGCCTCCTGAGGGTTGCATGCCTGTCAATGGCATCATGTTTAATGTGTCAGTGTAAATATAGTATCTATACAAGAGGGCATTTCTCTTCCAGAATAATTTTCTAAAATCTGACATTCCACAGATCTGACAGATCAGGAATCTTCTATACGATTCTAATAGAGTCTACCAGAATGACTTCAAAATCTTCACATATAATTATAATGAAAGTATTAAAGACAGAGGAGAGTAATTCGGGTGGCATTGCAAGGGTCAGAATCCCACTTTACCCCTGTGTGTTGAGGAGGGGGGCGATTGGCCACTTATCAGTACCATGGCACCTTGTCCTGGCTGTGGGGATGTGGGTACTTGTTCAATGGAGCATTCATCACCCTCGTTTATCAATTGTTTCTGTGTCCGAGAGTCCTTTTCTCATGATTGGAGATTTCTATAAAAGAGTACTCAGTGTGTTTCTGGCCTCATTCCCGGCATACTCCACTGTCCCTGTGTGCCCCACATAATGTACTTCAAGTACCTTCCCCACATGGTGTACTTTAAGTAACTTACCCACATGGTATACTTTAAGTACCTTACGCAATGGTATACTTTAAGTAGCAGTGTGCTACAAGTACTCGCTGTATTCACTCTCCGTATTGCTGGCCTCACTGCCGGCATACTCCACCCTCCCCGCACCCCCCTTACCCGCACGCTGAGCTGCTCTGAATGACGAGCACCTCTGTCCCATACTGAGCTGCTCATTACCGCCATGGTAGGACGGCTTAATTAGGTCATGGTGACCTACTTTGTGAAAGTGCTCATCTAGAGCCTCCCTGTCTGCATCCTCCATAGAGGAGCAGCTCGGGCGTCCCCCCGAGCTGCCCGAGCCCTGTGACCGCTCGGGTGGGTCATAGTGTCCTATGGAGGGACGGTCAGAGGGCCCGGAGGCCCGGTGACTGATACTACTGATAGGTCTTTGCTGCCTTACACCGGAACCTCTGCCTGATCTACGAAGCGCTTGATCCAATATGATATCCCGATCGACTGGATCGACTTCATCCATTCCAGCTATTGGATAGTCATTGATTTCTTCATAATCGCCATATGCCGGTGCCCTCCGCCCGGCGACTGTGGCACGCCACTCGGGCACTGTTTGCTCGTTGAGGTCTGTGATGGGAGTATGTCGGCCTGAGGCTCTTTTAGTGTTATTGTTGTTATTGTTCTGGTGGGGGTTGTGCCGCCGGAATGAGGAATAAAGGGCATTGTTGTTGTCGTTAGAGGCGGAAGAATGCGAGCGCTTCGGAGGCGGCGGAGGACCATCTGTACAGGTAGCTACAGCATTAGTACTTGAAGATGGCACTCGCATGTGGTCTCGTAACACCGCATATGGATCCTCGTCCTCGTCCGGAACATGCGCCCCAGCTATAGTATGACTCTTCCGTGTATACGTCGCAGGAAGCATACCATAATCATAACTAGAAGGAGTCACACTACTCTGCCCCACCCCTGGGGTGCGCTCCACAATGGGTCGTGAAGCCCCTGACTCTGCCTCAGGGAGGTCATGTGCAGGGCTGCCATGGGTGGGAGATGCCCCGGGGAGGGGGGAGTAGAGGGGGCTCACGTCGTACAGGGTGGGCAGCTGGTGGGTGTGGTAGGCTGCAGCACCGTTAGCGTTCAGCGACACATACTCTGTGTCTAGGGACGAGAACGAGTCGAGACTGTTCGCGGCTTGTCGTGCGGCCTCCGCCTGTTCACGTTTGGTGCGGTTCGCCTGGACATTCCTGAAAAAAACGATGGATGAAGTGGATTTAAAAGAGAACCAAGAGATGTATGTACATTTTGCAGAATAGTTTTAACAAGAAATACCTTGTCATTTTTACAATATTAAGTCATGAATGCATGCATGTATGTTAATACTGTGTTCTTTTATATGTTATCGTATAGAGAGGATATTAGGGCATTGATGCCCAATGACATGAGAGATGTTAAATGACTGCATGTCGTACATATATTGTGTGTACATGCTAAAAGGTTGAAATATATTTACAGTTGCATATATTGTCTAGCGTATTAGTTACAAGTTAATCATTATTTCTAAATATCAATGCCCACATTTTGGGAGATATTGGGTTATGGCATAAGTTGTTTTCAGGTCATGTTCCAGGGCCCCAGAGACTGTTACTTGCTGATTTTAAGAAATGCCAACTGGTGTCTCTTCTCGATTGTAATAGATGTGTCTTGTCCCTTGTCACCAGCCCTCCTGTCACTTGTCGGTTTAAGAAAATCAAATGTCCCTTTTCGATTTTAAGAAAAGGTCTTGTCCTGTGCTAGAATTATCAAACAGGCTTTGGGCGATTTTTAGGTTTTAGCAGTCTGGGGCCCTTTACATAAATGCATTGACGCTCGCACCCCTGCATCATCAATTATGATAGAGCACCTTACCTGCGGCAAATAATGATGCCCACGATGTTGATGATCACCATGGTAACCACGCCAGCTATACACACGCCGATTATAATAGCTGAAATGGAAAAATAAACAATTACTATATAAAAGATAAAAGAAAAGGACCACTTAATCCGGTTGGGATGAAAACATGCCCTTTGTGTAACATAATATTGTAAAGATCTAGCATATTCAGTAGCCGGGGTCTTAACTCCTCGTTTTACATGCTCTTTGATCAAAGAAACATTAGATGGATATAACAAATAAAACATTTTCGGAAAAAAGTGGGTGTCTTGATGTGTCGGTACGGTGACCTGCTATTGGGTTTCTGACCTATAGGATGTGGCCTAGCTTGAATACGGGGGGTTTCCGATAGTGAAAGTTCAGTGCAGTATATTTAGGGCTATATCTAGATGACGCATATTTATACGGGCAATTTACAGTTCACCCAATGTATACATTGGTAGGCCTACTGACACTGCGCTTTACATTCATCTTCATCAATAAAAACTTTACCCAAAAAGAACGATAAGTACATCTTTTGTATGTATAACACATGAGTATCGACAATAACGCTGGGCCGGGGACCAATGGCTGTAGTTTTGGTCGTGGGTCCGCTTTAAAAATATATATCACGAATTGCCTTTCTATTCTCAAGTGGCTTACAGGAGTGGATGTAGACGATTCTAGGAGAATATCCATGATTATATTCATGTTATTTATACATCGATGGAAAGAGTAAATCTCTAGGAAGCCGGCCATTATAGTCTTGATTTAAACCACAGCGGAGGGCTAAGACAAAGGAGTTCACACCTTGGTTATTTCCACATACCCTGACATAACCTCACAGCTGTGGTTTAGAATAGTCAACCTACGGTGGAGGGCTAAGACAAAGCATTTCACACCTTGGTTATTTTCACATAACCGAAGGTTAAGTCAGATAGACAATGGTTATAAAAATATATATTCTACATACCTTTTCATAACCATAGTCTATCTATTTCATAACTTAACCTGGGATAAGTAATTATTCCAGGCCATGCACATTTTTGCCAGGGGCCCTGACAGAGAATGTCAGGTGTCTACGCCTGGATGTATTTATTGGTCTACAAGTTTGTATGTACGGTTGGGGGTGATCCATTTAGTATGTCACGCTTTTTTTGGCCATTTTGAAGACCCCCCCACCCCCATGTCACACTTTGTCACATTTTCCCAAACACCCCCTAGAAAAGTATGTCACAAATCTGCTGACACCCCCCCCCCCCCTCCCCAGTACTGTATCATATAAAAGACCATACACATATTGTGATAAGCAGTGCAATAAGGCCTATCATCATATTGAATATAAATTGTAACCCAGGTTTAATACAATTAGATTGGTACTAAAGTGTTGAAAGTATGACATCAGATATCAGTCAAATCCTTCAAGTCCTCCTAGACAGGAAAATAATGGATTTTATCGACTAGAACCCTTTCAGATTACAACTGTTCAAAGAGGCATTAACAAAATCACAAAAGTATCGGTGGCACCCTAGATTTTTGTGGCCTCTATCCATGGATTCTTGTCTGTTTTCACAGGAATATAAGGTGTGCTGGAACTGCTAAATGAGGAAGGGGCCTCAATTTTATTTCAACATGGGTGTACGGCTGGCCCTCCAGTTACCCTTTTCCTTGGAGAGGGAGAAAAGTGACCCCTAGTGCAATGTCTAGGTTTTAGTAGATTGTCTGAGGAGTGAGCCTTGGTAAAAGGCATTTTAGTCAAAAGTGACCTTGATCACAAGTTATTTTGGTGAGAACTCCAAAGTGTCCTTTGTTTTGACAAGTTTTGTTGAAATCTCTGAAAAGTGACCCTTGGTGAGGGAGGTTTTGGTGAAAATTGACCCTTGGTGAGGGGGGTTCTGGTGAAAAGTGATACTTGGTGAAGGGATTCTGGTGAAAAGCAGACCCTTGGTGATTGGAATTCTTGTAAAAAGCGGACCCTTGGAGGGATCTTGCTTAAAATGTAACCTTCACAGCCGCACACCCATTTATATAAAATATACAACCCCCGGGCACTGCTATCTTTTCCTCTGATGTGGTACCCATACACTGTTTCAAGTATCACACATGAGATAATGATGCTGCTTAGGGCCCCAGACGGGGGATAGCTGTGTCACTTGTCCATTTTAAGAAATGCCAATGTCCCTTGTCGACTTTAAGAAAAAGGTCTTGTCCCTTGTCACTGACACTGTAACAATGTCACTAGCCCTCATGTCACTTGTTGATTTTAAGGAATGCCCATGTCATTTGTCGATTCTAAGGAATAGCTCTTGTCCCTTGTCACTAGGGTGATGTTGATTTGTCGATTTTACCTGTCTGGGGCCCTCTGCTTAGTGGCAATGCATATACAGCTGTGCAGCATTTATTTGATATAGGGTTTTTAAAAAATTTGAAAGTGTGACGTCACACAATCCTATACACCCCCCCACCCCCTTGTCACACTTTGTCACAGAAAAAAAAGACCCCCCCACCCCTTCGGGCGTGACATACTTAATGGATCGCCCCTTGGTTCACCCGAGTAGGTCAATTTAGATAGAGATAACACAGATAGGAGTGCTTGAACAGCATGGCATATGTGCAGGAACACTTGATTTATTAGCCGTCTTATTTTTTCTCTGGTTGTATAGTCTAAGCGTGCTATATATGTCCTATCTGTTTTTATCAGTTGACACTTTGATCGTTGTTTCTATATCTGATGCTATATAAACGAGTGTCTATTATTTAAAATAGCGGCGGAGGATTTCGTCAGGGGTTTAAATAATAAGTTAAGACTCTTTGTAGGGGTGGGGTAGACTTGCTCAAGTCACTCCTTCCTCTTACCCCCACTCCCCTCTCCCCTTTGCCATAGACGGGGACGGTAGGCAGTCTAGGGGTGGGGCGATACAGACCCCTTTTGAGAGATGTGTCTGCCTATCCCTTTGCAGTAAAATAGAGAAAGAGGAAATGTAGTTTAAAGGGAGAAGAGGTGCTTCGAGGAATTTGCACTTTTCAAGAACTTCTTTTCAAGAACTTCTTGTTAAAAATGATAAATCAAGCCCCATGTCTACGGCCTAGTAGCACACCACAGTAGACCTATTGGTGACAAGCTGTGATCTCACACAGTGTGGATATAGTCATCTTCCTGTTTACTTCCAAAAGTCAAGTCCACTCCGGTGTCCCAGTCAAAGATAACGTGATAAGTCTTTCTTAACAATCTAGGCCATGCACTGGACAAGGCACATTAGACATTCTTCATGAAGCTTACCCTCAGCAGAAGCAGATCTAGGGGAGGGGGGTTCATAGGGTTCCGAACCTCCCCCCTTCAGATGTTTCTAATAATATTTCCATCTGCCGCGAGTCGTGGAACAACGCATTTTGGTACTTTGGCATTTCTTGTAGCCCCACTTTTCAAATTCCTGGATCCGCCCCTGCTCAGAAACCTATACAGGGCTTAATACTTGTTGGATTGACAGTGATACTAAGGGGAATGTATCTAAAACAAAGGCATTTTGAACTAGCACACCTTTCTCACTTGTGTGTTGGACATTTTCCTTCATTATGTTTTCCACCCTTTAAGGGCCGCATAGGGTTCTAATGCGCTATGTCCTCTATCGTCATGATGCATGAATGGTCAGTCTACTATACACTGTACCAGGGATGCATCCATGAGTCATCTCAACCCTTCGGGAGTATATCAGAATGTACCACTGGCGGGTTACTCGCAAGGACTGCATTCTGGACGATAGCGGACATCGTGGGCATCCTGGATTGAAGCACTATGCTGATAATAACTATCTTTTCATTTAAATTCCTGAACTGTATTTTTAGAACATGACTTTGTGCATAAATACTTTACAAACTCAAAAAGAGGGCTAGCTTCACCTAAGTTGATTCTGATTCTAACATCGTGTGTTTGTTTAGTAGTTGAACGTCCATGATTTACTTATGCAGAGGAGACTTTCTCAAGTTTAAAATTTGCATATGTAAAGGTAGGCCAAAGAGCTAAAGACAGACATCCCGCTTCTACACATTTACAGAAGCAAGCGTTCTTTAACCTCCGACACCACATAGACATGGGGTGAATGGGGCGGGCCTTTGGTATGCTTTACGTCTACCACAGCATAAAAGAATGCAGTCATAGATGGAGTAGTAGGGTTATGAACCAAAAGACTCTTTATCAGTTATATTGTACACCACTATGATAGCAGTCTATATAGCTAGGTATGTTACGTGTTTTATTGCGGTATTTACAGGTCTGTGACCCTGTCCAAGACTATCAGTGCCTATAGCTAGATAGTAATTCACCCATGTACATATTGTAAATGTCTAGAGTCCTTTATGGACTTTGCACGTTATTTCTAGTGATGTACCAAGTTGATACAACAAGGATCCTTGGAATAAAGCTCTTGAGTTTTATTGTCAGCGTAGGTCTAGGCGTTAATGCTTTAATAATGCACGAGACCTACATGTCATTTTGTCAGCATGATGCATGATGTCAGGTTGATACCCTCCTCTGACCACTGGTACTGTAGTGGTGCATCTTGACGACAAATGATTGTGTTTTACTGAAACTGAAAGGGTAAAAGGAAGCCTCTGCTTCCGAGTGCCCATTTCAGGGAAGTTTTCCCGGGAGGTGACAGTTCCGGGGGAAGACGTCTCAGACACCAGACGGTCCTGTTATACATGTACTATAGGGTCGCATATGGTACTTTAGGTCACTGTAACCCTTTTTGTTATAGTGCATTCATAAATGCAGCCAGAGCGAGTAACTTGCCAGTGCTGCATTCATGTACTATGACAACCCTTCAAGATGGTACCAACCGGTATCAACCCGTAGGGTGGGCATGTAGACTCGTCAGGGCTGCATTCATGCATCATGACGACAATGGTCATTTCACTTCAAAGCTCTATGTGGCCCTTAAATGGTTACCGTGGATCAATATATAATCACCATCATCTCCCCAACCCATGACACACATCTGTGTGTAGGTCAGCCTATATCAGGTACATTGTACTTCCTCTTTTTGTGGAACAAGAAGATAAATTTATCTGTGGAGACAGTGCTACATTGCCCACGCCTGTACAGTATTCAGTTACACTATTCTTTAGGAGGTCCAGCAGCTCACATCTAATATCGCGTTTTCACAATGTGCACTCCGGGGCGGATCCAGGATTTCGAAAAAGGGCGGGGGCAGGGGGGGCATAGTTTAAAAAGAACTTAAAAAAATTACATTAAAAATACTATAAATTTTGGACCAAAAACATGCGTCTGCCAGAACTGTAAAGTGTATAGTGAGATTGACTTTAATATCTAACACCCTTCTGTCATCGGTCTTCAAATTGCAGATTCAACATTAACCCTCTAAGTATTAGTTATATGACGAGTACCAAGCTGTACGCGAAATATAGTGAAGGGAGCCTTATAGGAGCCCGAATGATACAAGAGGTGTGAAATGCTGTGTTCTCCGCGCCCGTATGATTGACTGATTGATTGATTGATTTTTCATTTATTATTATCCTGAGGAAGTTACAAGACCTTGTAGATCGTTTTCTGTACTCCACAGCTGTTGATTGTATAATACATAAATATCCGTTCAGCGGTAAATAAGTGGCTCTAGTGGCCACCAATAGGATGTGACACTGAGCATTTATCGAATGTGCAGGGTCACTACCTCTGAATTAGCTTTAAGAATGATGTAAGTTTATACTTTGGAAGAATGATGGAGTAATCTTCGCTACAATATGTATTAACACATACACATGATGCTGCTTGGGTTCTATTTCATTTCTCTTCATGCTGTACAAATACAGTGCGGGCGATTCAAACCTGACGGCATTGAATTACTGCATCACATGCTGTACATTCGGGAGTATATCAAGATGAATGCAGAAATACTACATTCATACAGCCATGATTCATGATACAGCATGACGACAAAGTGACATAGTGCATTTAAACACTAAGCTGCCCTGAGTGGTATGGTGGCATAATCACCAAAAGTACCCTATTTACATTTATAGTACTGTTCTAGTCTACTATGTGGTTAAGTGCAAGGGGTGATAGTGTGCCTTTAAAGGGTTAATCTTACTCAAGACGTACCGGTATTTTTGGAGATGGCAGGCTGGGTAGCATCCACCTTGCCGGCCACCTGCCCCGTGCTGCCCCCTCCCGGCAGCGTCCCGTACCACACGCGCGGGTCGTTCGTCACGTGTCCGCCAGGCGGCGCGGGGGTGGGTGGCGCTGCGTGGTTCGGGTCGTGTCCCCCAGGGGGCGGGTCGGGTTGGACGGGGGCCAGGTGACTCTGACACGTCACCGTGACGGGAACCTGCGTGTTGTCGTGCTTCAGGGCTGGATGAAAACAGAAAAATAGGCAAGGCTAAATATTGATGTACAATAGCAGCTGATTTGTTGAAGACGTAAGCAATGGTTAGGATGACATGAAAGTTACAAGGAGACCTGAATGTGTGTTGTCTTTATTGTATCAGCCATCATATCACAGAGAATTGATTAGGAAGAGGACTGAATGAGACTCTGACCAAATTGTACCATAATTTAATAGCAATGTCCTTATGTGTTCCGGAAGATGGATCCTATAGTCTATGCATATATAGTGACATGAACACTAATTTCAGTTGTACCCCTTTCCTTGAAGCGGGACTTTACTGTTATTCTATGTTTGGTTGCATGGTCGCATTGGGAAAAAATACTTCTTACTTTTGAATGATTAAATTTTCACCAGTGTAAAATTATAAAATAGACCAACATAAATCCAAGTATGCTGCTCACCCCAGACACGTATCCAGAAGCCCCTGAACTGTCCTCCCTCATTGGTCTGCAGCCGGAGCCTTGCCCACGTGCTGTTCACCGTCCTTCGCTCCCACCTCGGTTTGCCGCCACACAACCGCTCCTCGGCCGGAACAGTTACCTGACCGCTCCTGTCACCTGACCCAAAACTGTCGTCTCCTCGCACCAACTCCACGAAGTCATACCTGGAATGAGGCCAAGCAGGGTGAGATAGGCGTTAGTAGTGAACAATTTGTGTTTTATACCATGTAAATACCACAAACTACACAGGGGAACAGTGTCGCCAAAAGGCCCTGGATTAGGCACTCAATGTGTTAGAGCAAACTATTGGTGATATAGAACTGAGTTTGATCTGATATGCCTTGTACATAACCTTAGAAACCCAAAAGGTCATGGGCCCAGGTCACGCTAGAAACTTCAAAGTGAATGTATAGAGTAATTTCTGCCTCAAGATTGGATGCTGGATGGATGGACTGATTTATAATTGGTTGGGGATGTCCAAAGAACTGTTTCCTACCATGGAGATTGAATATACCAGGGGAAAAGTACCTGCAGTCTGGACTGGCCTCCAGATGGAAGTCGAGTAGCTCCAGCTCTATGCATGTGTGTGTAGGTGTGTGTGAGTGTGTGTGTGTGGTGTGTGTGTGTGTGTGTGTACTTACCTGCAGTCAGGACTAGCCTCCAGGTGGAAGTCTAACAGCTCCAGCTCTATGCGGGTGTGTGTGTGTGTGGTGTGAGTGTGTGTGTGTGGTGTGTGTGTGGTGTGTGTGGTGTGTGTGGTGTGTGTGTGTGTGTGTGTGTGTGTGTGTGTGTACTTACCTGCAGTCAGGACTAGCCTCCAGGTGGAAGTCTAACAGCTCCAGCTCTATGCGGGTGTGTGTGTGTGTGGTGTGAGTGTGTGTGTGTGGTGTGTGTGTGGTGTGAGTGTGTGTGTGTGGTGTGTGTGTGGTGTGTGTGTGTGTGTGTGTGTGTGTGTACTTACCTGCAGTCGGGGCTGGCCTCTAGGTGGAAGTCTAACAGCTCCAGCTCTATGCGGGTGTGTGTAGGTGTGTGTGTGTGTGTTTGTGTGTACTTACCTGCAGTCAGGACTAGCCTCTAGGTGGAAGTCTAACAGCTCCAGCTCTATGCGGGTGTGTGTGTGTGTGGTGTGAGTGTGTGTGTGTGGTGTGTGTGTGGTGTGTGTGGTGTGTGTGGTGTGTGTGGTGTGTGTGTGTGTGTGTGTGTGTGTGTGTGTGTGTGTGTGTACTTACCTGCAGTCAGGACTAGCCTCCAGGTGGAAGTCTAACAGCTCCAGCTCTATGCGGGTGTGTGTGTGTGTGGTGTGAGTGTGTGTGTGTGGTGTGTGTGTGGTGTGAGTGTGTGTGTGTGGTGTGTGTGTGGTGTGTGTGTGTGTGTGTGTGTGTGTGTGTGTGTGTGTGTGTACTTACCTGCAGTCGGGGCTGGCCTCTAGGTGGAAGTCTAACAGCTCCAGCTCTATGCGGGTGTGTGTAGGTGTGTGTGTGTGTGTATGTGTGTACTTACCTGCAGTCAGGACTAGCCTCTAGGTGGAAGTCTAACAGCTCCAGCTCTATGCGGGTGTGTGTAGGTGTGTGTGTGTGTGTATGTGTGTACTTACCTGCAGTCAGGACTAGCCTCTAGGTGGAAGTCTAACAGCTCCAGCTCTATGCGGGTGTGTGTGAGGTGTGTGTGTGTGTGTGTTGTGTGGTGTGTGTGTGTGTGTGGTGTGTGTGTAGGTAGGTGTATGTGTGTACTTACCTACAGTCAGGACTGGCCTCCAGGTGGAAGTCTAACAGCTCCAGCTCTATGCGGGTGTGTGTGGGGGTGGCGGCCGTGATGAGGCAGTCACACAGCGTCATGCTCGGGTAGGGACCCGGGAAGTTTGTCGTCATGATGTGTCCCTCCTCCACCAGGGGGACCCCTGACAGCGCGCTGCTGCCACCTGGTGGAGAGCCGCAGATGTCAAACCGACGACTGCTCGTCCTCGTGTCTCCTGCAGACAAAATGCTAATATTTTTATTCAATACTCAGTTAAATATAAGCCACAGTGAATAGGATGTTGGACTCTAGTTGTGTTTTTCCTATTTGAAATGTCACCAAATATTTATATTTTGTTGTTGTTTGATTTTCTCTGTTAAAATCCTTCAATTGTTCATCAAGTGCCCCTTCTAGTGTATTGAACTGTTTGGGTTGGCATGATGCTTAAATGCAGCCTTGGCAAGTTACTCACCAAACGTGCATTCATGCATCACGATGGGGCATGGGTATAATGCATTGAACCACTAGTGTAGCCTTTAACACTTTAAGGACGGTAAGGTGCCTTAACATCATAGTCCTTGGTCATGATGATGCATGGATGCAGACCTGCCAAGTGACTCGCCAGTGCTGCATTCAAGCATCATGTCGACGCTATGGGGTTGAGACATTCCTGAAGGTTGGCATGATGCACCAATGCAATGCTGGCACGTTACTAGCTGGGGCTGCATTTGTGCATCAAAATGACAAATGTAATCTTTTAGCGACATGCCATCCTTTACATAATAATACATGTAGCTTAATTGTTGTGTGGTAATGACAACAAAAGGGAGGTTATTAAAGGGCTGAGAACCTCAAGAAGGTAAGTTAACTCCGCACGCACCTGCCATACACTGGTAGACGACTTGTAGGTAGTCACTGCTGCCTCCACAACTACTGAGTGCCCTAACACCTGCAGGTATCAGGCACTCACTGCTGCCCAGGCACGCCACCACCGGCTCCCAGTACAGCGAGTTACTCAGGCACGAGTCGGTGGGCGTGAAGGCACAGGTGTGGGAGCTGCTCTGGCCGTGGATGGCCTGTAGGATGTAGATGAGGCCTCCCCGGGGACAGGAGAGGCGCAGGGAGCGCTCCGGGTGCTGCTCGTTGTAGTCACTCGTGCAAACACTAGAGGTGTGGTTCTCCAGGCCTGAAGAGAGAAAATGTTGGAGACATATAACAACCATTTCATAAATTAATTTTCATCGTAATTTTATTTTACTTTATAATGACACTACTGATTGTAGTCACTCGTGCACACACTGGACGTGTGGTTCTCAAGGCCTGGAAATATATAGGGAATATAATAAACTATTTTTTTTCATAAATATTAACTTATTTTTCATCCTAATTTTATTTTACACTAGAGGTGTGGTTCTCAAGGCCTCAGGAGAAAAAATTAAGGAAATATAGCAACTAATTTTTTTCATAGATATTAATTTCATCAGAAACATTAATTTTGTCATGATATTGCTCTTGTTGTTTATTAGTGCACACACAGGCAGTGAGGTTTGTCGGACCTGGGGAGAGCCCAGTGGGCACACAATCCTGTCCAATGGTGAGAGAGAGAGAGAGAGCGGACAAGAGGAGTAGAAACATGGATTATTAATTATTACAAAAAGAAAAAGTGTCAATTAATATAGTATTTTAATACCCTAAATATAATCCAATTTGAAATAAAAGAAGACTTTTTAAAATCTAAATTGAAAGGTTGATCACCCATTCCCTTATACTCCAATCATCAAATTAACATCAATCTTATCTGTCAACGTTCTCTTAATTATTAGAATGCTACCATTAACTCAGTTTACTGTGTCTGGTTATGTGTGATATCTTCTGCCCCAGTATTTGAAATATAAATGATGTCGTTCTACTTGTGTCTAGTGTATAATTATGATAATTAAAATTACCTATTTTAATGAAAATAACAATTTGTATCTCCGGAAATAACGTGTGCAAAATTCATTGGCCAACTTCATTTTTCATGTGGCCTAAGGGCACAACTATATATGTGCTAAGACCCCTATAAAAGGCAAGGGTACGGGTAACAAGTTGGACCACAGTATGCTTTTGGCCTTCTCACTGTTTCTCTCATCTGCTTCTATTTGACGGGTCTTTGAAGAAGCAAGGACCTATCTGCAGTTTATCTCATGTTAAGCAGGAGGGCATTGCCGAAGGAAAATTGAAAACACATACACATGCCCCATCACACGTCATATAGCCCTTTACGAACGGCATGTTGCCTCAAAGAAATATTTGATACACCGACCATGGGAACACTAGTGGGAACCAGCGTATTATGAGTAACTGGGGGAGGTGGACTATACTTTTAACATTGGTACATCATGAGTGATTATTCCGACCCTTCACAGTGCTTCAGGATTGTATCAACTAATCGTCATGATGCATGAATGCAGCCCCTGTGGGCTTCTCCAGGCTGCATTTACATTACGCTGACAAAAGGCCACAGTGCATTAAAGCAATATGCCGTCCTTAAAGGGCTAAAATAGTTCCCATATTCCCAGCATGGTTTGGCGCCTACATCAAAAGCACCGATTTCCTCCAGTCTCTCTCTACAACTTTAATGCTCATAGCCATTTCTCATGTTAAGAAGCCATGGTGTGAGAGTATGTGCATTTCTTTATAACCCCTCTCTGTCATTTCACTCCAATAAAGCTACAAAATTGTTGAAATTTGCTCTCTTAAAGCTGGGTTGGCGTGCTGGCTTGCATGTAGATGGGTGTTTATGGTGTGAAGGCACTGACAGGGGTGTGCAGCCTCATAGAGGTTACTGTGTGACTCCGCACACACTGGGGCTCAGTCCTCCCCTCCCACTTCTGGTTACACAGCTCCCTCCCCAACATACATTATAGCACTAAACATGCAAAAGTACCTAAGATTCCTATCTGAACATTATTCTTTCTGATATATTCCCTCTCTTTGGTTATGCTGAGACGTGCCCCAAATCACGTGATCTTATCATATCATCAAACTCAAACTAAACATACATTTATGAAGGGCTTTAATGCTCCATTTACTATTTTAGGCTCCCTCCCACTATTCCTCCATTCTTCTAGAATCAATGATTCGTTCTACCATTATGTAGTGGGGGACAGGTCTATACTTGAGTACTGGTCTACAGGGATATGGCGACTTATTATATATACATGTATATTCAGTCGACCCACACTTCCTCAAACATTTCATTTCCTCAGACAGAAGCCCTGCAACTGACCTATAGTTCCATTATATTTGGACTAATTCTCCTTACATGTTCCTAATCCGAGGACAAAAAAAAAGCTGACTGCATGCTGTTCATAAGGACAAGGGAAATACGTCCATGGGCTTCTTTCAGAATGCAAGAACTGTCAAATCCTATTATTATGAGCAATATCTAGCAATATTAAATTCATTATTCTAAACGTAGGGATGTCCTGCTAGAGTTTCGTCACAAATCATCACAAATTAGTCTCACACTATATATAGAAACTAAAACAGAAATCAGCTATGCTAAGGCTATTCCCCTCCCATCACCACTGTAGTTAAAATAGGTACCCACTATCGTCCATCTCCAATGCTCTCCACCTCTGTATTTAACCTGTCTCCCCCTCTCTGTACTATTGTTTCTGCTCCCACACACCCCTCCCACACCCCTCCTGTACCAGTAGTGCCCTGGGGCATCTTTGTCATGCCCATTATCCAGCCTTGACAACTCCGTGACAACTGCACTTCTCATTACATAATCAACGAGCTTGACCAGTACCCCTTCACAAAGAGATACTTTCGGTCAGGTTGATTTCACAACATTTCACTTCATTACTCATCCCACTTCGTTACTCATCTATATAGGTGACTACCAGTAAGCCCAGTACCAGAATAATCTGGATTGTATGAGCTGGGACCCCTTGTTGAAACCTGACAGAATGATGACAGCTTTCCCAACGGCTGTGAAAGGTATATATTGTCATCCTCACTATAACAGCTCAGATCTGTAGTATGGCTAGTATAGGCAGCCTTCATCAACAGCTCTACTGTAAGCAGCCTTTGTCAGCCCTACCAACAGCTTTGAGACCTACTAAAGGCAGCCTGTGTCAGCCTCATCAACAGCTCACATTTCTACTATAGGCCGCCTTGGTCAGCCTCAAGCCTCACCAACAGCTCTGAGATCTACTACAGGCAGCCTGTGTCAGCCTCACCAACAGATCTATTCAGCCTTTGTCAGCCTCAACTACAGCTCAGAGACCTACTATAGGCAGTCTTTGTCAGCCTCATCAACAGCTCAGACTTCCATCTAATTTACAGCAAAGATGACAAAGGGGCTTGAGCCAGTCTACCATTAAAGGCCCTGACCCGGGCAGCCCCCTGGCCTGCAGGTGCCGGGCCCCACCCCTGTTGGCGCCCGTCTCCTGCTGGGAGGGTCCCAGGGTCAGTTATCTGGGATATATATATAACACAAGGTCATACACACTGGTAACACGGAGATGTATCATATAAGGATGCATTGTGCTCTTACATCCTTGTTAGGGTACTGTAGCCTGGAGATACGTGCATCCTCCCCCACTTTGCATATTGAGAGACTGACATAATCAAAATGCTCCCTGTATATAGATATGGGAGTAGATTATTGTGATAAACAAAACGTTATGGGACATAAGGCTGCATTGTTTCTATATTACAAGTTACATCCTGCTAGCCTAAAGCCCTACACATGACTGATGTATCCGCCCCTCCCCCAGCCACACTATGCCATGAAGGATTTTTTATATCCATATATTCTATATAGTCTATGAGCTATGTTTGGATTGCCTATAGTCTATCTAATAAATACATTACACTTATCTTCAAAAGAAGAGTTTACAAGTGTGAGACCAGTACACTATTTAAAGACTATCTGCATTATACGAGTTGTACTGATCTTTATTAGATAAGAACCAGCGGAAAAGGACATAGGTGTAGGACTAAGGTGGTGCTGCAATTCCCACCCCCCTTGGGCCAAAAAAAAAAGTGCAACATGGTCCAAAAATTTAGGGTAGGTAGGTCGGATTTTTATTTTTTATTTTTTATTTTTTCTAAATGTTGGAGGTACCTTGAATGAGTCGCGCACTGCCATATCGACTCACGGGTCATCAAGACGACTCACCGATTCTTACTATAACTAGGAATATCATGAAATTATTGTACATTCTTGTTAATAAGCAATTTGCTGAGGCTGGACAGTTAATTAGGTATGTGATCTGTTCTTCCTGACCAAAAAATTGCTAAAATTTCCGAAAAAATATGAATATTTTGCAATGAAAAAAAAAAAATTCTCCATAATCGGAAAAAATGCTAGGGTCGGCCCTTTTTTGAAATTAGGGTCGGGTTGCCTGAAAAACACCTTTTATTTTTTTTGGCCTTGGGACTATAACATTAGTGGTCGTATTGGTGGGGTAGCTGCATTAGAGGGGGTGGTTTTCTCTACATTGTAGTCTGTTTTGGCATCAGAGTACATTAGAGGGGTTGGAGTTGACATGCCCAACAGAGGACTATCTAGCATCTCCTGGACTCCTAGGCCTCAATTATATCATATAATATACTCCACACTATTACTCAATAAAGGTTAACTCTACCCCACATTGATACCACTAAAACCACTATACAACATCTTTACGCAATCTTACAACCACCATGATGTCACTTTCCTTTCACCTGACGTCACTCTTCAGACACCCACACTCACACACTGTGGGAGAGGACACTGGCATTCCTTGAAACGGGGATTCTAGAATGAACATGGGACATGACGATCATTTAGCGACAGGAGACTTGAAACATGGGATTTCCTTAAGATCGACATGTGTCAGGGGACCCCCCCCCCCATTTCGCCCTTCCTCCCCTCCCATCAAGCCACACCCTCCCCCTCCCCCCCCCCCTGGGACGTGTATGAACACACCACCTGCAGTCCCTCCCACACCTTGTCCTGACCACAAGAACACCTTTACACTCCGTCAACTGCTGATGTCTGGGGGGAGTACATTCACCGCGACACCTGCTAGCAGGTACAGCTTCCGGCACTAAACATGCAAGTCATGATAAAAGACTATGTACATGGACATATGGGGCCGTGTACAACCGTGATCTGCAGTAACTGACGTGATCTGCAGTAGTGCAGATCACGTCAAACCATCCAACCGTGATCTGCATCAAATCAACGTGATCTGCATCAATTTATGTGTTGCAAAGGGTTGTAAACTGCATCAATAGAATTCTACTTTGCATTACTCAGTTGGACACATGCTGCATCTAGTAACTAACTGGGGTGTATTTCATAGTACCCAGCTCTTTTATTGGGCAATGGTGGTTTCCTATGGGTACTATTCCCATTCCATGTCATGATAATTCCCCAATAATAATGGATATACTGATTAGATAGAGATGTCTTGGAATATATGAGACTTAGAACCTATTGGGATACTGGATAGGGCATTGCCCATACATAATATTTACAAAGCAGATGGTTGCAAGATTAATGCAGATCACATTGATTTGATGCAGATCACGGTTGGATGGTTTGACGTGATCTGCACTACTGCAGATCACGTCAGGTACTGCAGATCACGGTTGTACAGGCCGTCCAAGTATGACGTCCAAGAACCTCTGGGTTTTACAAGACCCCTCCCTCAACCCCTCATCCATGTCAATATCAACACCCCTTTATAGCTGACATCATCCTTGAATACCCTTTTGTATTTGAAGGTCACGGTCACGGTTTGTATTGAGAATTTCATAGAGGCCGTTATACTATTACCTGACCTTGAAAATTGCCAGAAATTTCAAAGCGTATTTTTAGTGAAGGCATACGTACGGCATTTCTTCGAAACCTCAAAGTCTATTTTGAGAATATTCAACTACGGTAGTTGTTTCAATCAGAGGAGCCTCCTTGTTTCAAGTGACTTAAAAGAGCGCCTAAGAAAGGCATGGCATTAAAGCAGGAGTATTCTTACAAAACAAAAACAGGCAATTGTTTGTGGGTGGTGAGGTTGGGGCTTTAATAGCAATTGATGAAATAAACCACCAAACAATGCTGTATATAAAATGGACACAAATCATTTCGATCTATCCTCAAAATATAGGGTGACCTTCCAATAAGCACCAGGAAAATGGCGAAAATTGGCAATGGGAGGAAATATATGAGGCTCATAATTCGTGACTTTATGGCTCCTATCGCGTGTTGTCTCCTCCACAATGCATAAATGGGGGTGGGGGCGGTCTGAGGGTAATGGCAGGGGTCCTTGGTACGCTCCTGATTCATATCCCTTAAAGTTGGGACATTTAACACAAATAAATATGATTATCAAATAGAGATCCTATGCATGAATACTTAAATGATTTTTCTCATTCATTAATAATGATTATCACTGAATGTCTGTATTGATTAATAAAATATCAATGAATGCAGAAATCATATGTAGGATATATACATTTATATTCAAATAACAAGTGGAAGTTTATAATCTATTTCAACACGTCGCCCTTTTCACATAAAAAAAAGTTGTGGCTGTTTTCCCCCAACCCCCGCCAATGATCAAGAGAAGTCCAAATGTATTAATTCCTGCCCCTTCAAGGGCCAAATTTCGCCACCCCCGGAAAATTCATCAACCCCCAGGGCCCTGTTATTAGAATATTCCACTCCCTCAAATATGAATATATTTTAATGAATAATGTCTTCTATATATTATGGCAGATATACCCCTCTATTATCCATACAATGTAATGTGGTATCAGGCTAGATGTTGTAAACAGCTGATGTGCCACCTTTAACCAGCTTACATCTGTACACACAGACCGGTGCAGTCACGCTGCCTGGTGCCCACAGTCACACTTGACACATATTCCTCCTGTACCTTTAGTGCAGACCAGGACCAGGAGTAAAGAACCCTGCCCTCCCACCCAGACATGTGCCTGCACACTTTTTGTGTAGGTGTGTGCCAAGAAGAGGCAGGGTGGCTGCTTTAAGACCTTTAACCATTAAGGGTCGTATGGTGCTTTAACGTGCTATGCCCTTTGGTGTTATGATACATCATGCAGGGCTGCATTGGTTGCATGCGTGCAGCATGTCGACCCTTTGGGCGTGTATCAACCCTGTAGGGTCCGGTATGATGCGTGAATGCAGCACTGGCGAGTTACTCGCCAGGGTTACTCGCCAGGATTGCATCCATGCATCATGATGACATAATGCATCAAAGTACTATGGCCTGGTATGACACTATAGGCCCTTAATTCAGGGCAGCATACTCTAGAAAGGGCTCGTGATCATTTGTTATGCACCAGGGTTATGCACAGATACATGTAGTTTCTCACCAGTGTTGAATGCATGCATCATTCCAACGAAATGGCATGATACATTGATGCACTATGCTGCTGTTAAGGGGACGTCTATAGATAACGTCACGCCGGAGGAGTGGGGGTGTTGGTCTGAGTGTGACAAACAATGATGAGGGTATGGTGAAAAGTGTGGCTGGGTGTTGAAAAATGGTCCATATTTGTGTGACAACTGCCTGTTTGCATCAGCTTGTATGCCCGACATGTGTCTCACACAGTTATTGTACAGAACGTGGTCATATCTGAGGCTGATGTAAGACACTATTTACCATTGGCAACTTACGTAATGATTAAGGTGCTAAATGCAGCCCTAATCTGACACATATACATTCACTAAATGTACCAGCATTGGGAGATCCTTACTGGTGGGTATTTAATACTGCTAAGATATTGGCTCTAAAACGAACCCCTAAAACAACACAGATAAGATAACATAATGATAGTCTTATCATGTCTTAAGAATGCTAAGGGGTATACTAGTAATGTCCATCAACAAGATAGCTGTGTCTCATACTTTAAAAGCCCTGGGACCCAGAGATAAGGCATATATTATTAACTGTTTGTGGTTTGCTATTTAGCTTAGGGAGCTCTTCAGACAAATGACATGATGCTTAAGTATAATGAATATGATTATGCCATACATATTTAATGGGAATAGTGAGTAATACTAGTAATTACCCCGATTAACCTTGATTAATATTAGTAGGCATTCCATCATAGCGATGTCACGCACAATTATAAACAGCACAATTTATCCCCAAGGGAAGGCAGGGTATTCAAAGTACAGAACGACATTCATAGTGCTATTTCTTTGCATGTTATGAGTTTATAATAATATATTAATGTAGCCACTGCCAGGAATGTTAATTGCTTTACATCTAATATAGATGTATATCAAACTAGGGTGGCCTAGAATATAATATAAACGCATCCTGTACACGTAATAAATTGTTAGGGAATGTATGCCCCCTCTCTGGAGCGCGTGGAAAAATGTGTGACCCCTCGCCAAACTTGCCCAAAGAGACCCGATAATTTTGCCCTTCCCATTATTTGCGCCCTCCCCCCCCCCCCCCTCAAGAGAGGTCCAGATGTTTTACGCCCCCGCCCAAAGCCACCCCTCTTCCCTGCAACAAATAAATATACACTCCCTTTAATCACTCTTTTTACAACAGGGAGAGAGGTTGACATTCTGCATGCCTTACCTTGCAAGAGGGATCCAAATGTCTTTGATTCTCCCTCTCAAATCCTCCAACCCCCATCCTGGGAAAAAAAATCATAAATATGAAGTACAACTCACCTTGAACAGAAACGCTAATAAGTGACAAAAAGCACAGCTTCCACACCAAACACGTAATCCGGGCCATGGTGATGATGTCAACAGCAATAACAAAAACAGGAGTTTAAACTTCACTTTTGATTTTCAAGAAATATCTCTTAGAAGTTGTTCCTTGTCTACCTGAGACCGTTTAGCATTAAAAACGCTGCTTTTGGTTATAATTAAAGAATTATCTGGCTCCTTGCCATGTCCATGGGGTGGGTAGTGGTGTGTCCTGCTTATCAGAGCAGCAAGGTGGGGACCATGTTAATTGAGACTGGTGGTAAACTCAGTTCTTAACCACAGTCTGAACACACATGTAAAAGTGTAATAACACATTTAATTGACTCTAGTGTATGTGGCTGTGAATATGGTTCATGAGGTCATTAGACATCTGTTTGTGCGCGTGTCTTATGGAGACCATTATGTAGATATACTTGACACACTGGCTATTAGGTAGTTGGTTTGCATGGAACCACTATCTTGTTACTAAGAAATAGCCATAATCCTATCTACTACAGTTCCATAGTTTCTTTGGTAACATAATAAAACATTGTCAAGGAAAACGCAGTCACTGTATCCTCCTTTGCCTTTGGTGAAACCCTTTGGAAGTTTGGTGAAACCCTTCAGTCATTAGATATGCTGCTACAAAAGACCAAGGTCCGGTTCCAGAGTTCATTAGGCATATAAACACCAGCAATAGACAAGTTGGCTCCTCTCAGTCTCCCAGGTCTCTGATCCCCTTGGATGGACAGGCACAGAGGGTGTCTAGTCAAATCCAATTAATCCTCCTCAGACATTTTATACGACTTGATCCAGCTGGGCCGTTTCTGTGGTCATCCTTCCCTAGCCTCTACCTCCCGGCTTTATATCCCAGGTTTATACCCCCTTCTCCCAGTGTCCAGCCTGGTAGAGTGGTCAGATGACCCTGGTGTAGGGGAGCAGTGGTCAGCAGGGAAGCTGGTAACAAAGGAACAAGACGTCGTAGTACAGAGTGTGTGGGGGGTAGTGTGTCCCGCCCCTGGGTGCTGGGTTTGTTTATCTTGGGACCTGTCACGATGGGCTGCTGGAGTATGCAGACTCCCTGCTGTGTTGGATGCTACATTTGGTGAGCTTCATCCTACAGTATAGCATATCCACTCCACATACGGGCAGTGTTCTGTATATGAGAATAAATTATATTATTTACTTTGGCATATCTCTTTCTTGCTGGTTTTGATATATAGCTCTTATTAGCTGTACTCCAATTCAGCAATTGTACAAATTTACGGCTGAAACCCCTCGACTAGAGCATCTGTAGACATCGCCTTGGTTCTATACAGGAGGAATGTAAATCAGATCCAGAGAGCAAAATACCAGGTATTTGGTCCAACAGAAAGAAGTCAATGTGTTGTTACTATCCTCTAGGACAACTCACAAGTATCCTCTTGACGTGTTGGGTCACACCCTCTTCACTCCCAGTGCCTATGTGTATACGTCCATCGGCATTCAGTTGTGCCTGGCTTGGTTGCATCCAACATCCCTAGATCTCAGTGACAGTTGGATGCTCGCATTGCAACAACCACTTCTCCAACTGACTCCTAATACACATTATCAGCGTATCACTACCAGCCTGCAACATACCAGATAGGGTACCGAAGAAAGCCCCCAGTGTTACCATCCTCCTAAACTAATGCCCTGGAGAAGCTCCGTGCTGGAGTGTATCAGGATGGTGTACTAGTATCAGTGTATCCCCTTGACTTGTTGTCCCACACCCTCCAGTAGGTCCTCCAGTGGTGCCTCGACCTGGTGACCTCACACCCCCTCAGACTCCCGCCAGGGGGCCACGAGTCCCTCCAGGGCGGCTGAACCCATCCCGTAACCCTGGAGGAGGATACAAAGAGGCTGCTGTACGTTGTGGGGTGAGGGTGGGGGTCACTGCCGGGGAGGGTTGTAGGGTTGACGGTTGGGAGGAGAAGGGGTGGCTGTATATAGCCCTTATGTATAATGTAGGGTGACCATATGGTGTATGTCACTGACTGAGTCCTTTGGTCCTCCGTCTTCCAATATTCAGATCCTAGAACTTACAAGGTAATATCTTGGGTATAACCTTTAGTTAGACACTATACTATAATGTTAATCTATTGAATATGCAATATTATGTACCCAGATAATCACATATGATTCTATAGTTTCACAATATAAAGGAATTATCCGAATATGTAGTGTGTATGCCAGTCAGTGACTGACTGCTGTATCCCACGCCTCAGACTCCCTCTAGTACATCCTTGTAGTTGGGAGGTATGTGATGTTACAGATCCATGTAGAGTCTCAGAGGTTAACTTGTATCACAACATAATCCATACCACGTGTGTGTATCATGTGGTCGGCTCCTGGGTCTGTTTTCCCGCCTTCTCCCACAGTCCATCCCACTCCAGTGTGACCACCAGATTGAAACCCCTGCCCTGTCCTCCTCCCGTGAACTCCCTGGGGTGTGAGACAGAACTCCAGTACCAGTTGTGCAGTGGGGCTGGTGATGGTTTGGTGTATGGTGCTCCAAGGTTCACAGCTGATCACCCCTCACACACACACATACATCCTCCAGGGTTCTGTATGTAATGTGTTGTTGTGTGAGAAGCTCCTATGTCAGCTTCCTCCTGCTTCCTCCCATCTCCTCCTGTGTGATGGTGGGTACTCACAGGAATGACTGCTGCTCCTGTACCCCTCTTCTGTAGCTACTAAACCATGTGTCTCCTACTCCCCCGGTGCCCTCCTAGACCTACTGACTGGGAGTCTGCTGTGTGGGGGATATGTCAGCAGTGGGGTGGGTAGTGAGAGGGGGGGGGGGGGCGCTGTCCCATGTCATACCCCGGTGGGTAAAGGGGGTGAAGGGTGGTTGGGTATATATAGGGTGTGTGCTGGGTAAACCTCAGTATGCATTTATTAGAAAATGGCGGCATCCGGTTAGGCTGGTCTTCGCGCGCTCCGGACGGATTGTAAAAAATAAGACAGCCAGAGTTATCCCCAAAAGGTGAAACTTGCAGAACCGACACATGAAAGCATAGTGATTCCACTTACGTAGAAGATAGAGGTGTAAACATGGCACAAATTGGAAGAAAACCACCACGAAACGCTGACGACCTACTGAGGGGGGACGCCACCTCGCTGGACATAGTGATAGCTATAAACGCGCTCGGTAGGAGAATGACAGCGACTGAAAAAGCCCAGACAGAGACTCAGTCCACCCTGGAGGGTATAAATACTACACTACAAGGGATCCAGGCAGCTAATACTGTTACACAGAAGGCTATGGCGGCCATGCTAACGCGCCTGGAGGGAAATGACACGAAGGTTCACAACTTGACAGACATGATAGCGTCAACACGGTCAGTACTACATAAGGTATCAGAGTCGGCGGACGCCCAAACCCGGCTTCTGACAGCTCACGAATTCAGGTTCGAACGACAAGATGCTTTGACAAAAAAGTCTGTGGCAGTGATCGAAGGGCTTGCCGAGTTCCCGGGAGAGGATTTAAAAGCTAAGATGTCACAGTTGTTTAAGGATATCAAGGTATCTTGGGGAATCGAAATGGTTGACACCGTAGAGAGAGTCGGCCCGCCACCGCGCAACCTTGACCCCACGCCAGCAGAGGTACAGAATGGACAGGTAAACAACCCCCGTCGAGTACGAGCCCGCCCGGTTAAAATGGTATTTACCAGACCTAATATCAAATCCGACATGATGGCCTCACTCAAATTCCTAAAGCACAACAAAACCTGGGAATACGTATCCATTGGGGACGAGTTAACAGAAAGGGAACATAGAGACTTTATTAATCTACGCATCATGTATTTCCATGCTAAGGCTGAGGGTTACAACTGCCAGTTGAGACAGAGAGCAGTCATCATTGATGGGATCTCATACTCTGCTGCAAGGCTAGATAGCATAGATAAACCTAACCTGGACATGGAGAAGGCGACCACCAGCGACACTGAGGATGGGTATATGTTTAGGTCTGAGCATAACCGGCTGTCAAACCTCTACCCCTTTAACATTAAATACGGTGACAACCAATACAACTGCACTGAGCAGGCATTCCAAGTGATACGAGCAGTAAACTGTGGTCGGCCAGATGTTGCAGACAGGATCAAGGCGATGACAGATCCGTACATGATGATGAAGGCAGCCAAAGAGGTTAAAAACACTGCAGCTTGGGCGAAGGTAGCAGAACAGGAACTGTATAAGCTCAATGTTATAAAGTTCTCCCACCCAATACTACGTAAGGTACTAACCTCTACAGCAGGCTATAGGCTATACGAGGCAAGCCACCACCCAGTCTGGGGGGTAGGATATCATCTACGAGAGTTTGAGCAGTGTAAACAAGACAACATGAAAGGCGCCAATCTTTTTGGCCTAATTCTTGAACGGATCAGAGACTTATTCATCAGACAGGACGAAGAAGCTGAAAGAGCAAACCAACCGACTCCAGCAGCGGCAGTACCGCCACCAGCAGACGACGTCCAGGACCAGTCCCAGCAGCAGGCAGCACCCGCCAACCCACCTCCAAACAACTAAGTCCTCACTACCCAGTAGACAGTGGGTGCAACATGTATAACATGGCTGAGAGCCTTTTCTGAACTCTGACTTTATTATTGGTAGAATGTATACAATCCTGGTGAAAATTGGTAATGAAGTGTTCATGTATTATGAATAAGTACCGGTATAATTTCAATATAATTTCATAAATGTAATCCTAATATGACTAAGTGTTCAAATTTAACCCAACACCATTATTATAATTATTATAATTATTGAAAATATTTAATACAAATACCTGTTGACTTTTAACAATAGCTAAACCCATGTTTGGAATGTATGAAGTCTTAGTCTGGTATGGCTGGTAGACACAGTTTGAGCTCATTCACGAATTATGTATAATATTGTGTTTTGCGCAAAGAGAGGCTCCGACAGACCTATCTGATGATTGTAATGAATGTAGTATGTTACAGTACTGTACCGGTAGATTTTGACAATTAAATTGAATAGATTGGCGACTCGTGATGAAACATGCACCGGTAAAGCTTAATTTATAAGAATGTCTATACGTTGTATGAAGGCTCCATGAGCACAGGTAGATTCACTTTATGATTGAATTATGATATGATACGTTAATGTGTATGAAATGTGGAATTCATTTTCATATGACTTGAGACGAAACATGTACCGGTAAACCTTAATTTATAAGAATGTCTATCCGATGTATGAAGACCCCATGAGCACAGGTAGATTCACTTTATGATTGAATTATGATATGATATGATATGATATGTTAATGTATATGAAATGTGGAATCAAATTTCATATGAATGAATGTGTGTAACCCTTACGTAATTGTATTGTGTAAAAGTTCCCTGAAGGATCTTTCCTGATTTCATATTGACCATGGTTGAACGAGTACCGGTAGGAGGCATGTTAACTCCAAGACGCTTGATTTTCATTCTATATAGTATGTGTTTATAATTTATGGTTCTTATTTATAAATTTGAGGTTAATTAAATAAGGCGTGTAACAACAGTATATAGTTATTTGATCCTCTTTAAAGATTGATACTTTAATACTTGTAACTTATTCGAGTGTATTTGGGGATCTTTCCTGATTTCATATTGACCATGGTTGAATGAGTACCGGTAGGAGGCATGTTAACTCCAAGACGCTTGATTTTCATTCTATATAGTATGTGTTTATAATTTATGGATTATTATTATAAATTTGAGGTTAATCAACTAAGGCGTGTAACAACAGTATATAGTTATTTGATCTTCTTTAAAGATTGATACTTTAATACTTGTAACTTATTCGAGTGTATTTGGGGATCACTCGTCTTATTCTTATGTACTCTGGTCTGGGGACGTGAAACCTCACCTCCCAAGATTAGATTACACATGAGGAGCCACAAGAGCAGAAACCTCGTGGGGGGAAGGGGGGGTCTTTTTGGGGGTTTTATTGACAATTTTGAATGGGCTTTAGAGGGTTTTTTGAACTCGCTCAAGGCACACCGTGACATTTGGAACAACTTTAAGTATAGGCGAAGGTAACCCAGATTTCAAAAAGGGCTTCTCGGTCGTGCATCTAAACGCTAGGAGTGTAAGAAATAAAATGTCCAAATTAAAAGCTGAAATTAGTAATTTAGATATTGATATAATATTATTTAGTGAGACCTGGTTAAATGATACTGATGAAGATGGTTTGTATAGTTTTCCTAAATATAATATGTTCAGAAATGATAGAATTAGTATATACCGGGGGGGGGGGGGTTATGTGCTCATGTGGATGAGAATGTTTCTTGCTCTTTGAATAAATTTGTACATTTAAATCGTAGCAATGAGGACATTGAGGTTCAATGGCTTCAGTCTGTGAAAGGCAAATCCAAAAAGGCACTAATTTGTAATATTTATAGGCCTCCAAATGGATCTCTATTACATTTTTGTGACACTATGCGTGCGCTTCTATTACAAGTTGAATCATTAGAAACTTATGATGTATTTATTTTAGGGGACTTCAATGTGAATGCCCTTGTGAACAGTCCTGATAAAGCCAAACTATATGAATTAATGGACCAGTTTAATTTTAGGCAATTGATTAATGAAATTACCACAACATCTGGGACAAATACCTGTATCGATCTTATTTTTACTAATTGTGAGGAGATTATTTCTAGTGGTCCACTCAACATACATATAAGTGATCACTTGCCTGTATTTGCTTTACGTAAACATGTGCATGTAAAGCATGGATATAGGCAGTTTAAAGGCAGATCTTATAAGAATTATGATAAAAATGTTTTTTTGGACAGTATTGAAAATTGTAATTGGAATTATTTTAATGAATGTCAAAATGCAGCTGAATGTTGGGATATATATGAAAATATGCTAAAGCGTATGCTTGATGTTTCATGCCCAGTTAGAGAATTTAAGGTTTTGGACAAACCTGATCCGTGGATATCTAATTTTCTGATTGAAAGAATAAACGATAAGAATAATTTATTATGGGATGCTAGGAGATCTAAATGTGAGCTCATGTGGCATAGGGCAAGACTGCTCAAGAACACAGTAGGCATGGAAATAGACGAGGCTAGAAATAATTACTATAAGAATTTATGTGATAATTATTTAAATGACTCCAAAAAGTTTTGGTCCATACTTAAGGAAATTCTACCTTCGAGTAAGTCTAAGTCCAAAAACATAAACCTAGTAGATAATGATACTTCTGTAGCACTAGAAGAAACTTCCAGTTTTATTAATACTTTTTTTGCCGAAATTGGACCGAAACTAGCGGCTGAGCATGATGAACCCTATGCCTTTGAGGGCATTAGATGCCCAGCTGATATGCCTGAGATAGTTTTCTCTGATGAAGAAATAATACAGTGTGTAAAGGATATCGATGTGTCAAAATCATCAGCCATTGACTATTTACCTACTAGCATTTTTAGGGATGCAGTACTGCGAAACCCATCCAGGTTTATTAAGATTATTAATTTATGTATTGTAAATTCAGACATCCCGGACTCATGGAAAATTGCGGTGGTCACCCCTCTACCCAAGGGGGGGGACCCCGCAAATGTCTCCAATTTAAGACCCATTAGTGTTTTACCAGTCCCTGGGAAGATACTTGAGAGGCTAGTTCATAACAAATTAATGGCGCATATAGATTTGCATGGGATTCTAAATTCAAAACAGGGAGGGTATCAAAAGAACAAATCCACACTTGATTCGATTACCACTTTTGTAGATGATATACTAGACAATAGAAACAAAGGCAATATTAGTTTAGCAGCATTTATTGACATTAAAAAGGCTTTCGATTCGGTAAATTACATAATCCTATTAAATAAGTTAGAACAGTATGGTATAAGACATAGAAATTTATCGCTCATAGAGAACTACCTCTCACGTAGGCAACAGTGCTGCATAGCCAATAGCATTAGATCCACAAGATTACCTTTAACCTGTGGAGTCCCACAGGGATCTATTTTAGGACCATTATTTTTCTTGTTATATATTAATGACTGTATTTCCAACCAAGATGACCACCAAACGATGTTATATGCTGATGATTCCGTACTATATGTCTCTGGAAAAAATTTTGAAACCCTTTCTAATAGATTAACAATAGCTCTCGACAATTTTGGATCCTGGACTAAGAAAAATAAATTAACAATTAATGAAAATAAAACAAAAATCATGACCTTTGCCTCTGACATTAAATTAAAAAATCTTCCAAAACCAAAAATCAAATTAAATGACAAAATTCTGAAAACAGTAAACTCATACAAATACCTAGGGGTCATCTTGGATGAAGAATTGAAATTTACCAAATATGTTAGAAGTGTAATAAATAGTGTTCGGTTCAAATCCATTCTAATGTACAAAGTCAGCAAAATGCTGCCATCTAAGGCTTTGCTAAGAGTTTACAAGACCCATGTTCTACCTGTGATAGATTATTGTGATATTTTGTACTTAAATTCTAATGTAGCAACATGTGAGGAACTACAAAGACTACAAAACAAATGTTTAAAAACATGTTTATTTAAACATATATTAACTCCTACAGAGATTGTTCATGGGGAAGCTAAGTTACCTACTCTAAAAGAGCGCAGAAATTATCACTGCAACATGTATGCCTTTAAAAGGGCACAACACGATGTGTACTTAAGAGAAAGGACTAGAAATACCAGATTTTCCTCTGCTCCAGTATTAAAATATGATATTATCCACTGTAAGGCATATGAAGATAGTCCTCGCGTGGCGCTTGCACAGGCTTGGAATGCCCTGAAACCAGATATTAGAAACATTGTTGACCGTGACGTATTTAAGTCAAAAATGTCTGAAAAACTGTATAAAACAGTGCCTATAATTATTTAATTAATACATAATTAATTATGTATCCGAGTAATTAATTTACTCGTGATACAAAGGGGTAATTATAAAGGGTTTTGTATAAATGTACTTAATATTAATATGTGATGCCGCGGCAAGTTTTCTACAAAATACTTGTTATACTCATATAAATCATGTACACTCTTTTTCTCATCATATGGACAGCCTATAATAACTGCAAGCAGATGGGCTGTCCATGTTCTTTATTTGGTCGCATTCGTACAGCATATTGACATAATCATTTGAATTTGTACCTGAATATTAGACCAAATAAAAGTTCGAATTTGTTCAAAAAAAAAAAAAAAAGCCATCTTGGATGGGTTGTCCCCATATTTGCAAGGGCTTTCCGCGGCGTCGAGGGATCAGAGAAGGTGGATTTCAGAATTTCAGGCCTGTTTGTTCTGCAATTTTGCTTAAATGTTGTTTTAATTTGCCCCTTATTCTAGTTTATATTTTGAGACATAAGTACTATAAGTCATGATAAATTGCTAGCAAAGTTGCCCAAGTATGGTTTTAGTGAAAATGTTGTTAAATGGTATAGGAGCTATTTGAGTGGGAGGGAGCAAAAAACATTTGCAAATGGCTGCTGTTCAGACTTGGAAAAAGTTCACTATGGGGTCCCCCAAGGCTCTATTTTGGGTCCGACACTATTTATTTTATATGTAAATGATCTGTCAAAATTAGATATGTCATGCCACTGTTTGCAATATGCAGATGATACTGTACTCTTCGCCTCAGGATTTAATATGGTAGATATTGTGTCAAATTTGCAAGATGACTTGGACAAGCTAATAGAGTGGTGTGATGCAAACCAATTAACCATAAATGCAAAGAAAACCAAAACTATGTTATATACTTACCAGACAGATGTGAAACTACCACCAATTTATGTCAAAGACACTGAACTTGAAGAAGTAGACAAATATAAATATCTAGGAATCATTATGGAAAACAACCTGAGTTTTAAAGCGCAATTAGCAAAAACTATTTCCTCTGTCAACTATAAAATCTGGTTATTAAGGCACTTTAGAGAGCATATGGACCAAGATACTGCCGTATTGTTGTTTAAAACTATGCTATTGCCTTATATAGATAACAGTAGTATATTCTTGTCTGGGGTCAGTCTCTTTGAGCAGAAGAAGTTGCAAGTACTGCAAAATGTTGGTATTCGAGTATGTTTGCGGATAAAAGATCCAATGTCAATTTCTGTTAAAAAAATACATGCCAAAATCAAGGTCCTGCCAATAGATCTGAGGAGGAAATATTTGCAAGGAATACTATGTTACAGGCTGATAAAGCTCAACTTGCTGGCGTTGGTACAAAACAGAGTCACTCGAGCTGCGGATGGGCCTCTGATCAAATTATATATACCTCACACCAGACGCGTCCAATTCTCTCCACCTTTCAATACTTATAACAGTTGGAACAGCATCTCATCTACTATCAGAATGGCTGACAATAGTGTCACTTTTAAGAGTATGCTTAAAAGTAGCTTATTCAAGTACTTTGATACCACCTGGAGCTATGAGCTCCAATTCACAAACCTGTAATTATAGTGAGTGATGATTGTACTACTTGTATTCTCTCTTATCACCTCGAAAGCCCAGCGACGAAGATACTGCAAATGAACTTTTTCGTTGAATTTATTCAACTTGGCTGGCACACTTAAATAAATACAAAACTTACAAAGTCTTTGTATTGTATTAGTAACGCGGGCTTTTGAGTCGTATCATACTCACATATATATTTCTATTTTTATTCAAGTATCAACTCATTGTATGATTGTTAACTGTCCTGCCTTATGAATATGTATCTTGATCACTTGGTCTATAGAACAGTAGGGTATGCAATATAAAATGCTGCTTCTTATTGTAAAAACCCTGTTGATTATACCCTCTCCATGTCTTTTGGTCAGATGAATATTACCATCATATATGTATGGTATTCCTCAACATGTATCCACTATAAGAATTTGGTATCACCTCATATTCATCTCCCCTCCCCTCCCCCCTCCCCTTGTCCCCAAGTAATATCACCATAACTGACTTTTTTGTAAGTTCTCATGCAGTAATAACGAAATGGAGGTGCTGTAGCCAAAAATGCAAATGTAATTTATCACTCATTGTATGTATCAACCTTCTCTGTAATTCGATTGAAACAAATATAATTGTATGTACTTTTATATTTTTCGTGATTGCAGAATAAAAACGTTGCAAATTGAAATTGAAATTGATTGAATTGAGACAAATGTGATTTAAATGCAGCATCAAACCAATGTTTAAACAAGTAGTGTTTTCAACATATTGCCTGTTAAGTTCGAAAAACCACTGGTCCCAGGTTGACCTCATGCAGCAGACATGGCTCTCTACAGTAATGCAATACAGTTGGCCTCATAAGGCTTGATGTGCACTGAACCTGCTACACCCCTACTTACAGTGTGAGGGAGTCAGGGAGGCAGGGGGGGGGGGCACCTCGTGCGGCCCCGGGGCGGCAGGCGTCCGTGTACCGGCCGTGCATGCGGCAGCAGCCATGTGGGGGCCACATGGTTGGGGGGGGGGGGGGGGGGGTGAATGGGGGGCAGGGGGGGGGGGACACGCCTGGCTGACTGGCGGAGACCTGTTGCTATGCTCGTCGTCAAGTGGCCGACCATAACTAGACTTGCTTTTCAATGTTTTATATTGCCTCAGATATCTTCTGAATATGTGAAAACGAAAAATATTTAACATTCATTGAACTGACCAAAATCCACATGAGTGTTCTTGCTTATCCATTTGTCTATTTTCTTTTCAAATTGATTCATGAAATAAGTTTTGTATTTCACAACACGAACACAGTTACTGCGACAATCTAGGATCCAGAATATAGCTCGGGATAAGATCTATGCAAGAAGAAAAAAGTTGGCAGCTTCGTCCATATATCAGGGTGGTGGCGCGAGTGTAGCACGCGTTGTCCGGGTGCGTTCTGGTTGACTGACCTTGCCCCTATATGCCTCTACACCATAGATCAGTTTACATTGGGCGCCTATTTACCTGTGTAATAAATGTGGGTGTATGTATATACACGTCTGTGGAGGCCGGGTGTCGGGGTGGGTACACATAGGGACGTGAGAGTAATGCAGACAACCTGCTAGATATGGACATATTTATAAGAGTGGGCATTTATCATCTAGAGCATGCAGAATTGTTAGCAATCCCGTCCCCTTTCTCCAAAACTGAAGGAACCTTTCTCTACTACCCGCCCATCCCACTTTCGAACAGCATAATAACGCGGGGGGAGGGGTGCTATTGGAATAATTTAATCTTTGGACGTTTTCCAGGCCGGTTCGGAATAAGGGCCTGCTTCGCAGACACCCCCTTCTTCGTGCCCCATATACCCAACCCTATTTACCCTTTAAGGTCGGCATAGTGGGACATTAAGCCCGCCCTAATAACCATAACCCTTTAATGGCAACATAGTACATGTCGACGTACATGATTCCCTTAATTTACTTCTAGGTGGTTACTCCTCCGGTCCCTGCACTTGCCATGGTACATGTACACCCCGGGGGGGGGGGGGTAGTCACTCTTTGATGCTAGGTACCAACTGCGAAACTACAGCCCCCCTATTTGGTCATTTTACAGCCCCTTGAAATTGTGTATTATTTTTACAGCCCCCTATTTTCTAAGAAATCAAATGACAGCCCACTGTTAAGAGGACTCTTCCATTCAAAATGAGGTTATTTTGGAATTATATAGATGACTCAAGTCATGTATGAGATTTAAGGGTTCATTATTTTTATTTCAATTGTGACAGACACTGATTTTGTACTTTCCAGTCATTGACAGCCCCTAATTTTTTTACTTTTCTATGATTAACAGCCTCCCTTTTTTCTTGCTCTGACACGCGCACAGCGACAGCTCTTTGGGGGCGTTACTGCAGTTGGTACCCATTCCTATACTGAGTACCCCCCCCCGGGCATGTACAACACCTGCGTTCCCCAAAACAATGGAAAAGGGTCTTTTTTTCACTCTCTCCCAATGTCCTAGGATTTGAGAAAAAGCGTTATTTCCTAAAGTCAGTGGATTTTTAAAAAGGGGGGTATTTTTAAGTTTCACTTAATGCAATTGAATAAAAGGTTGGTGTGTGTTGGATGCTGTTTTAACTGACTACTGATCTTCATCCTTCAAAGTACAAGTCATGTATTAATTCCTTATGAATACCAATTTATCTTGATCATGGAGAAACAAGGCATTGGAAAAATATCAGCGGTTTGCCAAAAAAGGGGGTTATTTTTACTCTTTTTTTTACAAAAAGGGGTCATTTTCTGTCTGAAAATCCATGTAAATAGGGGTATTTTTGAGATGAGGGAACGCAGGTGATGTACCTTTACCATGGGGAGTGCAGGGACCGGGGTTACTCCCCTGCATACATACAAGGTGCATCATGTCCATCATGACGACGTGTAGGAGGCAGTGTCCGCCCCTTACAGGGTTATTGGGGGTAGCGGCTGCAGCTGTTGGATGTGTCGCTGTACACACGGCTGTGGATGACGGATCAAACAGGCGGCCTCAGTGTGTGCAGGCACCACCAGGTGGGGGATGTCCACCGGAGGGGGGGGGGTGGTCATTAGTTACAGAGGGTGGGGGTCTTGAATGAGGTTCCTCTTGACTAACCCAGGCATTAGAAACCATTTTATTTTTATTTTCATAACCATTTAAAGTCCTCTGTCCCTTGCAGCCCTGATGGGTCTACTTGC
This sequence comes from Harmothoe impar, assembly GCA_947462335.1. Taxonomy (NCBI): domain Eukaryota; kingdom Metazoa; phylum Annelida; class Polychaeta; order Phyllodocida; family Polynoidae; genus Harmothoe; species Harmothoe impar. Next base: position 70,056,183 of record OX381708.1, on the reverse strand, counting down.
CAGTTCTGCATGTATCTCGCAGTGCCCTACAGGGTTGCTACGCTCCCAGGGGTTAGCATATCGATTTAAAGAAGTGACCATGTCCGGGACCATGTCCCATGCCACTATCTCTTGTGGCATGTCACTATAATTATACAGAACGGTTTTGTTGAGAACAGCAGAACATCCAATAATGTTTTTATATTATATACTGCTGTAAAGATGGCGCAAGCTGAACATAAAACCCTCTTCTGTTGCTTTACTGACTTTACAAAGGCCTTTGACTATATAAATAGGAGAGCACTATTCTATAAACTGATGTGTAACAATGTTAAAGGGAAATCTTTACAAATTCTTATTGATCTATATAAGAAATCCCATTCAAAAGTACGTATAAACTCAGGCTTAAGTGAGGATATAGATAGTACATATGGCGTATTACAGGGCGGAGTGTTAAGCCCAAAACTATTCAACACCTATCTAGGGGATATGAATCAATACCTAGACTCTGGCAGTGGAGTGAATATATATGGAATGGATGTCGCATATCTTCTGTATGCAGATGACTTGGTTTTACTTGCTACCTCACCAGAAGACCTTCAGAAACAACTTGACAGGCTATTTCAATACTGTAGAAATTGGCATTTAATAGTTAACATGATCAAGTCAAATATTGTGGTGTTTAATGACAAAAAACATGAGAACAGAGTGGACTTTACATGTATATGGTGATGAAGTCTTGGAAAGGGTAGATTCATATAAATACCTAGGTTTCATACTAACTGCTAGCCACAAAGACATATTTCATGAAACCTATAACCAACTTTGTGATAAAGGAAGGAAGACAATTTACCAGTCATATTCATGTTGCTACCAACATATTGGGAAACCAAAGCCCAGACTAGCTCTTAAGTTGTTTGACACCCAAATAAGGCCATGTCTTGACTATGGATGTGAAATATGGGGCATGAACAAAGGCAGAAATGTTTATAAATCTGAGTTGATACATCTAAGATACTTAAAATCAATGCTTGGTGTAAGAAAGCAGACAACCTCAGCTGCAGTGTATGCAGATACTGGGAAAGTGCCTCTAAAAGCTCAATGGGAGACACGGGCGATTAGATATTGGGATAGGGTGCTCAACCTGAAAGATTCACATATTCTACATAAATGTTATTTGAAACTATACAATCTTGAAACAGATGGCCAGGATAACTGGTGTAAAAGTATAAAAGGTTTACTACACTCACTAGGTGAGAAATATAGACAACTCTGGACCAATCAGTCAACTTCCAAAGACCAGAAAATTGTATCTAATGCAATAGAACCTATTCACACTAAATATAGGGAACAAATTAAGAATGAGATTACACTGGCTGGGGAGGGTAAGAAGCTAAAAACATACAATGAATTTAAAACAGAGTTTCGGCTCGAACACTATTTGTTTAATATAACTAACCAAAATTACAGGACTGCATTAACACAGTTTAGACTAAGTTCCCACAACCTTGGCATAGAGACTGGGAGGCACTGTAGACCCCCAAAACCTGAGTGTGACAGAATCTTCTTATATTGCTCTACTGGTGCTGTAGATGATGAAATACATTTTCTAACAAAGTGTGAAATGCATGACACACTTCGAACAACTTTTGAAAAATATCTAGATGGAAAAATTGTTAATTACCAGGACAAGACAGCATTAGACAAGTTCACTGTAGTTATGAAGGAAACTGACCATGGTATTATGAATGCTCTTGCCAAATTTGTATACTCTGCCTTCAAACAAAGGCAGCAGCAGCTTTAAACCTATGACAGCAAATATAACATATACAATTTATCATTATTTTGAGACACGTGCTTTTGTTGTCAATAATAGCTATTATTATTATTATCATAAAGGCTCAAAATGCCCATGTTGGGGGCCGCGGGGAGGTGGGGGTCACCATTGGACATATTATTATAACTTTCTTTTCGATCAGAATTCAAGCTGAACGTGGGAGAAATAGCTCCTATGAAATCATTTCTTTTGAGGCACTGGGCATGGGGCGGGGTGAGGCTGGGTGGGAGGAGTGAGGGGTGTGGTGTGCACGGGTAGATGTCAGGGGTTGATGTGTGGCAAGATGTGGCAGGTCTGCTCCTAGTGTCAGATCACACATCAGTACCCACCCTGACCCCCCACAGCCGGCCTACACCCCCTCCCCCCCCCCCCCCCCCACATCACCTTCATTCAGTGTGTTAAGTGTATCAGTCTAGCTGACCTCTCAGAAGGGGGGCAGCACGCCATTCATATAAACAACATCTTTGTATTTTATTTTATTTCATTTAGATTCTTATTTTTAGGGGGTGTATTGTATGTCCTTCAGCCTACACACAAGAATACTCTACTATAATCCTTGCAGCACGTGGGGGTAGAGCGGTGGCGAATTTATTACAACAGAATATTTTCTAAATTTAGTCATTTGTCCATGCAGGAATGTAATCGAGAGAATATTAGTGAAATGCGTACGTTATATAGCTACTGTTATTGTACAAGTTTACTACTAGTAACTAAGGTATTACATAAAATTGACCTTTGGAGTAAAATAACCATTGCCTAAAGCCAAGGACCTCAGGGGTCAAACGCCGCCCTTTGGTGGACCCAGAAGAGGAAGCTAATCGTTGTAAATGGGGGCCCCAGGGGAGGGGTGGGGGAGGAGGAGGGCCGGGGTGGGACCCCGGGGGTGGGACTGTGGGAAAGTTGAGATTGGGAATAAGAGGCTGGAGAAGCTAGACTTGTTCATGCCATTGGAGTAGTATAGTATGTATCGGAACGGGACTATAGTTAACTACTGTTTATTACTCAATCGATATGCAGCCAATCAGAGGCCGCCATTTGGTCACGTGACCCGTTGCCATGGTAACGTGACCTACTTAGGGCTCTCAGCCAATCAGAAGCCAGCATTCTGGGTGACCTACTGACCTACTTAGAAGCTCTCAGCCAATCAGAGGCCGGCATTCTGGTAACCATGGTAACGTGACCTACTTACGTCACGTGACCTACTTAGGCTCAGCCAATCAGAAGCCGGCATTCTGGTAACTAGGGTAACGTGACCTACTTAGGGTTTTGTTTGTAAACAACACCACGTGGCTCTCTTGTTTGTAAACAACACCACGTGACACGTGACTGTTTGTAAACAAACAACTTATATATAGAAAATAAACACAACAAGTTCCATGTTATGTTAAAATTATATTTTCAAAAAAAAGCACATCTGTTTCAGCGTCTATGTGTAACTACGCGCGTTCTCATTCAAACACTATAACACTATCATACCGTAGCAGCAGCAGGTAGGACTGGAAGAAAAGCAAGCGCACGAGCAGAAGCGACGACACCATTTGCACCATCCGGCCGTCGCGTTGGTAGCCCTACTACTCGTCGCGCGTTCAACTGGAGGTTTAAGAGTGACAAATGACGATTCTTTGTCGACGCGACTGCTAACATCAGCAGCATCAACAGCATCGGCAGCATCGGCAGCAGCATCGGCAGCAGCGGCAGCAGCCTCGGCAGCAGCGGTAGCAGCAGCAGCAGCAGCGGTAGCAGCAGTAGCGTGAGCATTAGCAACAACAGCAGCAGCGACAGTAGCAAGGGCGGCAGAGCGGGCACTAGCAGCGTTATCAGCGGCGACATCGGCAGCCGCAACAGCATCAGCAGCAGCAGCGTCGGCATCGGTGGCATGAGTAGCTGCATCGGCGGCAGCAACAGCAGCAGTCACAGCCGCAGCGGCAACAACAACAACGTCATCACAACCAGCGTCACTAACAGCCGCAGTAAATGCAGCAGTAGCACGCTGAGCAGCACTAGCAGCAGCAGTAGCAGAGGCTACAGCATCAGCTTCACATTCGCGCGCCGCTTCGTCATTCCGCTTCATGTCACGGTAGCAACTTTCCATCATGGGGATCTGCAAATTGAGGCGCGGTGCTGGTGGTGGTAGTAGTAGTAGTAGTAGTAGTAGTAGTAGTAGTAGTAGTAGTAGTAGTAGTAGTAGCGTGAACGATGATGACGATGCCGAATACGGTTTCACTCCCCCTTATATACCCTTACTCCCCCCTTTTTTTCAAGCCACCGGCCAGCTGCCCCCTCACGGCAGGTCTTTAGATCAGCCTTAAGTCGCTTACTACGCGGCTCATCATCCCTCTAATCGCATTTTCCAGCCGCCGGCCGGCTGACTGCTGACGACAGGAGAGGGTGATTTGTTTTTCTTTAGATTTAAGCCGCTTACCACACGCGCACCCTCTAGTCACAGACAGAGTGACAGAAAGGGAGGGGGTCGCTTTGTTCACGCTACCTGTAGTTGTTTTTCTATACACACGCTGAGCCCATGACCCGCTAATCCTTTATACAGGTAACACGCGTTCAACTAATTACTCTATTGTATGACAGTCGGTACACGGATTTAATTTTAAACCACCTTCCCATCTGGATCCATGTCTGGCGGGGTGGAAGGATCCAGCTGAAAAGCGTGATTAGGGCTTTTGTTTCTCTTATGATAGCAGCAGGTCAGCATGCGACAGCTGAAAATGTCAGACTCGCCGCTCCTATAAAAGACTGAGATGCGTCTCTCTTTCCACACACCCTTCTACCATCGCCGCCGACACCGCCACCGCCGGCCAGCCGACCGCCGCCACCGCCTGCAGTCACCGCCATCACGCCAGCAGGGAATTTCGAGCTGAGTCTGCTTATTGCTTTTTTTTTTCTTTGAGCTTTTTGTTTTTTAAAATTTTTATTTTCACTCAGTCTTTTTTGTTTCGGAGGAAAGAAATATGGCGCTGCAGAGGGCGCGAGTTTCTAAAAGACGGTCGCGCGAACAAAGTGCCCTCCTCAACTGCCCGGCTATTTTTTTATCTCAAAGGAGAGAGCGTCACGTAGTTGAGGTTCACGCATCTCTTGAAGCGTACCGAATTCTCGAGAAATGCAAAGCTGAGCGCCATCGTCGTTATACAAGAGCGGAAAAGGAAAACGTAGCGACATGGCCGAGAGCCGTCTTCTCAGAACAGTATTTACTCTACCATTGCATAACAGCCGCTCTCAGCGCCCCCACTCGTTGGGCGTTTCATGAAAAGAAAGAGCGCCGCTACTCTCCTCACCCTGCCTCCTCTTATAAAGTGAGAATAAGTGCTATGAAACGATTCGACAAGCCGATCGGTTTCTTGGGAGCGACTGCAGCTCCCACTCGGTGGGCGCGCGTTGTGGCCGACGTGAACACGGTCTCTAAACGTTTCGACGTCGTCACTTGTTATCCCGCATATTGCAACGCAGCCGAATTGAAGAAGATAGGGACGCACTATTTTAAACCATACGCTCCAATATGTATTTGTCACCGCCGCGCTCACACGCCTTATTGCTTTTTCGAGACGATCGTGTCACAACACAGAAATAGAAAAAAAAGCGGCAAAGCGACGAGCTTTGCCTAAATGATCAAAAAAAAAAAAAAAAAAAAAAATTAAGTACGGTGTGGAATTCAGAGAAGGTCTTCCTAGCAAAGAGACTATAGCGGGAGACGTGGAAGTAGCAGAAGACGCCTTACGACCCCACACTCTACTGATATTGGACGATCTGATGAGCAGTTCCAATCAGCAAGTGGTAGCCGACATCTTTACTAAATACTCGCATCACTGGAACGTGAGCGTCATATACATCACTCAGAACCTATTCCAGAAATCACCCGACTTTCGAACTATGAGTCTGAACGCTCACTACATGATCGTTTTCAAGAACCCGCGCGACATGGGGCAAATAGCTAGTCTGTCTCGCCAGGTGTTTCCGTCCAACGCGGCGGCCCTCTCTAGTATATTTACCCATGAACTCAAGCGACCTCACTCATACCTCCTTCTGGACTTCAAGCAGTCAACACCTGACGTTCTGAGAATACGCTCCTCTTTGACGTCCATACACTCTCAGCTAGTGTTCGTACCGCTAGACAAAAAAAAGAACAAGAGAAAGCAGTAGCAAAAATGTCTTCTCATCTACTCGAAAGACACTTTGGTACTCTCAAGCACTTAGCTAAGTGCTCGCCAAAGGACTGCTCGCATCTAATAGACTCTGGAAGCGACGATCTGATCGCAGCGTTGAGTGAGATCTGTCACAATTTACTGGTAGGGAACATCCCGCTCAGCGACAAACAACTGGGCAAGCTTCGAGAATCGGCTGACGTGTTGAGGGAGGTCGGCAAAAAATCTACGCCCATCAAAAAAAAGAGACGCGTCTTGGTACAAGAGGGAGGTTTCCTCATTCCGGCTCTCATAGGGATGGCCTTACCGCTTATAAAGAGCATTCTCCGTATATGAGACACCTCATTCGACACCTACTCGCCGACAGCACCACCACCACTACCGCCACCACCAGCGTCATTGCCACCGTCGTCCCCATGACGGACTCAGAGCAGCAACAACACTACAAACGCTTAGCGCTCGTGGATCCTGAGACGCTCTACAAATCATCACGAGCAGGTCTACTTTATCATGTGCCCGCTGCTGCTACTACTAGCGCTGCTACTACTGCAGTCGCTGCTGCTAGTACTTCTACTGCTCCAAACCTTCCTCCTCTTCCTGATGAGCGCACTGAAAAGAACGAGAGTTCCGCTCCTGCCACCGCCGCCCGCCTACCTGCCGACATGGCCTATTACCACAAGCAGGCAGAACAGTCCCTTCATCCCGACGCGGCCTTGCACCAGGTGCTACAGTTTATCTACAGGGACTTGGACTTAGTGTTGAACGATCCCACTTTGGAATCGCGCGAGAAAATGTTGAAATACCGAAGGTTGTTGAATAGATTGCAATTTTTTCTCGCGAATCCCCACAACAGCAACATCTCTTCGTCCTACTCTTCTTCGCCCCCGGCTCACCTCCGTCAGTCTGCTGAAGAGGCCAGCGCGTCCCTACTTGAGCGGTTGGCGAACCAAGTTCCCAAGAGGAATCGCACCCGGACCGTGGCGCTGTACAAACAATTGGAGAAATCCGGTGTGATCAAGTGGAACGAGGACGGTGCGGTGCGCGAGATGTCGGGTCGGAGAATACCACCTGAGCATCGCATCAACATAGTGGACTTACTGAACGACGCCGCCAGGTTCAGGAAGACGGCGCCCAGACCGGCGGGCTACTCTCCGTTCACGAAAGCGCTGCGCGAAGCAGTTCCCACAGACTCCTTGATCGGAAACCATCTGTATAAAGCGAGCGGACCTGGCCAAAGCTTAGACACACGGCTCGCTGACAGAGGTCGGAAACGACCGAGCTTCCACTCGGAAGAAGGAGAAGCAGCAGCAGCAGCAGCAGTAGCAGCAGCAGACTCTTCTCTCCAGGTGGACGATCCATCCTCTGACGATGAGGAGGACAGTGAACTTTTCCAAACTCCGACTTCCTATAGGAGCGTGGCGAGTAAGAAAAGGAAAGGGCGCAACCGCCTAGCGGCGAGGTCGTCGTTCACGCCCTCAACATGCCCACCATGGGCAAACCAGTGAAGAGACTGACCAAGAAGGAAAAAGAAAAGAAGCGCGTAGTAGCTAGATATACCGACGTCAAAGCGCCCTCCAGTTTCACTAGCGTGACTAAACTCCAGAAACATCATTTTCGCCACCTGAACCCGGCCGTCATCCGAGATGCTTTAGTGTCGCTGGACGCCTACACTAAACATAAACCCATTCGGAGAAAATTCGCAAGGAACAAGACTATAACCGGCGCAATCGATCAGCAGTGGCAGATAGATCTGATGGACATGCAAGCTTTGGCGTCTCACAACGACCGCTTCCGGTACGTGGTGACGGCGATCGACGTTTTCTCTAGGTACGCGTGGGCCGTTCCCATTAAATCCAAGAGCGGCGCTGATGTCACCGAGGCCTTCCGAGAGATGACAGGCACTGGCGAGAGACGACCGCGCACTGTTCAGACAGACAAGGGGAAAGAGTTTTTGAACAAGATCTTTCAAGATCACTTGAAGAGCGAGGGCATAGAGTTCTTCACTGGCGAGAACGACGACATCAAAGCTAGTCTAGTGGAGCGCTTGAACCGCAGTCTGAAGGAGAAGCTGTGGCGTTATTTCACACACAAGCGCACGTATCGCACTCACCACAAGACGTTGAAAATGGCGCCGGCTCAAGTCAGCTCGGAAAACAGCGAAACAGTTTTCTACCGACAAGATCTCCCAACTAACAAACAAATCGACGAAATATGGAAAAAGAAGAAAAAAACAAAGACGTCCGCCGTCGACGTCATCGCTCCGGGTGACAGAGTGAGGATGTTGAGAACTAAAGGCGCCTTCGACAAAGGGTACGAGGGAAACTGGCGCGAGGAAGTGGTCGACGTTGCTAAGACGTTGGGAAGCAGAGGGTTCGAGCTGAAAGACGACAAGGGCGAGGAGATAAAAGGCGTCTTCTACCCGGAAGAGGTTCAGAAGGTGTACAAGAGTCGTTACGACAACAACTACCTGATAGACGAGGTGTTGCGCCGCAAGACCGTCGACGGTAAAGAGTTAGCTTTCGTACGTTGGTTAGGTTACGACGACAAGTTCAACGAGTGGATCCCCGTCAAAAAAATAACGTAGAAAAAAAAAAAAAAAAAAAAAAAAAAAATGAACATCACTCTACCTAGCAACAGCTCTATGGAGTATTATCCTGACAACAGCTTGACGTCTTTCCGAACTCACTTCGACTCGCCGCTCCTTCTGCCCGAAGCGTACGAAGCGGCTCTGACTGAGATCATCCTCCCTACAGAATGGACTAACGTGCACGACGACGACTTGATCATCGTTGTTCCTCTGCGCACCAAGGGTTCGCTAGAGGAGGCGATCAACGTTTTAAAAGAAACTAAATTCGCCGAAGGAAGAAAACCACAGGTAGACTGGAGGGGAATGAAAAACGCGAACGGTCTGAGCAAGCTGACGTTCAGCTCAAAATACCCGCTGAGCTGGAAGGAAGCGAGCTATGTAACGGTGGAAGAGATATCAGACACGTCGGAAGAGCAGCGATTGAAACCGGAAACAAAAAGGTTCAAGAGAGAGGTCGACTTGAGACAGACGAATGCCGTATACAAGCAGTTCTTGTCCCCGGCGGTGAAGAAGAAGGCGATCAGCGATCAAGCAAGACAGATGATCGAAGAGATGGAGAAAGACATGGGAGTGCGCAGTTTCATGCCAAACATATTCCAGATACCTCCTATTTTCACCGGAAGCAACCACACCCTAGTCGAGCGCTTGAGTGAGACGATGCGAGATGACAGACTAGAGGGCTCTAGCTTCTTGCTCAAACCGATGCGGATCTTATCGTACGACGCCAACACGAAACGCGTCACCATCAAACCGCCGAGACACTGCGCTGTCCTGCTGACTCAGCATCTCGCATGCGTTCTAGGCTTCGGAGAGAAGACGTGTTTCGCGTCGCCGACTAACGGCGCCTACTCGATGGATGTTTACGGGGACGTGCACTCTGTGTACATATACACCGACATGATCCAGGAGAGACGTGTGGGCGACATGCAAGTGCCGCTGTTGCGCTGCGTCGCGGTGGACAGAGGCGGAAAGCGTCGAGGTAGCGTGCAAGCTATCAGTTTTCCCCATTTGGATTATTTCCCCTTGAAATCCAAGAGGTTTACCGAGGTCGGCATCTATTTAAGAGACCGATCCGGTCATTCCATCCCATTCGGTAGAGGCGAGGTGACCGTGACACTTCATCTGAGACCTATTGAGCGCTGAAAGAGAGAAAAATGATGCGTCAACGCGTTCCGTACTTTCCACCCAGGCGCACCGTCGGCAGAGGGTACAGCGATTACTACAACGCGCAGCTGGGCAACGGCATCAACGTGTACAGCGGGCGCTCTTTCCAGAGCGGGCACGGTTTGGGCGGCGCTCTGTTAGGTCTGATGCGCTCGGCTACCCCGCTATTGAAGTCGGTGGGAAAAACGCTGCTCCGCGCCGGTGTGGGCGTAGCTAAAGATGTGCTGGCGGGTCGGACTTTAAAGAGCAGCGTGAAAGACCGAGGCGCAGGCGCTCTGAAGAGACTGGCGAGTACGGCGTTCTCGGGAGGAAAGACGACTGTCGCGTCTAAGAAAGGGTCGAAACGTCGCCGGCATTCTCCTCAGACGGGCGGTGGCTCTTGCAAGAGACGTAGAGGGGATGTATTCGACCGGTAAGCGCCTAGGCGTTCAGGTATAAATAAAAAGACTGGAGGCGGCCGGCGTCAGTCTGTCGGCCGCGTGAAGAGAGAACACAATGGCTTACGTACACGAGAGCAGTAACGAGTGCGCGCTCTCTGAGCTCGACCTGCACACCGTAGCGCCGACTCAGACTACTATCTTAAAGTCGTCTTTCCTGGGGATAGAAACAAAAAACTCTTTAGAGGATGGAGGTAACATAAATTTCACCATCAACAAGTCGCAAGAGTACACAGACCTGAACGAGAATTACCTTCATCTGGAATGTCAAGTGCTGAAAGCGAACGGAGCGGCGATCGAGGACACCGACGCGGTAGCTCCGGTGAACAACTTGGCTCACTCGCTCTTCAAAGACGTCCAAGTCTCCATCGGCGGTTTCAAAGTGTCTGGCAACACCGAGACCTACCCTTACCGAGCTTACTTGGAAGGGTTACTCAACTACAACAAAGACGTGAAGGACGGCGTCATGAGCGCCCAGGGGTGGCATGAAGATACGCCCGGTCAGTTTGACACGTTGACTGACGCGAATGCGGGGTACAAAGCGCGCAAGAAGCTAATCTCCAACAAGCGCTTTTCGCTGATGGCGCGACTGCACTTTGACCTGGCTCATCAACCGAAGCTCATCGTTGGAGAGACAGAAATCAATCTCACTCTGAAACAGGCGGCGCCCTCTTTCTATCTGATGTGCGCCGCTGACGGAGGCTACAGCTTGAAGATCTACAAAGCAAAGCTCTACGTGCGACGCGTGCTGGTGGCGGACGCTGTAGCGGAAACGCACGAGAGAGCGGTGATAGAACACGGGCCCTTCGACTACCCGGTGAACAGAGTGGAGGTGACGACGTACGCCATCCCTCAAGGTAACAGAGATCACAGCTACACGCACTCCAACACAGGCCAGCTTCCCAAGTCGATGATGATTTGCTTCCTGGACCACGACGCCTTCAACGGTAGCTACACCAAGAACCCGTTCGAGATGAAGCATTACGACATCAGCTCGCTTCAAGTGATAGTGAACGATCAGAAAGTGCCGAACGACGCCTACGTGCCCGACTTTAAGACCAAAGCGGCCGTGAGAGAGTACTTGGCGCTACACACGGAAACGGGGATGTACGAGGGCGCGCGCTCCTGCGGTATTTCATACGATCAATTCCTGAACGGTTACACGGTGTTCCCCCTCGACTTAACCCCAGACAGATCGCACGACGGGTGTCGCGTGAACCTTATAAGAGCGGGTCAGCTGAGGGTGGAAGTCAGTTTCCGCTCGGCGCTACAAGCGACAACAACGGTGCTACTCTACTTGGTGTACGACAACGTCGTCGAGCTGACCCGAGATCGACACCCCATCACCGACTACCACATGAACTGAAGACAAGACGGCGGTACTTGGCGTATCGTATGAACACGCTTGAAATAAGCAGAGTGTTGAAGGAAAACGTTCACACAAAACATCGTTTCCTGGGCGTTTTCTCTTGTGACACTATTCCGAAGCACCCTATCAAAGACACTTGTTTCGTGAGCAACAAAGATCCGCAACATTTACCAGGTCAGCATTGGGTAGCGTTTTACGTGTCGAGCACGGGTGAAGTGTACTACTTTGATTCCTTCGGCTTACCGCCGCTGAGTGCGGAGTTCTTGTCTTTCGTGGAACGCTCTGCTCCGTTCAAGTGGCAAAGAAACCGCATTCAACTACAAGACACTTCTGCTGACACCTGTGGACCTCATTGCGTTCATTTCCTAATTGAAGCATGTCGAACAAGAAACCCCAAGAAGTGCGTCATGCGCATGAGCAAAATCCCAAAGCTGAGCGACCGGGCCGTGAGTCAGAAGCTATCGATGATGCTGTTGTGACGGGTTGTTGCGATGGCGGCCGTTTCATGGAGGCAAAGATTCTCTGCCTTGCCGAAATGGTGTTGGATTTATCCAAAGTCGTGCAATGTCTATTGGAGAGAAGTCGTCCGGGGTGTGGTGGTGCGAGTGACGGCGGCGTGAGACTTTGCGGCCTGTTGGGTTGCTGCAAATCGAAGAAGCAAGCTAAAAAAGCATAAACTTGTGTGTTTTTTCTGATTGAAATGAAAATAAAGAATAAAATGAAAAGAAAAGAAATTATCTTGTTGTTTTTTATTTCTATATATAAGTTACATAACTTTTTTTTGTTTGTTTGTTTACAAACAGTCACGTGTCACGTGGTGTTGTTTACAAACAAGAGAGCCACGTGGTGTTGTTTACAAACAAACCCTAAGTAGGTCACGTTACCCTAGTTACCAGAATGCCGGCTTCTGATTGGCTGAGCCTAAGTAGGTCACGTGACGTAAGTAGGTCACGTTACCATGGTTACCAGAATGCCGGCCTCTGATTGGCTGAGAGCTTCTAAGTAGGTCAGTAGGTCACCCAGAATGCTGGCTTCTGATTGGCTGAGAGCCCTAAGTAGGTCACGTTACCATGGCAACGGGTCACGTGACCAAATGGCGGCCTCTGATTGGCTGCATATCGATTGAGTAATAAACAGTACTTAACTATAGTCCCGTTCCGATACATACTATACTACTCATTGGTTGAGACATAAGACATATGAACTTCATTTTACCTTGATAAAGATGATAATGAAATATATATGCTTATGCCACACTGTAAATACATGTATAGTGAACCTGAAATACCGTCTTTTCTGCTGTAAACTATAAGCAATCGACTCTACTGTACATGTACAATAACAAATAGGATAACATTGTAAAATGTAAGATTATACCCCAGCTTCTACAGTAACTGCCCATCTACACTGAATGTGAACAGTGCATTTTTGTGAACAAGGTCATGTTAATCTATATCTAAATAACATTATGTGGGCTGGTCGTGGATCAAACTTTGAATATTAGTCCAGTGGGCACACTTCGATGGGATCAACAGCCATTATGTTTGGCCTCAGATCCTCATATATTCTGCATCTTCATACGTTTTCTTGCAATTTCCAAATCTGAGGTAGTCAGAGCTAACTTATAACCTAACCTATTAGATGACAAAAAAATATCAAGCGACACAAACTGCAAGTTAGCTTACCCTCTACAATTCGATATTGCAACAATAGATTGTAAAATGAGCATGGCAGCCACCATAACGACAGGAGTACCTTCACTTGAATCTTGAATTCTGATGGGAAGGTGTATCTGGTTACTATGGGGGAGGTCTGTTTCCTTAGCACCTTTGTAAATTGTTTATTAGGGTGCTTACAGATGCTATTTACCCGAAAGTGCTATAATTCAGTCTTTACACCCACTTAGGACGACACCTGGATTCTAAGAAATGCGAAGTAATTAGGGTCTTTTTTTCTATGCACTTCCAATCCCGGCCCCTGCACTCCCTTCATTTTATACACCATCAGCGTTCTGGGATTTCAAAAGGACCCCCTTTCCACGGATTTCTGCCTTAAAAAAGTACCCTTTTCATGGCAAAATCACGGATTTTTTGAGCCAAAAAAGTACCCCTTTTTCAGGAAAGCACTGACATCTTTAGAAACTCAAACCCCTTTTTTCAGAAAACGCTGATATCATTAATATTTACCCCTTTCAACAAACTAACAAATACAGATACTGTTATGTTATATTTCAATTTAATACCCATGGTAAGATGATGTGCATACATTTATAATGCCTTTCATAAATAAAACTTTGTATCTGTATCTACGTGGTGAAGGGGCTGTAGAAACATGCTGGTAGTGACTATTTTTCACAGACTATGCTTTAAAAAAGACCCCTTTTTTTCTATTTTCACAGACTCTGCTTCGAAATAGACCCCCTTTTCTGTATAACACTGATCAGTGCTTTATGACAAAATATGAGCGTTTTTTGAACGCTGATGGTCTATAAAATGAAGGGAGTGCGGGGGCCGGGCTTCCAATGTCCTTTGATTTTGAAAAAAGAGTTTTTTCTCTCAAGAAAATTTCTTTAATCTCCTCGGGGTCTTTATTCCTCAAACTCCTCCATGAATTATAAAATACTATGTTTTTTTCTTCGTAAAACTGAATTTTATTCTTATGAATAATCCTCTAAAAAGATTTTTTCCCTAGAAAAAGGGGTGCTTTAAAATCAAAAATCTATTAAGTTGTTCTTTAGGACTGAGAACGCAGGTGACGTCCTCTTTGGGTTCTGAGTGCAGGGGGGCCAAGGTGCTAAGTCGTCTATAGATTCGCCGATCATCGATGTGTCTACTTCTTGTAGCCATTGTTTTTACCAATCATTGCAAAGGGGTGAATTGGATAACAAATAGTTATGCAAGAATCAGTACTTTATTCTAAACCTCATGTTTACATGATAATCCGTGTGACCACAGTACTACAGCAAAAGTGTTCCGGGGAATGGAGTCCTCCTGACATCACAAGGTGTGCATGTGATCTAAACATATTCATAAACTGAAAGAACATATACTGAAAGAAAAGAAAGAAAAATTTATGGATATCCTATGCCTGCTCATGTGATCATACTGTCCCATCTATATTTTCACTTTATTTAAATTGTCATGTTGAATTATCTTTTTTTCACCACCTATAGTTGCCCTGTGTGTAGGGATCACATGGGCAGGGTTCCTATTTCAAATTCAATCCCCTGTATGCATGATGAGACCCCTGGTCGTATTCAAACTAGTCAGGAACAACATAACCATTTAAGGGCTGCTTAGTACTTTAATGTATCTTGCCCATTTGTCTTCAAAAATGCAGCCCTGCCCTCGCCAGGGCTGCACTCATGTATTCTGATGAACAGGGACATAGCATATCAAAATACTATGCGGCCCCTAATTAAAGGGTCCTTAAAGTGGGTGAGATTTGAGGTCGGTACACAGGTGGGGAAGCTTCAATTAAGCCTACAGGCCCATGCCTCATTGCTACCTGCCCCATCGCACCCAGGTGGAAAACTTACAATTAAGCTGAATTTTAGCTCCTTACTTTCAAAGAGATAACATATAAGCCAAATTGGATGTCTGAGGGTTACTACTAGGCCTACTTGTTGTACCATATGTGTTATAAATATACCCTAGACTGATTCTTAGTCTTTGTATTTCTAATTATTAAATCCATATTATTTGAGGTTAGTAGTTGTGGGCCTCATACTTCATTCAGTTTTTTTTAAAATCGGTATTCATTGCCAATTATAATTTGGTCTGTGTTTTATTACCCCTGTAGCCACACATCTACTTATGAACACACAATTTTAAGAAAAAGCAATGGTGGTTCCCAGTCAACATTGCTTAATGGGGCCATATGTATTTTTACCTGGGCAAGCTGATTTGCCCACCCTGGGTTTTGGTCCTTTTTGTCCAGGGCCCAAAACCCCAAATTCTCAAAAGCCCGGATTCAAAGTGCCGAGCCCTAGCCCAGATTTAGCACACACTATAAATCATAATTTCTTTTAGGGAAATCAGATGTCAGCATGTTTTGAAATATTTACAATGTATTTATGAAAAAAATGTTTTCGTGGGCTGACACATCTGGGCTCCCACTGATAGTCCTCAACAAAAGGGACCATAACCCAGACATGGGCAAGCCCAGTTGGCCCAAGTAAAACACATATGGGCCCCAGGGACCAATGTTGACTGGGTTGTTGTTCTGTATCTGCATCTCAGGGGGAAATATGCAGTGGTAGAAATAGCTGCACATGTCATTCTAGTACATGACATGTCATATACTTATTGACATATACAACCTAGAAACTTCAAAGAAAAATATCCACAGAAGTAAAATGATCCCGATGCTGTTTATTAGCTATTTCAGAGCCGTCCGTGAGACCACAATATACCCACATTCCAACCCGATGACTGCTTTCTGCATGGGATCACAGTCTGGTATAATTATGATTTCAAAAGAGGGGAGAGTTCAGATCAAAAACTCACCGAGACAACCCCCTGTTTTGTGCAGGCGCCACATGTGCATGGGTAAAGTCACCTTTGAGGGTATTCACTGGTATATGGAGGTGATTATGGGGTAGGTGTGTGTGGTTGGTGGGGGGGGGGGGGGGGTGATGGTCTGAGGGTGCAGACCACAAAGACTCAGGTAGACAACATGAGACCGGGGGGGGGGGGGTTGTTGTGTGCACCCTGGTGTGAACCCCTCACCCACCCTCACTACACCGCCTTGTATATATACCTAGGCATAAAAAGAAAAGAAAAATGTGCCCTGGTATTCGACTTACCCTATTCTTTTTTGCTCTACCCTAAAAAGGAATTGGGGGAAAAATTAGTTTTTTTGGTGGCAAAAAAGGACGGGTCATCTGTAAAATATACTTAATTTACCAAGTCTTTACCTATCTATGCATGCCATCTAGTACTAGATGATGAAGGCAACAACACTCGGCAACAGCAACAGTGACAACACCAACATCATCAGCAACAACAGATGTAGCATGACAGTGGGACAACAGAAATATCAGCCATTTTATCTGTTAGATATCATATGCTCGTTTGATTTATATAAGCCTATAATTCTGCAGTGGAATGGGTTTTGACCATGTTGGAAATAAATAGTAGATTTCATGAAAAATACAAATGATAACATACAGCATACAGCATACCACCACCTTCTCGGTGTAGACCCCCCCCCCCCCCCCCCCCTGCACCCTGCTGTAGGTGGGTCCCACACACCTGTATGGAGATATGCAGATTGGGAGGCCACAGGTGGGTGCAGCATGGGTGTCGTGCTAAACATGGAAACACTGCCTCTTCTGAAAATATCTGTTACATATATAGAATATGTCTGTAGTCAACTGAATGAAGTAGCTGTCTCATATCAGTACGTTAGGTTATTACATATGATCTCTTTTTATATAAACCCGTTATTATTAACTTCAATTGTGAATCATCACCAAATGGCATGACACCATGTCTTCAGGACATCTATGGTGTACAAGTGTGTACGTGTGTAGAAAAGCTATCCAGACATTGGAGAGCCGTCTATAGAGGAGATGGTCATGTGCATACATGTAGTCTATGAGTCTATGTATATTAGTGGGCCAATTTGTTGTTGTCCTGTCTAGACATTTATGTTTGAGAAAGAGTGCTCCCTTTGCACTTTTACTTATTATTCTCATGTCCGTTACCCTTCTCTGCATGCCTCTCTCTGCATCTGTATGTATCTGTCTCTGTATGCCTCTGTGCCTGTGCCTGTGCCCCAGTCTCTGTCTGTCTTTGTCTCTGTCTGTCTCTGCCTGTCTCTGTCTCTGTCCCTGTCTCTGTCTGTCTCTGCCTGTCTCTGTCTCTGTCTCTGCCTGTCTCTGTCTCTGTAGGTCTCTGTCTCTGTTCACATGCCTCCGTCTTCGGCTATGGATGTCTCTGCATCTGTCTGTGGCAGTGCCTCTGTCTGTCTGTCTGTCGGTCTGTCTGTCTCTGTCCCTCTGTTTCTCTGTCTGTCTGTCTGTCTGTCTGTCTCTGTCTCTCTCTCTGCCTGCCTATGTATCTGTCTGCATATGCCCCTGTCTATGCATCTATCATTCTGTATCTGTCTCTATGATTATTTCTGTTCTGTATTTGTCTCCATCTTCTATTTTACATCTGTTTCTGTGTACCTTTTTTGGCAGGTGTAGGGTAAAGTGCTCTATTATGAGCATATGGGTGATATGGACAGTGCGGTTTTTGTCATAAAACCATGCAAATGGGTGGTGCACAGGGTTATTTTCTCATAGCTAATGATGAATCAAGGTGTAGATAGCATTCTTTAAACACACTTCTACAAAATCTTTAAAGTAAAGCAGGAAAACCATTTTAGATGAATTTCCATGCAATTTATAGTAATACATACACTGTTAGAAGTATGTAGTGTTCCTGAACAGCAACTATTGGGGGCAACTTTGGTTCCAGTAAATTCTGCTGTAGACCTACAGTAGAATCTACTGTAGACGCCGACCTGCGTTCTAAAAAGGCTCACATATTCAACATCTAGGAGATTTGAACCCCCAGGTTCCAATCCATAGTCCTGAACCATGACCACTACGCCAGTGAATCCTGCATGTCAGGTGCATTGAAACACCTCCTACTTATGTGTGAATGGTAATGAGGTCAACACAGGATCCCTAGGGACAATTTTAGAACTAGACTGTTCATGTCTTAAGGGATAATATGAAAATTACCCTATTGCAGTAATGTACTAATAAGGACTGAACTACCATTAGTTGAAGCGTAATCTTGATGGCCTATAGATGTTTTTCAAAGTAAATTTTACTATCTTTCATGCAGATTGTTGAGATACATTGGTCTTATCCTCTGCATATTTTCAATAGTAACATTTCAGTGTACCAAAATATATTATACTTTAGAATTGCATCAGGAGAAATGTAGTTTGTGTGAGAGTTTCCTGCCGGGACTGGAACCGCTGTCCCTCAGACTACATCTCCCACGGCTCTACCGACTGAGCTAGAGGGGCAGTCACTATGTAGCCTGCAACAGTGGGCTTTTGAAAAGATCAGGTCATATTTGAGCTGTGGAGTATGGTACTCCCTCCAACCTCTCTGCTCTCTCTCCCTCTGGTTGCTGGTTATGGGATTCGAACCTGCATCTACAGTAACAGAATTGTATGTGTACAGCAAAAGTTGCTGTATTATCTTTTACAGCTAAAGTACTGTATAGTTACAGCACATATTGCTGTTCACGAACAACAACTTTTTACAGTGTATACATATAGTAACGGTACATTTGCATGATTAAAGATATCAACATAACTATTTTAGAACTAAACAAACAAAATGGTCCCCCTTGTCATGAATCAGAGATGGTGGGGGGGAATCAATGCATTAATTTTCAATAGAGACACGATGTGATCGAATGTAGGTGTTGGTAAAATGAGCAGGCCAGATGTGGGTAATATGGGCATAGCCCTGCTCATATTACCTGCATCAATATTGGGCTCATATTATCAACATGTTTCCATGTAAAACCCTGTGCAATAATTGGCCACTGTATTAGGTCCCTAAAATATAATATATGCATCCTACATGGAATATCTGGATATATTTGTCAATTATAGGACCTAGAATGTTAATGTATCATTAAAACTATTGGGATTCTGTGATATTCTGAACCTGATAGGGGCCTATTCATTTTAAATCATTTTCTAAATATTGTGTTTCTCTTTTGGATAATATTCCATAACATGACAGATGTATGGTAGATGTTGCTTCTATATGTAGTAGGTATTGAAGATTGAATAAAAGACAATAGATTTGTCTTTCTTTATGTTTGGAAATAGCCTTAATCTTGAAATGATTCACTGGCAGAGGGAGAAACTGGCACAAACGAATCATATTTCTCTCTTCAAACCTGTATTTCTAAAGTATCGCTCCTTCCACGTACAAATTAAGAGTATTGTCATTTGCAGAAGAATGTAGGAAAACAACCACAACTTCTTGGATTTACGTGAACTGAAACTAGTAAGTTTTACGTACCGAGTTCAGCTCGTCAAGCGCTGCTAGCTACCACACGTAACTTTCACCCGTCAGACTCGATCACGGAACTCAAACTCGTTTTGCGGCATGGATAAAGAACATAGGGTAGATTTAAAGACACTTACATGCATCTCCGTTTCATTGGCTTTCCGAAAACCCAAAATATAGGTAGCTGCGGCTATTATTAACTACCGTAAATTCCCGCGTACAACCCGCACCTCGCGTATAACCCGCACCCCGACTTTGAGAGAATCATATAACCCGCATTTGGGGTCTGAAAATCGCCGTTTTAGTACTGTACTATACTTATAAAAACCCTCGTATTACCCGCACCTAGACTTTGAGAATATTCTATAACCCTCACTGGAGGTTTGGTTCGCGTATAACCCGCGGGTTATACGCGGGAATTTACGGTACTGTGGGAGGCGATACATGCTGGCTGACTGAGCCAAAGTTGCACTTTTTGTGGTGGGCGAAAATGGTCACCAGAACTGTGATCTTAAAAAGTTTTCACGTCTTTGTTTGTGCTGCACAATTCCTTTTCTACTTTGCCATGTTCCTAATCAATACTGCAATTTCAGCTTTAACCGATCATACAATATGAAGCACTTTTATTTGATTTCCAATAGCATTTATCTCTATCCATCCACCCAACGGTGCGGGGGACATTCCCGTATTTTACCCGGGTGGCTGATCATGTCATGGTGCATGGTCGATCTTAAGAAATACTCATGCACATGTCGACCTGTCGATTTTAAGAAAAGCTCATGTCACATGTCACTATCTCTTATATTCCTCATGTCTCATGTCACTAAAGCCCAAAATGCACATGTCGCCATGTTGATTTGAGGGGTCCACCCCCATTTCATTCTGTACATTCTGCTAAGCTTGCACATTAATATGTCTACAGTCCAAGTCACTACAGGATTATTCTGGGTCTTTCATTTTATACTATATATGTAATTGAATCCTGATATTTTGTTCTTTATATTTCCCTCCTTCTCTAAGGTGGTGAAATCAAGAGTTTCTAGCAATTACTTCATTTTAAGGTATTTTTTTTTTTGTGTTATACAAGGGCCTGGATGCCCAGATACATGTACTACAACCCAAACGTGTATAACCCCCATTTCCGACCTTTTGACCTGCATACCCCCCCCCCCCCCCCACTACAGATGTACGCCCTGAGGCCCCTTATGCGATATGACAACTAGTATTAGTTCTAGTCGCTGCCACTAGGTGCGTGCTGCTATTGTCACCGGAACTAGAGGGCATACAGGGTTCCGGTCTAAGGTTTCAGTATGGGGACGGACAGTTGTGAGTCGTATTTCAGGGTACGACCAATTAGTTCTTTTTGTGGTTTCAAATTCAACAACATCTGAATATAACTCACTCTTAGTCTACAAAGAACTTAAAGATAGGAGTTCACTTATATTATATTACTGAAAAAATATGAGCTTAAGATATCTGAGATAACAGTGATCACACAAATGTGACTCATGCCCTATGTAAAGTGAGTATTCTGAGATGTAGCATAACCTTGGGTTTCCAGCATCTTTTGCATTGTACACAGAAGAACCTGAAGACCATGGGGCCGTCTTGTGGGATGGGGGACCTGGCAGGTCGTCAATCTGAAGAGTTTTAACTCGTTAATTCTATTTCTATGCTGTTCACTTAGAAGACATGAGGGTCGTCTTCATGACACAGATGACCCCAGAGACACCAGGGGTTTTCAGTGTACGGTTCTTATTTCATTAACATCTAAGCCTGGAATTGCTATTGTTAATGATTTCAGAATGATTGCATTTCCGGGCTTGCATTTTAAGGATTAGGAAGTTGATGTCAGTATTGTTTGTTTATTCAGCCCGTAAAGAGTGATATGATTGAACTTCAAGAATGCAAACCCCCCCCCCCCCCCCAAAAAAAAAGTTATTCCTTCTCTCCAAATATTCAGAAAATACTATTGATATGTGCTGGAGAATGATCACTCTTTCATTATCGGCGACAATAAATACTTTTGTAAAAGATATGCACCCTTTGAACTGCAATAGGGTAGGTCGGAGTGTAACCGAATGACTCATTATTCATATAATTACAAGACAATACACGTGCTATATTGTCTTGATTACAACTTAGGGGGGAAGGTTTCCAGTTTTTAAACACCTTTCTTCTTCTTTTTATAAAGAAAAGTATAGAGAACATGTTAGCAACCATTGTCATTCAATAATAATCTAAAGAAAATAACAATGGTGCCCTTCTATGTATATACATGATAATGACAAGACATCATAAACTTCAAACTAACGACCTCACTAATTGCATGTAGTGATAGGTAATTAAGCATCCGCAGCAGTTCGCCATACCCTGATGGATTCTTTAATTGCTTTTAAATATGACAAGGTTAACTTTAATCACGGCTCCATGTATGCTATGAGGGAGAACTCTACACACATCATACAGCAAACCGAAAGTGGTGTAGAAAGTGAGTAAAAGCTTCAGAAAAATTAAAGTAAATGAATACAGATCATATGAAATGAGAATGCTTAATTTCAAAGACAATACAGCTCATTTATCCTTGTTTTGTCCTCTTCTCAAGGGTAAAATAAGGTTTATTTATAAACCATGAATACCCAGGCCCGTTACTAGGGGGGTTTCGTCGTCTCGAACGAACCACCCCACCTCCCTGAAGCAGGAAAACTGTTCCACCCTAGCTGACTGGAAAGAGGAAATGATTGTCTCCATCTCATTTTTTACGGCTTGTCGATCAGAGAGAAAATTATGAAAGATTGATTAGATACATGAAACCCAGCCTTCTCTTTAAATATATTAGACTCATATTAGAAAAGTCCAGTTCCACCATTGAAATAATCATGTCAAGTTCCACCATATCCAAAAACGAACCACCCCGCGAAGAGGGCTAGTTACGGGCCTGATACCCCAATCAACACCAACAATTAGGTAAGTACGGATTGATTGATATGACATACAGTTTGTATTTACAGTATTCTGTATTCACTCCTTCCCTTCTCCAGGACCTTCCCAAATGTAAAGTGGGCACATATGTACACATTGCCTGTCTACGCATATGTACACAGGCTATGGAAACACCTAGGGTCGTCCGACACCTGCATGTGTAGGGTACCAGATATACCGTACCGTCGCGATAAAGCGCCTGGTCTTGAATAAGCGCCGGTCTTGAAAAAGCGCCGGGGTATAGGGGCTTCCAAATGCTTCTTAAGCACTAAAATTGTGACCTTGAATAAGCGCCTGTCTTGTATAAGCGCCTGGGTAAGAGCCCCGTCAAATTGAAGAGCGCCCCGGCGCTTAATCGCGACGGTACCCTAGGGTACCAGGGTAGGGAGCAGGGTACCAGGGCTGTGGACATCCTCTCAGGTTTCCCTGTGACCTTTCTTGTGGTGTTAGCTTGTACTGCATTGACTCATGCCCATGAGGTTCATCCTCATCTACTGCCCACATTGTACACATATACACCAGGATTACTGCCTATGGATGACCCCCCATCCGTCCCTACACCATAAAAGTAAACTTGTCCCCAGACTCGTCTAAGTGACTGTCATAAAATAAACGAGTCAAAAGTTGTCTAACCTATCAGGTTACCATCCCACAAATATAATCTGGAGCTGGAAAATGTCGGGTTTTGGGCTGGCAAATGCCAATTGGGTCTTCTATCTCCAACTAGAAGACCTGATTCCTTGTCACTTAGACAAGTTTTTAATTCGTTTATTTCATGACAGTCACTAAAAAGAGTCTGGAGGCAAGTTTACTTTTTCAGTGTAAGGTGGCTAGGGATATATGCAGGCAGAATACATAATGCATGTTGGTATATTGAGTTGGTCACATAGGCCCATTCCATGTAAAGTATCGGAAAACATGAGTTAGAGTTAGAGTGAGTTTTGAGTATGAAAACGCCTTTATTGACCACAGGCCATCACAACCAGTTGCGCCTTTCATTCCCGGCCAATTTCAAATAAAGAAATAAATAGTGCAATGTAGACGAGCAAAGACGTAAACCTACGTCAGACAGTGCATGAGTTTCCATTATTGCCTCCTGATCTTCACTACATCTGTATAGCCTTATAGGGATATCCTTTTTGTGTTTTAGTTTTCTTTTACCTTTTCAAACATTTAAGAGAAAAATCGGGTAATTTAGTCCTCTGTATCACGTTTTTATTCCCTGGGGCGTGCAGGAGGTCAGCATTTGCGATGTTCTTATAATTTATTGTAGTACAGTCATTTTAGACCAAATATGGCCCAAAGATAGAATAAAATACCTGACAGCTGATTTTCGCAGGATTGGCCCTTCTATATGTTTGATTCAACCTATCAAAATTCCTGATGTGTCCTGGGCTTGGCTTTTTTTTTATAGTCATTTTCGTATCGGATGAAAAAATACCATTGAATTGCTATTATTTCAGATTTGTACACCAAAGTACCATCCTGATAAGGAATTTTTTTGTATTTACCAATACAACTAAATATGATGTAAAAAGGGTGCTAATTAAGAACTCTGATGTTTCCAAAATCCAAGATGGCCACCAGGTCAAAATCCAAGATGGCCACCATATAATCCAAAATCCCTCTCCCATCATTTGAAAATTGCCTCTGGACATAATAGAAACTTACTGATTCCCTCTAGATTGAGCCCTAGTAATCTATTTTTGGTAGGTTGAATCAAACATATAGACGGGCCAATCCTGCGAAAATCAGCAGTCAGGTATTTTATTCTATTTCAAAACCTAATATGCCTGTACTATTGTGCAGGTTCATGTTATTTTGTAGGACCATGAAGCTGGATTCATAAGCTGGATTTGCAATATCGCAAAGTGAGTGTGTTTCATAAAGCATTCTCTTGAAAGAGTTATCAAAATACTCCCTTAAATTGGGATGGCTCTCATAAACGTGATAAAATGGAAGTCTATCAAAAGGTTTATGAGAACAGCATTAAGATTTATACTATAGATCTACGCTATCATAACTCTGCTACCTTAACTTGTGGGCATGACCTTAAATATCACAAATCTTATGAAAAGGCTCTCAGGAGCCTCTTTCTCTTTAGAAACGACTACGTTTTCATTTAGAAATACTGTGGTAACAAACACCGTTGGGTGCTCGTTATATTTGTAAGTCTTACTTATGTCTCAAACAGGTCTCAGCATGTCTCAAACAGGAAAGCGAGCATATCTGACGAGCAACGTTGTGTTTCTTTACTTGTGAAAATACCTTTAGAAACACAGTTTTACTCACCATTTCCAAAGAAGAATGAAAAAGCCTCCAGAAGTTGAGTTGACCTCCGGGTTGACCTCTAACTGCAAACAGTGACCTCGGGCAGAGATGTGGCTCCAGAGGGGTAAAAAGCGACCTGGCGACCTGGGCTGTTTTCCAGGCGACCTGGCGACCTGGTACAATAATTTAAGTGACCTAGCGACTTTTGGAAAAATATATCTATAGCAAAACTGGTCTAAAAAAGCGACTTTGCGACCTGGGACCCTTAATTTCGGCGACTTTCCGACCTGAGGGGGGGACCCCTCTGCACCCCCAGAGATGTCTTGAGCGTCCTTGACTTGTGACAAAGTGGAGCGGTGGCGCCGCCTGTTGGGAACCAAGTGAAGTATTCCAGCTGGCAAGTTGGCTGGAGACACGAAAGACCATGTCAATGACTTTCTTCCTTACCCCCACAGCATCGGTTTGTTTAGGAATAATAAGTGTTGCATATCATTATGTTGACTCTCCAGGCCTGCATTAACCCACTAGAAATTTATTTGAAGCATTAAACCAGCCCATACTGAATTTCAGAAATCCATCTCATGGTTTGTTGCCCACAAAAATTATTTTAATGCAGTCCACTTTAATAGAGGTCAGTCTATTCCTATCAGGGTTATTTAGTTGTCCCACATAGGAGGACCCTGTGACCTAGACTTGATGGAATCCCATCATAATGATTCATATACCTGTACTCTGTGGGGTAGGCTAGATATATGTATACTTCAGATCCCGTCACTTAGGCCAAAAAAAATAAAAGGTGTGTTTCAGGCAACCCGACCCTAGTTTCAAAAAAAGGCCGACCCTAGCATTTTTTTCCGATTTTGGAGATTTTCTTTATTTTTTTGCAAAATATTCATATTTCTTTCGGAAATTTTAGCAATTTTTTGGTCAGGAAGAACAGATCACATATATATATTGCCTAATTAACTGTCCAGCCTCAGGAAATTGCTTATTAACAAGAATGTCCAATAATTTCATGATATTCCTAGTTATAGTAAGAATTGGTGAGTTGTCTTAATGACCCTTGAGTCGATATGGCATTCCGTGACTTATTCAAGGTACCTCCAACATTCAAAAAAAATAAAATAAAATAAAATAAAATCCGACCTACCTACCCTAAATTTTTGGACCATGTTGCCTGAAACACACCTTTTTTTTTGGCCTTATCAGGAATTAGTACAAGATAGGAGGCAGTCTACAGCCCACACCTGGATACACTAAGGGTAAGTTGTTCCCGATAGATTCTCAGTCACACAAGTATTTGTAGGTTGTACTTGATGATAGAAACCAGAATAGGGGTCAATCTTTAAGGGCTGCATGATGCCGCAATGCTTCCTGCGAAAAACATTGGTGCATCATGCCCACCCTTTGGGAAGGTGTTTTATCCCTTCCCACACAGAGAGAGTCACAAGGGGAGACCTGGTTATCAATAGAGAGCCAGACCTCCCCTTGGCTCACTTTTCACACTGTCTGACCCCCTTCTAATGTCACTGACTCCTTTTAAATTAGATCAAACAGAGTTCAGGTCAGCTGAGGTGAGTAAATGGTTGCCTGGACTCCCGAAGGAAAGTAAGTACCGTAAAACCTCGCGTATAAGCCTAACTCGCGTATAAGCCGCACCCCTAGTTAAAGCCAATCCTATAAGCCGCACTGGCAATCTGAATCTGCCAATTTTAGTACTGTATCATAGCAGCAAAAACTCGTGTATAAGCTGCACCCCGACGCTGGGCCGATCCTATAAGCCGCACTGCCGATCTGATTCTCGTACTAGCCGCGGCTTATACGCGAGGTTTTACGGTATACAAGATAGAAATATGAAACACACTAGGTGGCACTACAGTACAATGACTGCTATGTTATCATGATCTAGCACATATATATGTCTAGAAGCCATCTGACTGGTTCAAGGACTCCCTTTACATTTGGAGTCACCGTGCCTAGATTCCCTTTGGGAAGGGAGTTGCAGCATGGCGCTATCAATGTGTATAGTATGCCATCCAGCTGCTGCTGCCAACACAGAGAAAAAAGTGAGCGTCAGCTGGACTCTCCCCAGGGTCAGGCACTGCCTGACTCAGGTAAGAGAGTCTGCTGGACTTTCACAACAGTCAGGCTGAGCCTCCTTTGATAGTCCCATAAAGTTACTACTATTTGAGAGTCAGTCCGATCCTTGTATGACAGTCAGGGAAGACAGATGTTCATACCAGAGTCAGGCTGACTTTCTATCCACAGTCGGGCAATGTCTGACTTTGGGATAAGGGTCAGTTAGCCTGAGCCTTCTTTGTTTGCTAGCAGGTGGGGGCACAATACAATATTGAGATTTTCATGGTAGGGTATAAAACACCATTTTTGTGGATTTGGGAATTATATATATATTGAGATTCTGGGTGTTACCTCTGACATGTTGGTTCATGTATTTCGGTGTTGTTACATACCTAAATAACTATTTGGCTGTCCATAATACCATATGCTCTGAGATATATCTTTGTTGCACATATTTTAGAAACCCAAGGAAGACTCAAGAAGTATTTCATAATAGTTTAATGCATGAATTAAATAGTGATATACAGTGAATACATGGAGTGAAGGTATTCCTTAACCTTGTGTAGAAAAGTTGTATCACAGTGGAGAAACAAAATATACAGAAATATTCAAAGATGCTTACCAACAACCAACATATAATTTGTGAGCATTTACTCAGTAACACTTCCCAGCTTTAACTCTTTAAGGTCAGCATAATGCCACAAATGCATTATGGCATTATGCTGTACTTAATGGGTAAATACCAAATAATGAGGAAACAGCATGGAAGAAGGGGAAGAAATGCTGCAAGACTGAGTGCGTAGAAAGACATTATAGGGAACAGAAATCAATTACATGAACAAAATGAAACAAAAATCATATCATATGGCTGAATGAACAGAATGTAAACTTAAATTATTTTCATGATGATGTATGCAGTGAAACAGTCACTCTGGTACTCTTAATCCTGTCAACCACAGCAATATAAACATGGTTCACAACTGTTGCAATAGTTCAATCACAATGATCCTTAAAGGAGTATTCCACTCACGTCGGTCGCCTGTAATTAGGTCATCCGATGAGAGTCTAAAAGTCTAAAATGTTAGACTTATGGGAGAATTACAGCCGATTCCATCAGTGGAATACTCCCTTTAGCCTGAACCAGGATTTGAACCCAGGTCTTTCACTTTTCCGTTTAGTATTCTCACCGATACTTTGTCAATATCAGATTTGAACTAAGGACCCCTTCTCCTGGTAGGCCTAGTCACTGTGCCAGGTGCTTTGCTATCCGGAACAATAATCATACTGTAATGTCATATAAGTGTGAAATGGAATATATATAGCAACAATGAGTTCATATGATCATTAATGTAGTATCCTGGACAAAAGGTGAAAATTGTATTCACATATTACAGTTGTATATGGAGTGGTAATTTTTTAACAGGGGGGGGGGGCAAAAAGAGTTGAGGGGGGGATAACAAATATACACCCCTCTTGATGGGTGAGGGGCCCAAAAGTTGCCCCCTAGTTTCAGCTTAAAGGTCAGCATGTTACTATAGCTAACAGGGGTCAGGAATGAAAGATTCAAACCTCCCTTGTGGTAGAGTGCTAATGATAACCCCCCCCCCCCCTCCACCCCACCCTGTTAAAAAGGTGATGACACACATAGTACACATAAACATCAATACAAGATTAACACTTGACATATTTCATTGAGATGACCCATGGAAGATGTGCAACATCAAATATAGCAATCCACTTACCATTGAAAGTGCACAAAGTTAATACATGATAGTTAAATATAGGAGTGATATACATATTCCTTTGTGACACTCAAGAACTATCATATAGTGCATTGGTGTATGACATATGGCTAAGACACATAATATATACTGTATACATTCAAATATATAGCGTCATTTCTACAGTGTCAATGAATCACCCTCGTGTGTAACAGCGGTGTTTTCGGGACAACAAGATATAACATAATGCGAGCTTTATATAAACATGTGTATTCATAAATATGTGTAAATGTATAGCAGAGTAATATATAATAGGACGGCATATGAAATGATGTGAAATATCTAGTTTTCTGCCATTCATGTGCAATGTGATATATATATATTCAGGCATATTTCATAAATGTATAACAAAATATACATATTGATGTCTAACCCAGTGGACATGTAAATCTAACCTTAGATGAATATATGGAAGTCATACAGTCTCACTAGTAGATTTAAACCTGCCCTATCACATTTGATACACAATAAGCTAAATAATCTGAAAGGGAATCTACCATAACGACCAGTAGAAATGCCCAAGTGCTTATCAATTTCAATGCCTAGATAATAGTGTAAAGGTCGCAGAAAAAGTGCCATACAGTTACCAAGACTCAAACCTGGGACCTTTCAACTCCAGAGCGAATGCTCTACCACTGAGCTAGAACCGCTGCAGTCTTAGTACTATAGTGTGTGCCTTTTTAGATTATTATGACAGGAAGCACTAGTTAACGGTGCTGCAGTCTT
Source organism: Harmothoe impar (assembly GCA_947462335.1). NCBI lineage: Eukaryota > Metazoa > Annelida > Polychaeta > Phyllodocida > Polynoidae > Harmothoe > Harmothoe impar. Next base: position 70,026,785 of record OX381708.1, on the reverse strand, counting down.
ACCCAAGCTCATAAAGGAGTAGTCATTATTTAGGGGATGGGGGTACTCTACAGGGGTCAGCATTTTTGAGCCCCCTCCCTTAAATCAATCTACCCTCTGTTAGATACTGACCACTGCTTTGGTGAGCAATGAACAATTCTATTTATAAATAACTCATATATCCACACATTAGCAGGCATTCAGCTTTACAACCTAAGAGATGGTAATGTATATTAGTGGTAAGTATTTTGCAGTACTAGTGTCATAGTAATGAGATAGTCATACATACAATAACATACATTGGTCAATACTAAGGCTGTTTTTAGGAACAAAGGTGATATAAGTAGTACTTATACTTACAGGCATTTATACTATGCAATTGCTTGAGGATTGTGATACTGCGTGGATAATATTCTCATAAAAATTAATAACATCTTTATAGGTTTAAATAGATGAACATTTTTGTGGATTCCTGAATTTTTAAATTTAGTAGTAGAATGTAGTATTTGGGGTGACATTTGACCAAAAAGGATAATAAAACCAACCTATTCAGAATAGCTAATTACTCAAGAGAGAAATTGTGATTGTCAAAATATGTATGGAAGATTCATTGTTCATAGGTACTTTGTTAGTAATGTCACAAGTATATGTTGATGTAACTTGTATTGTATTCAAATACTGCCTTGGCTGTTTTGGAGTTTGATTCTCATCTATACCCCAAAGTGACCAGCATGCACCAATATGATCTATGCACCAATTGATATTAAACATTGCACCATTTGTTGCAGCTCCAGCCAATAATGTGAAATGGAAGAAATACATGCATCTGCCCCTGACCATCACCAATAATATCTGACCAATTCTGATTGTAACAATTTGATATTATTTCTTTACAATTATTGGTTTCATAATTAAATTTCGGCTATGCTTGGCTATGAAGGGGGACCTAACATGGTACATTACGAAACGATGATGGCTCCAGCGATCCATCGAAAGCCGGATTAACATATGATGGCGGTGGAACATTTTCACCACCTGTCTTTGAGAGGTCATAACAGCCGGCTGTGACATCATAATCTGGGTGTTGCTCCACGTACTCCCGCTGGGGGTCGCACTGTAGGGGTGGGGGCAGGGGGTCTGGGTTGTGTAAGGTACGGTAGTTCTGCTGCGGATTGTCACCAAAGTTGGAGTACCTGTTGAAGGTGCTGCTCGCGGTGATCTTCTCCTGTGAGATGACCGAGGAGGAAGCTGATGAAGATTCTGCCATCTTGCCTTTACGAACTCTGAAAAAGGCAGCAAAAAGCAGGTTAGAATCATGGGTAACTAATATAACTTACCATTGACCTGATCTCCTGAATTTCTCAGTATATGTTATTTAGCACATGTAGTAAGAAGAGTATTCAAAATATTGTGGCCAATAAATTCTTTCATAAAGTTATATTCTTCTGTCAACTTAATTTGCACCAGACTCACCAGGCGCCTATATTTTCATGATTATGGTACCCAGATTTATTCACATTGTTTTTATATCAGTATGCATAGTGACTCTAACAACTACCGTAACTTCCAGCGTACTACCCGCGGGTTGTATGCGAACCAAACTCAGCTTTCACTTGAAACCAAACATGCCTATATAGGGTGCGGGTTATACGAGGGGTTTTATTACTATAAAACAGTACTAAAATTGAAATTTTCGAATTCAAAAACGGGTTATAGGATTCCAGTGAGTTGGGGGTGCAGGTTATACGCGAGATGCGGGTAGTACTCAGGAATTTACGGTAGTATATGAAGACATTTTTTCTATCAGTATCAGTGGTGATTGGTATAAAATGATAAAAAGTATATAATGTAGAATTAATATCTGTAATTGTATGTGGTAATTAGTGATATAGGATTGCTGCTTCAGTGGATAATGTCCAAGTAAGCCTTTACCTCCTGTACTTGAGTACTGCCAGCACCAGCAGAAAGATGACAATAAGGACACTGATACTGGACAGTCCAGCCACCAGGCCTGCAATAAAGAGAAAACACAAACTACATCAGCATGTGAAGCTCTTCTTAGGAGATAAGCACTGATCATACAATGACTGAAGGGGGCCTCTTTACCATCAGCAAACAAGCTTATAATATGATTTAATGCAGTCATTATCCCATGACTTTTAAGGAGATTTATTCTGAATAGCTCACTATCTAGATACTATAGGGACATATACTAGTGAACAGATTTACAAAAGGATACTATATAGTCACTAGAGACCCACTGGCTGGAGAGGCTAATAGATATATCCATGATGCAGAATAGTTCCCACAAGAGGATAATACTGTGTTTAATAAAATAGCAAATAAAATATAGTGGGGAGTTTTTCCTACCTGTGTTGACTGTGCTTGGTTTGAGAGGGGTGGCACCCACTGGTGAACTATCCACAAACTGCTGTTTGTCAGCCTGACGACACATCACCTGAACTCCCACGTGGAGGCCGTCTGGGCGCAGCGCTGTTTGAAATCAAGTAGGGTTTGATTTAGTCTAAAGATTTCATGATAAATGTGTATGTAACATTTCTTAGAGGAAATAATTTAATATCATCTTTGTGCAGCTGTCTGATATGAACCACATGATACTGAGTTTTGGGCAGAAGGTTTGCTCCATCTTTAGTTTCAATGGTGTTATCCATTTGATAATAGGGTAAACAGAGAGCATCTTACATGTACATATATCAGGTCAATGAGAACACAATTTTACTTAAGGTAGTTCATCTAATGATTGAGGCTCAATATTAAGTCTTCTCAATTGAACCAGTAGTGTTCACTATGATCATGATACTTTCTTCCTACATATTAGTCTACCTATATGTTGACTTATACTTTAAAGAGAGGTGCTCATAGGATTAATTTGATTCCATCCCCTTAATCATGTACTGTAAGAGTATGAGGTGCATAGATGTTAGTAGGATATATATTTTAAAGTTTGAATTTTTAAGTAAAGCCTTGCACCTACCTGAGTAGTGGACCCAGAAGCCTCTGTTCTCAACACTCTCATCTGAATTAAAGTCTAGCCTGATCTCACTAGATCCTGTATTGATCATCCGATCCCGTGCTTCATGGCACAAGCCCTCACCGGACCCCCACCCGGCTGCGTGTGACAGCGTATATCTTAGCCAATCCGCGTCACATGCTGCTGTCACAGTGTCACCGGCCAAGTTGACATCAAGCATTGCGAGTCGGATGTCAGCATCACTGTCAGTTGACAGTAGACACTGACAGCGGAGGCTGGGAGGGTACCGGAGAGGGTAGTTAGGAGACTGGACATAACCGCTGTGTCGGAAAGCGGCTCTTCCATTTAGGATGTCACCGCATACATCGACAATGTTGGTAGGCTCATAGGCAGCTGTTGGGGGGATATAGGGAGTAAAAGATCAGTACTTGTGAATTTTTATTTTATTGATTACAATGCAGAATTGCTAAGGATATGAAGCTGAAAGTTAAAATACAGGTGCTAAACAGCTAAATGAAAACTATTGTTTCCCTTTCAGCAATTACTCTTGGCATGGACTATTCGAGGCCTATGAAGTGAACTATTATGAATGGCTGCTATAGCTTGCAATCTTTGTGCAACCAAAATCTGTTGTAACATTTTGCCATGAGCAAGCATTAGATTTAAAGAACTGCACTAACCTGGGATACACTGGTATTTGACCTGTAGGTAGTCACTACTTCTGCCCCCTGCACAGAGGGGCAGTGGCTGGGGTGCTACAGGTATGGTACAGGAGCCCTGCCCCATACACCTCCTGAGTAACCCGGGGTCCTCCCCTGCTGACGTCACACACAGGGGCGCCCCCTGGTAGCGGCACTCGTCATTACCCTTGATGGCGCCACCTGTGGGCTGGAGGCCGTACTGAGCACTAAGGATGTTGATGACGCCATCTTGATTACAGTCAAGGAAGAGCTCAGAGGTACCGCTGTCACCAATGCAGGCAGCTTCGCGATGCAGGACTGAAAAGATCATCAAATAATATAAAATGTAAAAATCAAGTGGTTGACCTTTAAAGTAGGTGAATATATCAGAATTACACCCAGTGAGTATATCCAAATTTTCCCCCGCCTCCAACTAATCATTTCTCATCATAAAACACTGAAAGATATAAAAAGGATGATGTTCTTATTTCATGATTCTGATGATCATTGTCACTCTAGAATTGAGGGGTTGTTTGGGCTGTGCATGAGTAAATACTAGAACAAAGGCTTTTTTGAAACTCACTATTGGGTTGGAAGTTTTTACACTGGAGCAGAACCTCTACTTCTTCACCGACCATATTCCGACCTGTAAGAATAAAGAGTATGATACAGTATGTCATACAAGTAAAACATACATAAATTACATAGGTCTAGTCCTCACATATGAAATGGTGAGAAATTGTACCTCATAGTCATGAACCTCTGTCTCTGACTGTGTATCATTTTCCCTCTCTCTCTCCCGCTTTCCCCCTCTCTCTGCCCTCCCACCCCTTCTTCCACATAGGAGGCATTAGCGACCTAGCCACATCTGATGCGGAAGCACACATGTATCAACCAGGGGATGCAATAGCCTGATACCTGATCTGTTTTAAATGGCGTGGTAAAGTGGTCACAGTGTGCTCTATTGATCAGATAATCCATTAATGCATGTGATGGCATGAGTCTATAGTGAGAGTGTTTTTTTTTTCACTCATGCTAATTTAGTCTTACATTTGAAATGGAAGTTTGAATTGTAAGTTTTGTTCAAATATAAACTTTGAGGATTGTTTCCTTTTACATGTAGTATATTTAGGGAGGCAGACAAGCAGGTAAGATACACTGCTGACCGCTATGGTGTATCCTTTCTGCTTGTCTGCTACGAAACGGTAATGTGGAGGAGTTATGGACCATGGTTAATGCATAATCAATACATCATTATAACCAATTTTAAAGCGGCATCATCACCAAGCATAGTAGTATAGTATGTATCGGAACGGGACTATAGTTAAGTACTGTTTATTACTCAATCGACATGCAGCCAATCAGAGGCCTCCATTTGGTCACGTGACCGGAAGTGACCTACTTAGGGGATTAGTGGTGACGTCACGTGACCTAGTTAGCCAATCAGAGGCCTCCATTTGGTCACGTGACCGGAAGTGACCTACTTAGGGGATTAGCGGTGCATTCTGGGTAACCCTGCAGCCAATCAGAGGCCTCCATTGGGTGACCGGAAGTGACCTACTTAGGGGATGGTGCATTCTGGGTAACCTACTGACTTACTTAGGGGACCGGAAGTGACGTCATATGACCTAATTTAGGATCACGTGATCGGAAGTGACCTGATGAGTCACGTGACCGGAAGTGACGTCACACGACTTAATGGCCAACCGGAAGCGACCTGATTGATCACGTGACCGGAAGAAGAAGAAGTTTTTTTTTGTTTAGGATCCCGTGACTGGAAGCGACGTCGTCACATGAGTGACGCTTTAAGAGACTGCGCGACTTACTAGTAAAAGAAGCCGTATGATAATAAAAACACAACAATATTTTCTTTTAATTTTTTTTTATTTATTTTTTTTTCAATCTTGATAAACACTCTATTTTTGAAAAGATGCACACGCTTATTTTTTTTTTTTTTTTTTTTTCATATCTCTAAAGGACTCGTTGTCACACCGTCAGAATGCACGCGACGCTTATAATACAAGTAGCGCACGCCGTCTTTCTCTATGGTGTAGGTGACCATTTTGTTTCGCACCACTTTGAAATTTCTATTTACAGCAATGAGAGTTTTTCGTTGGCGAAGAACATCCAAGAAGGCGTCTGGTTCCTGGGGGTTTTGTTTCTTCTGTACGCCTTTTGCACTCCATTTTTTGGATTTTCTTTCACCAGTGTCGCTGACTCGATCGTAGCAAATGTAAGTCTTAGGGTTGAGACTTAGGATCCCGTCACCTTCCCACTCCGCTTTCATGAGCCCCGAAGTTCTCAGATCGTGAAGGTACCGTCTCTCACAACATCCGCCGGGCGGCGCACACCATTCTCGCACTCTTTCCGTTTTTGTCTTCACGAAAAGCTCTAAGTGCTCGTCGCACACCGCTGTCGGAAGCCACTTTCGTTTCTCTCTGAAGTACGTCTCTCTCAGGCGAGGTTTCACTAGGTCATCCAACGTGGCACCGCTGAGAGCCATGTAAAGACTGTCGGTGTCCATTTGACAAAGGGCATAATCGCGCCGATCGACGAATCTATCCAAGAAGTCGTATGTGAACTCTAACATTTTCAACTTCGCGTACTGGTATACCATGAACCCTATCTGAATAGGGAGGTTGTTCTTGACCGTTTTCGGTTGTAGTTCGACTTCAAACAGATCGGAAGTCAACTCGGACGCCTTTTTGAAGCGCCACGAATTGGCCAATAGTTCGAACTTCCGACTGTCAGTGTATCTCACCGCCGTGTGTTTTTCTTTGTTGCAGATTGTTTTACCGTACGTAGCGTTTCCCATTAACTTGTAACAGTCTGACAGAATTTTCTCGTTCTCGTTCACGTCGCCACGTCTTCGCGCCGCCGTCACTTCGTCCGCGAAACCGGCAAAGGAGCGTTTAGGTAGGTATTCTACCACCAGCTGCACTTTGGTGACTATCAAACCGTGCTCTAAATACCACTTGAGAAGCGGCGTTCCCAAGAGAATATTTTTTCCGTGGTAACTCCCTATCAGACATCTCTGAGGCGTGTTCAACAGCTTTTCTTCCTGCGCAAAGTCTGACATGTGAGGGCCTATGTCCGATTTTGAAACGGTCGCGTTCTTGAAAACGGGGGTCATTTCTTCGAAGTACTCTCGTAGGTGAGGCGGCGTAGTGATGTCCACTTGAACTAAACCGAACATTTTCTCCTCTTTCACAGCGGAAAGGATGTCGCTCTCGCTCATCGCGTTTCGAGACACTTTCAAAGCGTCAACCTTCCAGCGTTGTTGGGAGGCCTTGACCCGCTCATCTCGACGCTTCATCTCTCGCCATTCGCACTCCCACACGACGACCAGCTTGTAACCTAACGCTTTCAAGTAAGCGCTTACTCTGGTCGTTCTGTCGCGTCTCTCCTCTCTCAGTGAAGCGCACTGATATCGGTGCGACGGTATGCACTCGTGAGCGTGGAACCAACACCCGTGAAACTGGAAAACCGTATTAGAGGCCGCGTGAAATCCGTCCACGCGAATTCTCCGACAGCCTACCGCCATCTCGCCGCCGTTCAGAGCGTGGCGCAGTTTCACGTCGCGGTCGTGCTCTACGAAGCGTAACCACTCCAAAGCGCTGTGAGAGTTTCTTTGCCTGATTTCGGGCTTGAACTCGGTCTCGGGCCGTCTCACCGCGTAATAGCCCGTGCAGTGCGCTTCGCTCATGCAGCGCAAGTACAGAGAGTTAGCGTCTAGTCCTAGGATGTGTTGGCACGGTCTCGCTTCTTCGCCGTACTTGTGCTCCCTTATCCGCGTGGTGCCCTTCTCGTGAAATCTATGGAAGATGATGGAAGGACCGCCGACTAGATTCTCTTTGATCAGAGCGTGGAGGACGGCGTCGAACTGGGGAAACGTTGTGAACGCGTCTTCTAGGTTTTGGAAGAGGAAGCGTAAAGTCAAACCGGCGAGAGAAACTCCGTCTTTCAACATGTCGATGCCGCGATCTTGGAAAAATTTAGCGTGATTTTTCAGAGCTTCTATGAAAGGTTTCACGTCTTTGTTGTTGTAGTGGATCAAGTAGTCTTCCATAGTTTGCATCTTCTCGTCGGACCAAACTTTCTGACATGCGGCGTAGTCGGATTCGGACATTTTGACGCCCGTCAGCTCGCTGTCGAAAGCCGATCTCGGCGGCAGCGTTCTGTTTGCCAGTTTCCTGGTAGACGTCATCCATTCGTAAGGAAAGTGACCTTTCTCTTCGTTCCTGGTGAAAGCTCGCAAATAGGTCGCGTAGTTGTAACCGGGTGCCAAATAGTTGACTACGTCCAAGAAAACCGTGTGCTGTGTGTAAACCGCCAAGTATTGATTGCTTCTCTTTATGACGCTGAATTCTTGGTTTCTTCGGTCTCCGGAGGCGAAGAACGAGTGAAGGTGTATTTTGATCAGGTTCAAGTCGTAACGCCCCGAGTTGAAGCCCACCACTGGAGCTTGACGGATGTATCTCAGAAGACGCTTCTTCAGTTGAACTAACGGGTGTCTGGTCTGAGCCGCAGCGAAGCCGCCTGGAGAAGGGGTGGTGAACGTCGCCTCCTCCAGCAGGAGAGCTTCACCTATCGCCGCATCTAACTTCGCTAACGTCGGTCGGTAAAGTTCTAGCACAGCTTCCCCGATCGCTTTGGCGTTCTCGTTTATGTGATTTAAAACTCGGTCCAACAAGGGGTCGGAATCTGCGTCGGACGCTCTGACGAAGCAGACGGGCCCCTCCCACCCCGGAAAGTCGGATGCGACGCTAGCCGACAAAGGGACGTGATCCCACAGCAGGGACACGTGCTCCGTCGACGGTTCTTTGCACGGTCTGAAGAAAGCCTCGAAATCGAAGGCGATCTTGTAAGGGTAGATTCCGGAATGTCCGTCGGGGGGAAAAATGGAGAAGTCTGCTAGCGCTTCGAAAATCGTTCTCGAATTTTGGTAGATGCCACCTACGTAGCGCAACTTGACTTGTCGGCAAGAGGAAAGCTGGTTCCTGTGTCGCTTCAGCAAGAACTCGGTGGTGAACGCCGCCTTACACTTGCAACATTCGTATATGCCCGCGTACGCGTTGAAGTCCGTGACGAGAGAGACGTGCAAACCGCCTTTCGCCGTCAGGTGTAGGTTGACTTTACCTCGGGCGGCCACAGTTCTGGAAGGCGGTCTGATCAGAGTAACGCGTCTTCTCAACTTCCGCCCCGGCACTTGACGCGACGCGGTGTAAACCGCTATTTGTACGTCAAACAAGTTCTCTAACGCGGGTAAGTCGCGGATGTTCAGACCCGGAAAGGATTCAGGTGTGGCAGCGGGACAGAACTGACGTAACAAATCTGAAGCGCGCTTGCTGGTGTTGTATAAGTGAAAGGAAATGCAGCGGAAGATGCAGAGGTTGTCCTTGTTGGGAAAATCTAACACGCCGCTTCTCTTTCCAACTCGACCGGCCTGAGTGATCCTACCGCCTATGGGGAATTCCCCCGGTCCCATGTAAACGCAGATGTTCAAATTGGTAGGAAAAAGAACGTGCCACTTGGTGTCAGCGTCGCAAAGTTTCCGTACCTCCTCGCAAGCGACGGTGTTTTGCATCTTTGAGAGGAGCTCTTCCAAAGTTTCTGAATTAGTTACAGTAGGGAGCGGTTGTATGAGAGTTGCGTTGTTCTGGGAGGCGTGGAAGTAGCGCAGTTTGCTCTTGTCTTCTCTGTGTTGTAACAGTAAGCCTACCGAGAAACCCACTTTGTATCTGAATCTTTGTGTCAAGTGAATGCGACGCATAGTATCTACAGCGTCACTCAACTCGCCGGTTGGTAGCCTGAAGTTTGTTACACTCACGCGAGTCCCGTGCATCCTGACGCCCGTTTGTATCGCAGGCCAATTCGCCGTGAACGTTTCCTCCCCGTTCGGTACAGCACATATGCGCGGAGGGACGGTCACCCCGTCCAGAGATTCGCGTCGACAAGCGCTCTTTCGGCAATCCCCTTCGCCGCATAGAGGGCAAAACTTAGCTACTACTCTACAATTTTCTACGTGTCTCTCGTGGTTGTACGCTCTTTTAAACATTTTGAAACACTTTTCGCATACGTACTGTGTCATGTTTTTTTTCACTCGGTTACCAACTACTTAGCCGTCTAACTATCTATCTATCTATCTAGCCATCTATCAATCTGTCGTCTATGTAACTATCTTTCTGTCTGCTGTCTGTGTATCCGTCTGTCTGTCTGTCTGTCTGTCTCATACAGCGTACGTCAAACGCTGTGTGTGTGTGCGCGCGTGAGCGTTGAGCGTCTCTCATTCCGAATCTATGCCGAGATATTTCAGAATGATCTCTGTTTTGTCATCCAACTCTTTGAGCGCTCTGGCGGACAGCGTCACCCCCTGCTGTGTGGGTTTTTTGTCAGGACCTTCGTACTTGCGCACGTGGACGAGGTTCTTACCGCTGTAGTAGCTCACAGCTGCGTACACTTCGCCCGCCTCATCCAGCACTGCGAACCAGGGGGTGTGATTAGGTTTTCCTTGCGCGGCCGCTGTGTCGCGTATGCGCACCACTGCGCGGATATCGGCGATGCGTGCTATGAGCTCGCGCAGCGCGTCGGCCGTGAAGTGCACTCGCTTGCTTCTGGTCAGAGACGCCTCTTTCACCTGGCCGTCTTTTGTGTAGCGCGGCCTCCTAGACAGTCTAGCCACGTCCTCCCAGATCTCCAGCGTCAAAGCTCCGTCTAAGCAGAACTCTAACCCGAGTGTTTTCTCTGCTTCTTCTCGTCCATCTCTTTCTTTTTCTTGTATTTTTCTCTTCTTAGTGGGCCTTGTTGTTCTGGAACTCACCTTAGAACGTTTCACACCCGCAGGATGAGTAACACCATCAGCGTGAGCTGAATCAGCAGCAGAACCGATAGCAGGAGCAGCGTCAGCGCTGGTGGTATCGGAGGTCTCGTTGTTGGAACAGCGCAGCCACACGCCGTCCGTGCTGTGTGTAGCGGTAGAAGATGAAGCGCCGCCGCCGCCCTCGTAAGGTGGCGGTGAGGGCAGTCGCCACGGACCGGACGGGGGGGCGCTAGCAGTGGAGGAAGTGAGGTCGAAAGGTCGAAGAGGGAAGCCGAAAAACGTACCGCTCACCCCTTGCCCTTCGGGTTCTTCGTACGCCTCGTCGTCAGCGTCGTTCTCTGTCTCACCCTGTTGCTGCTCCTCCTCCTCCTCTTCTTCTCTGTTCAGGGGCTGAGTGTCCGAATAGCTGTAACTCTCAGCGCGAGCGGCGTCGAGGGCGTCCGTCGATGTAGTGGTGGAGGAGAGGGGCTGTGCAACGTGCGGCAGGTCATCAAAGTCATCAACAGTAGTGGGGAGGTAAAAACCCGGTTGCCAGTACTGCGCTGTGCCAGGAGCGTTGTCGTCAGTAGTAGTAGCAGTAGCAGCAGGTGCAGCAGAAGCAGCCGCAGCAGCAGCCGCAGCAGACGCAACAGTAGCAGGCGCAGCAGCAGCCTCAGCAGGCGCAGCCGTAGCAGGCGCAGCAGTAGCAGGCGCAGCAGCAGCAGCAGCAGCAGCAGCAGCGGCAGGCGGGACGGCGGTAGCAGCGGCAGCGCGCTTAGCAGCAACGTGTACCGTCGCGAGTGTAACAACGTCGCTAGCACGACGACTGCTACCAGTAGTACTACTAGTACTACTACCACTACTACTACTACTGCTACTACTAGTGCTACTGCTACTACTACTACTACTACTGCCGCGAGCGCTCGCTACAGCAGGAGGGTGATAAGACCAACCGGCTGCGGCGGTAGTCTCATGTTCAGTAGCAAGAGCAGGCACTGACGCTAAACGAACGCTGTTCCGCGTAGTCTTCTTGTTCTTGAACGCCGCTAGCTGTTGTCTTTTGCTCATGGTGGTGACTGTAGAGAGCAGCAAAAAAGAATGAGTGAGTGAATGGAGGTTTCCAAGCCCCTTATATACGCCTTCTCGCTTCTAGAGCTAAGCTACTTACCGACCCTGTTCAGCTGCCGCCGGCTGGCCGGCGGCCATTCACAAAGAGAAACAAAAAGACATAAGGCATGACGTTTTCAGCTGGATCCCTTTCCCCCCCCCTCTTTTGAGAGATCGACTGTGATGATGAGCTAAGCCGCTTACCACCCTGTTCAGCAATTCAACGCGCATTAGCTGTATAAAGGGTTAAGCGGTTGCTGCCTGCCGTCGACTGACCGGCGGCGGCCATTCACAAAGACATAAGGTATGACGTTTTCAGCTGGATCCCTTTTTGAGGGATCCACTGTGGTGAGCTAAGCCGCTTACCACCCTGTTCAGCCATTCAGCGCGCGTTAGCTGTATAAAGGATTAACGGTAACGGTGATGAGCTTACAGTGTGTATACAAAAAAAAACTACAGGAGGCGTGTGGCGTGAAGCAGGACCCCCCTAAGACGAACGTGTCTGTCTGTGAGTAGAGGCGTGTGCATGTGGTGAGCGACTTAAGTGTAAGACAAAAATCGCCACCTCCTGCCGTGGTGAGTAGACCGGGCCGGCCAGGCGGGCGGGCGGCCGGCTAGTTCAATAGGGAGGGGTGACAGCTGCCTAAGGCTGTGCATGAAAAAAAATCCGATTTTCACCTGACCTCTGACGTTTGTTACAATGAATGTCAGAGGGAGGGAGACGTCCTCGGGTAGGGGGTAGGAGGTATTAAGGCTATGAGTGAGGAAAAAACACCGTTTTCAGCTGGTCTCCACGGATAGCGATGCCACACCCCCTCGTCATCTAAGCTCTTAAGGAGCGGAGCGGCTGAAAAAGCGTCATGCGGACAGGGCGCTAGACAGCTGGAGCGCTGTTGGAAATGGGATTAAACTCCCTCTGTATAAAAAGCTCTCATTTCTGTTGGAAAAAAAACATATCGCCTCTGACCCCAGTAACGGCTACTACCACCACCACCGCCACCACCACCACCGCCGCCACCGCCGCCGCCGCCGCCGCCGCCGCCGCCGCCGCCGCCGCCGCTGCCGCCGCCGCCAAGACGAGACAAGATGGCTCAAGCTATTCCACTTTCAAGCTCGCCTTCACCGCCCGGTGCGCCTGAAAAAAAGTTAATGCAGCTTGACGACGTGAGACGCGGCGCGAGGCAGCAGACCGATGATGGGGAGACCCGACAGGTAGGACAGCGGCGGTTAGCCTATAGCGACGCCTTGCTTCGTCAACTAGGTAAAGAGTTGAGCGGCTGTTGGAGAGAGTTGGGCAGTAGCTTAAAAGTCAGCGCCGCCCGTATGGATGCTCTAGTAGAGCGCAGTGTCAAGACACCGGAGGAGCTGTGTACGGCGATGTTCCGAGTGTGGTGGGGTGAAACCCCGCATCGTCATAGATGGGGCGAGCTCGGTCGCGTCTTCACCCGCATTAGACGCATGGAACTGTTGGCTCAGTGGATGGCCCTTCTCCACAGACAGGGGTTGGATTTCGAAAACCCCGACTCGCGCGCGATGCATAAGCACTTGGGCACCCTCGGCAGACGTCTGGGTAGCAGGTGGAAAGAGGTGGGGGACCATTTAAAATTGTCGCCTGAGAGGTTAGATAAGATCGCTGAAGAATGCGAATACGGAGGAAGTCCCGCTGAGTGGGCCTTCCGAGTGTTGAAAATGTGGCAAGATGAAGCTGACGGCGCCGGCGGTACGCCTTTTGAACTCCTTCGAGTGTTGACTGAGGACATGGGAAAGTTTGGCCTCGGCATCGCGATATTACTTGACTTTATCAAGCAAGAAACAACGAGAACGACGGACATGTGAATTGTTGTGTTTTATTTTCATACGTCTTCTTTATTAGTAAGTAAAAAAAAAAAAAATATATATATATCATAACAATTAAGACGCGCGATCTCTTAAAGTGTCACTTCCTCCAGTCGCAGCTGATCGCCTCATCGCAGCACGTGATAAACAAAAAAAAAACACGAAGAGACACGCTTCTTCCTCTCGAGAGGAAGAAGCGTGTCTCTCGATTGAAAATCTTTTTCTTTCTTAAAAGAGACAAACGCGCCCCTTAGAGTGCCCCCCCCTAGAGTGCCCCCCTCCCCCCCCTCCCCCCCTCCCCCACTCGCCCCATGCATCCTAAAAGCGCCCCCCTCCCCATGCATGTTAAAAGGGCCCCCCTCCCCCCCTCCCCTCCCCTCCTTCCCCTCCTTCCCCCTTATACACTCTAAAGAACGCTTCTAACTAGTTCAATAAGTCACTTCCAGTCGCTCGTAAAACAATAAAAAATGAAAAAAAAACTTATATCGTGGTGTTTTTTATTAGTTTACCAAAAAAAAATAAGAGACTCGCCTCCTCCTCCAAAAAAAAAAAGATATCACATTTTAAAGCCCGTGACCCCTTAAAGACGCTCATCTCTTCATTAAGTCGCGTGACGTCACTTCTTCTTCTTCTTCTTCTTCTTCTTCTTCTTCTTCTTCTTCTTCTTCTTCCGGTCACGTGATCAATCAGGTCACTTCCGGTCACGTGATCCTCAATGAGGTCACTTCCGGTTGGCCATTAGGTCATGTGACGTCACTTCCGGTCCCCTAAGTAGGTCAGTAGGTTACCCAGAATGCACCATCCCCTAAGTAGGTCACTTCCGGTCACCCAATGGAGGCCTCTGATTGGCTGCAGGGTTACCCAGAATGCACCGCTAATCCCCTAAGTAGGTCACTTCCGGTCACGTGACCCAATGGCGGCCTCTGATTGGCTAACTAGGTCACGTGACGTCACCACTAATCCCCTAAGTAGGTCACTTCCGGTCACGTGACCAAATGGAGGCCTCTGATTGGCTGCATGTCGATTGAGTAATAAACAGTACTTAACTATAGTCCCGTTCCGATACATACTATACTACTAAGCATCTACAAGTCACCTTTCAGGACTGTTCTAGTCCTCTTTTTTGTGTGTTGATGCGTGAGGTGGGGTCAATGAGGCTGCATCAGCGTATAACAACCAGTAACAAGTTAGCCTTACCTTCATATTTGAGCCAGAACCCTCTGTCCTCCACCTTGTTATCGGCCCTGAAGTTGAGTAGTATTGTCTTGTTGCCGGTGAAGGTGTTGTTGTAGCCCGAGTGGTGTGGTTGCTGACAGACCCGTACCCCGCGCCCCCAGCCGTGTACAGCCGTAGTGTACTCCAACCAGTCCCACTTACAGTCTGTGTCACGGGGCTCTTCTAGCTGTCATGAACAAGGTTCAATAAAGGTTATAGCACTTGATTATATTGCATAATATGCATTAATTAGTGGATATTATTCATTGATTCTAACCAAATATGCCTATTATCCTACCAGTGGAACCCAGAATGAACCCTTGGGGAATCCCAGACCATACTGCCATACAGGGATATGTGACACGCATTATATATTCTGCTCAACGTTATGCCCAGTCTCGGGCCTGACTGTTATGCCCAGCCCTGATGCAATATTTTCTATCTTTTATTGAGTACAGTGATCAATTATATCAAAGGCCCTCTGCAAATCAACACAGTTTATTTCTGCTGCTATAAATCAGCCTATTTACAAAATGTATCACCATAAGACAACAATACATGTATTAAAGGGCATCAGAGCACGGTTATACTATTAAAAGCTGGTTATAGAAACACTCTTTGAGTTGGTACTCGTGAAAACCTCTGCTGTGCTATTCCACCGTTAATCGTTTAATGATAGCATGTTGCTTTAGATCAAGAATTGTCGTAATGATGTTCCAATGCAGCCCTGTGGCAAGCAACTTGCTAATACTTCGTTCATGCATCATGCTGGCCCTTTAGGAGTGTATCAAACCCATAGAGTGAGAGTGTCCTAGAGTCGGCATGAAGCTTGGATACATCCCTGGCGGATTACATGATGACAATGAACATAATACATTAAAATACCATGCGGCCCTTAAAGGGTTAACTTAAAGGCGCACTGAACCCACGACGTCATTTGCGTACAAAACTCGGCAGGGTTAGGTCCTGGGTTGAGTGCGCCTTTAAGAAGCACAAAACTAGTTCTTACCTGTATATCCAATAATGTCAGTGTGATCTGTGCGTGGCTGTCCAGGGCCGTCAGGTTACAGGAGCAGGAGATGTCGGGCGGGTAGAGGTCCGGGTAGTCTGGCGTCTTGATGTAGCCGGATAACCGACTGACCTGCGTCCCCTGCATCATCTCCCCGCACACGTCCACGATGTTGTCTGGTTCCACCGTGTTATCTGTGAAGGACAAAGGGGTTTTACTTGTTTTATAGTATTTTTTTTTCTTATTAAATTTCCCTTTCTTTTTAGCAACAATTTCTTTTCTCTCCCGGTGCACATAATCGCTTCTGTTGCTCACATTGGGACCCCTCTTGTGGGTATCCAGGCAGAAGACGAAAGGTATCTACAATTATTCATACTTAGCAGGGGTCGTGCACAGCAGGTGGTAACCAGGGAGGGGGGGTGCGCTTGCACCCCCACCCCCCTATTTTTCTGTACATTTTAATTTTGATGATTCAACAACCCCAATGCTGTAGGTAATACAGTGCAGACTAACCACACCCCAACCATTTCAAGGGGCACATGATTTCCAAATCACAATAGTGTGAGAGGGGATTTCATACTAACATCAAATTGCACCTGAAGTCGGAATCTAAATATACCCAGAGTCTGATACTATATGTAGATAAATGTATTCCCCCCCTTGATTCTGTCAAGGTACTAAAGCATCTAAAATAGGTACCTGTACCCAACGTAGATGTACAACAACCAGTATTTACCCGTATGGAACTCCAGGTCGCGGGTGTCTTATTATTACCATTGCATCTGAGATCAGTCAACGAATTGTTTTGCATTATTGTTTGAAAGATGATATAATTTAATCTCATCTTCATATTTTTAGCATTTTATTGCTTGAATTGAAAGATCAGCTGTGTCAAAGGCCTCGTGTATATCAAGAAACACTGCAGATAACAAAAACACTGCTGTTAATAAGGATTGATCTCTACATGTGCCAAAAGGTGGGCAGCGTCTGTGGTTTCAAATGGACTCTGGGATGGGAGTCGAACCCACAATGCCAGCACTGGCACCTCTACCAACAGACCCAGACATACCAAGGTTCAATAGAGCAGTTTTGTAACGAAGTAACCACCTGACTAAGCCACCTCTCTTGTACTTGGCCTCCAGGAGCCTTATGTACTGAGTTTCATGGAGTGGTGCAATACCTACCTACACTGGTGCCTCTGTGCTACCATGGGGTGGTGCTGTATACCAGCCAGTATGACCCACTATGGCTCTGTATGGAACTCCTGGTCTCAGGCTGTTGAGCTGTTGCATTCTATATAGGCAGATATCAGCCAACAGTTTTGCATTATAGTTTGAAAGATGATATAATTCACCTTCATATTTTCGACATTTTATTGTCGAAATTAAAAGATCAACTCTATTGAAGGCCTTGTATAGATCAACAAACACTGTAGATTACAAAAAGGTGGGCAGCGTCTGTGGTTCTATTTGGACTCTGGGGTGGGTGCCAGTACTGGCATCTCTACCAGACCAGCTGATCCAGACATCCAAGATTCAAAGGGACAATTTGTAACGAAGTAACCACCTGACTAAGCCACCTCTGTTGTACACAGCCTCTAGGAGCCTTATGTACTGAGGCGCATGGAGTGGTGCAAGACCTGCTTACACTGGTACCTCTGTGCTTCCAAAGGGTAGTACTGTATAGTCACTGATAGTAGACATAGTAATCATGTTGGACTAGCACAGGTGACCAGTATACATACGCTCGTGTAGTCAGGTGTGGATAGGTGGCACTACTGCATCCATGTTAGCTATAGATAAGGCTATTTCTGTACTTGTAATTTCTGCTGGTACCGATATTGCTTCCTCCATTGTTAAACGCAATGTTATCAGTACCACTGGATATGATAGGCCCTAGATGTACAAACAGAGCCCAGGGCAGATCCCTGTGGAACTCCACATCTTACTGTTGTAATTTCATATAGGCCTAGACCAGTAAAACGCTTTTTTGCCTGCAGCAAATAATTTCATTATCTTATCTCTAATCTCCACTTCATATTTTCAATGTCTAATTGTTTGAATAGAATGATTAACACTGTCAAAGGCCTTCTGCATATCAACTAAAACTGCTGCCAGTAATGATTTACCTATAGGCCTACATATACAAAAAGGTGGGCAGCGTCTGTGGTTTCAAATGGACTCTGGGGTGGGAGTCGAACCCACAGTGCCAGCACTGGCACCTCTACCAACAGACCCAGACATACCAAGGTTCAATAGAGCAGTTTTGTAACGAAGTAACCACCTGACTAAGCCACCTCTGCTGTAGTCGGCCTCTAGGAGCCTTATGTACTGAGTTTCATGGAGTGGTGCAATACCTACCTACACTGGTGCCTCTGTGCTACCATGGGATAGAGTGTTTAGTTATCATGAAGGAGCAGTAAAGGTGACCAGGGGAGAATGTGATGTGGTCAGATGTAGGTAGGTGTCACCACTGTGACTACACATGGGTGCCCAGCTTTTTGGCCGTGTCACCATGTCAGATTTTAGCCAAGGTGCAGTGTCGCCGTGTCAGTTTTTATCTAGCGTATTATGCCCTATTTGACTGTGTCCGTCGAATTTCTAAAGGCCCGTGTCGTCCGTGTCGGATTTTAAAAGGGCCATGTCGCCGTGTCGATCGTGTCGAATTTCAACCCATATATAGTCACACCACTGCCTTGCAGCACGGATTACTTTTGACTGAGTGGTCAATACCTACTATACCTACACTAGTACCTCTGTACTACCATCCGGTAGGAGCAAGGGCCTAAATGATAGAGAATTACAATTTCTTAATTACCATAATGTTTAATGGACACAAACTCCTGTCTCAATCTGTATCCTGTCTTTGCAGTCGTATTCAAATTAGTATCTAGAATATAATGCTCGTAATTTCTATTGGTACT
This sequence comes from Harmothoe impar, assembly GCA_947462335.1. NCBI lineage: Eukaryota > Metazoa > Annelida > Polychaeta > Phyllodocida > Polynoidae > Harmothoe > Harmothoe impar. The sequence goes on along the minus strand of OX381708.1, from coordinate 70,008,245 downwards.
GATATTGGTACCAATATTATTTGCCCCAGAGGAAAAGGCAATTTTATTAGTACCACTGTATATCATAGATATACAAACAGAGCCCAGTACAGATCGCTGTGGTACTCTACATCTTACTGTTATCATAGCATTCTAATTCCATATAGGCCTAGACCAGTAAAATGGTTTTTTTTTCTTTTGCCTACAGCTTGAAAATAAATTTCAAAATTTTATCTGAAATCTCCACTTCATATTCTCAATGTTTTTATTGTTTAAATAGAATGATTAACACTGTCAAAGGCCTTCTGCATATCAACTAAAACTGCTGCCAGTAATGATTTACCTATAGGCCTACATATACAAAAAGGTGGGCAGCGTCTGTGGTTTCAAATGGACTCTGGGGTGGGAGTCGAACCCACAGTGCCAGCACTGGCACCTCTACCAACAGACCCAGACATACCAAGGTTCAATAGAGCAGTTTTGTAACGAAGTAACCACCTGACTAAGCCACCTCTGCTGTAGTCGGCCTCTAGGAGCCTTATGTACTGAGTTTCATGGAGTGGTGCAATACCTACCTACACTGGTGCCTCTGTGCTACCATGGGATAGAGTGTTTAGTTATCATGAAGGAGCAGTAAAGGTGACCAGGGGAGAATGTGATGTGGTCAGATGTAGGTAGGTGTCACCACTGTGACTACACATGGGTGCCCAGCTTTTTGGCCGTGTCACCATGTCAGATTTTAGCCAAGGTGCAGTGTCGCCGTGTCAGTTTTTATCTAGCGTATTATGCCCTATTTGACTGTGTCCGTCGAATTTCTAAAGGCCCGTGTCGTCCGTGTCGGATTTTAAAAGGGCCATGTCGCCGTGTCGATCGTGTCGAATTTCAACCCATATATAGTCACACCACTGCCTTGCAGCACGGATTACTTTTGACTGAGTGGTCAATACCTACTATACCTACACTAGTACCTCTGTACTACCATCCGGTAGGAGCAAGGGCCTAAATGATAGAGAATTACAATTTCTTAATTACCATAATGTTTAATGGACACAAACTCCTGTCTCAATCTGTATCCTGTCTTTGCAGTCGTATTCAAATTAGTATCTAGAATATAATGCTCGTAATTTCTATTGGTACTGATATTGGTACCAATATTATTTGCCCCAGAGGAAAAGGCAATTTTATTAGTACCACTGTATATCATAGATATACAAACAGAGCCCAGTACAGATCGCTGTGGTACTCTACATCTTACTGTTATCATAGCATTCTAATTCCATATAGGCCTAGACCAGTAAAATGGTTTTTTTTTCTTTTGCCTACAGCTTGAAAATAAATTTCAAAATTTTATCTGAAATCTCCACTTCATATTCTCAATGTTTTTATTGTTTAAATAGAATGATTAACACTGTCAAAGGCCTTCTGCATATCAACTAAAACTGCTGCCAGTAATGATTTACCTATAGGCCTACATATACAAAAAGGTGGGCAGCGTCTGTGGTTTCAAATGGACTCTGGGGTGGGAGTCGAACCCACAGTGCCAGCACTGGCACCTCTACCAACAGACCCAGACATACCAAGGTTCAATAGAGCAGTTTTGTAACGAAGTAACCACCTGACTAAGCCACCTCTGCTGTAGTCGGCCTCTAGGAGCCTTATGTACTGAGTTTCATGGAGTGGTGCAATACCTACCTACACTGGTGCCTCTGTGCTACCATTGGATAGAGTGTTTAGTTATCATGAAGGAGCAGTAAAGGTGACCAGGGGAGAATGTGATGTGGTCAGATGTAGGTAGGTGTCACCACTGTGACTACACATGGGTGCCCAGCTTTTTGGCCGTGTCACCATGTCAGATTTTAGCCAAGGTGCAGTGTCGCCGTGTCAGTTTTTATCTAACGTATTATGCCCTATTTGACTGTGTCCGTCGAATTTCTAAAGGCCCGTGTCGTCCGTGTCGGATTTTAAAAGGGCCATGTCGCTGTGTCGATCGTGTCGAATTTTAACCCATATATAGTCACACCACTGCCTTGCAGCACGGATTACTTTTGACTGAGTGGTCAATACCTACTATACCTACACTAGTACCTCTGTACTACCATCCGGTAGGAGCAAGGGCCTTAATGATAGAGAATTACAATTTCTAAATTACCATAATGTTTAATGGACACAAACTCCTGTCTCAATCTGTATCCTGTCTTTGCAGTCGTATTCAAATTAGTATCTAGAATATAATGCTCGTAATTTCTATTGGTACTGATATTGGTACCAATATTATTTGCCCCAGAGGAAAAGGCAATTTTATTAGTACCACTGTATATCATAGATATACAAACAGAGCCCAGTACAGATCGCTGTGGTACTCTACATCTTACTGTTATCATAGCATTCTAATTCCATATAGGCCTAGACCAGTAAAATGGTTTTTTTTTCTTTTGCCTACAGCTTGAAAATAAATTTCAAAATTTTATCTGAAATCTCCACTTCATATTCTCAATGTTTTTATTGTTTAAATAGAATGATTAACACTGTCAAAGGCCTTCTGCATATCAACTAAAACTGCTGCCAGTAATGATTTACCTATAGGCCTACATATACAAAAAGGTGGGCAGCGTCTGTGGTTTCAAATGGACTCTGGGGTGGGAGTCGAACCCACAGTGCCAGCACTGGCACCTCTACCAACAGACCCAGACATACCAAGGTTCAATAGAGCAGTTTTGTAACGAAGTAACCACCTGACTAAGCCACCTCTGCTGTAGTCGGCCTCTAGGAGCCTTATGTACTGAGTTTCATGGAGTGGTGCAATACCTACCTACACTGGTTCCTCTGTGCTACCATGGGATAGAGTGTTTAGTTATCATGAAGGAGCAGTATAGGTGACCAGGGGAGAATGTGATGTGGTCAGATGTAGGTAGGTGTCACCACTGTGACTACACATGGGTGCCCAGCTTTTTGGCCGTGTCCCCATGTCAGATTTTAGCCAAGGTGCAGTGTCGCCGTGTCAGTTTTTATCTAGCGTATTATGCCCTATTTGACTGTGTCCGTCGAATTTCTAAAGGCCCGTGTCGTCCGTGTCGGATTTTAAAAGGGCCATGTCGCCGTGTCGATCGTGTCGAATTTCAACCCATATATAGTCACACCACTGCCTTGCAGCACGGATTACTTTTGACTGAGTGGTCAATACCTACTATACCTACACTAGTACCTCTGTACTACCATCCGGTAGGAGCAAGGGCCTAAATGATAGAGAATTACAATTTCTAAATTACCATAATGTTTAATGGACACAAACTCCTGTCTCAATCTGTATCCTGTCTTTGCAGTCGTATTCAAATTAGTATCTAGAATATAATGCTCGTAATTTCTATTGGTACTGATATTGATACCAATATTATTTGCCCCAGAGGAAAAGGCAATTTTATTAGTACCACTGTATATCATAGATATACAAACAGAGCCCAGTACAGATCGCTGTGGTACTCTACATCTGACTGTTATCATAGCATTCTAATTCCATATAGGCCTAGACCAGTAAAATGGTTTTTTTTTCTTTTGCCTACAGCTTGAAAATAAATTTCAAAATTTTATCTGAAATCTCCACTTCATATTCTCAATGTTTTTATTGTTTAAATAGAATGATCGACGCCATCAAAGGCCTTCTGAATATCAACAAACACTGCTGCCAGTAATGATTTATCTCGACATGCAGAAAAAGGTGGGCAGCGTCTGTGGTTTCATATGGAATCCGGGGTGGGAGTCAAACCCACAATGCCAGCACTGGCACCTCTACCAACAGACCCAGACATACCAAGGTTCAATAGAGCAGTAACGAAGTAACCACCTGACTAAGCCACCTCTGTTGTAATCGACCTGCATGGGCCTTATGTACTGAGTTTCATGGAGTGGTGCAACACCAGCCTACACTGGTGCCTCTGTGCTACCATGGGGTGGTGCTGTACAGTAGACATGTAGGACTCGCAAAGGTGACCAGTATAGACTGCACATAGAGGTAAAGATAAAAGTAAAAAGGGCGATCTCTTGATGCTGATTGGTGTATAGTTCTAATGCAACCAAAATCATAGAGGCGGCCCTTAGGGTCAAGTTAATGACACCAAAAATGTTGATACGTTGTGTCTAAATATTAATTTTTTTAGGCCATGAGTTCTGTGGAGACTTTCTAGTGTATTGTGCCAATCAGTTTCTTTTTTCTTGTGCCTGCCTCATACAAATGAGAACTTTTCAAAAGTTAATTCATCATTAAATATATATTACATGTGATGTAGAGGCTAGGTTTGTTTTTGATGTATGACGTGGCTGTCGGTACTTATTTTGTGTCACTACTGCAGGATCTGAGAGGTTTGTTTTTGACCTGGGGCTTATTTCCCAAGGAAGACTGAACACAACTATTAAATAGTGCCTTCATACAGTTTTTGTGCAAATTTTGCACAAAAACTGTATGAAGGCACCCTTGGAATCTTACAGTATTGAGAAATAACCCCCTGACATTGATGATAAGTGAAGTATTGGAGTATTACCTGGGACACATTCATATTCCACCTGTACGTAGTTACTGTTGAGTTTACAGTCGTCCAGGTAGACTTGTTTCACAGGTACATAACACTTGGAGGACCCCATGCACTGTCTGAGCACCTCCCGCATGAAGGCCGGGTGGTCTGCCGAGCACGGGCCGTCCCCGCCTGAGGACGGGCCACACGTCTTGGTGTCCACTGCCTGCAACCAATAGGTACAATATGGATTATGACTGAACTCGTTTGCATTTAAATGTTACATCACTTGTTGACTTGATCAGTGGTTCTCACAAGTATGTATTATTAAGTTTATTATTAAGAGGCTGTGTCTCATGAGATCAGGCCAATGTACACGTCTTTGACCGGGTGCCATCTTTGACTGGGTGCCATCTTTGACTGGGTGCCATCTTTGACCGGCTTGATTAAAAACGGTCTATTGAGGGCAGATGGAGATAAAAATGGTCCAAAAGGTAAATAGCATTTGAATGAGTAAATTATAGCCCATTAATTTGATATTGTCATTTGCCCTAAATAAACCGTTTTCTATCAAGCTGGTCATAGATGGCACTCAGTCAAAGATGGCACCCAGTCAAAGATGGCACCCAGTCATAGATGGCACCCAGTCAAAGATTTTACATTGGCCCAAGTTTGTGAGACACAGCCAAGAATATTTAAGAGTACATCTAGGATGCCAAAGGATAGTAAAGCTATAGAACCTGATTAGATACATGTACCTTGTTTTGCCGGATATTTGTAACTGACAATCACTTTGTGTTATCATGAATAAACACTTACAAAACTCAATTAATCTAACTCTTTCAAGACGACATGGTACCTATCTGAGGGCAATGGTTGTCGTCATGATGCACCATTGCAGTGCCTAGGAGTCAGTCATGCATCAAGGGAGTGTACTCACCCCGTGGATGCAGCACTGGCAAGTTACTCACTAGGGCTGTAATCATGCATCATGATGACAACTACCATCAAACCAAAATGCCATACTTTACTGTTAAAGAGTTAAACCATTTCAATGATCTGCCATGAGAGGATAAGCTGCTGGCCCGCCTGTTGGTTTAAATCCCTTTGAATCAAAGTTAAATTACCCGTGGGCTTACTTCATCTAATTAATTAAATATTGAATTACCTGATTTAACGCCCACTCCCATAATCAATCACAGCATTGATTATGTTATTAACCCTTCAAGGGCCGCATATTCCTTTGATGTGGTATGCCCGTGGTCGTCATGATGCATTCATGCAGCCCTGGCGAGTAACTAGTCAGAGCTGCATGAATGCATGCATCAGGCCGACCATACATGGTCGTTACACCCCCGAGGAGTCGGCATGATGCATGTATGGAGTACTGGCGAGTTACCCGTCAGAGTTGCATTCAGGCAGCATGGTAAAATATAGCACTATTCCCTTTGACACAGATAATTAGTTTAAATCAATAATGAAAGGTGGTTGGTCAACGTTAATCAACAAATGAGCAGCGTTAATTGATTCAAGGTTCTGTCCATGAAGGCATTTGTGCATAGTGCCATGCATATGCCGTTGTTACACCCCGAAGGCTCGGCATAATGCATGTACATGCAGCACAGGCAAGTTACCTTGCAGGGACTACATTCGTGCATCATGACAACAAGGGTCGGCATGCAGGCCCATAACTAGCCCTCTTTGCGGGGTGGTTCGTTTTTTGGATATGGTGGATATATGATGGAACTAGACATGATTATTTCAATGGTGGTACTAGATTTTTCTAATATGATGGTGGAACTTTAAATGATATATCTAAAGAGGAAGCACAGTTTTGTGGATATAATCAATCTTTCACGTTTTTCTCTCTAGAATGCTTAATAATTGTCCAATCGAAAAAAAATGCCATGTGGCCAATTATGTCCCCTACACAGTCAGCTAGGATGGAACTCTTTTCCTCCTTTAGGGAGGTGGGGTGGTTCGTTCGAAACGACGACCCCCCCCCCCCCTCCCTAGTTACGGGCCAGGCATGATGCATTCCTGTAGCTCTGGCGAGTTACCTACCAGGGTTGTAATAATGCATCATGACAACATAGGACACACATTGCACATAGGACATGTATCAAAGCCCTATGCGACCCTTATATGTATATCTATATCTAGCTTTGATTATTAAGAGTTGCTCATGTAAAACAGAGTGAGTATCTGACCTGCTCCCTGTAGCCGTGTTTGGCGCTGAGCACGTTGATGACCCCGGCCTGCTTACAGTGCAGGTACAGCTCGTCTTGTAGCAGGTCTGGTCCGTCCGACACCAGACACACCACCGCGTGGTGCACCGTAGGGGCTGCAACAACAACAACAATAATATGAGGTATTGTAGGGCAACAACAATAACAACAACAATAATAATAATGTAGTACAACAACAACAATGATATGTAGGACAACAACAACAACAATATGAGGTATTGTATGTAACAGGTCCGGTCTGTCCGACACCAGACACACCACCGCGTGGTGCATCGTGGGGGCTGCAACAACAACAACAACAATAATAATAATAATAATAATGTAGTACAACAACAACAACAATATATAGTACAACAACAACAACATGAGGTACTGTATGTAGCAGGTCTGGTCCGTCCGACACCAGACACACCACCACGTGGTGCACTGTAGGGGCTGCAACAACAACAACAATAATATGAGGTATTGTAGGGCAACAACAACAACAACAATAACAACAACATGAGGTATTGTAGGGCAACAACAACAACAATAACAACAATATGAGGTATTGTAGGGCAACAACAACAACAACAATAACAACAACATGAGGTATTGTAGGGCAACAACAACAACAACAATAACAACAACATGAGGTACTGTATGTATCAGGTCCGGGCCGTCCGACACCAGACACACCACCACGTGGTGCACCGTGGGCGCTGCAAGAACAACAACAACAACAACAATAATAATAATAATGTAGTACAACAACAACAACATGAGGTACTGTATGTAGCAGGTCCGGGCCGTCCGACACCAGGCACACCACCGCGTGGTGCACCGTGGGGGCTGCAACAACAACAACAATAATATGAGGTATTGTAGGGCAACAACAACAACAACAACAACATGAGGTACTGTATGTAACAGGTCCGGGCCGTCCGACACCAGGCACACCACAGCATGGTGCACCGTGGCCTGCAACAACAACAATATGAGGTATTGTAGGACAACAACAACAACAACATACCCCGCATGGTGCACCGTGGGCGCTTCAACAACAATAACAACAATAATATGTAGTACAACAACAACAATAACAACATCGTCAGGTACTATATGTACAACTACAGAATGAGGTTCTGTATGCACAACAACATGAGCTATTATATGGACAACAACACCAGCAACAAAAACAACAACAATATGAGGTACTATATGTACAACAACTTGATGCCCTTAGTCGTCATTATGCATGAATGTATCTCTGGAGAGTAACTCGCCAGTGCTGCATTGGTGTATCATGCCAAACATATGGGGTTGAGACACTTCCGAAGAGTCAACATGATGCAGCACTGGCGAGTTATTCGCCAGGACTGCATTGGTGCATCATGACGACAAATGTGACCTTTTAGGGTTAAAAACAAATGGACTGTGATTTTCAATTTCACCAGGAGAGCATTGGCCTGTAACGATTTCAGAACTGCTTCAGGCATCGTAACCCTGTGTTTGTAACTGTGCACTAAAGTTATACCGTTATGTGTGCTACTTACAGTCATGTTCACATCAATTATCAACTTTAGGCCAGAAATATAGGCCGACGTAACCTTTGTTAAAAAAGGCCGACTTTAAACATCTTTAGGACATTTTACAATAAAATATTTCGAGACAATTTCATGGCATCTTTAGGGTCAAGTTTGGTTCGTCTGCATTTCTACCGTACTATCATGCTAAAAACGAGGGAAGAATAAAACGTGACCTATCTGCCATGTGACTTGTAACTTTTCATTTTGGCCTTCTTCTCTCTACTGGCCTACTGATACCCTATAATATACTTCAGTTTCTGTAGGAATCCCCGAGGGTCTTACAGCAAAGGAATATTAATAGGTTACAAGCTTCTCTCTTTTTCTTTGATTTCTGTTTCATACATTCTTGCAAATATGTTCTTTTTCCCTTCAACCTATATGAAAGTCTCTTAATCCACACGGGCGGCAAATCAACTTTATGTGTTGGTTTTCGCCACATTTTACCCATCTGGCGAAAATTCACAAGCCTAAACCTAGGCATATCATATACCATTGGAAAGAGAAAATTGTGAGGAAGTTGGTACAACTTATTGGCAGCAGATAATGCCTTAGAATAAGTTACACATTCAAAATACACCAATCTAGAGATAGAAATTGGAAAATTTTCTACATAGACGTATCAACATTTTCCTGGGATTCACATTTCCCCCTCCCTCCAACCCCTGTTTTTTTATTTCTTTTTCTACTCTTTCTTCTAAAGTTTAATCAGGATGTCTCCTTCCCATTCCCCCTTGGCCTGTTTATAGTGGTACATTCGGACTAGCTGATGGTACATTATGACAGTGGTACATTCAGGCAGTAGTACATTCCGTCTAAAGACCCTGGCAAAAGCAATTTTTTAGGATCAATAGGTCCTCACAAACCACACATAATTCGTACCTATCCTTCAGTATATAAATGGCCATACACCTGCAGGCTAAACAACTAAATGTCTGGCAAATCTACTTGGAAATTGGCGAAAGAAAAACGGCCGATTTTCGCCAACCTGGCGAAAAAAATACAGATCCTAGCGCGAGCCTAGATTCTAATTGGTATTTCTATACCCTGTATAGCAAGGTAATTATAAACCTTTTCTTTTGCGTCTACATGCTTTTCAATGCTTTTCTAAAGCTTGTTTTACCCCGTATAGCCCTACATAACAGGTACAGTGTTTTAGTTGTGTGTAGGCCCCCTCTATATGAGTTATGAGTGGTATGTCACGGAGGGCTTCCGGCTACAGGCTTACACTGGAGTAGTATAGTATGTATCGGAACGGGACTATAGTTAAGTACTGTTTATTACTCAATCGACATGCAGCCAATCAGAGGCCTCCATTTGGTCACGTGACCGGAAGTGACCTACTTAGGGGATTAGTGGTGACGTCACGTGACCTAGTTAGCCAATCAGAGGCCTCCATTTGGTCACGTGACCGGAAGTGACCTACTTAGGGGATTAGCGGTGCATTCTGGGTAACCCTGAAGCCAATCAGAGGCCTCCATTGGGTGACCGGAAGTGACCTACTTAGGGGATGGTGCATTCTGGGTAACCTACTGACCTACTTAGGGGACCGGAAGTGACGTCACATGACCTAATGGCCAACCGGAAGTGACCTCATTGAGGATCACGTGACCGGAAGTGACCTGATTGATCACGTGACCGGAAGAAGAAGAAGAAGAAGAAGAAGAAGAAGAAGAAGAAGAAGAAGTGACGTCACGCGACTTAATGAAGAGATGAGCGTCTTTAAGGGGTCACGGGCTTTAAAATGTGATATCTTTTTTTTTTGGAGGAGGAGGCGAGTCTCTTATTTTTTTTCGGTAAACTAATAAAAAACACTACGATATAAGTTTTTTTTTCATTTTTTTTCATTTTTTATTGTTTTACGAGCGACTGGAAGTGACTTATTGAACTAGGTAGAAGCGTTCTTTAGAGTGTATAAGGGGGGGGAGGGGAGGGGAGGGGGGGAGGGGGGCTTCTTTAAGATGCATGGGGAGGGGGGCGCTTTTAGGATGCATGGGGCGGGTGGTGGGGGGGAGGGGGGGAGGGGGGAGGGGGGCACTCTAGGGGGGTGGGGGAGCACTCTAAGGGGCGTTTGTCTCTTTTAAGAAAAAAAGAAAAGAAAAAGATTTCAATCGAGAGACACGCTTCTTCCTCTCGAGAGGAAGAAGCGTGTCTCTTCGTTTTTTTTTTGTTTATCACGTGCTGCGATGAGGCGATCAGCTGCGACTGGAGGAAGTGACACTTTAAGAGATCGCGCGTCTTAATTGTTATGATATTTTTTTTTTTACTTACTAATAAAGAAGACGTATGAAAATAAAACACAACAATTCACATGTCCGTCGTTCTCGTTGTTTCTTGCTTGATAAAGTCAAGTAATATCGCGATGCCGAGGCCAAACTTTCCCATGTCCTCAGTCAACACTCGAAGGAGTTCAAAAGGCGTACCGCCGGCGCCGTCAGCTTCATCTTGCCACATTTTCAACACTCGGAAGGCCCACTCAGCGGGACTTCCTCCGTATTCGCATTCTTCAGCGATCTTATCTAACCTCTCAGGCGACAATTTTAAATGGTCCCCCACCTCTTTCCACCTGCTACCCAGACGTCTGCCGAGGGTGCCCAAGTGCTTATGCATCGCGCGCGAGTCGGGGTTTTCGAAATCCAACCCCTGTCTGTGGAGAAGGGCCATCCACTGAGCCAACAGTTCCATGCGTCTTATGCGGGTGAAGACGCGACCGAGCTCGCCCCATCTATGACGATGCGGGGTTTCACCCCACCACACTCGGAACATCGCCGTACACAGCTCCTCCGGTGTCTTGACACTGCGCTCTACTAGAGCATCCATACGGGCGGCGCTGACTTTTAAGCTACTGCCCAACTCTCTCCAACAGCCGCTCAACTCTTTACCTAGTTGACGAAGCAAGGCGTCGCTATAGGCTAACCGCCGCTGTCCTACCTGTCGGGTCTCCCCATCATCGGTCTGCTGCCTCGCGCCGCGTCTCACGTCGTCAAGCCGCATTAACTTTTTTTCAGGCGCACCGGGCGGTGAAGGCGAGCTTGAAAGTGGAATAGCTTGAGCCATCTCGTCTCGTCTTGGCGGCGGCGGCAGCGGCGGCGGCGGCGGCGGTGGCGGCGGTGGTGGTGGTGGCGGTGGTGGTGGTAGTAGCCGTTACTGGGGTCAGAGGTGATATGTTTTTTTTCCAACAGAAATGAGAGCTTTTTATACAGAGGGAGTTTAATCCCATTTCCAACAGCGCTCCAGCTGTCTAGCACCCTGTCCGCATGACGCTTTTTCAGCCGCTCCGCTCCTTAAGAGCTTAGATGACGAGGGGGTGTGGCATCGCTATCCGTGGAGACCAGCTGAAAACGGTGTTTTTTCCTCACTCATAGCCTTAATACCTCCTACCCCCTACCCGAGGACGTCTCCCTCCCTCTGACATTCATTGTAACAAACGTCAGAGGTCAGGTGAAAATCGGATTTTTTTTCATGCACAGCCTTAGGCAGCTGTCACCCCTCCCTATTGAACTAGCCGGCCGCCCGCCCGCCTGGCCGGCCCGGTCTACTCACCACGGCAGGAGGTGGCGATTTTTGTCTTACACTTAAGTCGCTCACCACATGCACACGCCTCTACTCACAGACAGACACGTTCGTCTTAGGGGGGTCCTGCTTCACGCCACACGCCTCCTGTAGTTTTTTTTTGTATACACACTGTAAGCTCATCACCGTTACCGTTAATCCTTTATACAGCTAACGCGCGCTGAATGGCTGAACAGGGTGGTAAGCGGCTTAGCTCACCACAGTGGATCCCTCAAAAAGGGATCCAGCTGAAAACGTCATACCTTATGTCTTTGTGAATGGCCGCCGCCGGTCAGTCGACGGCAGGCAGCAACCGCTTAACCCTTTATACAGCTAATGCGCGTTGAATTGCTGAACAGGGTGGTAAGCGGCTTAGCTCATCATCACAGTCGATCTCTCAAAAGAGGGGGGGGGGAAAGGGATCCAGCTGAAAACGTCATGCCTTATGTCTTTTTGTTTCTCTTTGTGAATGGCCGCCGGCCAGCCGGCGGCAGCTGAACAGGGTCGGTAAGTAGCTTAGCTCTAGAAGCGAGAAGGCGTATATAAGGGGCTTGGAAACCTCCATTCACTCACTCATTCTTTTTTGCTGCTCTCTACAGTCACCACCATGAGCAAAAGACAACAGCTAGCGGCGTTCAAGAACAAGAAGACTACGCGGAACAGCGTTCGTTTAGCGTCAGTGCCTGCTCTTGCTACTGAACATGAGACTACCGCCGCAGCCGGTTGGTCTTATCACCCTCCTGCTGTAGCGAGCGCTCGCGGCAGTAGTAGTAGTAGTAGTAGTAGCAGTAGCACTAGTAGTAGCAGTAGTAGTAGTAGTGGTAGTAGTACTAGTAGTACTACTGGTAGCAGTCGTCGTGCTAGCGACGTTGTTACACTCGCGACGGTACACGTTGCTGCTAAGCGCGCTGCCGCTGCTACCGCCGTCCCGCCTGCCGCTGCTGCTGCTGCTGCTGCTGCTGCTGCGCCTGCTACTGCTGCGCTTGCTACGGCTGCGCCTGCTGAGGCTGCTGCTGCGCCTGCTACTGTTGCGTCTGCTGCGGCTGCGCCTGCTGCGGCTGCTTCTGCTGCACTTGCTGCTACTGCTACTACTACTGACGACAACGCTCCTGGCACAGCGCAGTACTGGCAACCGGGTTTTTACCTCCCCACTACTGTTGATGACTTTGATGACCTGCCGCACGTTGCACAGCCCCTCTCCTCCACCACTACATCGACGGACGCCCTCGACGCCGCTCGCGCTGAGAGTTACAGCTATTCGGACACTCAGCCCCTGAACCGAGAAGAAGAGGAGGAGGAGGAGCAGCAACAGGGTGAGACAGAGAACGACGCTGACGACGAGGCGTACGAAGAACCCGAAGGGCAAGGGGTGAGCGGTACGTTTTTCGGCTTCCCTCTTCGACCTTTCGACCTCACTTCCTCCACTGCTAGCGCCCCCCCGTCCGGTCCGTGGCGACTGCCCTCACCGCCACCTTACGAGGGCGGCGGCGGCGCTTCATCTTCTACCGCTACACACAGCACGGACGGCGTGTGGCTGCGCTGTTCCAACAACGAGACCTCCGATACCACCAGCGCTGACGCTGCTCCTGCTATCGGTTCTGCTGCTGATTCAGCTCACGCTGATGGTGTTACTCATCCTGCGGGTGTGAAACGTTCTAAGGTGAGTTCCAGAACAACAAGGCCCACTAAGAAGAGAAAAATACAAGAAAAAGAAGGAGATGGACGAGAAGAAGCAGAGAAAACACTCGGGTTAGAGTTCTGCTTAGACGGAGCTTTGACGCTGGAGATCTGGGAGGACGTGGCTAGACTGTCTAGGAGGCCGCGCTACACAAAAGACGGCCAGGTGAAAGAGGCGTCTCTGACCAGAAGCAAGCGAGTGCACTTCACGGCCGACGCGCTGCGCGAGCTCATAGCACGCATCGCCGATATCCGCGCAGTGGTGCGCATACGCGACACAGCGGCCGCGCAAGGAAAACCTAATCACACCCCCTGGTTCGCAGTGCTGGATGAGGCGGGCGAAGTGTACGCAGCTGTGAGCTACTACAGCGGTAAGAACCTCGTCCACGTGCGCAAGTACGAAGGTCCTGACAAAAAACCCACACAGCAGGGGGTGACGCTGTCCGCCAGAGCGCTCAAAGAGTTGGATGACAAAACAGAGATCATTCTGAAATATCTCGGCATAGATTCGGAATGAGAGACGCTCAACGCTCACGCGCGCACACACACACACACACAGCGTTTGACGTACGCTGTATGAGACAGACAGACAGACAGACAGACAGACGGATACACAGACAGCAGACAGAAAGATAGTTACATAGACGACAGATTGATAGATGGCTAGATAGATAGATAGATAGTTAGACGGCTAAGTAGTTGGTAACCGAGTGAAAAAAAACATGACACAGTACGTATGCGAAAAGTGTTTCAAAATGTTTAAAAGAGCGTACAACCACGAGAGACACGTAGAAAATTGTAGAGTAGTAGCTAAGTTTTGCCCTCTATGCGGCGAAGGGGATTGCCGAAAGAGCGCTTGTCGACGCGAATCTCTGGACGGGGTGACCGTCCCTCCGCGCATATGTGCTGTACCGAACGGGGAGGAAACGTTCACGGCGAATTGGCCTGCGATACAAACGGGCGTCAGGATGCACGGGACTCGCGTGAGTGTAACAAACTTCAGGCTACCAACCGGCGAGTTGAGTGACGCTGTAGATACTATGCGTCGCATTCACTTGACACAAAGATTCAGATACAAAGTGGGTTTCTCGGTAGGCTTACTGTTACAACACAGAGAAGACAAGAGCAAACTGCGCTACTTCCACGCCTCCCAGAACAACGCAACTCTCATACAACCGCTCCCTACTGTAACTAATTCAGAAACTTTGGAAGAGCTCCTCTCAAAGATGCAAAACACCGTCGCTTGCGAGGAGGTACGGAAACTTTGCGACGCTGACACCAAGTGGCACGTTCTTTTTCCTACCAATTTGAACATCTGCGTTTACATGGGACCGGGGGAATTCCCCATAGGCGGTAGGATCACTCAGGCCGGTCGAGTTGGAAAGAGAAGCGGCGTGTTAGATTTTCCCAACAAGGACAACCTCTGCATCTTCCGCTGCATTTCCTTTCACTTATACAACACCAGCAAGCGCGCTTCAGATTTGTTACGTCAGTTCTGTCCCGCTGCCACACCTGAATCCTTTCCGGGTCTGAACATCCGCGACTTACCCGCGTTAGAGAACTTGTTTGACGTACAAATAGCGGTTTACACCGCGTCGCGTCAAGTGCCGGGGCGGAAGTTGAGAAGACGCGTTACTCTGATCAGACCGCCTTCCAGAACTGTGGCCGCCCGAGGTAAAGTCAACCTACACCTGACGGCGAAAGGCGGTTTGCACGTCTCTCTCGTCACGGACTTCAACGCGTACGCGGGCATATACGAATGTTGCAAGTGTAAGGCGGCGTTCACCACCGAGTTCTTGCTGAAGAGACACAGGAACCAGCTTTCCTCTTGCCGACAAGTCAAGTTGCGCTACGTAGGTGGCATCTACCAAAATTCGAGAACGATTTTCGAAGCGCTAGCAGACTTCTCCATTTTTCCCCCCGACGGACATTCCGGAATCTACCCTTACAAGATCGCCTTCGATTTCGAGGCTTTCTTCAGACCGTGCAAAGAACCGTCGACGGAGCACGTGTCCCTGCTGTGGGATCACGTCCCTTTGTCGGCTAGCGTCGCATCCGACTTTCCGGGGTGGGAGGGGCCCGTCTGCTTCGTCAGAGCGTCCGACGCAGATTCCGACCCCTTGTTGGACCGAGTTTTAAATCACATAAACGAGAACGCCAAAGCGATCGGGGAAGCTGTGCTAGAACTTTACCGACCGACGTTAGCGAAGTTAGATGCGGCGATAGGTGAAGCTCTCCTGCTGGAGGAGGCGACGTTCACCACCCCTTCTCCAGGCGGCTTCGCTGCGGCTCAGACCAGACACCCGTTAGTTCAACTGAAGAAGCGTCTTCTGAGATACATCCGTCAAGCTCCAGTGGTGGGCTTCAACTCGGGGCGTTACGACTTGAACCTGATCAAAATACGCCTTCACTCGTTCTTCGCCTCCGGAGACCGAAGAAACCAAGAATTCAGCGTCATAAAGAGAAGCAATCAATACTTGGCGGTTTACACACAGCACACGGTTTTCTTGGACGTAGTCAACTATTTGGCACCCGGTTACAACTACGCGACCTATTTGCGAGCTTTCACCAGGAACGAAGAGAAAGGTCACTTTCCTTACGAATGGATGACGTCTACCAGGAAACTGGCAAACAGAACGCTGCCGCCGAGATCGGCTTTCGACAGCGAGCTGACGGGCGTCAAAATGTCCGAATCCGACTACGCCGCATGTCAGAAAGTTTGGTCCGACGAGAAGATGCAAACTATGGAAGACTACTTGATCCACTACAACAACAAAGACGTGAAACCTTTCATAGAAGCTCTGAAAAATCACGCTAAATTTTTCCAAGATCGCGGCATCGACATGTTGAAAGACGGAGTTTCTCTCGCCGGTTTGACTTTACGCTTCCTCTTCCAAAACCTAGAAGACGCGTTCACAACGTTTCCCCAGTTCGACGCCGTCCTCCACGCTCTGATCAAAGAGAATCTAGTCGGCGGTCCTTCCATCATCTTCCATAGATTTCACGAGAAGGGCACCACGCGGATAAGGGAGCACAAGTACGGCGAAGAAGCGAGACCGTGCCAACACATCCTAGGACTAGACGCTAACTCTCTGTACTTGCGCTGCATGAGCGAAGCGCACTGCACGGGCTATTACGCGGTGAGACGGCCCGAGACCGAGTTCAAGCCCGAAATCAGGCAAAGAAACTCTCACAGCGCTTTGGAGTGGTTACGCTTCGTAGAGCACGACCGCGACGTGAAACTGCGCCACGCTCTGAACGGCGGCGAGATGGCGGTAGGCTGTCGGAGAATTCGCGTGGACGGATTTCACGCGGCCTCTAATACGGTTTTCCAGTTTCACGGGTGTTGGTTCCACGCTCACGAGTGCATACCGTCGCACCGATATCAGTGCGCTTCACTGAGAGAGGAGAGACGCGACAGAACGACCAGAGAAAGCGCTTACTTGAAAGCGTTAGGTTACAAGCTGGTCGTCGTGTGGGAGTGCGAATGGCGAGAGATGAAGCGTCGAGATGAGCGGGTCAAGGCCTCCCAACAACGCTGGAAGGTTGACGCTTTGAAAGTGTCTCGAAACGCGATGAGCGAGAGCGACATCCTTTCCGCTGTGAAAGAGGAGAAAATGTTCGGTTTAGTTCAAGTGGACATCACTACGCCGCCTCACCTACGAGAGTACTTCGAAGAAATGACCCCCGTTTTCAAGAACGCGACCGTTTCAAAATCGGACATAGGCCCTCACATGTCAGACTTTGCGCAGGAAGAAAAGCTGTTGAGCACGCCTCAGAGATGTCTGATAGGGAGTTACCACGGAAAAAATATTCTCTTGGGAACGCCGCTTCTCAAGTGGTATTTAGAGCACGGTTTGATAGTCACCAAAGTGCAGCTGGTGGTAGAATACCTACCTAAACGCTCCTTTGCCGGTTTCGCGGACGAAGTGACGGCGGCGCGAAGACGTGGCGACGTGAACGAGAACGAGAAAATTCTGTCAGACTGTTACAAGTTAATGGGAAACGCTACGTACGGTAAAACAATCTGCAACAAAGAAAAACACACGGCGGTGAGATACACTGACAGTCGGAAGTTCGAACTATTGGCCAATTCGTGGCGCTTCAAAAAGGCGTCCGAGTTGACTTCCGATCTGTTTGAAGTCGAACTACAACCGAAAACGGTCAAGAACAACCTCCCTATTCAGATAGGGTTCATGGTATACCAGTACGCGAAGTTGAAAATGTTAGAGTTCACATACGACTTCTTGGATAGATTCGTCGATCGGCGCGATTATGCCCTTTGTCAAATGGACACCGACAGTCTTTACATGGCTCTCAGCGGTGCCACGTTGGATGACCTAGTGAAACCTCGCCTGAGAGAGACGTACTTCAGAGAGAAACGAAAGTGGCTTCCGACAGCGGTGTGCGACGAGCACTTAGAGCTTTTCGTGAAGACAAAAACGGAAAGAGTGCGAGAATGGTGTGCGCCGCCCGGCGGATGTTGTGAGAGACGGTACCTTCACGATCTGAGAACTTCGGGGCTCATGAAAGCGGAGTGGGAAGGTGACGGGATCCTAAGTCTCAACCCTAAGACTTACATTTGCTACGATCGAGTCAGCGACACCGGTGAAAGAAAATCCAAAAAATGGAGTGCAAAAGGCGTACAGAAGAAACAAAACCCCCAGGAACCAGACGCCTTCTTGGATGTTCTTCGCCAACGAAAAACTCTCATTGCTGTAAATAGAAATTTCAAAGTGGTGCGAAACAAAATGGTCACCTACACCATAGAGAAAGACGGCGTGCGCTACTTGTATTATAAGCGTCGCGTGCATTCTGACGGTGTGACAACGAGTCCTTTAGAGATATGAAAAAAAAAAAATAAAAAATAAGCGTGTGCATCTTTTCAAAAATAGAGTGTTTATCAAGATTGAAAAAAAAAAATAAAAAAAAATTAAAAGAAAATATTGTTGTGTTTTTATTATCATACGGCTTCTTTTACTAGTAAGTCGCGCAGTCTCTTAAAGCGTCACTCATGTGACGACGTCGCTTCCAGTCACGGGATCCTAAACAAAAAAAAACTTCTTCTTCTTCCGGTCACGTGATCAATCAGGTCGCTTCCGATTGGCCATTAAGTCGTGTGACGTCACTTCCGGTCACGTGACTCATCAGGTCACTTCCGATCACGTGATCCTAAATTAGGTCATATGACGTCACTTCCGGTCCCCTAAGTAGGTCAGTAGGTTACCCAGAATGCACCATCCCCTAAGTAGGTCACTTCCGGTCACCCAATGGAGGCCTCTGATTGGCTGCAGGGTTACCCAGAATGCACCGCTAATCCCCTAAGTAGGTCACTTCCGGTCACGTGACCAAATGGAGGCCTCTGATTGGCTAACTAGGTCACGTGACGTCACCACTAATCCCCTAAGTAGGTCACTTCCGGTCACGTGACCAAATGGAGGCCTCTGATTGGCTGCATGTCGATTGAGTAATAAACAGTACTTAACTATAGTCCCGTTCCGATACATACTATACTACTCACTGGTGACTGGTGACTATTGTTACATCCCTACCTGTGAGTGACGTCTCATCTCCCCACCAGACCCGGAGATACCTACACCAAACAGACTTACTGTTGTACTGGCACTTTCACAAACTACTAATACTAAGGTTTATTAACTATAGGGGCTTGATGGCTACTTTGGGGATATGTTCATTACTTAATAATTATTTCAATATGGTCTCCTGCCCTTCAAATGCCTGCACCGTTCTTGTCTTGTTATGTTCCAGGCTCAGTCTAGCCAAAAAGAATCACAAGGAGAGTCGTAAATGCAGGCAATTATGAACTCCAGGGACAGTCCAGCATTGTCTGGATCGCTGTTAAACCCCCCAAATTCCTCTATAAAGGCCCAGAGTACCGGTACTCGCTCAGCTCCGACTGTTACTGGAAGGGCAGCAAGCGTTTCAACTTTAACGGTCCAGTACACTTCACATTTTCTCCCTTCAAATGGCATCAATTTAACGAGAGGGAGGTGTTTCCTAACGCCCCCTACACTTGGTGGTTACAGCTATAATCACATATACCCTGAAGCTGAAGACAGTTAAAACCCTTTCAGGGCCGTACAGTGCTTTAATGCATGATGCCCATTTGCAGTCATGATACACGAATGCAGCCCGGGCGAGTAACTCACCATTGCTGCATGCAATCATCATGCTGACCCTACAGGCTTGATGCACCCCCGAAGGGTCAGCATAGTGTTTCACCGTGGCGAGTTACTCACTAGGGATGCATTCAAGTACCATTAAGACATAGGATACATCACATTTAAGCACTATACGGCCCTTAAAGGGTTAACTTAAAGCTGGACTACCGGTAGTAGAGGGATGACGGTAGGGCGGCGGTCACTGGGGGCGGGGCCCGGAGCTAGACGGATCCAGCTGACAGATCACAGTCACCAGGTAGGGATCCAAGTGTACCGCCCCGTGTAGCACAACTAGCATGGGGCCATCACACCCCGCGGGGGGGGGGGGCGGGGGGTAGGGGGAAGTGTATAGTGTATAGGGGTGGGGGAGAATGCAAATTAGAAGTATGGTCTAGGTGCAACATCCTGTGTGTCAATGCTATCACTCGGCAGGAAATGTGGTAAGACTGTAGAGGGGGTACAAGATGCGAGGGCAGGAGACATTCTTGGATCCCGGTGCTAGACATCCTTAAGTTGGTGTAGCCTAAGGAAAGTATATACGTTAGTGCAGTAAAAGTAAAATCAGGTCAGTCCACTGAAGGCCTATATACAGGACGGAACAATGTTTTAGTGGACAGTTTGGCAGTGACGTCTGTATGGCCTCCAGGAACCCATAATAAGTAAACAGACTATCAGCTCAATGCCTCTGGGGACCTAGCAACAATGCCCTCATTGCCCTCTTTTTTCTCGCTGTCTGTCTCCTCTCTGTCTTGCTATTTCCATATGTGTAGCTATCTCCTCTGCTTATTTTCCTTGTCTGCTCCTCTCATATTTTCTCTCTTTCCCTTCTCCCTCCTCTGTCAATCCGCATGTGTGTCTTGGTACGGTAAGCTCTCTGTCTCTCTGTCCCTCCCTCCGCCTCTCTGCTTGTCTCTGTTTGTCTGTCTGTCTGTCTCTCTCTGTGTCTATCTGTCTGTCTGTCTGTCTCTCTCTCTGTATATATGACTGCCTATATCTCCCAATCTATATACAAATATAATGTTTGTCTCTGCCTCTGTTCTGTCTCTCTGTCTCCCCGGCCATCTCCCCCTCTCCTTATCTTTCTCCCCTCCTCCTTGCCTCGGTCGGTATCTCCCGTTCCTGCCTCGTTATCATTATACCTGTAGGTACCCTACACTACACGAGTTACACTCAGGAGGAGAGCCGAGCGCTGAGGCGCTGCCCTGGCGGCGTTTTCGCGAACCTCACGAAAACGGCGCCAAAAATTGTATTATCGCCCATACGCTCGTGAACGCCAATGCTATGTCAATGCAAGCAGAGCCCTGTTCCAACACTGATTACACCTTAAAATGCTGGAGCTCTTGGAGTCTCTCTTGTGGATCGAGAAGCATAATATGCTAAGCATTTGACATATTATTCTAATTTTGATGAAACACCCATAATAAACATGAAAGGCCCACTCTTATGGTGCTAATTATCCATTTTTTAGGCAGCCATTGTCAGTTGGCATTGTCTTGGATTTCTAATTATCCCCGCAATGACAGCTTTAAAAGATCTATTAGACAGCAGGGGGGAATGATATTTTACCTTAGTGCAGTCATATATTAAGTGTTTGCTCTTTCTATTCATCAATCTGAGGGAGAAAATATTGCGAGTTGCGCACGGTAAATTCCTCGTGCGTCGATGTTTGTTGATGCGATATGAGACGCTGCCACACAGCGGCGCGAGGGAGCTCGACGCGTCGTCTGAGTTACACTGTAGTAGTTATCTCACAGTGCTGGGGCCTGGTGGTGCGGCCTATTAACGGGCCGCCCCCTGGGGGTGTACCTGGTACTAACTGCCGCCTCCCTATACTACTCGGTACCCGCCCCGGGGGATGCTCTCCTCGTGAGGTAGAGACTGGCCGTACAGTCATTAACCCTGTAAGGGCGTCATAATGCGTTATGTGCTGTATCGTCATGAAGCGTTATACATGTACTGTATCGTCATGATGCGTTATGTACTGTATCGTCATGATGCGTTATGTACTGTATCGTCTTCGTGAATAAATGCAGCTCTGGCAAGTTGTAATTTACGTGTTTCTCCACATAAACCAGACCATATATGCTTAATATGTCCAACAACACACATCTCGAACAAACGCACAGACCGTCAGACCTCACCTATATTACACAGTGCTAGTCTATGCAGATTACTGCATAGTGAAGCTGCAATAGTAGTGAACTATAAATAGATAGACTGTCTATAGGTAAATAGCATGGGTATCTGCATACCACTGGGATACATAATATTATGTCGCTGAAGTTACACAAAAAAAACTATACTGATGAACCAGCAATTGCATGCCAATTACAGAAATACATATATAGGTAAGCAGTCTAGATCTGTAAGAAAATAGATAACCTCAACATTCGGTCCTGTCTGTTTATAACACACACGTTCCACAGATAGGTTAGGATGAGAGTGTGCCCCGGGCCGGCCCCGGGCAGATCCCGGTGTGTTCACCAGAACCCTGTGTGGTAACCCGGGTGTGGTAAGGTGTGGGCAGCACGGTGAAGGTCGGAGGGGCTGGGGCAGGGTACCAACCTCACCACTAACCCTGTAAGGGCTGCATAGTACTTTAATGTATTATACCCCTACACTGATATTCCTAGGCTCCCTATACGACCAATCTGTCAGTCACTGTTACCTAACCTAGTTAGTAATTTTTTGGCTCCCTATACAACCAACCTAGGTAATTTATTATTGTCAGGTTGGTCACTACTGACCAACCCACCTTAATCTTTTAATTTACAGGGGGGGGGGCACTAAGTGGTCATCATAGTATCTTACGGGTGGCACCAACTAGTGGTATACAAATACAACACACCAATGATGAACCTAGGTTAGCCACTACTGACTGACCCCTCAGTCATTTTTGACTATAACATTGCCATTATGACTAACACAAATATGATGAACCTAGGATAGTCTGTACTGACTAACCCTTTCAACCTATGGGTTTTCAGTCTATACCTCTCTTTGAAATACCCCATGCTTGTTTTATCAGACTGGACTTCTGTCCCACATATGTCAACATTATATGCATGACTCCTCATATCCTCGTTTCACGGTCTCTGTTTCTATCTAGTATCTGCCTGGATCTCTCTACCACGCTCTCTCGCTCTCTCTCTATGACTCTCTACTTCTCTCTATCCCTCTCTCTCTATCCCTGTCTTTATCTGTTTATATGTATACAAGTCTCTCCCTCTACACTTCCTTTTTTTCTCCCTCTATATCTCTATGTCTGCTTCCCATACCTCCCTTTCAGTGTCCACTGTATATTTATCAGACTGTCTCAGGTGTGAGCATACCGGTACCCCCCCCCCCTACATCATTCCATTACCAACCCTCTAACCCTGCTGCATGGCCGTGCCAGTAGCGGCCCTCTCCGTCCCACAGAGATAAAAATCACACCTCATCAAAAACACCAGACTTTTCTATATTGAAGTCTCCCCTCCTCCTTGTGAGTAATGTCTCGTCCTTCCCTACCCCTATACATGTGAGACTGCCCCTTGGCACAGTAGGAGAGCCGCTGTTATAATAGTCTCACAGCCAGCAGGGTTAAAGGGCTCTCTTTGTTTCTAGAAGTAAGGACACACAAGTAAACAAAAACCTGTTTTGTGTGTTGTATATTTTTTCTCTCAACTGTTTCCATATTTCTCTCTTCTTAAGCAGATAGGGGTGATTATAGAGAAGTGGGTGTTTAAATGATTTATTTATTTATTTATATATATGCATACAATTACACACACTATATAATTATATACTGACCCACCTTTACCCATGCACAACAGTGTACTATATACATGCCTGCCTAGTTCATTTATAATTACCCCCAATGTTGTGATAGTTGTCTAATATCCATAATAATAATTGTAGGCAATATGAGGAGGCGGCGAGCTGCTATTCTCCTAAATTAAACCCACCAGCTGGTCTCTCCATGCCCGGGGCAGGTGGGCGTGGCATACGGACGTCCCTATGTTTTAACATAGAGATGGTTGTATCAACATAAATATATAAAATAAATAACATACAAAAATGAGAAAACCTGTAGTTTATGATATAGTCTCCACCCCTTCCCTTCTCATCCACGTTTCCTCCCCACCCACTATAGGACTAGGAGACTCTGTGAGGCACAAACACAATTAACGCTCTTCGTCCATCTCGATTTCAATTCTAAATGAAGCCAGGAATATAGACGGTTGTTAATTGGCTACATGAAACAGTTACTTTTTAAGTAGCTTCACTGCATGGTGGGAGAATGAGGCAGAGAGCTGCAGGTCGGCTCGGTGACGGGTGGCGTCAGAGCGCGGCCCGGGGCGGTGCCGGGCACCCCGCGGGCCCCACGTGGGGACGGCCCGGCACCGTCTGGTACCGACCTCACCGTGCAACCACCTCCCCCTGCCTGCCACTCACCACCCCTCCAGGCCCTCCCGTCACGGACGCCTCATTAGGTACCACACGGAGGGGGTTTCTGTACTGGAGGGGGAGGGGTGAAGGACGGAACAAAGGAAGGAAGGAACGAAGGAACGAAGGAAGGAACGGAGGAACGAAGGAAGCAAGCAAGGAAGGAAGGAAGGAAGGAAGGAAGGAAGGAAAGAAGGAAGGAAGGAAGGAAGGGAGGACGGAAGGAAGGAAGGAAGGAAGGAAGGAAGGAAGGAAGGAACAAAGGAAGGAACAAAGGAAGGAACGAGCGAACGAACCAACAAACAAACAAACAAACAAACAGACAAAGGAAGTCGAAGGAAGGGAGCAGAGGAAGGAAGGAACATAGGAAGGAACATAGAAAGGAAGGAAGGAAGGAAGGAAGGATAAAGGGAAGGGAGGGAAGAAGGAAGGGACAGAGGAAAGGAGGGAGATCAGAAAGAAAGGAAGGAATAGAGGAAGGAAGCCCCGCCCCTTCCCTGCTATCAATAATGACCACTTCATGGCAGAAGAAGCAAGGCAGCAAGTGGGCAGCAGCAGCACGTCCCGACACGGGAGGTGTGGGGGACATGCGAGGTGTGGGAGACACGGGAGGTGTGGGGGGCACGGGAGGTGTGGGAGACACGGGAGGTGTGGGAGACACGGGAGGTGTGGGTGGCATGGGAGGTGTGGGAGACGCGGGAGGTGTGGGAGACGCGGGAGGTGTGGGAGACGCGGGAGGTGTGGGAGACGCGGGAGGTGTGGGAGACGCGGGAGGTGTGGGAGACGCGGGAGGTGTGGGAGACGCGGGAGGTGTGGGAGACGCGGGAGGTGTGGGAGACGCGGGAGGTGTGGGAGAACCGGGAGGTGTGGGAGACACGGGAGGTGTGGGAGACGTAGGAGGTGTGGGAGACACGGGAGGTGTGGGAGACACGGGAGGTGTGGGAGACACGGGAGGTGTGGGAGACTACCAGTAGTTGGTGAGAACTCATCAGTAAGGAGACACGGCCTTATCTACACCTTAATCAGCATACTATACAGGACTCTCACCCGTTTTTTTGTGAAGGGGTTCTCCTACTACTAGTACGAGTATTACGCTAACCCTTTGAGGGTGTATTAGTGCTTTAATGCACTGTTTCCTTGGTCCTTGCATGTATGAATCCGTGACGAGCAACTCGCCAGTGCAACATTCATGTCGACCCTACGGGCGGCATGAATGAATGGGTCCAGCTCTGGAGAGTCAGTTTCCAGGACTGCATTTATGGAACATGGCCACCAATTGGGACACATCACCTTAAAGCACCATGCGGTCCTTAAAGGGTTAGAAGTGGGTTATTATGTCTGACTTGAGGCCTAAAAGAAAATTCTTGTGTTCAGGTGACTGGAGAACCAAAACGGCCCATAACGCGTGAGGTAGGTCTGGGAAAATATTGTAGGGCCCTTGCCTCAACACTACTCATTTTGTGAGGCTTTTGGCACTGTTTAGTCTCATCGTCTAAATCTCTTATTGTCACCCCGTGTGACAACCGCTCCCAACCCATCTCGGCCGGTTTCTCTGAGATTGTCTACCTGCATCCCCCCTCTCACTTTTCTGTGTGTGTACCCCCCACCCCTCACATGGCCACTACCAGAGCCTTTCTGGGGGTGGGGTGTGTATCTTATTGGGTGGATGTATTCTCCTATTCAAGTATTGTTACAATTATTACATGATATATTTGCTCCTCTTTTCCCAAGACTATCAAATGAACACTCATAGCCTTCCAATTTAGAATACCCCATGAGAATAAAACAGAGGGAAAAGGAGTAAAGAAGATGGGATGGAAATAATATACACAAACAAACCGGTTTTGTTTACGTGTGTCACTTAACTTCCAGAAACAAAGGCAGCCCTTTAAAAGCCCGCTGGGTGTCAGACTATTACAACAAGGACCCTCCTGCTGTGTCCTAACCTGCCCGGGGCACGTTCACAGAGGGTTGGGTCAGGCAGACATTACTCACATGGAGGAGGGAAGACTTAGCTTCAATTTAGAAAAGTGTGGTGTTTTTGGAGAGGTGTGATTTTTATCTCTGTGGGACGGAGAGAGCCGCTACTGGCACCGCAAGGAGATGGTTTGGTAATAGCTGCAGGCAAGTACATGGGAGGTGGGGGAGAGAGTCAGGTAGAGACTTACCGGGATAAGGGACAGACCCATACTTGAGAAACAGAGCAAGAGAGAGAGAGAGTAACAATAAGTGAGGCAGTGAGACAGAGACCTCGATACAGAGATCGGGAGACTTCAGAGATCCAGGGATGCAGACAAACAGAGAAGACAGAGAGGGAGAGACAGTCCAAGATGAAGAAAGACACAGAGAGACTCAAGGAGGCACAGAAGGATAACACATGTAGAGAGATTGAGACAGAGATGGACAGAGATAGAGCTGGGAGATGGAATATAATGCTATAGACCTCTGTTTCTTTTTCCAGAAACCTAAATTAATTTCTATACGAGTAAAATCATTTTCAAGTTAATACCGGTCGACCTACACATATGAGAAGCATGGGTTTCAATAGAACATCTGAGGTTTTCACAACACCAAGTGGATCTGTAATGGGTTGTGGGGGTGTCAGCAATGAGACTGGTACTACCACTAGTCGTACCTTGCCCCAGACCTCTCCATGCCCTCCAACCTTCACCATGGTCCCTAACCCTTTAATGAAAGCATAGTACTTAAAGGCACTGTGCCCTGTATTCTCATGATGCATGAATGTCGCTCTGGTGAGTAACTCACCAGTGCTGTATGCAAGCATCATCCTAGCATCATCAGGGCCAACATGATGCATAAATGTGACTAGATTCACCAAGACATTATAACGACAAAGGGCATATAGTGTGTTAAAGCATTGTGCGGGCATTAAAGGGTTAACCAACTTACCACACAGATGATTCTGGTGAAAGGACTGCGATGTGCCCGGGGCACAGCTCCCCTTCACCTCTCTATGTAACCGGAGTGTTACTAGATAGGCCCCAGTGCTACAGGAACACTACTTTTTTCCTTGGTCTAGACTTCTAAGCTATATAGACTTTTGTAATTGATATGCAATTACTGGTCCATCTGTGGGCTTTGTAATGAAGACGGTGTGTCAAGTGATGGAATAGCATGGAGTAAAGTCTCCTTATTCCGGACAATTGTTTCCGGACAGGGCGATTTAAGGGGACAGTTATTTGATTGATTGATGATTGATTTAATCTCGCCAAAGGAAGGGCACATATGTCCTCTATCTCTCAATAAGGAATGGTCGAGTTTGCAATATAAATGTATATTAAGCAGGATATCCGGAAATAGGTGCCTTCCGGAATTAGGACACTTTACCCAAGAGTACAACATGAAGAACCGAACATGATTGTACGTCTCTCGTGAGGAAAATAAAACACTTTTTTTTTAAACGGAAGATATTAATCGCACATAATTATACAGGCAGTATGGACGATGTGATGTTTGCTCTATCTGAGGGAGTGGTAATTTCTCAGCAACACATAAAGGGGGGTTGGTGGATTTTCACACAAAGATTTTCCGGTCTCCACGCGTGAGGGATCCGAATCCCTCGACATGTTCAAATTTATCGCGCCCGACCTCTTGAGCTATAGTTAAAGTTTCTCTGAAAAGGTGTGACATGTTTTGACCCCCTTCCCCCGCCTTCTCAATGTGACCCTTGATCTACCATTGGGGTGACGGATCTCTGAACAAGGGGAAGCTTTGTATAAAGTGGAGGAAATATAAAGATCCTCTTTGAGAGTTCAATAAAGGTCCGTGATGTTAGTTCAAGATACTTCACACACAAACAAAAAGAAGGCCTCAACATGTTGCCCATTTACACCACCCAGTTGTGGCACCTTGCGGCCAGCTGACTCACAGATGGGGCACTATCTGCTACTAGTTTACTTCTCCAGGCACTGTTTCTTTCCGATTCCAATTATGGCTAAAGTTCATCTCTGATATGTTTGCTCCCTACCGAGAAGTTCATGTTATCTAGGTCTTTGCATAGTAAATACTAATGTTACTGCGTTGGGTTAGGAGCTAGTCTGGGGGCAATTTATATTTTTCAGTTACAGAATGTATTTGTATTCATAATGCCTATAATCATAAGTCATCATGCCTAAATCCTTTTGAAACTTTGAAACAAAATTAACATAGAGGAAACAATGATTAGAATAGGTCAGAGGGTCCGACACCATTACATAAACAGGCCCTCTGACCTATAGATCTGATGCATCAGGAAGATTTAAAAGTCACACGCACATTTATGTAGACACTATAAACACAAATACATTGTGTAGCTTAAACATAGAAATCTACCCAAAGTTTAAGCTCCTATCAAACCCATATTTAACAGCCAGTGATTAGGCAACATCCTCAGAAATGTGAGCGTCACTGTGGCCAAAAGCACCCCCACCTGAATGTCAGGCGACAATGACGCTCACTTTTCTGAGGGTGCACTTATCTTGGCCTTGCGGAAAGTTTAGAGACCTGCGGCTGGAGATCACATCTTTTACTATTTTTATATCCAAGGTTCTATCTGATTCCCATTATGTATCTGCAGCAGTTTTCCCTTTGCTGCTGGGAAAACAGAGTGGATTTGGTTAGAGATGGGCTTCCTGAGAATGGATGATCGTCTGTAATTGGACAGATTACAGTTGCATTTTTGTCTGGGTTTAAATTTGTTCATCATGTTACTATATACATGGGGAAGTAGGATGAATATGGCTACTGATGTGACCTTAGCGGAAGGGAATCGAAAGTTTATGCGCAAACCCTAATATAGGATAATATAGGGATTATGATATATTGCATGTATGATCGTTGACTGTTGGCGTTGGATCAATTCAGTGATGTACATCTTAAGAACTTTGACAAAACAGCGGTATTAGAAGAAAGCCATTGATGTTTTATATGAAATGCCTTGCCTGCCAGGAAGGGCGTTGCAGCAGTCACAGTATACCCAGTTTCTATAGCTGCATTTATTGAGGAGTTGGGCATTAGGGACTTTCATCCCAGCTAGCTCCCAGGTAGTCAATACCTTATATAAACTAGACTACCTCCCTGAACTGTTGGCACTTCAGGATATAAATAATGCAGTATCCGTCCATCACTTGCTATATACAAGTATATATACATATATATATACATATATATGTACATATATATATATATATATATATATATATATATATATATATATATATATATATATATATATATATATATATATATATAATATATATATATATATATATATATATATATATATATATTTATATATGCATCTCTCTGTAATCCTCCTAGTCTTACCATGTTACTCCCCTCCCTTTATCACTTCTCACTTGTCTTTTTCCACAGCAGTGGTTATCTCTCGCTATGCATCTCTCCATCTGTCTTTCTGTCGTGCTGTCCCTCTCTTACTCTGCCTGTCTTTTGCCTCCCCTGTCTGCCTGGCCCTTTGACAGCAATGCAAATGAGTTATGGTAGTGATAATAGTTATTTAAAAGATAATAACATGATAAGGTATGGTGCAGAAGATCTGTTCAGGGACTTAACAGGGTAGATAGACTACACTGTAAATAGTAAGTGTATGTACGCGGTAGAATCTACTGTAGTTTTACAGCAACTATACTGTATAGCTTCACAGTAGATTCTACTGTTTACCTACACTAAACTTTACATCCAGAGTAGACTTAACTGTACACCTGCAAAAATGGATAACCAACTGTTTACAGTGTATGTGTAAACCGATGTATGTAATCATATCTCCACTTGCCAACACCTCAGTCACATGCTGTAGGTCAGGAGGCTGGATTAGTCTCAAAGATCGATCAGGCATTAATCATTGATGCTCCCTCCTCACAGCCTGTCGATCGACCCACATCCCCTACTCATATGCATACCCCTTCCCCAGGTAGCCTAAACACACCCAGATCTAGAGGTTTGCATTCATATACCAGGAGCTGCTAGTATGGTCTAGAGTCATGTTCTGCCATAATGTTTAGCAATTTTAAATGTTCTTACAACGTCATATTTTGGGATTTGTAGCTCCGGCTTGGTATATTCCGCATTAGCTAGATGATCACTGTACAGCGCCATCTTGTCTGGTACCAGTGCTCTTTCCTCTGCTGGCTATAGAAGCCTGCTGATTAGCTGAAGCTGGTTCCTGTCATGACCGAAATTTGGTGTTTTAGGGGTCATAAACCTTTCAAGTATAGACCTCTATTGTGGGTCCTTAGGTCACCTGTTCAGATTGGGGGAGTGGTTAGGACTCTGACCTACCAATCCATGCATCATGGGTTCAAATCCATGTCAAGGCTATTTTGTTCACACACAATTTCAAGATGTATTTTGGTAGGTCAAATATTGTGATAGTATACAACTCGGTTGTAAAGATCACCTAAAATCTAAGATCTAAAATGGTTTTGTATTGTTGCATTGGGTTTTCTTTGTGAATAATATTACTATTTCTTACCAACTATGAAAAAAGATATGTTGCCTTGGCATGGATTTGAACTTATTACCCCTGGATTGATTGGCCAGTGTCCTAAACACTCCCCCAATGCAACCATGTGGCATGAGAAATATTCAAATACAACTGATTCAACACCATTTTAGATTACACTATAAATATTCATCTTGTGTAAAGGATCTTTAAAACCGAATTGTATACTACCACAATTTTTGACCTACCAAAAATACATGTTAAAATTATGTGTGAACAAAAAAGCCTGACATGGATTTGAACTCATGACCCATTGATTGGTAGGTCAGAGTCCTAACCAGTCCCCCCATCTGAACAGATGACCTAAGGACCCACAATAGAGGGCTATAAGTGAAAGGTTTATGACCCCTAAAACTCCGATTTTGGACATGACAGGAACCAGCTTCAGCCAAAGGTCTCACAAGGTAGAATTACTGCATCCTGCTAGTGCCCTATAGCACAAGGGCGGAACCAGGAATTTGAACGGGGAGGGGTCCACTAAACAGAAGTACCGAGAACTGTCTTCCTATATCGGTCGATGTGGATCAACATGTCATAAGGAAAATCTAGATTGTTTGTGTGTGTAGGGGGGTTGGGGTGGGGGAGGTGAGGACAACCTAATTGACCCCCCTGTTGCATCAGCCCCTGTACCAAAGTAAAATATGCACGTAACCCTCAGGACCCTTACCTGGTAGTGGGTGGGGTGTGTGAAGGACTACAGTCCAGGTTGGCTTTCAGCGTGTTGTGTTTACATTATGGAGCATCAGGTTGCCATGCAACACCTTTTTGCTGCATCACCTGCCTCTGTGGTATCCTCACTGCGAGACGGTTACAATGTATTACCCGTTTGATCTTATTTGAAACAGTATAAATTGTAAATTGGGTAATAATTAAGCCAATGGCTCCTGATATTTCACTGAAGATAATGTAGGATCTATTGTAGTTTTACAGGACATATACTACGGTATTGGTGTACACGGGGAGTGGAATATACTGCTGGTCTACAGTATGAAAGGACGTATTCATGGTTTTACTGTTTACAGTGGTGCACATATATGGGTTTTGTAAAGGTTATTGACTAATTGAGGTTCCGTCTATGCTTTAATATTAGAATACCCCAGCATATAGACTAATGACTTGTGTTGTGGCATTCATCCATACCTCTATGCAACAAATATTAATTTTCCAGGTACTTCAAAAGAATCATTTTAGGTTTTACTCTGTATGCCTCTGCACTGCCTCTTCTATGTGACAAATTAAAAACACATTACTTGCAGTCATTGAATTTCAAATTAGGTTCATATTCCGGCTCTGTGTTGTGTATGCTAAAAAGCATCGCCACTGAATAAGTAACATGGCTCCCAGCACTGGAACCAACATGTCAGTTATTATTCTCAACCTTTCACCAACTTGCAGAATACCTAATGCATTGGCATGGATATTTAAATATATTTGAATCGTAAAACACCATGTTGTTTGACTAAAGTGCATCACTAGCGTGTATATGTAGCACAAACATTTATGAGAAAAGCTCCAATACTGGGCACAAATCCATTACTCTTAGAAGTATTAAACTAATGTTTAAGTTTTATGAACTACATGACAATCCATTTCCATGTTAACTATTTACCATTATATCTATATCATTGACATGCTCTCTAAGCCTCACGCCATCCAAACTGGTCGTCAAATAGTAGACCAACATGGTCTTGAAATACTATCCTTATCACCTCCTTTATCTTACCTGATACCTCATTTCATGTGGCCTTAACAATATCAACTCCAATCAAGCAATATAGTAAAAAGTTCCTTATCGTTTTTGCTGTTTCCATATTGCCAATTCAATACAGTGAAAATTAGTCATTCTCTGTATTTTGTAAATGAGGATGACACATTATTTGCCCTGTGTCAAAGTGACCTCAGAATATATTGATTTTTGTCCATTTCTATGGTAACGCTATGCACATGGTACCATATCATGTCGAGTCTATACCCGCGGATGTCGAGTTTACAGATTAGTCAGGCTACTATATATCGGTGGGAAAGTAATATAATGTTGAGCTCTATTCTAGAGCCCCCCCCCCCCGACACACACATACACCTATACATGTCCATGTGGAGGGGAGGGGCCTAGGTCAGGTGGAGACAGCTGTTATAGGGGGTGTTTAAGTCCTTTATCATACAGTAACACGTGATCAATAATTACAATAATTCTATTGTGCATATCGGTGTTATATGACAGCGGTGAATCCCTGGCATGTACATATGTTGGGGGAGAAACTGGTATTATGAGCAGTTGTACATTATCATGTCAACGCTTGCTGGACCTGCTTGTGTGAGCATATACTAGTATACAATCCTAAACCTCCCTATGTACATGTTTACATACAGAATATGAACTTTGACTCTAGTTGGTTTCTTTAGCTTAATTTGAGGAATCTTAACTAAACTATAGCTAAATATTAGATGGGTCAGAGCAATAACAAAGGAGAGACTATTCTGATCATTTCCCTTTAGATATACCCAGATGTATTTATATTATAGAGCATCGTACGCGGATAAACATTAAAAATAAACCTAACACCTGCAACGATGAAGAGTAATTCCATTGGGTGGAATATTCACATCTTAAGGTGGGTCAATATGATGCCTTTTTCGTCCACTGCGCCGTTTTCTGCGCAGGTACATTCTCTAGTTTGACCATAGAACACCAGGGCACCCTTGTTTCAAATTGGCCTAAGTAATATCAAATGGTCATAAAATAGTTTATAGATTTTCCCTGACCGGGGCGAGAACCACCAACCTTTGAATATAAAGGCATCCATTCTACCACTGTGCTATGCAGTCTGTAGTGGTTGTCCTAATTGGAAGTCTTACATAGGTAGCCCTCAGTATATTTCCATTTCTTTTCAACTTTTCTATTTCGATGGGCCTAAACCTTAGAAATATATGTGGGACCATGTGTTGAAAATACATTCTCTAGATAGAAAACATCAAAGCCTATACTCTGGGAGAGTTATATAGAAATTTAGCTACTTTTCAATACAATTTCATGTAGATATGTGGCAAAACACTGTATAATCCATCACATAAGACATTAACTTAAGGCTTAAATATCTCAGAAAATAGCCTGGGACCCCCATATTTTCTCAGTTTCTTTGGAAAGTGTATGCTATTATGGTCTTATGGTCAAAACCTGACGAAAATCTAGCTACTTTTACATCAAGGCATTGACCCACCTTAACCCCCGCCCCTTTCCAACACACCAAACATTGTTTCCTTGTTGTTGTCATTTTCTCTTTTTTTTCGGAGGGAGGGAGCATCCATTATAGGGATAGGATAGCATTATTTTGTTGTTGAAATATGACACAAAAAAAATACTATAGCACCTGTGACCATATCACAAGGTGTATGTGTGTGCGAGGAGGGTGTGTGTGTGGGGGGGGGATGTACAGACCACACACATGGCACCTTGACCTTACCACGTGGGGACCACACCCCACCTCTACACCCCATTACCCTGTACATGGACGATACACACATGTGGTGGACAGCATGCTAACCCTTTAACGGCCGCATTGTACTTTGATGGGACAACATATGCTCTGGGTTGCAATATTGTAGCCCTGGAGAGGATACTGCCAGGGCAGCATTCATGCATGACGCCTTTGACTTTGATAGAGGCCCGAGCAACAGCATGATGTAGAAATGCAGCCCTGATGACTTGCCAGGGCTGCATTCATGCATCATGACGACAAGGGGCATTTAGGACATTAAGTCACTATGTGGTCTTTAAAGTGTTCATCCCACCAGTAAAAGAAGAGTTGGATTGTAATTTCTTCTGGTATGGACATTTCTGTTTTCTATTATCTACACTATTCTCTAAATACATGAATTGTGAATCATTAATAACGCACACCAAACTCAAGAATTTTCGGAGAAATGGTGGACTAGGTCATCACAGCATCAGCTGTAAACTCAATCTAAAAGGCAAATGTGCACTGGAACTTGAAAAGCCTGAGGGTATAATGTAAATTACTACTCATTGACACATTTTTTTGAACAAACACATAACATTGAATAGGCATAAAAAGTAGCAAAATAGTAATAAGGACAGGGGAAAGAATCCCAGCATTCTCACCACTCGCACTTACCACATAGCAGACTAGAACAGTACTAGAATTGTGAGTGGGTTATGCTTGGTGAGAATGCCATTTTAAGGTGTACAGTAATAAAGAATAATGAAGTATTAACTTCATACCATATGAGTGTATCAATTGAAGTTGAGGCTGTGGGGGCAGTCAGCTTCTTTTTATTATCCATTAATGTCATATCCAATCCCACGAATCTCATCAACTCGCCCAAATATGAATTAGCGATGGTGGATGGAACCTCCCCATCAATGATATACATTGCATCAACTGATCACCAAGACACTAAAATGTAATAGTATAACATAATGCACATGTCTAGCAGCAGGACATCACAATTAGCATCACTTTAATGCTGCATTATGCCCCTTGTAACTCGCCAGGGCTGCATTCATGCATGAGGCTGGGGTTGGCACTTTTTTGACACCTGGTGCACCATTGCAGCGATGATAGTCAGTCCATCATAGCGACACATGTTGAATAAGATAACATGCCACCCTTAAAGGGTTAAGCCTCCCCAGCTTACCCCATCCCAGGTAACGCTACACAGAGTACTACCTACCTATAGAGGCGGTAACCAGGGAGACTGACAACATCAACAAGCAGGTAGTCAACCACTCCACGCTGCGTCCGGACGCCGAATAATCCATCTTGGTAACCTTGGTAATGTCCACAACTCTCCTCAAATGGAACCTTGCCTCTGGACACTGCTCCACCAACCTTAGTAAAGCAGTGAAAGTATTGAGGCTGCAACAGGCGTTCAATAATGTGGTAATGCTGTTTGATACTCCTGGTGCTAACGCTCCATGGTCATGTTAGCACTATCTAGTTATGGGGAATGATGTTCATTGTGAAAAGGGAGGAAAGAGCACCAATGTGTCGTAGCATCTCCAGGTTTAAGTTGACATTATTCCAGTTTATGCTATGTATGCATTGTCACACAGAATCATATTCGCAGATGTACATCAATCAATTCCTATTAATCCAGGTGAACATAAATCAGCAGCTCTTCTACGTGTGTATCCTCCAGCTCCTGCCTCTGTTGGCTACATGGCTCGGTAACATCCTCCACTGCACCAAACTCCAGGCAATAGTTGTCTATACTTTGAATAATTCCTCCAGGGTTGAGGGGTCTGTCCTGGTTGTTGCTCTACAGGTGATGCAGCTGCTGTTACAGGGTAAGCTCCCTAATCCTGTAGGGGGCGGGAGAAGGGGAGGGGCCGGGATGGTCGGCGGGCTGTGGGCCTCCAGAGGCCGTCAGGAGGCAGGAGAGGAGGCGGGAGGAGAAGGAGGAGTGTGGTCCATACCCGCCTGATCCCCACCGTAGTCTGACTGACTGACTCAACTTATGAGGAGAACGGCGCGATGCGTGTGGATTGGCCACTTCCTAACTCTGCCCCAACCTGACTTCTCATACAAATGTGTCACCCATCAGCTCAGTTGCCATGTTATGGTGCAGAACATGGTGATAGGAGGCTGTTGAGTTGTTTCCTCTGTGAGTGTGTTAGTTGGGCGAGGGGGGGGGGGGGGGCACTCAGGGTAATAGGGGAGTGGGCGGGGTGTTCAGTTTCAGAAATTTACCAGCCACCACTCCCCTTATTGGTAGAACATGCTTTAATGCCTTTAATACTTAATCACCAAAGTGTTCTCAGCAGCCGGGAATAATTCACTGTCACCACTAAGATGGAAGGCCTACGTATCAACTAGAGGGGGGGGCTTGAAAGTGCCTATAGACATCCTCAGGGGCGGATCCAGGATTTTGGAAAAGGGGGGGGGGGGCGTGAAATAGGCAATGTACTGGGGGTATTGGAAATTGTCACATTAAAATGTACAGAAAAATAGTAGGGGCGCACGCCGGGTCCGCCCCCCCCCCCCCTAAATCCGCCCCGGATTCCTCATGGAAAATCCACCACCTCCTCCCACTCTCGATTCTGATTTTGGGACAGAGAGTGAATGTCAATCATAATGTGTAAAGATGTGGCAGGAGAGTGTAAGTGTAACTGGGAGGTTGGAGTTTGGTGTCAGCTGGAACCACCAGGTGGCCACGCCTCACCGCGCAGCGCCACACACCGGGGTAGACGTGTACCGGACGGCAGCAGGTGAAATATTTATTGTATCATATTGATTTTATGAGGTTAGGTAGACTTGCCACTAGCAATGCACTCATACCTTCCAAATGTAATCTACAGGGGTTATATCATTAGGCCTATATATAATAGATGAGGGCAGATATGTTTGAGACTTGGTTGAGGAGGAGAGCAAAAATAAATAAAAACATAGAGGTCAATAGCTTTGGACACATTGAGGATCATTTTTAATAGAGCA
Source organism: Harmothoe impar (assembly GCA_947462335.1). Taxonomy (NCBI): domain Eukaryota; kingdom Metazoa; phylum Annelida; class Polychaeta; order Phyllodocida; family Polynoidae; genus Harmothoe; species Harmothoe impar. The sequence continues at coordinate 69,971,136 of OX381708.1, read as the reverse complement.
TAAAACAACCAGACAAAATCTTTAAAAAAAAGTAACTTGTAAGCTATGGCACGACTGGCCTGCCATAGCTGTCCAATCAGCCCGGGACCCATACCATGGAGGAGGGAGGAGAGGTTAGGGGTAGAGTAGAGGTGTCAGTCGTGTCAGGGGGCAAATGGTACGACATGGGGGCAAGGTTTATACACGGACCCTGGTTAGTACATGTACATGGGGCTCTACCCTGAACACGATGACACCCATTTATGTGGTGCATGGGGGAGCAGGGCACGCGTATGTTCCATTGCACTGAGTAGTCCGATTTGGAGGGCACTTTGACATCCAGATTTAACTATATATTAAAATGAAGTATCGTTTAAAAGGGCATACACATATTGGGATTAAGCAAGTCCAGGGAAGCAAGTACCGGTACTTCTGGACAGGACAATAATGGATTTATCATATAGAACCCTTTCAGATTACAACTGTTCAAAGAGGCAGTAACTGTACCCATAACAAAATTATACGAGTACTGTGAAACCTTGCCTATAAGCCTAGCTCGCGTATTAGCCGCACCTAGACTTTGGGGAGATCCTATAAGCTGCACCAGCGATCTAATTTTGGCGACTTTAGAACTATACTGTAGTATACCTAAGTCTTTGGGCCGATCCTATAAGCCGGACCGGCAATCTGACTCCCGTACTAGCCGCGACTTATACGTGACGTTTTACGGTATTGTTCGCACCCTAAATATTTTGATAGTTGTGCCCTTGATCGATGGATTCATGTCAGTAGTCACAGGAATAAACAGTGTATCAGTGTGCTAGTGCTACTACTGGGGGGCGGGGCACTCTATTTTATTTCAACATGGGTGTGCGGCTGCGGGGCCCTTGGGCAACCCTTTCCGTGAGTGAGGGGGATTTTGTGAAAAGTGACCCCAAGTAAAATCATATACTGTTATAATTCTTACTTGTATACATGTGCCAAACCATCAGGATGACAAAACTCTTTTAATTTCTCTTCTAGCATGTTTATAACCAACAGAACTGGAGATTATTCATCGAAAAAAACGGCACTCTATTGGAAGAAATTCCTATAGAGAAGACACCACTAGATGGACCCCCTCCAAAGGTGTCACTGTGCAGCTACACAGTGCACGCTTTCACAGCTTGTCCACGGGGCTTGTTTACAGGGCTTGTGGGGAGGGACTTGGGGGTCCACATGCACTTAGACGGCCTCCTGACTCCCACAAAAGAACAGTTATAAAGCTCTGCAACCCGCGGCCCTTAAAACGAATGCAGGGGGACAAATTATACACCATTAGAATCGCATATTTCTCCTCTATATTTTGTATGTATCAGAAAATGTGTGCGGGAGAGATTTTCTGAACAGTGCATGGATTTCTAAGAAAATTTTCTTCCGTAGTTCACAGATCTGGTTAGAATTATCTGATTTAAACTTGGCACCCACCAAATTACAGCTTAAGATGTTTTTTGAATGCTTAAGGGATTCCCGCAGACACATAAGAACAGGGAATCCCCTCTGAGATTAAATTGTAGAGAGAGAATCTCAGTGGTGGGGACAGTCACGGCCCATGCATGCATGTGTAACAGTAGGCATATCCATCCAACTGATACGGGTGGCTAATTGGTGAGGCTATTAAAAGTGACCCTTGGTGAGGGCGGTTTTGGTGAAAAGTAACCCTTGGAGAGGGGGATTTTGCTGAAAAGCAGACCCTTGGTAAGGGGGATTTTACTCAAAATGTGATCTTGCCAGCCACACACATATGCATACAAAATATGCCACCCCCTGACACTGCTATCCTCTCTTCTGGTATTGGAAGATTTGTGGCATCCGCATACTCTTCCTCTATCCAGGGTAGTTCTTCTTGGTTCATATTCCAGGTAGCACACATGAAATTATGATGCCCCTTTGTGGTAATGCATATGGATTCAATAGTAGCTTTACAAATGCCAGTGAGTGTTCATCATTCTGTAATCAAATGAGCTTCACCAGTATAACCTTTTTTTTGTGTGTGTCCTTCTTCTTAGAGAATTACAGCATCTTGTGTTACAGTCTATAGTGACTTCATGGCACTGAAGTTAGTTAAACAGATGAAGGATGATGAAGGCTGACCTGTGTTTTGTGGAAGGGCTAGGAGTTGTAGTCTACTACAGGAACAAGCATGCTTTTAGCCTGGAAATATGACTAATTATGCAGCATTTATTTAATACATGGTTTAAAAATAAATCTGAAAGTGTGACGTCACACAATTCTAAACAACCCCCCACCCCCTTGTCACACTTCATCACACAAATAAAGACCCCCCCCCCACCCCCTCGGCCATGACATACTTAATGGATCGCCCCTTACTAGTATCAATATTAAGGACATTATTCTCAATTACATCTTAACATACAGATATTACCGTAAGATAGCTATGAATAAGGTTTCGATATATCAAAATCTAGAACATCCATGATCCACTACGTGTAAATGATAAAACTACAGGAAAGTCTTCAATAGATAACAATATTGGGATGACAAAGTGATGATATACACCTCCTCTTAAATTACATGAATTTCTTCTCGACTAATACATGTACTATGATCAAATGGATGAAGTGATGGACATGGCCAAACTTTGGTATTGGCTGTCATAAACCAAAACAGGTGTGTGAGATCTCATTTTATTATGTTCAGGCCATTCTTCATAGATATTTCTCAAAATAAGTTAAGGACTCTCAGCACCCATATTGCACTGAAACGGTTTAATTCCAAGTACATGTGTTACACCTCTACATATTATACAACATTTGAACGATCTATAATACTTTTATCAAATTCCTTCAAATATTTGGATTTTTTGTCACTGTGGAACGTGAATGGAACAAAAACGTTCCTTTTTATCTTCTTTTCATTTCAACATCATTATGGGACGGAAAATGGACATAATTCTTAGGTTTGACTATTTTAAACTGATATTGATGTCATTACCTGGGGTCCTTTTTTTTCTTTTCTTGATATTCCAATTATAAAGGCCTACAGAGCTCTTCAAAGTTGCATAGCTAGTGTAGTGGGTCGCCGCTGTACTATTTCTATGGAACCAGTTTGTGTTATATTTGGTATGTGTGTTGCCGTGTATCCAGGCCGCACTCCTGTCTAGTGCCGAGTATATGGTTATATAAGCCCACACCTGAGGATTGGTGGAGCGCGGCCTGGTTATGTGCATTGAGCCGTGACCGCCACGTGTCACCCGACATATCTCGGGTACCGTGTCGGCCCGGATGCACCGGCGCCCGGTTACCCGGAGTTCCTCGGGAACTCAAGTGTTTACGAGTAATGAGGAGAGTTACATAACGACCAGTACATAAGACCTGGGGTTCTGCTAATCGGGGACCCAGTCTTGCTGTGCACTTCGGCCAGCTCAACTGCTCCACAACAGAGCTTCCCCGAACTCTGTTGTACCTTTTAGGCCTAGTCCTGTCGCTGCTTCCAACTTGGTCACCCTGCGTCTTTCTCTGTTCCACCCTCTGGGGGAACTAGAGGAGATAGACGCATTGGTGCACAACTCCGGGTACAGAACTCCCTCTGGGGAGTCTGATCCAAGTGGAGTTAACCAAGATGGAAGAGAGCCTTGGAACTCGGGAATTATGTACTAGACCGTGAGCGTATACCTCCTGTATGTTCATATGACCACTGGTGTTCAGAAGCCTATTTGATTGTTACTATCCGTCTGTATGATTACGAGCCGTATGTCAGAATGAATAAAGTGTAATTTCTGAACAACCCATTTTCGAATCTGGAGTTTTTCATAGCCGATGCCTATCTTAGAATAGCCAACAGCTACACTGGTGCCGTGACCACTTTGGGTAAGTATTGATTTACATTTTTTTTTTTTTCACTTTCTGAAATCGAGAGGTAAGCTCTTATATGTTTGAACCAGAATTGGTAGGTTTCAAAGATAGTTATTACAGGTTGCTTTTGTGTGGTGAAGATATGTCAGATACAGAGGTACCTCCCCCGTCGGTTACAAACCAAGGGGAGGGTATGCGTCCTAGACTGCGGTCTAGGGTTAGGTTTAATGCTAGGCAGAAGGTACATACTTTCAATCAGAGTAGGGAAATTGGACATGGAGGAGAGGAGGAGGCCCACGAGGTGAGATCTGAGGATTCACAAGGGGATCCTCCAGCGAAACGTCCAGCTCTAGAACCAGATAGGGGTATGGAGGGACCTGTCCAGGTGGGGGACACCTCACGGGAGGATGTGACGCTTGGACAGGTGACCATGGAAGATGCTGGAGAGGATAGTGACTCTAGTATGCCTAGTCTGGAGGGTGCAGTAGATGTACCAGTGACATGGGAACGTAGACCAGTACCCACTGTAGAGACAGTGGAAAGGACTAAGATGGTAGTCCAGGGTAGTCAGCATGGGGTTGAGGTTGTCAAAGGAGACGACCTGGATGAAACTCCGGTGGAAGGAAAGGAGACAGCTGTGGCAATCTCCAAGGGAGATAAGCTGTTTCCAGATCCTTTTAGGTTGACAATACCTGGTCTGGAGGTTCCGCCTTATGAACCCAGGGAGAGGTTGAGCCTGGATGACATAAGGACGCTCAGATTGAGAAATGAGCATGAACACATGAAGGAAGGGATTAGAATAGAGGAAGAATCCCTGAGGAAGTTGAAGGAAGAAAGGGAAGCTTTTGAAAAGAGTTTTTTGGCAAAAAGGTCAGGGAACATTGGGGAACATGCAGCTCAGATAAAACATCTGGAACAAATTTCTGTCAATGTGGGTCTACTTGAAGGTACTGAAGTCAGACTGAAGTCTGAAACGGAAAAGCTAGTGGTGCAGAATAAAGAAATTAGTTCCGAGATTCTAGCAAGACAGTTGCAGGTAGCTGAGTATGATGAGTTATTGAAGAAACAGGATAGTAAGCTGGGAGAGTTAGAGGCGCTAGCTCAACAGGCTGAAAATCACATGGTGAACAAACTAGAACCAAAAGGGACGAAGGAAATTGGGGACCCAGTGGGAAAGGCGCAAGAGGTGTCTAGAGATGAGACCTTTGTGACTGCCGACGAGCCCTCAGTATTTGTAGTCAATGCAGTGGAGGAGGTAGTGAAACCACCTGCCACTGAGGATCTAGATGGTTCCATGGTAATACATACAGCAGATATGTTATCCAGTGTGAGTGGACACTCATCCATGCATGGCAGTAAGTTTGACAAGAATGAGGAGTTCATGTTGGAGCTTCGTGGTAGAGTTGAAAAACTGTTTCAGGAAAAGTTAGATTGCTTTCTTGAAGAAACAGAGTCATTGAGCGTGGAGAATGACACTAAGGGAGGAAAAGGAGACGTTCCGGTAGCTCAGGCTACAGGGAATAAGGCTCCTGTGGGACCAGTTAACACTGCTCCAGCTCCAGGTGCTCATTCTACTCCAGCTCCAGGAGCAAGGCAGGTTCATGCAGTTCCGGTAAATGTGTCTACGGTGGGTAGACCAGGTTTGCCCGGTGGAGCATACATGAATGCTCGGCCGCCAGGTCAAGGGAATCTGGCCGGGCCTAACACCTCCTATGGGGGATGGGGCAATGTGGGACCGGATAACTGTTATGGGAACGCGAGGCCTATGTTCAATATACCACCTCCCCCATTACCTGGCAGTCATATAACTCCAGGAAGCATGTATACACCAAGGACCGGAGGTATTGATCAGAGTGGGACACCCTATCAACATAGAGGGAATATGTCGATGGAGGACGAGGCAGTGTTCCAAAGCAATCCAGCAATTAGAAGATTGGGGATTGATGCGGTACCAAATGATGTGGGGAACCATAGAGCAGTGGACTATGCTTTGAGTCAGGCTGAGATACCGTTGAGAACGGGAATGACAGCTGTAAAGAAGCAGGCTATCAAGATGAAGCAATATGATGGCTCAGTTCCATGGAGGAAATGGTTCACATGATTTTCAGCAGATATGCGACATAATGGTTGGGAAGGCGATGAGTGCCTTGCGGCTTTGTCATGGTGTCTGCGGGATGGTCCTGGTGATCCAGCCCTAACAAGCTTTGAATTAAGCGGGGGAAGAACGTACAAGGGATTGGTGGAAACAGCTTCTTGGGCTTTGGGTTCCACATCCGGTGCGGATCCCGCGTCTGAACTGGAGGAAAGAGTTCAGAAAGTCGGTGAAGGGCACCGACAGTTTGGAATGGCTTTCCGAGTGCTAGCAGCAGAAGCATTTGCATCTATGAGTCCAAGTGATCCATGGCTGGTGAGGAAGTTGTCCAGCCTGTATATAGATGGACTTAGGGATGAGAGATTGTCAAGCGAGATTGCTTCACAGTGGAAGACCACTATGTCGCTAGCAGACATCTTCGAGCTCACGGAGGATGCTCTGAGGAAGAGGAAGCTGTTGAAAACTGTAGAAGCAGCCCCTGTAGCTGCAGTGGAGATACCCGCTGAGGAGGGTGAACTGACTACAGAGGGTGTGCAAGAGGTGGCAGCTATAGATCCTAAGTGGGGAGGACGTCGTACTTTGTATAAAAGACGAAAGGTTCCAGGATCAGACGCTCCAGCACCAGAGGAGGGTGCATTGAAAACCATGATTGGAAAAGTCATGGATGAGCGTAGTAAAGCTGAGAAGGCTGAGAAGGTCGCAACTCGTGGTCGCGGTAAGGGGAAACCCAACAAAGACACGAAATGTTACAATTGTGGGAAGAAGGGTCACTTTGCAAGGACATGTTGGTCCAAGGATACCAGGAATGTATCATCGGTCGAGAAACAAAAAGACGGACCCTCTTCTGACCAAAGCCCACCGCCGACGGAAAACTAACAGGGGTTGTTGTCGATGACAAGATAACAACCCCGCCTGTGATTGTCAAAGGTACTGTCGAGGGAGAATCAAAAGATTCCATTTCATGGGAGCCGCTGGGGTTAGCCGCACCTGAGTCTGATCCGCCAGGTGGAGATGGGCCCCAGGGAACGGACGAGAAAGGTGTTGAAGATTTAGCTCATCTGGACACCGTCCGTAGAATTGAGTTGGCGGAAGAAGTAGAAAGGTTTTGTGCTTCGCGACTCAAACCCGATGATCCTATAGTTAAGTTTCTCAACTCGAGGGGATATGACTTGGGCGGTGAAACTGGAATCCAGAGATTTGCCTTACAACCTTCTCCTTTACAAGGGAAGAGATGGTACTTGCCTGTGCAGATTCAGGGTTGCTTGGGGGAATTTCTGATCGATACTGGAGCTAGCCACTCCATGATGGGTCACCATTTCTTCAAGAAGCTTGCAGGTCTGCCGACTAGCCCTGTGGGGCCTGGGTCGGTCAGAAGTGCTGATGGATCTCATATGCGGACACATGGCAGACAGGTGATACGCTTCTGGGTGAATCAACATTCATTTGTGGTTTCAACAACTGTGGCTGAACTGACGGATGAGGGAATCTTGGGAGTGGATTTTTGTTCTCTGTATGGAGCGGTATTAGATAGTGTGACGGGGGAACTCACTCTTCGATATCCACAAGAGATGAAGGTCCAGTGTGTGCTCCGCCGGATTTCAGGCGTCTCATCTGTCTCTCAGACAGTGCGAATTCCTCCCCGCCATGTATGCAATGTAGTTGTATACTGCCGGGATATGGAGTTTGACCGCATGGGGGTGGTGGAACCGAATCAGCAGCAGTTGAGTAAGCTGGGGTTGGTTTCCACCAGTGCCTTAGTGCAAAGTTCAAGACGAACAGTAGTACCAGTCAGTAATATGACTTTTCAGGATGTGTACCTGGAAAAAGGGACGACCTTTGGGGACGTGACATATGCTGATGTGGTAGGAAGAGCTGACTCACCAGAGTTGGAGTTAGCAGCAAAGAGGGCAGTGGAATTAGGAGCTTTGGATCCATCCGCTATGCCAGTGGTATTGCAAGACACTGGAGAGCAGGATAGGAAGGAAGGCTATGGATTACCACTGCATCTTTTACCATTAGTAACAGATAGCCATCTGGAGAAGGAAGAGGACAAAGGGAGTCTGGCTCAGTTGTTGTGTGAGAAGGCAGACTTGTTCTCTGCTCCAGGAGAGCAGTTGGGTAGAACTGACCGAGTAACTCATCGGATAGACACCGGTTCTAGCCCGCCATTACGCTTGCCTTACCGGCGCCTGCCTTTGTCTAAGAAACAGGCATTGGAGGATGAGGTGGACAAGATGTTAGGGGAAGGGATAATAAGGCCTTCTGATAGTCCATGGGCTAGTCCAGTGGTAATGGTTACCAAAAAGGATGGCACCTGTCGATTCTGTATAGATTACAGGAGACTAAATGGGATTACGAGGAAAAATGCCTACCCCTTACCACGCATTGATGAAAGTCTAGATTCCTTGGGTGGCAATCACTGGTTTTGTACCTTAGATCTGCAGTCAGGCTACTGGCAGATTGGGATGCACCCAGAGGATAAGGAAAAGACAGCATTCACAACCCACAGGGGGTTGTTTGAGTTCAATGTGATGCCGTTTGGCTTGTGCAATGCTCCGGCTACTTTCGAGAATATGATGGAGACAATGCTAAGGGGATTGTTGTGGAAAAACTGTCTAGTTTATCTGGACGACATCATAGTTTTCGGGAAAACTCGGGAGGAGTGTCTATCAAATTTGACCATGGTGATGGATCGACTGAGATCCTATAACCTGAGACTGAAGGCTAAGAAGTGCAAGTTCTTCAGGCAATCAGTGGAATATCTGGGCCGAATTGTCAGTGGCACAGGTATTTCGGCGGATCCAGGGAAATTAGAGGCAGTAGCGAGTTGGGCAACGCCAAAAGATCAGAAGGAAGTAAGATCGTTTTTGGGTTTTTGCTCATACTACCGCGATTTCATTCCCGGATTTGCTGAGGTGTCGGCCCCTTTACAGGCGCTGGTAGTAGGAAAAAGGAAGGGAATGTTGAAGCTACCTCCATTTATTTGGACGGAATTAGCTGAACAGGCTTTTCAGAAGCTAAAGGAGTTATTTACGGTAACTCCTGTACTGAGCTATCCTACTGAGGGTGATCAGTTCATCCTAGACACCGATGCTAGCAACGACAGCATAGGCGCTGTCTTATCCCAAGTACAGGAGGGGAAGGAAGTGCCCTTGGCATTTGCTAGCAACAGCTTGAGTAAAACTCAACGCAATTATTGCACCACCAAAAGAGAGTTGTTAGCCATAGTGGTATACACGAAGAAATTCCGCCATTATTTGTATGGAGGGAATTTCATTCTGCGTACGGATCATTCATCCTTGAGATGGCTCCTTAATTTCAAGGAGGCAGATGGGATGATGGGTAGATGGATCTCCGAGTTGTCTGAATTAGGGATAGAGAATGCCCAGATTCAGCATCGGAGTGGAGTGAAGCACGTGAATGTGGATTGCTTGTCTAGGAGACCAATCCGAAGATGCGCAAGGTTGGACTGTGAAGACTGTGGCATACATAACGCTTTGGTGGCTCCAATAATGAATTTTGATCCAGCCTGGGAAGAGAACTTGGTGTTCTGGTCGGCGGAGTCCATACTTGAAGCTCAGCAGGAGGACGAAGGTATCAATGTGATACGGAATCTGATCCTGGAGAGAGCTGCTCGTCCCGTCAGACCTGCTCTGTCATTAGAATGTGTGGAAGTGAGGAACTTAGACGGCCAATGGTCGCAGTTGGTAGTGCGAGACGGCCTATTGTGTAGATGGAAAACTCTTGAAGGCAAAGCCAGGAGGAGGCTACAGATAGTCTTGCCAGCTTCTCTGAGATGGGAAGTATTCGAGTTTTACCATGGTCATCAGACTTCCGCTCATTTTGGCAGGAAACAGACTTTGGACAAACTATCGAGGAGATATTACTGGCCTGGGATGTCTAAGGATGTAATACGTTGGTTGACGGAATGCCCGACGTGTTGCCTGGTAAAGCCGGGTCCTGGGAAGGGTAAAACATCTCTCAGACAAGAATTGTTCGGAGTCAGATTTGCGAGGATAGCCATTGATATAATCACTGGCTTCCAGACAACTCCAAACTCCAACGTGTGCATGATGGTAGTACAGGACTACTATACCAAGTACGTGAAGGTGATCCCAATGAAGGATCACACGGCATTAACCTGCGCACAAGCTTTGGTTGAGGAGTGGGTACTAACATTTGGTGCACCTCTCATGCTACATTCAGACCAGGGTAGGGAGTTTGAATCGCGTCTCTTTCAAGGGATGCTGGAAGAATTGGCCATAGTGAAAACACGCACTAATCCTTACCGACCGCAGTCGGATGGGATGGTTGAGAGGTTCAACCGTACGTTGATTCAGGGGTTGACCACGCTGGTTAATTCTAAACAGGATGACTGGGATACGTTTTCCCAGTATGTGGCTCATGCATACAACGGTACAGAGCATGCTTCAACTGGCTGCACTCCTAACAGCCTGGTATTTGGATCCGAGATCATAATGCCTGCAGATTTGGTCTTTGGCAGTGTGCTGCGGAGGAAGGATGTCTCATGCCGAGTGGCATTTGCGGAATCTCTACGCAGAGAATTGCGAGAAGGCTATGCATTGGTGAGAGGCCACTTGAAGAAAGCAGCCATCCATCAGAAAGTAGGGTATGATACAGGCTTGAGAGAAAGGAAGTATGTAGTTGGACAAAAGGTGGTGAGATTGAAACCACCTGTACATGGAAAAATCTCGAAAGGTTGGGATGGGCCGTTTGAGGTAACAAAGGTAATATCTGATGTTACTGTGTTGTTGAAAAATGTGCGAGGCAAGATAGTTGCAGGCCATGTGGATCGCCTGAAGCCTTGGCTAGGTGCCGGCCCGGCGATGAGGATGAACCTTTGGTGGAAGTGCCAATGCCCCAACCCAGGTGGGTGCGTAAGAAGCAGGTTACAGCACCCCCGCCTACAAAGAAGACTAGAAAAGCAACGCCAGCTAAAAAGGTCAATGGTAGGAAGAAGAAGAAGTTAGTTACTAGAAAGGAACCTGGAGAAGTTCCTCGAGTAATTGAGAAGAAGAAACCCCAAGGACCCATACGTAGAAGTGCTCGTATAGCGGGTCGAGGTGCTGTTACGTAAAAGCGGCGGGGCTGGGTTGGTTTGTTATGGTTACCCGGAAGAGTTCGGGTCTCCAAGGACTTACCCGGTAAACCCCGGAAAAGTTGCGTAACTGGTGCTGATTGTCAAAAACACAACGAGAAATACCGGATTTTTTTCTTTAGTCTTTGTGACGGGAATAATGGTGAAAGTGACCAGTAGATGGCATTGGGGTACCCAACGTTCTGCTTTACTAAAGTTAGTTTTGAATGTTTACATGCTATGGTCTGTGAGTTGGTTTCCCATTTAGTACTTGTCGTGATGGTTTCGGATTAAAATCCAATCAACTTAGTCAGTAATTTTTCTAAGGATGAGATGAGAATCCTAAAAGGAAATATTATGTGGAAAGAACGGGTGTAAGATTCGTTCTAGTAACATGAGAAAGGGACTCATACGTCTTCCGAATTTATTCGGACCACCAAAGAAATTTACTTTGACACGTATTTTTTTATTATGTTTGTTTAAAGAGCGTTCTAAAAGTTCATATGCTACAAATAATACAGCCTTGACGAACTAAAGAACTGCTATTACTTGAGATGATGTGTATTATACAATCCGAGATAACCCGGCGAAGATTGCAACTACTACGCAGTTTACTTCGCTACCCGGTTTTCTTCGGATAATACCGGATAACTTCTTCGGGAAGGGCTATCCGGTACCCGTGATCCTTTGCGCTGGTTTGGCGCGGAAAGCGTCAGTCCTGCACATACCGTTGGAGAGGGTGGATGCGAAGGCACCTCTCTCCGCGTATGTTAAACAGCAGTTAGTCATCTAAACTGCTCTACATGTGAGGGGGAGAGGAGACACTAAAGTGAGGTAGTACAGGAGGACACTTTTGTAACAATTTTTCTGATTCTACTACCCATTTAAGCTCATTTGAGAGTGGGCTCCTCTGGGCCGCCCTCTGTGTAGTTATCATGGCGGATAACTATCCGTCGGGTAACTCCCGTAGAAGGAGTCACTCGACGGAGGTTTCCCCTCTGTCGCAGGAACAGAGAGAGTTGTTAGCTTTGGGGGACCTGGAGTCAACAGCTCCGGTCGATTGTAATCTTCCAAAACAGTTTAGGGAAGCGGATTTACCAAAATTCGTGTATCAACCACCGAGTAAGATGAAGAATAGGGGAGTGAAACGCCGAAATGGCAGTAATATCTCCGAGATAAGGAAAACTGAACAGGTTAAAACCACACAGTATCTCCTAGCTCGGGGAGCACATGTAAAGAAACTGGTAGATATGGGTTTGTCAGTGGCGCAAGCTAGGGGGTTCGTGTCAGGGCCGGGGTTGAAAGGACTCGAGGCCGGGGGATTCCCCTTGTTCCAGGTTGGGAATATTGCGTCACCACCTTCTTCGGGAGTAACCCGAACTGACCCGAATATGCCCGGGATGCCGGTGCACTCGGTCAGTCACGCTCCAGTGGGTGCTCCGTGGGGTTCTATGTCGTATGACCGTGCGGATGGTTTACATCCGGTTCATGGTAACTTTGTACCCGATTGGAATGCCCCTAAACAGTCAACTCCGGAACGTATTCCAGCCATGGCAGTCATGCATTTTGCAGCTAAATTTGAGAAATTTGAGCCGGATGCAGTAATTCCTGGGAGTAAGATATGCAGGGGGGCATACGTCCGGGAATTAGACGGATTCAACGAGAGGAAATGTACTAAGCTATTCAGAGCTCCTTCCAATAATTCTAAGTCCAAACCCTACACGGGAGAGATTACTGGGGAGATAGGGAGCCGAGCTAGGCTACCCTCCTACGAAGATACGGAGAGGGATATGGAGTTCTGGTTAGAACATGCTAGTTCAGGGGCACATCAAGCTTACAAGTTCTGAGAGGAGGTTATAAAGCAAAGTATGGGGACATACAGGGCTGCCGACCTTTCCAACGAGGATAGAGACCGTTTGAAATGGGCCTGGATGACATTTGTCCCACCGGGTATGCCTACTTATAAATCTGGGAGAGGTAGGAGGGTAGGTTCGGGGCAGTGCCAATTCAACGAGTGTATGGATAGAAATCCAATGGCCGAGTATTTGGACCTGTACCAGTTCGCACGACATCTAGTGGAGTTCCACGGGCACTCCAAAATGATGTGGCAGTGCCGGTCCAGGTCTAATCGCTCAGTCAAATGTATGAAAGATGGTGAACCTTTTAGCACATCTAGAAAGGGTTGTATGGTAAGGCACTTAGTGGATGTACACCATATGAAGGCTGAAACTGCCATGTCCAATCTAGATATTCTCGAGAATTGCCCGGAGGCCTTAGGACTCACGGACAGAGAAAAGTGTGTGAGGGTACCACAGGGGTTGGCATACACCTTGGTGTTCAACCATAACCCGAGAAGGTTGTGGCTGAATCGGAAGGCGTGGCCATACTACATTCAGGACTTTCCGGAGAAAGCCGCTGATTACCGTAGTAAGATGGAGTTGGCCACTCCTCCCAAAGGTAAAGTGTTGTCTGAAGGTAAAACTGTGGACCATGGAGTGTATACTCCTGTCTCTGTTACCTTAGGAGAGATGCGAACCACAGGTTCAGAGGAGTCCTCAGCTTCTGCTGGGTTAGACTCATCACCTGACGGTCGATCTACCCCAACCAAAAGACGTGCTCCAGGGTCTTCCTGTGGGTTTAGTAGGAACACTACTGAATCCAACAAGGAGGGCTCTGGCGGATCATTACCGAGGGTTGCTGTTAGCCCAAGGCTAGCCATAGAGGAGAAAATGGTAAAAGACCTGTTAGCTTCTCCTGTAGAGGAGGAGGATGACTGTGTATTTGTGGGACAGGAGGTAATACCTCCTACCACAATCTCTGAGGCTGGAGGGAACCCGGGAGTGTCAAGGAAGATATTAAAAACAGAAAATACTTCTACTGATAGTCAAGGGTATGTAACAGGGAAGATAGAGTCAGTATGTGGGAAAGAGGATTCCAAGACTAAGACGATCTATAGAACGATTGATTTCCAATCTGAGGGAGACGATTGGGTGGATCATAAATTCACCCCACCCACAGGCAGGGTCCAATCAAGTAAAATAGAGGTGAGGAAGGAACAGGAGATTGGTCGTAGACTATCCTCCGTTCCATCACCATCTACCTGTATGGGGGGTCTCTCATTGAACTCTCCATCACCTGGGGTGGATGAAGAAGAGATGTGTCTGGAATCAGTCCCTCTGCCTAAGCTGACTGGTGATATTGATCACCCTGAGAACGTTAGTATCAGGAATCTTCTGAAAGAACAGTATGTCACTGGGCTGAAAAGTTCATTTGACACACTGGATCTCGCTTGTCAACTAGCTCTGCAAGGAGCTAGGGCTCAAGCTGAGTAAAAGAAAGTCGTTTGGCCGAATTAGAGAAAGTGGAGACTGCAAAAGCAGAACTCCTATCTAAAATGTCCAAAATGACTGAGGAGAATGAAGCCCTCAAACGACAGTTGGGACAACGGGATGACATGGTAGCAACCTCTAGCAAAATTGTAGACGATTTGAGATTGAACATTGAAAAATCTCGTATGGAAAGTCAATTTTTAATTGACGATCTCAAAGTCAAGTTGGATCGCAGTAAGGATATGGTCAGTTCTGCTGAACATAAACTAACTGCTGCCCGGACTGAAATTAGTCTAAAAACTAAAGTTATTCGGAAGTTAGAACACGAAATTGGTGGTCTAACAGAGGAATTTTCTGGCTATAGAAAGGAAGCTCAGCAGAACGATGACTTCTACGAAGAGTTGGCTGAGTTCTTCGAAGATTGCTATGAAATCCCATTGTCAAGTTGGTACGACGAGAGTGTGTACAGGGTTGACCGGGGTTCTGCCCCTCTTCCCTTAGGATTTGACGGTGATGCATACGCACAAAGGTTGAGAGCTGACTCCAGGGCTAGTGATATCCCTCGGAGTCCTCCACCTTCACCTGCAAGGGACGAGATGCACCTGGCTGACTGCAGTTACGTGGCTGCCTCCTCCATGACTCCTGGGTCATCGGAGTTGGTTCCTGTGACGTCTGTTCCTGTGACGTCTGTTCCTGTGACGTCTGTTCCTGTGACGTCTGTCCCTGTGACGTCTGTCGCTGTGACGTCTGCTGCCGTGACGTCCACCTCTGTGTCGTCTGCTGCTAAGACGATGCAGTATACTATGATGGGGGTGGACACAACCGTGTCTTCCTTGGAGACTATGGATACTCCAGCTGGGGTGTCCACTCTAGCGAGGATGGTGGTGAATGAACTGCAGACAGAGTCGCCCAACTCGACACCTGTCTCAACACCAATACTCGACGCCACCTCTTGTCAGTCACCTTACCAGATAACGGAAAGTGAGACTAGAGAGGCGGTCCAGATATTGATGGAGCTGACCGATGCAATTGCAGAAGCTGACCTACGTCTGACTGTCCGTGATGCTGAGGCGCTTATGGCTCCTGAAAACGAACTTGAACAATCCATGATGGTGGATCCTCCAGTGGACCTACCTGTGACGACTGGTTCTGTGTCAGGGAACCATCGTCCATCTACCCTGGACATTCCTATATCCATGGCGAGTGTACCTATGAGTACTCAAGTGCATTTTCCCAACCCTGACGCTTTGCAGCTAGGGTCTGGGATGGACATTTCCATTGAAATGAGTGACAACCGATCGAGTGAATGCATGTCGCCAGTGTCCAGAAATGAAGAACTTTTGCTGAGTGGCGAGTCATAAAAACATTCCCAGTTTGCAGCATATATAGAACCTCTACCATGTGTCGTCATCAAGGGTGAACTTTTGCAGTAGTGGAGCTATTAGTGCACCACGGACCATATGATGCTTTAAAATACCATAGACTATGGGTCACAAGATGACTATATATATATATATATATATATTTATGAAAGACTGAGATGACAAGAACAGTGGATCATTATCGCCTATTTATGAAAAGACTTTGATATGATGCCATATTATCTATCATCTAGGTTTTGCAGTTGTTGACATATATAAAAACTGTTAAAACCATCACCAAGGAGTGTTCTATTTGCCATAAGACAGTATTTGTAAAACGGGTTCTGTTTGATTTGATGACATGTGCTATAGGTATGATTATTGTATGCCGATTGTGATTCTTTGAATTAACCGTCCAATGAGTAAAGGTATAAGGGACTGGATCCTGATGATACCTACTGAAGTAAAAGGTTACTTGACTGCATTCGTGCTATGTGTAGATCTGTGGTAATAACATATCAATGAACCTGGAAAACGTGAAATTTATTCAGGTACTGAGAATGGAAATTGCGTAAGTTGTTATGGAGATCCGTAGGCTCTCGTTGATTACTTTCAGAAGGAAGGTATCAAGTGAGGGGCTGGATCATTCTATTTTTCAGCTTACTGCGTTTTTGATCTTTGAACCGAGTGTGGAGATTAATTCTCCCTGAAAATTGAAATGTGTTACCAAGATACTTGATCTGATCGCCTTAGCATTTCTTTATGGAGAATGCCACTTGTGTTATTATGTAGGTTACATCAAAAAGGACACCTATGTGACCATAATTGGCATAAGGTTTTGAAGTCCTTGATTGGATTGAAACTGCATTTACCGGATCTACGCTATATGTTCATTTATTCCAAAAATATTGACCTTTCAAACCTTACTCTGGCACGTAAAGCGAGTGAGTCTATTCAAATAGACGGGTTGGGTCAAGATTTACTATAAAGTCGACACTTGCCACCTTTTTTGTTTCCAAAATGTCTCGTATGAAAAATTGGTAACTTTTAAGGAGAAGTGCTCATATTGATCTGTATGTATATGATACCTGTTGTAACAAATCGTTTTCGATAAAACATGGTTAGTATACGATAGTATGTCTTAAAAGTTTTATATATTTTTTTATGATATATAGTCAAGTTTGTTTTATAGGGCTTGACTGGCTGTGTGGAGTTTATCCTCTTAGTCCCAGAAATCATGACTGTTATTGAAGGATGATACTCGATTATTGTGTAACTGGATCCTGATGGTTGATATGATTGACGTTAATATCAAAAAGGATGAAGATATATCTATAATACTCAAGAAATATATAAGTGGTTCTGATAGAAAGAGTTACGCTTGTCTCCACTATGTATGTGTTTGGAGACAATATATATGTTTTTTGGGTTGTTTGGAGATAAAATTTGTCATTGTATCAAGGTAGTATAAAAGTACTGCACTTTGTGCCGCTATTTAGACGCTGTGATATTGTCTGAAGGGGGGTAGTGTAGTGGGTCGCCGCTGTACTATTTCTATGGAACCAGTTTGTGTTATATTTGGTATGTGTGTTGCCGTGTATCCAGGCCGCACTCCTGTCTAGTGCCGAGTATATGGTTATATAAGCCCACACCTGAGGATTGGTGGAGCGCGGCCTGGTTATGTGCATTGAGCCGTGACCGCCACGTGTCACCCGACATATCTCGGGTACCGTGTCGGCCCGGATGCACCGGCGCCCGGTTACCCGGAGTTCTTCGGGAACTCAAGTGTTTACGAGTAATGAGAGTTACATAACGACCAGTACATAAGACCTGGGGTTCTGCTAATCGGGGACCCAGTCTTGCTGTGCACTTCGGCCAGCTCAACTGCTCCACAACAGAGCTTCCCCGAACTCTGTTGTACCTTTTAGGCCTAGTCCTGTCGCTGCTTCCAACTTGGTCACCCTGCGTCTTTCTCTGTTCCACCCTCTGGGGGAACTAGAGGAGATAGACGCATTGGTGCACAACTCCGGGTACAGAACTCCCTCTGGGGAGTCTGATCCAAGTGGAGTTAACCAAGATGGAAGAGAGCCTTGGAACTCGGGAATTATGTACTAGACCGTGAGCGTATACCTCCTGTATGTTCATATGACCACTGGTGTTCAGAAGCCTATTTGATTGTTACTATCCGTCTGTATGATTACGAGCCGTATGTCAGAATGAATAAAGTGTAATTTCTGAACAACCCATTTTCGAATCTGGAGTTTTTCATAGCCGATGCCTATCTTAGAATAGCCAACAGCTACACTACTAAAAAGTGGTAAAAATGGCTATTTACCCCTATTATCACCCACTTTTTAGCTAACTATGCAACTTTGAAGAGCTGTGTAGGCCTTAATAATTGGAACATCAGGAAAAGAGAAAAAAGGACCCCAGGTATAGACATGAATTTTAGTTTTCAATTGAGAAATTCATGAATTTTGTCCAATTTCCATCCCATAATGCTGTTGGAAAAATAAGAGGCTGAAAATGGAACGTTTTTGTTCCATCCACATTCCATGGCTACTAAAATGAGAAATAATCGAAGGAATTTGATAAAACTATTATAGATGGTTCAATTGACGTATAATATGTACAGGTTTAACACATTTCCTTTGAAGTATACCCCTGAAACTGTTTTAGTGCAATTTGGGTGCTGAGAGTCCTTAATAAAGCATGCATATAACTATCTAAAAAAAAGAAGGTTGGTATCCAGTAATACAATCTGACAAGTATAGGGGCACGATGTCACCGGGTGTGTCCCGAACCCCGCAGGGGGTGCCATAACCGGCTGTCATTGTACATCGTGCCCTATATGTCCGAGGGACTTGTCAATGCAATCCAGTAAGGTAGGGAGCGGAGAACAGTCAGACAAGGGTTGGTAGTGTAGCGGTTAGCACTCTTGTCACCGGTGCGAAAGTTTTCCGCGACCCCTACACTGGTGGATCTACCGGGATTCAATAACGGTGTTCGCTGGATTGCATGACAGAGTGATACGCTTCAACTTTCTGGGTACCCCTGAAGCTCCGCAAAATGTTGGGCACCGCTCTACCAAGACGGGGAGGTGTTCGTGGGGTGGCGTAGCCTGGCTGCCCTGCAAAATGTCGGGCACTGCTGGTGGTGTTCGCAGGGATGGTATGTTGAAGCTGGTTTGGAGGAGTGTAGGGGCACGATGTCACCGGGTGTGTCCCGAACCCCGCAGGGGGTGCCATAACCGGCTGTCATCGTGCATCTTGCCCTATATGTCCGAGGGACTTGTCAATGCAATCCAGTAAGGTAGGGAGCGGAGAACAGTCAGACAAGGGTTGGTAGTGTAACTGTTAGCACGCTTGTCAACGGTGCGAGAGGTCTGTGGTTCGATTCCCGGCCAATCCAATGACTGAGTTTTTCCCGACCCCAACACAAGCGAGGCCCGGGCAGCCGATTTAAAAAAAATATATTTTGGGACCAGGTTTTAGAATAATTATCCGATTAACCAGCAAATACCAAAGCTTTCCAGAAAAAAAAATAGGGGGACTCGGCACTGTTTTGCTAAACCCGATCGGGTGGACAGAAACAAACCTTCTTCTTTTGGCCTAAGTTCTTCTTACTAACTACTGTATTTCGCGCTGTACTTATATTCGCGAATTTTGCGGATTTTGGGAGTCAAGTCACTGAGGGACTGTTATATTACATCAAGAGGTAGAAATTTAGTACTGTAAATTCCCACACACTACCCGCGGGTTGTACGTGAACCAAACTAATTTTTCATATGATACCAGACAAGCCTAAATAGGGTGTGGGTTATACAAGGGTTTTTATCACTATAGAATAGTACCAAAATTGAAATTTCAGATCCAAAAACGGGTTATAGGATTCTCCTGAGTTGGGTGCGGGTTATATGCGATATGCGGGTAGAACACGGGAATTTACGATAATTGCTTGTCATTTTCATTTAGGCCACTCAAAAAAAAAGTTATTTCTCATCACCCTGCAGGCCGTTTGTATGTATAGGAAAATTAAGACTTTTCGCGAATGATTTTCACACTTTAGTAGTTAAGACTTTAGTGAACCACTAAAGATGTTATATTGTATGTTATTTCTCGGTCACTGCATTACCAAGTCTAAGCTTTAATTTGATACCAAATATGCCAATATTTGTCCACTTTTAGACCTATTTTTTTATTAAAAATATTTAGAAAAACAAAAACAGTTTTCCCAAAATCACAATTTTCATGACGCCCGCTGTGATGAGAAACCAGTTTATTTTTTTGAGTGGCCTAAGTTCTTCCTGTTCCCACTGTTGTTGGTGTGTGTGGGGAAGAGGCCGTAGTTGTGGCCTTAGATATATTACTTGTGTCCGTGTGCTTACTTTAGAACATTTCTAATTCAAAATACAAAAAATAAGAACCTGCTATCATGTCTGCAGGATTGGAATTATATTGTGACCTCCAAAAGAAATAGTTATCTGTGACTTTTTATAATCTGACACTCTGTACAAAATCTAAAATAATAAACAATATTTTAAATTTCATCTTAATCATTTTATTCTCTACAGAAATTAAAGAATGACAGACTATCAATGGTAATCAAAATATAGTATGGAAACACTGCATTTCATTCTAGACCATAAGCTACTGCCATTTATCAGTATACAGTCAACCAAACTCTAAACTGTCATAAAAGCATTTTAAAAGTCACATAATAATTGTTAACGCTCCACACACCTTAGTGGTTGAACTATAATTATAACACATTTGCTAAATAAACACCTAAAATAAATGCTCATTTGGTATAAACTCAAATAGTGATACCAATATTTCCACACTAAGGTTAAACTATATAATATCACTTATTTTAACATTATTCTGGTCAACCTATTGAATCGGGACAAATGTCACTGTATAAATAATTTGTACAAAGTTGTCATATTTGGAGCGAGTGGGATGCTCCATCACGTATCAAATCTGGGTACCAAGTCACTGAGAAAATTGCTTTCCATTTACTTTCTTCTTGATATTTAGCATTTTTTGCATGGTTTGAGCGTGCATGGGGCCTGCTCACTCACTGCATGGAGGTGAGGTATATAAAAAAATAGATGTGACCATGCAAATGCATGTTTAATGCATTGTGATATATTTCTAAAATGTCCAATAAGACATTATCTCATTGACAAACATAATCATCAGATTGTGACATCAAGTGCAAATATTTTAAATTTTATCTTAATCATTTTATTCTCTACAGAAATTAAAGAATGACAGACTATTCATGGTGATTCAAATATGGTATGGAAACACTGCATTTCATTCTAGACCATAAGCTAATGTCACTTATCAGCTTACAGTCACCAAACTCAAAACTGTCATAAATGCATTTTAAAAGTCACATAATGATTGTTAACGTTCCACACACCTTAGTGGTTAAACTATAATTATATCACATGTGCTAAATATACACCTTAGATAAATGCTAATTTGTTATTAACTCAAATGGTGATACCAATAGTTCCACCAATAGTTCCACCCTAAAGGTTAAACGATGATATCACTTATTTTAACATTATTCTGGTCAACATATTGAATCAGGACAAATGTCACTGTATAAATAATTTGTATAAAGTTGTCAAATTTGGAGCAAGTGGGATTCTCCATCACGTATCAAATCTGGGTACCAAGTCACTGAGCAAATTGCTTTTCATTTACTTTCCTTTTGATATTTAGCATTTTTTGCATGGTTTGAGCATGCACGGGGCCTGCCCAGTGCATGGAGGTAACGGTTTATAACAAATAGATGTGACCATGCAAATGCATGTTTAATGAATTGTGATATATTTCTAAAATGTACAAACATCACATGGTGAGATATATAGCCACTTCCTAAATCACATTTTAAACCAGGACTAAAGTCCCTCCATGACAAATCTGTGTCATATCAAATTGGCAGTGAAGTCACTGAGTGACGCTATATAGCATCAAGAGGTAGCAATATTAATTGCTTTTGAATTTCCTTTAGTTTTTTGGGGGGGTATTTTGAATTTTTTGCTTTATTTGGGCATGCATGGGGCATGCTTGGTGCATGGTATAATGAGCATAGGTGTGACCATGCAAATGCATGTTAAATGCATGAGGATATATTACAAAAAGCTCTAAATCATTAATACCATTACAGTTATAAATCTTTGATGTATATACAAACAGCTGTTGAATAAATTTAGTGGTCCATGTACCTATGCTGTATATGTCATTACTATAAGTAAAATCCTATAAGTACAATCTTGTGCCTTGTGCCTTGTGCCCTGTGCCCTGTGCCTTGGTGGCTGTTCTTCCTGTTCCCACTGTTGTTGGTTTGTGTAGGGAAGAGGCGGTAGTTGTGGCCTTAGGCCTTGAAGAACCGGTAGCCGATGTAGCCAGCGGTGACAACAAGGGCTGCACCAGCCGCCCATTTGGCCCAGGAGCCCTGTAAATGAGACAAACCCTACATGTAATACAATATAAGATAAGGTGTATGGCATTACTACAGTGGCCCAGGAGGGTCAAATCTTTTTGTAAATTTTGAAATTGCAAATTCACTTCAACTTGCAAAAAATCAACTTGAGTTGAAAAAGAAAACTCTAACTTCAACCACTTACTGTCACCTGTCAACTGTCAATTTAAGTAAAGCAGCTTGTGACTGCTATCTTTCAACACTAGATCAAACCAAAAACAATGCAAATGTCAAAGTTGAAAGTGAAAACTCCAACTTCAGTCACTTACTGTCATCTGTCAATTCAGGAACAACAGCTTGTGACAGGTATCGTTATGCACTGAAGTTCACCCCATGTATCTTATAAATGCTATCAAGTCTCAATAAAGTATCAATCAAGTGTCAATCACATCTCAATCAAGTGCCAATCAAGTGCCAATCAAGTGCCCAGCAAGGTTCAATCAAGTGCCAATCTAGGCTCAATCAAGTGCCAATCAAGTGTCAGTCAAATGTCAATCAAGTACTAATGAAGGCTCAATCAAGTGTCAATCAAGGGCTATTCACCAATTTGCGCATGGCGCCAATATTGACATTCTGCGCAGCGCAATTTGTAAATAGTGCCGCATCAGAGCCACGCAGAATGCCAATCTGCGCGGAATAGAAATATCGGTGAGGGTGCGAGCAGCTGTTTCATTTGTAAGTCTCTCGATCAATATAACCTAAATTTATTGAAACAAAAGACTGGTGCCATAAAAAATGACGAATCAAGACCTGTCTTTTTTTTAAATGTTTTATCGTCAAGCTATTAAGCCTGTACCACTGTGCCAGCTTGTCTAATATAGGCTGCATTGAGACATAGTCATGTACAGATATTACCGCATCGTCTGCATACAACGTTATGTCAAAATCTCCCAACATAGGCAGAGAATTAATGTAAATTGAGAATAAACAGGACCACATACAGACCCTTGTAGAATGCCATATAGGGTTGGTTTAGTAGAAGAAACATACATGTGTATTAGCCATTGCACATTGTGTTCTTTGGGTAAGGTAGCTAGAGAACCAGTCTTGGGTATTTTTACTAAGTCCAAATTTTGATAATTCTTTCTTTAGTATGGAATGTGAAACCGTGTCGAAAGCATTTTTATAGTCGAGATATAGGGATATTGTGGGCTTGTCAATAATAATACTTTCTACCATTTTTTTAATATATTTTTTTATGAATGACGTCATAAGCTTTTATATGTAAGATGCTCATTATTAAATGGCAGTGACTGTTGAGTGTTTCTGTCTATACCCGTGTTGGCGAGGAGTTAGTATTAAAGTCATACATCTTCATATATTTTTGCAGTCTATTACATACAACCTTTTCCAATGGTTTGCATTCATCAATCAAAAATGTGATATCTCAAATATATTTGATCTATGAATGAGAACTTGATTAGAATCTCGCATCTATTTGTATACAGCGCACTGCGGATTGGCGTTCTGCGCCCAACATTATTTTAATTGCTGGTGCTGCATTTATGCCTCATTATATACAAAAAAAAATGGAGTCCTAAAAAGATTGGAACAATATTGACTTACCCAGTGGTGGCCCTCCTTCTTCTCTTCCTCCAGCTGCTCCGGTTCCTCTTTCAGCTCAACCGCGATTATCTCATCGTGCCCCTCTTCGTTGATGTCCTCGCTAGGGCTACATTCATGCATCATGGTGTCAAAGGACAAAACTATTATTAAAGCATTGAAGTGATAACCGATGCCAGATATGAAAACAATCCCAGATGGGTGATTACAGTAAAGTCAAGAGTTTCATCTTTGGTTTATAAAGAGCCACACTTTTCATTTTGATATACCAACCAAGGCTTTCACTTACGCCGGAATGATAGAGGCCCCTTCCAGGAGTCTGGCCTCCTCCTGAGCCTTTTCGGCCAGATCGAGCTCCCTCTGAAGTGGCTGTGGAATGAGAGTACATCGTGGAATGGTTTATACACCTAGGGCGACATATCAAAAGAAATTGATGCGATACCACATAAAATTGTTATAATGATACATGAGTGTATTCACTCTGACACAAACGCTTATCAAAATCCCTGTCTAATAAGGCTGAAATTATCTTGCTTTCTTCGCAAAAATAATCATGAAAATAGTTTATGGCACCTTATATAATACCATAAGATTAAGTCTTTTAGCTCTTTAAGTTCCAGTATTATTCAACAAAGTCCCTACTATGACGGCATTATCTAACAGATTTTTATGAGGAGCCCTGAAAAATGGTGACCCTTTCAGAGGGGTGGGGGCCGGGAATCCAAAGAATTTCCACCCTTTTTAGCAAAGAAAATTCAGCACATTACTATAGTTGAAAGGGGTTGGGTCAAAAAAGATATTGATCTCTCTGCAGGGGGTTCAATCATTTCTTTTCAGCACAAAAGTCCACCACCCCCTCCCCGGTTGCTATATAATGACCACTGCCATATGGAAAAGAATCAGCTTGTAAGGATGGGTGAAAATACTCAATGCAAGCTTACCTCATTGCCCGGCTCAAGGGCCAGGCCTCTCCTCAGGCAGGCAATCGCCTCTTCAAATTCCTTTTTTTGTCGTAGAGCACTCCCCGCGCGAAATAGGGCCTTCAAATTATTAGGGTCCCACATGCATATAATATAACAGGCTTTGACACATTGGTTGAAGTCATTGTTCTGAATAAAAAAGAAAAAGAAATGTGTTGATATCTTTTCTGAAGTCATTATGTATTCGCTACTCAACTGTTTTCTCATCACGAGGCACTATAAAACATGACTATAGGATGGACTTATAAGACTACATTACTGACACAGTGAGATGATTGCATCATGACGTTAAAGGCCATAGTGCACCAAGCTACCCATAGCCTTTTAGAGGGTGTAGAGTGCCTCTATGGGCTGCAGCCTTTGTCTTCATAATGAATGTATTCATGCATCCTGCCAACCCTACGAGGTTGAAACACTCCTGAAGGATCAGCATACATGATGAATGAGTGCAGCCCTGGCAAGTAGCTTCACAAGTTCTGCATTCGTACATTGTGACTATTAAAGGTAGAATTTGTCAAAGCACTATATAGCATTTAAAATATCAAAGGGTCAATACATAATGGTTGATTGCAGCAGTACATACACGTAGGTAGGCGGCGGCTACATTGTTCACGAGGTCAATACGTAACCTCATTGTTTGTTCTTCATCGGTTATTTCCAGTTGATCTAGAAGACTCATGGCTCTGAAAAATTTAAATGACTTAGCCACGTATAAAAACAGGTATATGTTGTTTTCCAAGAGAAAAGTGTGGTGAGGAGCCAAATTGATATTCTTTCTCTTTTGAGGGACTTAACCCCGGGACTTTACCCCATCTACGTATAACTGGCGGCAAAACTAACAGAACTACCTGAAACTATGATATTACAGATTTCCCTTACCTAGGCCATACCAAAAAAGAGTTGTTCTACGGATTTCCTTTTTCAAAAAATGGTGAGGGCTGTGTAATTTTTTTCTTATTCTTCCATCCACGTATTTCAAATTCAATCAAGTTGGGGGGGGGGCAATTTTTTTTATTTTTTTTGCAGCATTCTCAACTTAGCATTCTCATCTTATCTTTGACACTTTGTATAAAGATTTAAAGTCTGAAGATTGAAAGTTTGTATATCCACATGTGCAAGCCACTTCAAGATGGAAAGATTGATTGTGTGATATACATCACATGTGACCCAGGGTCCCAACCCAAAGTCCCAACCCAAAGTCCCAATCCAAAGTCCCAACCCAAAGTCCCAACCCAAAGTCCCAACCCCAACCACAGCTCCACCACTGACACTGTACCCACTGACCCTGTACCCACTGACCCTGTACCCACTGACACTGTACCCACTGACACTGTACCCACTGACACTGTACCCACTGACACTGTACCTACTGACACTGTACCCACTGACACTGTACCCACTGACACTGTACCTACTGACACTGTACCCACTGACACTGTACCTACTGACACTGTACCCACTGACACTGTACCCACTGACACTGTACCCACTGACCCTGTACCCACTGACACTGTACCCACTGACACTGTACCTACTGACACTGTACCCACTGACACTGTACCCACTGACACTGTACCCACTGACACTGTACCCACTGACACTGTACCTACTGACACTGTACCCACTGACACTGTACCCACTGACACTGTACCTACTGACCCTGTACCCACTGACACTGTACCCACTGACACTGTACCTACTGACACTGTACCTACTGACACTGTACCCACTGACACTGTACCCACTGACACTGTACCCACTGACACTGTACCCACTGACACTGTACCTACTGACACTGTACCCACTGACACTGTCCCAACACCCCAACCCCACAAGCAATGTACAGGTGGTTTGGCCTTTACCGATCACCTGGTCCCCACTGACCTTCCTTTAGAGTTGAAACTGCACCAAAAGCGTCTCATAAAACAGTCTCACCCTCCCTTCAGCACTGAGCTCAGCAACAAACCCACTCATTTACTTTTCTAATTCTGCTGTGAATCTTATGTTTTCCTATGACTACCTGTTTTTATTGGTTAGACATGTTACAGATGATCTCATGAGAAGAGTGGTTAAGATATTGTCGGTCAATTTCTCACAAAGTAGGAAGATGTTGAGAAATTAGGCTGTCTGCCCTAGATGGCTATAGTAAAGGGTGTTCTAATTTCAAATGTCAATATATCAAGATCTAGACTATGGACCATCTTCTTTTTGCCTCGATTACATCATCATATAACAAACTAACATAGTGCTTAGCGATTTTGAAATATCATTGGTAGATCAAAAAATATTGAACACTGGGATATCTCTTTAACACTTCTTTTTTTTAAAGAAATCAATTCCTAAAAGAAATTATGTGGCACAAATGTTTCTGAAAATATGGTGCAGGAAATCCGTAGACCTGACATATTTTCTTGGTGCGTCCTTATTATTCAGCAATGTGGGTGCTATACCTGTATATATCCACCTATCAAGTGCCACACCTTGTCATTCTATGTAACCTGTCCATTCTAATTCTTATTAGACTTATCCATGGACAAAAAGTCAAAAGTTGTAAATAAATACAATTTATCATAAGGGCTTCTAATCTAAACACCTGAACTGAATGCCCTCTAAAGGATAAATACACCCCTAGCACATAGGGGACGGGATAACGTTGTTGGTACGCACGACAACCTTGGTACAGTCCATTCAATCAGACTGTACCAATATACTAGTACTGTGCATGGTTCTGGGGCTTACCATTTATTTGGTACCTTTTGTGTGACCATTAGACCATGAACAGCTGTACCAACTGACACCTATAGAACAATGGGTCTTAGCAACACAAACATTGGGGGCATGGGTGGGGGAGAAAACC
This sequence comes from Harmothoe impar, assembly GCA_947462335.1. Classification (NCBI taxonomy): domain Eukaryota; kingdom Metazoa; phylum Annelida; class Polychaeta; order Phyllodocida; family Polynoidae; genus Harmothoe; species Harmothoe impar. Next base: position 69,943,522 of record OX381708.1, on the reverse strand, counting down.
CCACATTTTCTCATGGTTTTACCCATTTATGACCTTATCATTCAATTAGGAGGGAAAACCAAAATTAGAGAGGAGGATCAGTGTCAATGCTAATACCCTATATGTTTCCCAGGTAGCAAGGGTATATTGGGCCAATGTCGGCAATGATCGACTCCATCGCAATCGTTATACCAACCATGGCACATTGTAGGTAATGCACACATTGGTTCAACATACAAATCACTATGATGGCCCACCCTTGGCAATTCCGATAATGGGCCATTGCTGGGTTGACCGCTAGCCCAGAGCTGGGACATGCTTGATATGGCTGATATTGACCCAGTGTTGGCCCAGTGTTGGAACATTTCAGGGCCATCATATTATTTCTGATGTTGGGCCAACATCAATTCTAACTACACTTGTCCAATATTGGCTGTGATCTACACCAGGGGGATTCAATGTTGCCTGAAGAATATATTACAGGATGGCTCCTACTTTGCCATCATTTTGGGTTATAAATGTGATCCCCAGTGTGCTCTACATGTTTAAAGGTCAGAGGAGGTTCATGAATGATATTTGACATCTAAAAGTGCCATTTACTGCATGACATCAGTGGGAATTTGTCAAAAGGATCTTGAAGACACCTCATGTGTGGGTAATGGAGTTAGATAAGTCCTAAATCATAGTAATACAGTTTGTATGGTGTCTAACCAATTTGGGATAGAGATCAAGATGGATTAGAAAGACAGAAATGGCTTTTTCTAAACTGATGATACTTGACAGTCATGTCTTAAATGTGTTTGCACATTCAATTATACACATAAAAATAGTATTGTTCAATATTAGTGATTGTTGCAGTGGTCCTATATTGAGAATTATATGTTGGGGCGACATATGTATTTCAAGGTTGCCCTGATGTTTAATTTCTAACCTTGGCATAATGTAAAAACATTTTGATTTTGGCCCACCATTGGGCCAACATGAAATCAATATCCCTTTTTCCAAGCATGGGCCATTACTGGGCCAGCGGTCAAACCAGCGGTGGGCCAATATCAAAATGCCAATATTGGCCCATTTTTAAGTGGTATATTGGTCCAATCATGGCCCAATGTACTTAGGGAGCGTTCATTATTTATGGCAGGGGGGGGGGGCGAGCATTTTTCAAATCGAATACGTCAAAAAAAAGTGGCCCCCCCCCTCGGAATAGGTGGAAAAAAAGTGACCCCCCCCCCCTCGGAATAGGTGAAAAAAAAGTGACCCCCCCCCCTTCCACCATAGATTGATTTTTACAACTTTTTAACAAAAAACGAAATTGGCTTGTACTAGTTGAATGTATGTAATCCTGGCCTTTCAGACACTCACCATCTTTAGATTAACATACTGTGGTGTTTAAAGATCCCCTGGTGCATATAACCCCTCATGCCGTTATACCTTCTACCAAGCTGGGGGTGCCAGTTGTACAAGGGTTTTTAGAAATATTACAACAGTAGAGTGAGGCCTTGTTAGTCCAACCAGTCCCGTTGCAGGCAGAAGCTGGTCTGATGTTGAATCCTATAGATCGTTGAAACAAATTTTGTCTGTTTTGTCTCATGAAATAACCCTCAATGGTGAACAATGATCATGAGCCTTTGTCTTACATGCAAGTTGCAGGCTATATACAGGAATTTATAGTAGGTCAACTATAAATTGTTCTAGCCATATTGTTGCACGGTGGTGGATAAGAGATTTGCGGAACTGAGGCTAACTTAAATGAGTGAGGAATTGGAATCTCAGATTAAGGGTGACACTGCACCCAAATGTATGTCTGACTTAATTATCCAACAGATCATTCATTGCAAGCAGACCAACAACACTTACAAAAGAACTATTGATGAGATACTCTTTTGGTTGTTCAGACTTCAATCTATAGGGTAAATGTGGGTAATATCGCTCATGTGGTAATATCGCACACCCCCCCTAAGAGGCACATTTTTCAATATTTTCTTGACTTTTTTTTTTAGTAGTTAGCCAGATTATATGTCATATCATTTCAATGTATTTCGTGTTTCTGGATCATATATGTATGTTATGAGCTATATATGAACAAAAACGTTTAAAAATCTAAATTTCTTAATCTTTCTATATCTGCATTTTCTATACTAATTCCCATAGAGCTTATATCGCTCAGGCATGTTGTTATATCGCTCACTTTTCATAAAATAAAATAAAATATAATAAATCATAATGATTAAAGTGGACTAGTCTTACAGGGTAGCCATATATCTCATCTATATCATGTATCATTTTGGGAATGCTGTCCCTCACCATACAGGTGTGAGAGCATGTGGGGTAAAGCACCCTGTTTTCACGCTTTTAGGTGTGAAAACAGGTGCGCGGATATAGCCAAAGGGTAAAATACACTGTATATCAATGGGTGAGCAATATAACACAATGCTGTGAGCGATATAACAACAAGTACAACAATATAACCCAAACATTTAGTCACTTTTAGGTCCCTGCTTAACCTACAGGGGGTTACTATTGGTCTCAATTTTTTTCTCGTTTTTTTTTTATTATAAATATTATTTTTGGAAAATCACAAAAAAAAGTTTCTTAATGAAAGCAGATTACCTAAATTTGGAACATTTGGGTAATATCGTCACTAGCTGCGCGATATTACCCACATTTACCCTAACTCTGAATGTTTTTGCCCTACAAGACCGAGATCTCAATTCTCAGGGTTTGACTTTGTAGGTGCAGTAGCTTCCTGCAATGGTATAGCTTCTAGATTTGGCCACTCAGGAAATGCTGCAAATCATTGTAAATTACTGTGTCCATGATAATAGCAGTTCTAAAAGCCTAAGCCCAGACCTCAAGTTTTGATGAATTCAAAGAGTGAGATTTAACCAGAGTGTTACAAAGTGCAGTACTGCAACTGATAGAGGGGATTTTAGTCAGGCATCCCCCAAGGATCTTTTGAAAAACTGCAGGTCATTTGCTGATGGGAGAAGAATGTGGGAGAAACTAGAAGGTGAGAGTGAGATTACCTCCAAAATGTATGGTGTGAACCTTGAAAGATACAGTTCAGTGTGGTTCAAGTTGGATGGGAGGTACGTAGGGGATGGGTCAGCGGGTTGCCAGCCCGCAGATGCATTGGATGTATTCTATCCTTTAACATTAAGCTCAAGTCGAATCCAAAGTGACGCACTGACAGATGAGGTACTGGGGATGAAAAGGAGGGGCAGTCAGCGCTTCTTAACAGTAAAAGGAGGGGTGGTGACCCCCCTCCCCTGCTTTCTGGATACAGGTTTCTTGTGTTTGTACAGTAATGTTGGAGCACAAACATGTTTATGGTTGTTAGAAAACTGCTAATTGCTAAGTTTATCATTGTTATGTCTGGCTCCTGATGCTCAGATGGGAAGAAAGCAGGTGACTTTGGTTTCACTTTATCTGATTATAGGGGCGGTCACTTGCAACAATTTGCTTCAATATAAAAAGGAGGGGCGGTCAGTTACTCTCTCAGCTCCCACAGTATGAGGAGTAGGGACGGTACCGGGGCAGTGGCCACTCACCCACATAGTGGCAGTGCCCACCCCAGGGTTCATTCTTTGTAAAGTCAGCTTACAATCAACTCCACCTACCAAAAGGTTTCTCAAACTACCCACACCAATTGCACAAATTACACCTCGAAATCCCATCTTATAACCAGCACCTAAGGTCTGGTTTTGGCCATTTCAGTTTTGTAGCATACTTTAGCCTCAGCCTTGTATAGCCAGAGGGGTGTGGGAAGCACCTTGCCTTTGGCTAGGGGAGGCAAAGCTAAACTGAATGAAGTTCCAAAGGGTGTGCGATGCTGAGTGTCAGCAGGGACACAAAAAGATAGCTTTAAAGGGGTTTGGGGGCTATGCCCCCAAGGAAAATTTTGACAATTTTGACATAATTTGGTGAAATATAACGCAGACTGTTACCAAAATCTGCGACATTTCTACATACCAAATTCGCGACATTTTTCAGGAATACCCCTAAAAAAAATGACCCCCCCCTAAGAATAGGTTAAAAAAAAGTGGCCCCCCCCCTTCGAATACCCCTAAAAAAAGTGGCCCCCCCCCTTTTTTGCTCAGCCCCCCCCCGGCCATAAATAATGAACGCTCCCTTATGTTACCTGGGTTATTGTTAGTAGCAAATTTAACAGAAAATCCGGAAATGGATTCTAATGGGTCTATGTGAGATGATTTTATGAATGTGTCATCTTCAATGCATGATATCTGAATAAATATAATTGATTACAGTTTGTAAATTGGCTGGTGTATAGATTGAGACGTTCTCTTTCCAATGGTACCACCCATGATATATGATACATTGGAACTAAATGGGAAATATCATATAAATGCTTCGATACACTGATGCTGATGGAGAGGACAGTATACTAGTTTGGCCTAGATGGTTAGTACATGTATAGCGCAGTTAGGCCGTACTAGAATAGTGGGTATGTCCCCAACCTGCCTAGGAGGTGGTTATATTTTAGATCGCCTTTTCTCTTTGAGAGCCCGGGTATCTACCGGGATCCGTACCCACAACAGCAGCACCAACTAAACAGCACTCTTAAAGCGGCATAATTACTGAGAGTGGCCCACTCACAATTCTAGTACTGTTCTAGTCTTCTATGGGGTAGTACCACAAGTGGTGATATTGCTCCTTTAACTTTGTCTGATGGGACGATGCCTCACTAATATAGGCCCTAGTTAACAGGCTCTAACACATGTGACTGTGTGGTCTTGCTGCTAGGGCACAGGGTACTTCTAGTTTGGATCAGAGTGAATGGGGTTCGAACCCCTCAACAAATTTAGTTGCGTTCCTCGTTGGGCTAAAAAGTCAGAAGCAGTACATATACTTATGTGATTTCATTGCATGAGTCCCGGTGGAGCAGTCAGTTAGCTGTTGCGCTCAATGTTCTCAGAAGTGCCATGTGCTAGGGGTTCTAGATGGAGGGTCTCCATGTCGCCTGTCGATCTTAAGAAATGCTCATGTCATTTGTCAGTATCTTTGTATTTCTCCGGTTATTTGTCACTAGGCTCAATGTCGTCTGTCGATTTTAAGAAAAGGCCATGTCACTTGTCAATATATTTTTATTACTACTCTCTTCATTTGTCACTAACCCCATGTCGCCTGTCGATTTAAGAAAAGGCCATGTCGCCCCGTCGAATTTAGGGGTCCACCCCCATACTCATGAACCTTGACCGGTGAGTGTGGCTGTGAGTGCTGGTTAGTTTAAATATGACTATGCTGTATCAGAATGAGGCTACACTCCTCAAGCATATGCTATGATCATTGTATTTCTATGAGAACACTCAGAGAATATGTCTGATGATAATATAACCTCCTAGGAGGGTTATACAGGATATCCTCCTGGACCAAACGTGTGGAAAAAGAGCTGTTATCAGGCTGTTTTACATAATCAATCTATGAAAGCGGGCTGTATGTCGGATACATTGATATAAGCCTCGGCCCTTTGTAAGTTACACACCAGCACTGCTTTTGTGCCTCATGCACTTTGACACAACATACTGTAGTCAACTCTACAATCAATACATACTTCTTGTTAATATTACAAGGTGGGAAGTGAAAGAATTCTCCTTAAGATAATTTAGGGGCTAGATATCCATCTGGATAATTCAATGAATAGACTATAAGTGAGAAAACAATGAATGGCAACCAGATACTTACTCTTTGTAGAGGGCTATTGCCTCGTTGAACCGGCCGGCCCGAAACTCAAGATTGCCCCGTTGTTTGGCTTCATTTCTGAATGCAAATATAGAGCATGTAATGTGCTATTGTAACTTGGGGACTGGAATGATTTAGCCTTAAGGTTTCATACCATGCCCAGCTAGAAAATCTCGGTAGTACATCACAACTTTGGTGCATCATTTATCGATTGGTTATGACATGATTTAATTATGTCAGTTTTGGTCACCAAGATGTCTCATATGCAAACAGTTTTCACATGTTTTTTTCATGTGAAGTGCTAGAACGGTGGCGTCCTGATGCACTAACAATGAATTAGGGAGTAACTTGCCCCCACTGCATTGATGTATCATACTGTGCATTTAGCTGTGTATCAACCCCATGAATGCAGTACCAGAGGTTAAGTGCCGCTGCATTCATGGACCATGAAGCAATGTGCTGTCTATGAAGGAAAGTAGATGTGATTATTGAGGTAATAAAATGGGGTTAAAGGTCTTAACGGGGGGTTTTCATGCATTAGATTAATGTGAAAACTATCAAGAAAGGTTTATACTCACGTCAGGCCTATGATGTCACTAAAATCCTCCATATTCCTATATAAAGAGATTAAAGGGCATTTTTAGAAACAACAAAATGTCACACAAATTGATATGTTCTGCTGCGGAAATCACTGGAGTGCCGGGGTTGGGTACTGGAAACAAAACTGTGCATGAATTTGATAGGGTCTTTTCGACAGGAGCTAGGTGTGGGGGACTCTCTCGCACAACAACATTAAATACACTCTCTTCTTTGTGTCTAATACATTCTAAAGGAACGTATATGCATGAGAAAGGAGAATTCAACTGGTTCAGTTGACATTGTGTTTTTTCTGAGATCAGTACCCAGCTAGCAAAACTTGTATGAATCACGTTATCTCTACGTCTTTTCTCAACAGATATTTACATACTATGTGCAAATCTTTAAGACGTGTTTTTGACCATGTAATATCCATGTAAAAAAATCATGTGTATCTTACGTAAATAAGTTACATGATGTAGACATCATCATCAATTATATATATGATATATATACACAATGTAATTTAGATGGCCATGGGTGACATTAATCTGATCTCAGCATAATCATGTTAAAAACATGTAAAACTAAAACATTATTTGCACCTATTTTCTCTGTGTGTGGTACTCCATCAGGAGCAAGTAACATCCAGGCAATCAACATAATGAAGGGATTTTTGCCTGTAGACATCACCAATAGTCCTACAGAGATTAAGCACATTGATCCTAGCAAATTGGCCAAGATGTGATACCAGCTCATGGTCAGTATTTTGATTTGAATAGTTGTAGCAACCACAGAAAATGTGTGCTCATACCAATCTCCTGGTTCTCCCTTAAACAGTCATTCTACAGGAACAAAAATAACATATCAAACATTCCAGACAAAAGTCGGTCAAATTTCACCTTCTTTGGAAATTTATTGTGTTGAATAGATACTCATTTATGGTCAAAGTATTGCCAATGTAGATTGGATTCTATCGATATTGGTTAAGGGAGACATCTTGTGTTAAAAGAGTGAACCACTTGAAAGGTAAAGTACAGATGTGTTATATACGTCATAATCTGACCAGATAAGGATGTACTACATTATTAAGTATACGTAATATTGATGTCAAATCTATCACATCATTTTAGCATGCATCTTAAAACATGAATTTGAGGTCAATGTATTACGTGGATAATTTTTCCAAAATAAGATGTAACATTCTGATCAAGATTTAACCACTCATTACATCAAATAGTGACCAAATTCAAACGTACGGATTATATTTAATGACTTATGTCTCTTTCCCATTGCCATTTAGATGTAAATGATACATAAGTTTCCGGTCAAACGACCATGTAAATTGACTAACTCCCTCGAGATGTAATTATCAGGTCGTTTTTATGTATCAACGTGAAAATGACCAGTAAATGACATACTTTTTACATAAGGTGCTAGCTGGGTAATGATCTAACTTTGAGCAGTTGATACACATTGTTTTGTTGAAGTCTATTGACTGATTGAACCTGTCATAACTAATAAACATAATGGATCATGATACATGATACATCCTCTAGAGAACACTGGAGACCCTGTCCTTGTGGGTGAACAAAAGGTTTTCATCAACTATTAAATGGCATATTTCACAAGTACAACCAGTACTGTTCCTATTTGACCACTTCACCTAGTACTCACTAGATGGCACCTCTGAGACAGCTTTCCACTGCTGCTGGGCTGACATCCATGGGTTGACAGGTTAGTTCATAATTCTGTCACTACATGGCAACTACGTGGCGTCCCCCCCCCCCCTTCATACCAGTAGCAAAATTATATGCAATGTAAATCACATTTTCAACTTGGTTAGACAGTCAGCAACATGTATGCATGAAAATAGCAGTGTTATGTCATTTATGTTACGTTTGGGACTGCGCAGTTTGCTGATTAGCTTCAACCCCTTCACCACTGGATTTCTTGTAACTCAATGCAATTTTGTGCGATATAAGGCCACACTTAAAAAAAAGTCTGTTTCCGGTGGAGCGGGCGGGTGCCTTTTTTTCCCAATGCCACCCGCCAGCTTTTTTTTTTTTTTTTTTTTTGGTCAGGGTGGCCGATTTATTACTTTTTTGCCCGATTTCTTTTTCTCAGCAGCGTAATCCAAACTATGAGAATGAAACGGCCTAACGCTCAGCTTTCATTTGATACCAAGTATGCCTATATAGAAATCTGCAATGACCAGGTACCGGGTGGGAAAGGCATGTTCAACATTTCAAAAAAAAAAAAAAAAAAAAAAAAAAAAAAATTTGCGGCCTACCGGGTGACTCTTTTTTAGGCCACCCGCTCCACCGGAAACACACTTTTTTTTAAGCGTGGCCTAACTTAACCAGGGCAAATAAAGTTGTTTTGCAAACAACAATAACAAACGTGTCTGTATCATATTAAAGCTACTGCTTCTCATCAGAGACAGGGATAGGGAGATGGAACACAGTCGGGGACACAGGAGAGAGGGCCCAGGATGCTTGCCGCCTGTGTTATGCAAATTAGGTGAGGTAGAGATCATGGTTGGCTGCAGTCTCGGGCCCTGACTGTACGTTTACAGTCTGGGAGAGTAATTAGACATATGTACCTAGACGGGCCCACATACCCTGCTATACTGTACATGCCCACTAGTATCAGCAACCATGGGAGTGTGGGTTCGAACCCCACTCTTGCTCAATTATTGTACTGTTGATATCTGCATATTGCACCTAAATTGAGATAATGTACTTAGTCACATATCTAATAGCTTATATAACTATGTCAATTAAAATGGATTTATGCTTCAAATGGGCTAAATAAATTATGTAAAAAAACAAACCTACGTTTTCCCCAAGGTGGGATTCGAACCCATGAGGCCATACATACAGATGATCAGTCATGATCATGTGACCATAGCTAACCAATCAGTGAGCTACCTATCTCATTAAGAAATGATCCAGGATCCCGGATCATTTTCTAAGTAGGACATAGTCTTCATTAGATACAAACTTGTCCAGGCCCAGTACAGCCTGACGACTGTAATGGGCCTGGAGAGCTCGAGGCTGGGTTGGCTGGTCACACCACTCAGCAGAAATGAAAATGGATGCATTTTGAGAATTGATTCTGAGAAAACTACCTATCCTAAATACTAATGCTGTATAGCATTATAAAGCCCTGGCCTAATTGTATATGAATAAATCGAGTTTTATTCAAGTTTTAATAAGATCAAAATCTGGGGATGGGGTACTGATAATGTCGTGCGGACGGTAACCACGTTTCTAGGGTTACGTTTTGACGTTACCATGCACGGACGCCATACTGTCCCGGGTACACTTTTTGATGCGTCAGTACGGGGGGCGCCGTTCAATCTCTAATATCTTCAAAAATCTGCTATGTGGGGGGTTCATTTCAACACAGCTGAAGGCTATGACACCCCCGGCCATGGTGCGGGAGCCATTAATGGTTTAAAGCAAAATTATGGTCATAATCAGCCATTCAGCATTTGCAGGGTGCCAGTGTAGGCCCTTCAAAGCGCAGAGCAGAGAGCACAGGCGACCACATCGTACCCGGCACAATATGGCGTCCGTGCCTGGTAACGTCAAAGCGTAACCCTAGATACGTGGTTTTCGGCTCAACGATATTCTCAGGGCCGCCCATCAGCGTGACTCCGCAGGTATGAAAACCGATCTATCTTTGACAATTAATTCTGAGAAAATCAGAAAACTACCCATCCCACCTACAAATGCTGTACAGGATTAGAAAGCCCTGGCCTAGTTGTGTATATGAATAAATCGAGTTTTGTTCAAGTTACTAATCATATCAAAATCTGGCCGCCCGGTAGGGGAACTCCGCAGATGTGAAAACCGATCTATCTTTGACAATTAATTCTGAGAAAAACTATCCATCCCATTTTTTTCCCCAAGATAACTTCTGGTTTCCCAAGGAAAGGGGTATAGTAATTTAGAGACCAAGTTCTGGGATTTTTTAAAAGGGGTATATTCCATAGACCAGGGACTCCATGTCTCTGCATAGACTGAACATCCATCCACATTAATTAGGGGTCGTCCATAAATGGTGTCACGCCTCAGGGGGGAGGGGGGGTCAGACATTTGTGACAAAGCGTGACAAGGGGGGAAGGGGGGGTTGGCAAGTGCATGATGTCACGTTTTCAAAAAAAAAAGTTTTTCACATTTTTACAGCTAAGCTAAATCAATGTAGCGAGTTTTTTTTCAAGTATACTACAGATACAGTACTAAACTGACCATAATCAGATACCTATCGCCAGATACCCCTCGCCCCCCCCCCCTTCCCCCCGCCTCCGGGGAGGGGGGGGGGGGGCGAGGGTGGGAGGGTGGTAGTCTCCAGAGCAAACGACTGCAAATCCATCCACGTCGCTACGTTATGTTACTGGGAGCAGTGTCTGCCGCGTACCGTTGACGTACGAGCGCTGCCATTGGTCAGTGCCCCCCACACGTATTAAATCGTACTTGTAAGAAATTACTATGCGGCAGACTCTGGCTCCCAGCAGTGACGAGTAGCACAACGTATGGATTTGCCGGTGTTTGCTCCGGAGACTAGGGAGGGTGGGAGGTCTAACTCTATTAAAGATCAAATTGATCTAGATCTAATTAATAAACCACAGTCCACACCTGACACACTATAAAGAAATTCTGATGGACTGTAATGGGAATACTCACACACGATGACTATATGCTCACACACGATTACCAGACACTTGGACTTCGTTGAACCTTAGATGTGTAGTACCAACTTCTTGTGTTTCTTTCTGACCGGCTGCGCGGGAGACTGACTTGTTGATTTGTTTGCCGCGGAGCGTTGTCATGGACGCCACAACCTGTTGCTGGGAAACGCTATCAATAGTCACTCTCCAGCCAGAGTTTATGCTTATAAAAGCAACAATAACTACCTTCAGTTTCCTCTTTTAAGTGCAAATCATATGTTGGTACATATTATATGAAGTCCTTTTTAATACCTGACATTTTGATTCTTAGATAGCCCAGTTTAAGAAAAAAAAAAAGTAAATCACTCGCCTATCGTATGGTCAGCGGTCAGCTCGTAGCCGGTGCTGCCCCCTTTGGTGTAGATGCGGCACTAAACAAGTTGCAGCAGGTTCTACTTTTCCATCCGGTCACAACTTTCACGTATTCAGACGACAACAACAACTTTTGGTCCACAAACTCGAGTTCTTTCTTCTAAAACACACATTTGGAGACTAATTGTGAGTATTGGAGTAAGAGGGTGTTATAGGGGTGTATTACTAGGACTAGGTGTGAAGGTTGTGTTGAGTGTCCAGATCTCTTCTTCAGAGTGAAGTCTGGAGCTCAGGAGCCACTAGCTGTGTGGCAAGGGGTCGTTGGACGGCCTAAACTGAGGCGGGTGCCGAGGTTGAAAGCTCAATTAAGGGAGCGTTCATTATTTATGGCCGGGGGGGGGCTGAGCAAAAAAGGGGGGGGGCCACTTTTTTTAGGGGTATTCGAAGGGGGGGGGGCCACTTTTTTTTAACCTATTCTTAGGGGGGGGTCATTTTTTTTAGGGGTATTCCTGAAAAATGTCGCGAATTTGGTATGTAGAAATGTCGCAGATTTTGGTAACAGTCTGCGTTATATTTCACCAAATTATGTCAAAATTGTCAAAATTTTCCTTGGGGGCATAGCCCCCAAACCCCTTTAAAGCTATCTTTTTGTGTCCCTGCTGACACTCAGCATCGCACACCCTTTGGAACTTCATTCAGTTTAGCTTTGCCTCCCCTAGCCAAAGGCAAGGTGCTTCCCACACCCCTCTGGCTATACAAGGCTGAGGCTAAAGTATGCTACAAAACTGAAATGGCCAAAACCAGACCTTAGGTGCTGGTTATAAGATGGGATTTCGAGGTGTAATTTGTGCAATTGGTGTGGGTAGTTTGAGAAACCTTTTGGTAGGTGGAGTTGATTGTAAGCTGACTTTACAAAGAATGAACCCTGGGGTGGGCACTGCCACTATGTGGGTGAGTGGCCACTGCCCCGGTACCGTCCCTACTCCTCATACTGTGGGAGCTGAGAGAGTAACTGACCGCCCCTCCTTTTTATATTGAAGCAAATTGTTGCAAGTGACCGCCCCTATAATCAGATAAAGTGAAACCAAAGTCACCTGCTTTCTTCCCATCTGAGCATCAGGAGCCAGACATAACAATGATAAACTTAGCAATTAGCAGTTTTCTAACAACCATAAACATGTTTGTGCTCCAACATTACTGTACAAACACAAGAAACCTGTATCCAGAAAGCAGGGGAGGGGGGTCACCACCCCTCCTTTTACTGTTAAGAAGCGCTGACTGCCCCTCCTTTTCATCCCCAGTACCTCATCTGTCAGTGCGTCACTTTGGATTCGACTTGAGCTTAATGTTAAAGGATAGAATACATCCAATGCATCTGCGGGCTGGCAACCCGCTGACCCATCCCCTACGTACCTCCCATCCAACTTGAACCACACTGAACTGTATCTTTCAAGGTTCACACCATACATTTTGGAGGTAATCTCACTCTCACCTTCTAGTTTCTCCCACATTCTTCTCCCATCAGCAAATGACCTGCAGTTTTTCAAAAGATCCTTGGGGGATGCCTGACTAAAATCCCCTCTATCAGTTGCAGTACTGCACTTTGTAACACTCTGGTTAAATCTCACTCTTTGAATTCATCAAAACTTGAGGTCTGGGCTTAGGCTTTTAGAACTGCTATTATCATGGACACAGTAATTTACAATGATTTGCAGCATTTCCTGAGTGGCCAAATCTAGAAGCTATACCATTGCAGGAAGCTACTGCACCTACAAAGTCAAACCCTGAGAATTGAGATCTCGGTCTTGTAGGGCAAAAACATTCAGAGTTAGGGTAAATGTGGGTAATATCGCGCAGCTAGTGACGATATTACCCAAATGTTCCAAATTTAGGTAATCTGCTTTCATTAAGAAACTTTTTTTTGTGATTTTCCAAAAATAATATTTATAATAAAAAAAAAACGAGAAAAAAATTGAGACCAATAGTAACCCCCTGTAGGTTAAGCAGGGACCTAAAAGTGACTAAATGTTTGGGTTATATTGTTGTACTTGTTGTTATATCGCTCACAGCATTGTGTTATATTGCTCACCCATTGATATACAGTGTATTTTACCCTTTGGCTATATCCGCGCACCTGTTTTCACACCTAAAAGCGTGAAAACAGGGTGCTTTACCCCACATGCTCTCACACCTGTATGGTGAGGGACAGCATTCCCAAAATGATACATGATATAGATGAGATATATGGCTACCCTGTAAGACTAGTCCACTTTAATCATTATGATTTATTATATTTTATTTTATTTTATGAAAAGTGAGCGATATAACAACATGCCTGAGCGATATAAGCTCTATGGGAATTAGTATAGAAAATGCAGATATAGAAAGATTAAGAAATTTAGATTTTTAAACGTTTTTGTTCATATATAGCTCATAACATACATATATGATCCAGAAACACGAAATACATTGAAATGATATGACATATAATCTGGCTAACTACTAAAAAAAAAAGTCAAGAAAATATTGAAAAATGTGCCTCTTAGGGGGGGTGCGCGATATTACCACATGAGCGATATTACCCACATTTACCCTATAGATTGAAGTCTGAACAACCAAAAGAGTATCTCATCAATAGTTCTTTTGTAAGTGTTGTTGGTCTGCTTGCAATGAATGATCTGTTGGATAATTAAGTCAGACATACATTTGGGTGCAGTGTCACCCTTAATCTGAGATTCCAATTCCTCACTCATTTAAGTTAGCCTCAGTTCCGCAAATCTCTTATCCACCACCGTGCAACAATATGGCTAGAACAATTTATAGTTGACCTACTATAAATTCCTGTATATAGCCTGCAACTTGCATGTAAGACAAAGGCTCATGATCATTGTTCACCATTGAGGGTTATTTCATGAGACAAAACAGACAAAATTTGTTTCAACGATCTATAGGATTCAACATCAGACCAGCTTCTGCCTGCAACGGGACTGGTTGGACTAACAAGGCCTCACTCTACTGTTGTAATATTTCTAAAAACCCTTGTACAACTGGCACCCCCAGCTTGGTAGAAGGTATAACGGCATGAGGGGTTATATGCACCAGGGGATCTTTAAACACCACAGTATGTTAATCTAAAGATGGTGAGTGTCTGAAAGGCCAGGATTACATACATTCAACTAGTACAAGCCAATTTCGTTTTTTGTTAAAAAGTTGTAAAAATCAATCTATGGTGGAAGGGGGGGGGGTCACTTTTTTTTCACCTATTCCGAGGGGGGGGGGTCACTTTTTTTCCACCTATTCCGAGGGGGGGGGCCACTTTTTTTTGACGTATTCGATTTGAAAAATGCTCGCCCCCCCCCCTGCCATAAATAATGAACGCTCCCTAAGGAGCCACTGGACAGTCTCAAATTCGTCCACTTTTCTTTCAGAATGAGAGTTTTCAATTTCAGTCAGTCACACTCACAGACACAGGGACCCAGTACAGTTACACAACAGTCAACAATTTCGACAACAGCACAATCTTGACAATGGTTATGTATTAAAGTGGCACAATCACCGAGCGTATCCCGCTCACAATCCTAGTACTGCTCTAGTCTACTGGTACTATGTGGTTAAGTGCGAGTGGTGAGGATGCCCCTTTAAACTAATGCTATATTATAGTACTATAGACTAGTATAGTCTATAATTAGAGCATTGATATAGGGAGTGACGTTGTGGAAAATCATTGTCTGATTGAGTTGGGTTCAACTCCCACTTGACCCTACAACTTTCAAGTCCAACTTCAAATGTAAATAGATCTAGAGTAGACATTCTAGTCATCTACTCAGTAGACTACTGTCTAGGCCTAGGAAAGGGCTAGAATACCTGGAATGGATAGACTATCATAGGGGCCATTGATTGGGGGGGGGGGGGGGGTCCCATGTTGACAATTTTATAGTCCCTCCTCAGGCCCGGCAGTGTCAGGGGATAAAATGTTCTGATTCCTCTTCTGACTCCTCCCTGACTATTTTAGCGCCAACTTTCAGAAATACTAATTACCGGTACATGAATGAATACCGGTACAGTACCAATAACTGAAGTAACTTAGTAAGTACTAGTGATCTATAACATCAGCCACGCTAAAGGTCATCCTCACTTTTTTAGCCCAGTAATTTTAGTTTAAAGGTCATCCATACTGTAATTGTAAATACATGATTATAAAATCACCACCGGTAGTTTTATTTATTTAATGAATTTCGAGACAAAAATGTAGCGTTATACGATAACATTTGCTGTGATACTATTATACGACAATCATGATGAGGACTCCCGGTTGAAATCCATCTTTTAACAATGTCAATATACAATTTTATCATACATGGATAGTCCGAAGGAAAAATGTAACTGTGATATTCAAAATGGCTAATAAAGGTCAAATTCTCTCTTAAAAAATTGTCTCTTATTAAAACTCTTGAGGATGGGGGGGGGGGCGTATGAAATGATGCCCTTTTCCTTTTTTCAGCGAAAAACCCTGCATGTTACTTTTTTACAAGGGGAGCGGCCCGAGGGGGGGGGGGGTTCTGCGCACTCTATTGGGAAAAGGCGTAAAAATAATTTATGTCTCTGCTCGATATTTCAACCCCCGACTCCTAATTATGCTACCGTAAATTTTCGCGTAGAAACCGCGGCTAGTACGAGAGTCAGATCCCTGGTGCGGCTTATAGGATCGGCACACAGTGGGGGTGCGGCTTATATGCGAGTTTTTGCTATTATGGCACAGTACTTAAAGTCACCATGGTCAGATTGCTGGTGTGGCTTCTAGGATCGGCCCAAAGTCAGGGTGCGGCTTATACGAGAGTTAGGCTTATACGTGAGAATTTACGGTAATACATAATTGATAAATGAACGGGGGAGGGCTTGGTGAAATGTCGCGCAGAGAGACTCTGAGACAGAGAGGGTGGAGGTTAAATTTCAGTGAAAAAAGACTGTGTTGTGTGTTACCATAGGGTGTGAAATATCCAAGTGATGCGGAATTCTACAGTCTCTATGCTCATAAGGACCATATTCTAAGATCTGTGGAAATAAACATTTCTCTAATTTCACAGTATACAAGAGACGCACTCACCATGGCAGGCCCAGGCGTTTTTAATGTGACGTTTGGTATCAATGAGACACGACTGACGAAGGCGTTGGACCTACTCCGGTACGATCAGGCAGAACACATGATATCTGACAACGCTCACTCCACGTATCTAGACGAAGGTAGGCTGGGGTCAAGTATCTGTATGTATGGCTGTTAAACATGATGTAAATATAGGTCTGCTTCAATATTGTGTAGGCCACAGGAAAGCATGAGCGTGACCATATTCTCACATTGTCTACATCCCAGGGTGTTACCAGCGGACCCCATTCTACATCGTACTGTGTGGGAAGAACGAGATGCTCAACCCGGCGCCTCGAAACCTCTACCTCGCCAAACTACTCGCAGAAAATGGCGCCGATGTCAACTACAGAGTGCCTGCTGTAAGACTTGTATACATGTAGTTTATAATGAAATTTTCATGAAAGAAGGCTATTTCTAAAAACCCAGTACCATATTCAACATGATTAGTGCTGTGTACATAACAAATATATACACATTTCTAGTAAGTAAAATAGACTAGGGTCGCATTGAAATAAGTGCCAGCATTACTAAAGTTAAGGACTGTTCTTAAACAGGCGTCAGGGATACAGCGATTTTAATATGAATTAGTACACTATATTCTGAAAGCCAGGCTCTGATGTTGAAATGAAATTAAAATCAATATCCTGTCAGGCGCTTAAGCTAGTGAGTCACTGCCACTGCAGATGTAGTGGTATGATAAAGACTTACGAGTACACTCGCAAAAATGTGTTTTTTTTTAACGCAGTCTACCTTGTCGTAGACTTGTATGGTCCTACCCGGTATGACATTTATTCGTGATTGTAGATGTCGATGGGTGCAGAATATGTCGACCCGGGACAGTCAGCTGTAGAGCTAGTTGTCGACCTGTTTAATGACCTCACCGAGCATTCAAATGACACACAAGACGAACCAAAGTGAGTACTCGTAGTTTATTATCATAAATATAAAAAGTACCCCAGAATCGTGCTGCTGTCATCTACTGTTAATTCTGGCATAGATCTCAGTTCTAACCCGGACCTAGACTTTGCGAAAATTATATCCGTCCCCCAGGAGTTTGGTTTTGGGTAATTATAGTACTGAACTTATAAACCCCCTCATATAACCCGCAGCAAGAATTTAGGCAAGTGTTATAAGCCGTACTGGAGGTTTGGTTCACATAGAGCCTGTAGATTTCTCAGCAGTTTCCTACTCATACTACTGAATAGTCAAACTGAAAACACAAACCTGACATCTTATAACACAGGATGGTTCTAATGGTATATGCATGTATATCCCTGCTTGCAGTGCGTACCGGCCGCCATTGCCGTATGACATCGTGGGTTTGGACGGTCACCGTGTTACGGAGTGGGAGCCGTGTGTAGACCAACTACTCAGTCTCCTACTCACATTACTAGGTAAGTAGCGGCTACAAACCTCCTGGACCTCTCGTATAACCCGCACCCAGACACTGGGAGAACCCGATAACTCACTTTTGGTGCTCGTAAAACCATGTGTAGCATGACAGAATTTACGATACACTTCAACCAAATTTAATGAGATAAAACAAAAACACACCATTATTCCATTACTGGCCACATAGCGGTTTAAAGCATTCAGGCATCATGCTGACCCTACACCCACGATGGGTCATCATATGTGCGCATCATTTCATTTCAGATTCTTGCCAGATTTTTTTAATGTAATCTCCCGATTTTGGTACTGATTGTCACACCTGTGTGTAATATAGAGCACTTCACACATGTACAGGTGTTAAGGCCAAGTCAGATGTGAAGTCATAGGAGTGTGTAGAAGCGTTGTAGAGGCCACTGAGGTCTATGTATGACAGCCATGGGGGGCGCTTATTAGAATGAATATTTAAGGCAGATTTTTCCACTCAAAATATTTTTTTAGGCGCCCAGGGCGCTTATGACGCCGAATATGGTATGTATAGTTATTGCCGTCAATAAATGATTAAAACACCTCCCAAAAAAAAATCAATTAATTCGTAAACTGATCCTTGCTCGCATCCTTCAGCGCAGGGTGGTGACCTGCAGGTGCGGGACTGGTACGGCATGACGCCCCTACACCGCACGGTGGTCTTCAGTCGGGACGTGCGGCTCACTGAGCTGCTCGCACAGTGGGGGGCCGACCTCAACGCGCAGGACGTGTTCGGTAACACACCCCTGGCCGCCCTCTGTGAGGCCTTCCCACTCGGACTGAGTCAGTTAGCCGACTTGGAGGAGGAGGAGGAAGACGAGGAGGAGGACTGGTTGGAGGTACTCGCAGTGAAGGCGAGTTACCAACACGGGAAGGGGCAGTTCTGTACCTTGTTACTGGAGCAAAAGGGCATTAAGGTGAGCTATTGCACACTGGTCCATGTGAGATGTGTGCATTCATCTATTTGGTCGATATAGGGCTTAAGGCATTAATTAACTAATATAAGACCTTGATATTGGCCAAGGTTTACAAACATTGTTGAGCCCATGTAGTAATATAGAAGTCTAAAATACATTTATATTCGCCCTGGGTGCTTATTATGTAGATTACAGTTATTGAAAATAAAATCAAACAAAAATATGAAATCTATATTTTATATTCCTTGTCAGTTGGACATACAGAATAAGTATGGGTGTACAGCGTTGTTTAACGCTGTTATACGGGGAGACACGGAGGCCGCCCGGCAGCTATTGGTACACGGCGCCGACCCTTGTCTAAAGGCACAAGTCATCATAGAACCCAAACACACCAGGTATGGCCTTTCTATCAATGTCAACGTATTCCACAATTTTTTATTTGATATTTAACACAAATCTAAATTCATGCATACAAAAAAGATGACCCAACTGCTATAGATCGTTATCACTATCTTTTATTCAAAATAGATGAAAGTTGCATTTTCCATTAAAATAGTTTTCTAGTTCATTCCTGTAGTGCAATAGGGTTTTATTACTATTGGTCTTTTATACTAGCATCAACAACAACTAGCTCTAATTAGATTTCCTTATTTTAACTCATGCCTGGTAGCAGTTTCCGCTCTTTCACAAAATCAGGCAGATATGTTTGATTAAAATTGTTTGCCAAATTATAAAAGAATAAAAAAAGATGCTTTTTATAAAAGATATATTTATAAGCAGTTCCTACATGTTAGTACAATGCCTTTTGTTGTGGATGCAGGGAGATCTCTCCGCTGTTCGCGAGCCTGTTCAGTATGCGGGTGTGGGCGGCAGACCGCGACGCCCTCACCCTGCCCGACTCACACCACTTCCTCGCACACCTGGTTGACCAAGGTCTGTAGCAACAACTTTTCTTTTTTTTAGTTTAGAACAAATTTTATTCATCTTCATGATATTCAAAATATTGGAAAACCCCAAAATCCACACCTGGGTTTTGGGTCCCGTACAACCTGCGATGCTGGCCAGTCAGTCAACATCAAACTAGCCATCATGAGAACAAAGACATGAACATGCAGCCTTGAGGCACCATGCACCCCTTAAAGGGTTACTTTAACAATGTATTTATGGAACTCGCTAAACTAAGGACGGATATCGCTAAAAGATGACATTTGTCATCATGGTGCACCAATGCAGCCCTGGCGAGTAACTCGCCAGTGCTAGATTGGTACATCATGACAACCCTTCGGGAGTGTCTCAACCCCATAGGGTCGACATAATGCTTGAATGCAGCACTGGCGAGTTACTCATCATGACGACCAAGGGCACGATGCATTAATGTATTATGCCGTCCTTTAAAGGTCAAAACACATTAAAATAACACACTCTTAATTCACAATATCTTATTAATTTCCATCCCAACACTGTTTAATTTCAGATTTATTCTCGAGAACAGAGTTAGTAACGGAGCTGCACAGCTGCATAGACACAGACTTCCCCGCCTTCCGCAACTTAAAACTCTTTGGCACCGAGCTGCTCCACATGTTGTTTGGCGGTGTGAGCGCCTCGCTGCGCCAACTCTCGGCCCGCGCCGTGTTCGGACACTACATCTCAGAACACCACAGTAACGCTGGGTTCGCGGATGTGGTTGACTCCCGTATAGCACACCACCTCCTACAGCAACTCGGCCTCCCCCAGAGCTCCCTCATCCACATTGACATTGAGCTGTTGAGGCTCGCGCTCTTTAGAAAGTTTTCGCAGTTTCACCGAATGAAGTATGAGAATATCGAGGGTTTGGACGATAGCGATGACTCGGACGGAGAGAACGACTCTGATTTGGAGTATTGGTGATCTGGCTGTGATAGGACGATTATGGTGCTGTGTGCTTCATTGGTTAACCCTCTAAGGTACCATGCCTGCTTGTTGTCCTGATGCACGAATGAAGCAAAGGTGGGTAACTCGTCAGTCCTGCATTCACGCATCAGGCCGACTCAACAGGGTTTATTTGTCTCCAAAGGGTCGGCATTATACAGGAAGACAGTTATTCATAACGATAAATGAACCGGAAGTCTTGAGGCATCATGCTGGCCTTTAATAAGGAGTTCATACATTTTACTGAAATATAAAATTTGAGGGGTCCCAGAAATCTGCTTTGTACTTATGTTATATTACTTTATGGTCGAATGAAAACCCATTGTATAAATAATGATAGTAGTTAGCATGGATCTGTACAATATATTTACAAAGCTTGTACATTTCCATGGTAATAGGAAAGATGTAAAGATATACTAATTCAATTAGTATTAACTTAGAATGACTACTGAAAGGTAGAACTTAATCGTGTGGATATTTTACAAAATATATGTATATATGTACCTCTACATTTTTATGTATGACCAAGGAGCAAAGAAGCTTCTCTATTTCTCTTTGATATAACTGTATAACTGCCTTATTTACCCCAGATATAACTGACTATTGCATTTATTCTGTGATATGATTCTGCATTATTTTATGAAGCTGTCTATGACAAACCATGGTGATTGTTGGGTATTTGGAAATGTAAGGCATCTGAGTTAGCAAGAGGAAGAATGCTTTTAAACCCAAAGGACCTCAAAAACTCGTGCCCTCCATCAGCCATATTTCAACGCCCACTTGGACATTCAGCGTCTCAGTTAGTGTTGCATGGTGATTTGAGTTCTCAGTTTACTGTTTCTCTGGAAAATTATATAATTATGAATATGCCTTTATGAATACTAACAAGTAGCCGTTATTCATTATATGAACAATTGGAAATTTTATTTGTCTTAATGTGCTTATCTCATTGAATCTTATATATATTCCAATGTTGCCAAACGGTAAAAATAGTCCCTATTGAATATCAAGCAGATAACAGTGTTTAAGTGCCAACTATATTGGGCAGGTGCGCTTATCACGTTTAATTAATACAGCATTGGTTCAGGTACTAAAATAATTTGTTCGACTTTGCTGCAACACAATTGACCAGACATGACATTTTTGTTCATATGTTTAATTCTTCATATATCCTATACCATCGCATAGAGAAACAATTCGTGTCTAGAAAACTTACTTAATGCATAATGTACTATACCATTATCTATTGGTACTTCACATGAGATTATATTATAAGGGGTATAGTGCCAGGCGATTCCTGGGGTATAATAAATGTGGCAAATATAAAAGAAACCTCAATTTAAAACTTACTTTTATTATTCACACCTGTGCATGTCTCACAGATGGCCCTAACTATTTTTGCGTCAATATTTCAAAATGATACTTTTATCTTCCATCAGGCATGTGCCATAACAAGCAATGTTTTATAAAATTTAACCAAAGGATACCATCCTAATCAAATAGCCCTCCCCAGCATCTCACATGAATACTAGGTCACCAATGGACATAACAAAGCAGCATATTTATAGTACCGGTTTGAATTGTATTCACATAGCAATCAATTTTTGGTGTATTGGTGGACCAGGGATCTGCCTTGTGTTAGGTTCTCCTGAGAACTGGTGGCAGAAGCCTCTGTTTGTATCTGGTACGAGGATTATGGAAGTAGGAAGTGTTGCATGATTCATTGACCTATGGTTACGAGCACATCGATCCTCATCAATATCCCATGTGGTTACATCTAGAGCTGTGTTGGCCATATTTAACCCCCCCCCCCCCAACACACACACACACGCCGCAAACAGTGTACTCATGGTGCCATGGTAATTATAAAAACCTACCTTGAACCACGACATGGAAAGGAAGACCCACGGTAATGCTCCAAAATGCCTCATATTTAGTTAAAACCTAATGCACCCCTGTCACACCTATGCCACCCGTGTTCCAATGACCCTGTAATGCATATTGTATTGTAGCTAGGCGTAGCGCGCACCATAGCAATGTACGGAGCGTACAATCCTATGCTGTACACAATATACAGTTCTTGCCTGTGTCCAGGGGCGGCACAGGGGCAGCACAAAGGTGGTTTAAATGAATTTTTGTCGCCATTATGCATAAATACATTCCTGCCATCTAATTTACCAGTGCTGCATTCATGTATCATGCCAACCCTATTTGGATTGATACACAACTGAATATGGTGCCTTGAGGCTTCATGCTAGTTAAGGTGGCTCGATACCTTTGTGACACACGGCAGTTAGTAAAATCCTCATGTCACTGAAACCTAAAGCTTAGATATCTTAGAAGACAACTTTGAAAAGGACCCTTCCCTCCCCCCTATTTTATCAGCATCTTTGGAAACTTTCTTTCTTTATGGTTTTAGGACGAAATCTATTTAGGGGCCGCCCGTCAATTGCGTCCTGCTGCAGGGGTCCTGATTAATGTGTAACATACAATGGTGAAAGTATGGGGAAAGCATGTCAGGGGGGTGTAGACTGGTATCAAATCATCAGATAATGGCCTTTAAAACTATCTAGGAGCATTTTTTGGTAGAATTGAGGGAAATTGCTTACTAGATCCAATTTTAGGTCTAGTTTCCAAAAAATCAGTTCCCCAAGCCGAAAAACGAATATTATGCCCCGAAAATTGTGAAAAACAAAATAGTGGGTGGGTGTTGAAAATGGTCCATATTTGTGTGACGTAATTCATAGACGGCCCCTTAACGTTAGACCAAAGGTATCGAGCCACCGTTTAAGTGAGTAAAATCAAATATCCTGCATAGTCTGAACACATGTTACATAGAATAGGTGGCTCAGGCTTCAGAATACTCTGGATATACTGTGAGCACTCTATTACGCACATGGGGACGAACTGACCAAGTGACTAGACACCACCCATTTTACAGGTAATCTTAAAATGCCCACTTTTCCGGTAATCTTATTCCGTTTCCAGGCCTATCCTCTAGATGGCAACACTGTAAGTTGGTAAAATTGTTGTATATATCGGGGGCTCTGCCCCCGCACACCCTTTAACTTTCTCTCTTCTTTCTTCTGTTTCTTTTATAAAACTGTAACAGAGCTATAACCGAACCCATCTACCTCTAAAGGATGGGACGATACAGTGGCGCCATCTTGAGAAAAGGGGGGAATCATTAAGATTACCAGGAAAATGGATTTTTAAGATTACAGGTAATACGGGTGGCGTCTAGTCACTTGATCAGTTTGTCCCTTTTCGCCTCTAGCACCATTATAAAAAAAAAAAAACAACTGAAAAGAAAACAGGGTGCGGGGACAGAACCCTCGATTTCATGTACATGTAATATGTTCAGACTATGTAGGATATGCAGATCTCGGACTTCATAGAATATATTAGTTAAGGTGCACCAGAAAGTTTGTTTCCCACGAGCTATACAAATGCTTATACAGTCGGCCCTCACTTCCTCAAATTTGAAAAATGCAAGGAAGAATGTCTGAGGAAGCAAATTATCCGAGGAATTAAGTCCAAATATAATGGAACATATAGGGTAGGTTGCGAGACACCTGTTTGAGGAAGTGAGGGATCCGAGGAAATAAATGTTCGAGGAAGTGAGGGTTCACTGTACTAGGTTTTCCAGTTTAACGAATCATCATTTTACATGAGTGTAGGGAGTCATAAATGCCCGTAAGTGCATTCCAGATAATGCCTCGTCCGTATGTAGTGGAGCCATAGAGACCGTTGAGGTTGGAGGTATGGCAGGCTCCGTACCACCAGGCACCCCTGAACGATACGGCACAGTTGCTATTCCTGTCCCGGGTGGAGAACACCCGACCATTGTGGTAACCCAGAGAGTTCCCTGCAAGTAGATATTATGGTGAATAGTACATCACGGAATGGTTATATAGGAAGGAAAGCAATTTAGACATTTATAAAACAAATACTTTGATGTAAACTGAAGCATGACATGTGTAATCACATGGGCATTTATAACTTATTTTTTATATTATGAACTAACCTGCATGTGGTGTGGAGGTACTGGAATACCCTGACAGCTGGAGGGTATAGTCAGTGCCAGAGTCTTGAATTTCAAATGAACTGTAGTCAGCTGCAGCAAAGGTCCAAGCGGGGTACTCCAACACGACCTTCAGCTGTGTGTGGGACATGGATGTCAAAAGGTGGATGTTCTCCAGACCTAACCAGTAGTTGGTAGCAGGATCACCAAAACCTGCCACGTAGTCTGCCCAGTACAAGTAGAAGTCTGAGGCACTGATTCTCTTTTGGAACACCTAGAATAAAATCATGATGTTTATTACTCATGTTTACCCAAAGAGAGCAAGAGACAAAGACTGGGGGTGAAGATAAGGAAGCAAACTGCACATGAGAGTTAAACAAATTCAGCAATGTCCTACGGTTTACACAATACCACAAGGCTGGCACACATTTTTTTTATAGACGAGTATAATTATGTTGCTCAATTATATCTGGAAGGCGTTTCTCGTTTATGAAGGTGACTTACGGACCTCCATAAGAAAGTTACGGACTCAATTTATGGACTATGGACTATGAAAATGCATTTCTACGATGTAAACAATGCCACGGAAACCATACAGGCTACCCGTCTAATAAAAATATGTTAAATATATTACACAATCCAGCCTCCCCCACAGGATATACCCCAAATAATCATAATTATGTGCATGATCTAATGTATAGGAAATAATGTATTGGGCATTATACACTGTATATACTGTATATAAACACAAGATATAATCAGATTTTCAAAGTGTCTTACAATCCAGCCTCCCCCGTCAGTGTCTTGGTCACAGTAAACCTTCATAATCGTCTTGTCGTCTGGAGAAATGAAGGTCACACCAGACGATATGCCGGCAGCCTTAGCTGTAACACAGTCTTTGACTGCAGAGTGAGAAAACATTAAACCAAGGGTTTGTTACAAAGCGTGTAATGCTTGATAAATGCCTGATATTTATATATATATATATATATATAATATTTGTAAATAACTTCGTGTGACTTCACGTTTCAAGTTTGTGGTTCATAAAAGATAATTTACACATGGAATATATGAATTCATTTGAAACAACTCCAAAGATGTTAATTATGATATAATCATCCCTGTTAGTTTATGATTATAGTTTTATCTTTAGCGCTTTTTCTCAGGGTTGCTTGCTGCCAGAAGCTAATTGCATCCTCTTTCAGTTTCACCCCAGGAATATGGAGGGGCCAAATGTATGAACTCTTGTAAGCAAAATAAGTCCCCTATGAATTTAATAACTGGAAATTCTTGTGTAGAAGCCGAGGCTAGTACACAAGTCAGATTAGTAGTATTGTATGTATCGGAACGGGACTATAGTTAAGTACTGTTTATTACTCAATCGACCTGCAGCCAATCAGAGGCCTCCCTTTTGGCGGGAAATTCAAAAGCAGCCAATGAGAGGCCTCCCTTTTGGCGGGAAATTCAAATAGGTCACGTGACCGGAAGTGACCTACTTCCGGTCACGTGACCTTTGGGCGGGAAATTCAAATAGGTCACGTGACCGGAAGTGACCTACTTAAGAGGGTCACGTGACCACCATGTTGGCGGGAAATTCAAATAGGTCACGTGACGGGAAGTGACCTACTTAAGGGGGTCACGTGACTACTAGGTTGGCTTTCAAAATAAGTCACTTGAGATTTTTATGGATAAATAAATTTAAAAAAAGAAAAAAAAAGCAAGCTGAAAGCTTGCTAAAAAATAATTTAAAAATACGGCTCTTTTTTTCTAGGGGGGGAGGGGCACTCTGGGGGGCACTCTTTAAGATGCATGGGGGGGGAGGGGGGGAGGGGGGGAGGGGAAGGGTTTTTTAAGAGTGAGACTCGCTTCTCTGCCCTCTCTAAAAGAGAGGGCAGAGAGGCGAGTCTACTTACAATGAAAGGTATCATGATTGCGTTTATGATGATGTGCATCTCTTGCTGGCTAGACTTTCAAGCAAATTTGCCAAAGTCCAGCCCGTTATTGAATGTCCGGCCTAGCCTGACCCTCAGTAGAACAGTCCTTGACCCATCTATTATAGTCCAGCAGCGCCTGACCCTTGTATGAGAGTAGTGTAACGGGTTGACTATAAAGTCTAACTGTTATTGTTGTATATCTATTGTATGTTGTATGATGTAAGACAACACGGTTCTATTGTGTTTAATAACTGTTTTATTCATCTAACTAGTGTCGTCGGTTCGTTACATACACCGACTCCTCTAGTTCGGTTATCTATACGGTAGTGTACCGGTACCACCTTCGGTTACCGTCGGTAGTTGTTACATAATCATTTTTACATAACTAAACCTAACAGGTGGCGCTGCTAGTACGGTCACGTGGCTACGCAGCGCTGTATATAAGACGGCTGCTTCCCCATTGGAAGTCAGTCAGGTTTGGGACTGTCGTGACATGACCACCCTGTGCTCACGGGCTTAACTCTATGCTATAGGGTTGCCCACTGTATTATATATCTGTTCTGATCTCGTATATCCGCTGGTTATACTTGTACTATAATACCCAAGAGTTACCTTTACAATAAAGTCGCCGTATATTAAAGTCTAATTTACCTTGTCTGGTTTTTGTACTCAAGTGTTACATACGTAGTAAGAGACCAACTACATTGGTGCCGTGACCACTTGACGAACCGACCATTGATAGGGTATTAAATAGACTTACAGTATATGGATTACCTATACGATTTTGTCAGCTCGTTCAGCGGCAGGACTAAAACCCCTGCTGAGGAACGTGAGGAAGCCGTACAGAATGTACGCTTCTTCACAGGCAAATCCAATAGGCGGGAGGGCCGGGCAGCCTTGCAGGTGCCCGGGGACGACCTCTCCCAAGAAGCAATAGGTGATCCTATTGTGGAAGCTTTTACCAAAGGAGAGGATGGGGAGCAATCTCCAATCCCGGGACCCTTTGATATAAGCTCCAGGAGATCGTTGGACTCCCTTTCCACGAATCTTTTCTGTCCGGAGGGTCAGAAAATACCGGGTAGAGAGCCTAAAACTCTCGGCCCAGCTGCCTTCGGTTCTACACCGACGGTAGCAGATCCTTCATTGGATCCAGACACGTCGGTTTTCACTGATGGTGCCACTCCTACACCGAACGGTATGGGGGGTGGCGGGCTATCAAAGAAAACTAACGTGGCAACAGAAGCTCCTGGTAAGGGGTACCCGGCAGCAGTAGATGAGCCATCCAGTTTACCACTGGATGGGGACCTACTAGCGGCCATGGGGATCCCCACCAAGAAAACTGAGTTGCATGAGCTCGCTGAAGCCCGGAGGGAACTTGCTTCCATCAATCAAACTAGGAAGTTATTCCTAAGGGAGGTTGATGAGAAGAAAAAGTTCCTACTGGAACTCCAGAACGAGATGGCTTCCCACAAGGTGGAGGTTGACAAACTTTTGCACCAGAGGGTGTCCGGCGAATGTGAGGTTGCAAGCTTAACTTCCTTGGGAAAGGATTTGAGCACGCAGCTCCACTTAGCCAGACAGGACCTCGCAAGCTTAAGGCAAGTCAATCAGGACCTGAAGACGAAGTCGGAGAAAGTACCACCACCTTCCACGGTGGTACCTCCAGTCATACCCGTACCCAGTGTATACACGACAGTGACACCTTCAAGTGTCCCGCCGCTAGTACACACCACGGTAACAGGTATGACACCTCAGATGGGGGCTAGCTATCTACAGACTCCGGTCTGTGGTGGCGCCTTTGGAGGCACGGCAACACCTCCAGGGTACACCCACCCATCTACTGGTTCAACGATGTTGAACCAACAGCAGACCATGGTCTCAGTTCCAGTACCGAAACCCAGAGCTAGACAAGGCTTAACGCCTGTCCAGCGGGCTAAGTACGACCGGAACCCGGCTATTGAGAAGCTGGGGACAGACATCGTCCCGCGGGACATCGATGAACTGGATGAACGGTATGCTCCTTTCAACTTTGGGGACATCAAACATCCTGATGCAGCCCGTCAAAAGGCCATCGATATTCCGCCTTTCACAGGGTCGCCACCCTGGAGAAAGTACAAAGTTCGGTTCAAGGCTATTGTGGAGAGCAATCGCTGGAACAATCAGCAAGCGCTGGTTGCTCTGAAGCAAGCACTCTGCAACGGGCCAGGTGAACCAGCCCTTTTGGCGTTCGAGAGAGTGAAGATCAAGACATTGAGCTCACTTGAAGAAACAGCTGAATGGGCGATTGGGAAGATTGGTGAGCATGACCCAAGGACTCAGCTGCTCAAACGTGTCCAACGCAAGGACGAGCATCTGAGATCCTACGGATTTGCTCTACAAGAACTGATATCCGAGTGTTATCAGGGATGTAGACCTGACACCCCCACTGTCATCCAGGAGTTAACCTCCAGGTTTGTCAATGGAGTCAGAGACACCAATCTCCAGGCATATCTGCGGGAGAAATGGCAGCCGGACTTATCTCTAGCTGACCTTTTTGACCATGCAGATGTGTATGACACCAAACAGGCTGTTTTTCCTAGTGGAGGAGTGTCGGCAGCTCCATCTGTAGCCCCGAAAGGAGCTCAGGTGGTAGAGGCCGCCACAAAACCACCTAAGAAAAAACAGCCCGCCTCTGAGGAGGTGGCAGCAGTAATGCCTGACAGGGACATGGAGAAGATGATTGAGGGTTTGTTGCGGAAGCACTTGGAAAAGAGCTCTGCGTCCACTTCTGATTCTGGATCTGGAAAGAGAAGGAAAAAGAAGAAAAAGGACACGAAACCTCAGCCATGTAGACGCTGTCAGAAGATGGGTCATTGGGCTAGCGAATGCAAAGCCCCTGCACCCATCGCTGCTAAAACCGAAAAGGAGACGGAAAACTGAATGGGGCCCATCCTCTTGGCAAGGATGGCGCCCCCACAGTTAGCCATACCTGTAAGGGATTAGTAGACGGTGTTAACTCTTCCATGAACCAAGGCCGCGCAGAGGCAGAAGGGTCTGTACAACCTGTAAGCGTCTGGCAAGGCGGGGCTGGCAAGGACGAACGGAATCCAGAGGATTCTGTAGTCGCTGGCTTAGAGGAGTCTTGGTTAGAATCAATTGCCCAGAGCAGTGTGATTCAAGACTCCCCGAGCGACCCATGTTGGGATTATCTCCTGACAAAAGGGGTTGCTATGGATGGAGGGGGAAGCCCGATGCTGACCTCTGAGTGTGTCCCTTTACGGGGACAGCGTTGGTACCTGAGTCTGGTTATTTCCGGGACGCGTGGTGAATTCTTGGTCGACACGGGTGCATCTCACACCTTGGTCGATCGTAAATTCATGGCCCGTCTTTGCAACCAGCCCGAAGCTCCGCTACTAGGAGTAAAGGCTCGGACTGCTACGGGAGATAGTATGCAGACTTATGGCAGAACTGTAAAACCTATGTTGGTTGATGGCAAGACATACTGGATATGTCCAACCATCACCGACATCACTGATGATGGCATACTGGGGATGGACTTTGCTGCTCTTTACGGGGTAACAATGAACACCGCAACGGGCCGACTTCAGATTAAACATCCTTATAAACAATCTGTACAGTGCGTTTTAAGGAATGGTTCTTCTGTGGCGTCAGTGGCACAAGACACAAAGTTGGCAGCAGGACATGTATCTGATGTCCTAGTCAGCTGCGTGGGAGTGCAGGCCAAACGACCGGGAATGTTTGAACCAGAAGATCAAAAGCTCTCTGAGTTAGGTCTTGCTGGCTATCATACTTACCTGGCCAACGCTCGTTGGGGGGTGATACCGATTTGTAACTCGAGTAGTAGAGAAATCACTCTACGAAAGGGGACGCCTATTGGTAACACCACGCGAGCGTATGGGGTAGACTCACTAACTACGGACTTTGTGGAAGTAGGTGTGGTGGCGGGAGACTCTTCCCACGAAGAGGCTCTAGCTAAATCCAACCTACCGAAACATTTAAGGTCCCTGTTGTGTGAGTCACACCTCACAACCCTAGAGAGCGAAATGGTGGCAAATGAGCTGTCAGAGTTATCTGACGCCTTTGCGCAACCAGGAGATCCTCTAGGGCGTACCAATACGGTACAACACCGGGTTGACACTGGGGACGCGCTTCCCAGTAGAATCCCCTACCGTCGGTTACCCATGGCTAAAAAAAGTGCTATGGAGGCTGAGGTAGAAAAGATGTTGGATGAAGATGTGATTCAACCTAGTGAGAGCCCATGGTCAAGTCCTGTGGTGATGGTCACCAAGAAGGATGGTTCCTGTCGATTTTGCATCGACTATAGGAAGTTGAACGGACTCACTAGGAAGAATGCATATCCTCTACCTCGGATAGATGAATGTGTGGAATCTCTGGGTGGGGCGAAATGGTTCTGTACACTAGATTTACAATCTGGTTATTGGCAGATCGGCATGGACCCCCGGGACCGAGAAAAAACCGCATTTTCTACCCATATGGGACTATTTGAGTTCAACGTCATGCCATTCGGGCTATGCAATGCCCCGGCAACCTTCGAGGCAATGATGGAAACCATGTTACGGGGTTTACTTTGGAAAAAGTGCCTAGTATACTTGGACGACATCATCGTCTTCGGTGGTTCTGTGGAGGAAACTCTACAGAACCTCCAAGCTGTGCTGAAACGCATCTTATCATATGGTCTGAAATTGAAACCTTCAAAGTGCAAGCTTTTTAGGAAGTCAGTTGAATACCTAGGTAGAATTGTTTCTGAACATGGCATCATGGCTGATCCTCATAAGATCGAAGTGGTACAGAACTGGCCTCGTCCGATGGACACGAAGGAGATACGCTCTTTCATCGGGTTTTGTTCATACTACAGAGATTTTATACCTGGATTCTCGAGAGTCGCAGCTCCCTTACAAGAGCTGATGATTGGAGAGAAGAAGGCTAAGGCTAAAATAGTCTGGTCTCCAGCCGCAGAACAGTCTTTCAGTGAGTTAAAGAGACTCTTCTTAGAAACACCTGTTTTGCACTACCCTGCACCTGTTGGTAAGTTCATCTTGGACACTGATGCTTCTAATACAAGTATTGGTGCTGCCTTGTCGCAGATCCAGGATGGGCGAGAAGTGCCGCTGGCATTTTCGTCCAACAGTCTAAGCAAAACACAACGTAACTACTGCACAACCAAGCGTGAACTCTTGGCAGTGGTGGTTTACACAAAAAAGTACAGACATTTCCTATATGGTGGGAATTATCTCGTACGGACGGATCATTCATCTCTGCAGTGGCTCCTTAACTTCAAGGACGCTGAGGGGATGATGGGTAGATGGTTGAACCACCTCTCTGAGTTTGGCATGACGAATGAGCATATCATACACAGGAGTGGAGTAGATCATGTGAATGCGGACAGCTTGTCCCGCTATCCTATCCGGAACTGTCACCGTGTAGACTGCCGAGACTGTGGGTCTCACAATGCAGTGATTGCGTCTGTGGGTGCGAAAGTTCCTAACTGGACGTTAAATCACTTGAAGGATGAGCAGCTTGCAGATCCGGCTATTTCGAGGGTGTACTCCTTGAAGTTGTTGGGCCTGTCCAAGCCTGTTCGCCCCGCACTTTCGCTGGAATGTAAAGAAGTTAGACAACTGTTAGCTCAGTGGGATAATCTTTTTATACGGAACAGTGTATTGTGCCGCTGGAGGGTGCAACCTGGCAGGAAGAGAACAGCTCAGTCTGTAGTGCCTCTGTCACTCAGACTACAGTTGCTCAATTACTGTCATGGCCACCGAACTTCAGCACACTTTGGCAGACAACGGACTGAGGCAAAGATTAAGAGTAGATATTACTGGCCTGGTATGACTTTGGACATACGGCGTTGGGTAAAGCAATGCCCCCAATGCTGTTTATCAAAGCCTGGACCTGGTATCGGTAAACTACCTCTAAGTCAAGAGCTATTCGGTGTTCGGTTTGCCCGGATCGCTGTTGATATCATTAGTGGTTTCAACACGACCCCCCGTGGGAATACCTGTATGATGGTGGTACAGGACTACTATACCAAGTATGTCCAAGTATATCCGTTGGTAAATCATACAGCTGTTACCTGCGCAGAAGCACTTTTCGAGAATTGGATCCTCACGTGGGGAGGTCCTTTAATGCTTCACTCCGACCAGGGTCGTGAGTTTGAATCTCGACTGTGGGCAGAACTGTGTAGTAAAATACACATCTGCAAGACGCATACGAACCCCTACCGACCTCAATCGGATGGTATGGTGGAACGTTTCAATCGGACGTTGATCCAATGTCTCACGACAATGGTTAATGAGCACCGGGATGATTGGGATGAGCATGCTCGCTATATCTCCCATGCTTACAATGCTACCGAACATGCGTCGACGGGCTGTACGCCTAATATGCTCGTAATGGGTGAAGACATAGTCATGCCAAGTGACATGGTCTATGGCGTGCAGGGACACCAGCTCGAGCAACCCTGCACAGTGATGTTTGTTGAATCACTTCGACAATCATTACGCGAGTCCTATGGAGTAGTAAGGGACAACTTGGAAAAATCTGCTAGTTTGCAGAAGGTGGGCTATGACACGGGCCTTAAACTCCGCCAATTCAAGGTGGGGGATAAGGTCGCGAGATTTAGCACACCAAATTCCAAAGTCAAGACCCTGTACTCCTGGGATGGTCCGCATACGGTTACTATGGTGGTTAGTGAAACTACTGTAGTAATACGGTTGCAAAAAGGGACTCTCACTAAATCACATGTGGCTAGACTCCGACCTTGGTATGGAGTCCCATATATAGATGACGGTGAAGATTCCCTCGGTGCTGGTCGAGTACCAGCACCAACCGACCCTGCGCTACCGAAGATACCGAAGGCAGGACCAACGGTCATGCCGTCGGTACCGACGGTAGCGCGCCGAAGGGGTCGTCCTAGGAAATTACCGATTGAACCACAGTCGTGTGTTACCAAGCCCAAGCGCGGTAGGCCTCGTAAAAAAGGGTCAGCTGTGCGTAAAGGACTAACCGTAGATACCGGTAAACAAAGCAAGGTGATACCTCCGGTGTCATCATTGCTGGACATACCGGTACAAGGTCTACGGAGGAGCACACGTGTCAGAGAGCGAGATAAAATTGTGTAAACATTTTTTTCTTACCTTGTTGACGACATTTAGCTGCTGGCTTGATTAAATTTCCATGGACAGTTCCGTACTGGGCCGGTGGTCATTGGCCCGGTACTCGATCACCAAAACACAACGAGAAGAGACGGGTTATCCGGTGTGGTTATCCGTTGGAGGTAGAAAAGCACGTGTTCAGGGCGGGTGGCTGGCTTTGCCGATTAGTTCTAAGTATGGGACTAGTTTTGACCACATATTGCTTAGCAACACGCTGCTGTGTATATCCTCTAATGCCGGTATATCATTCCCGGGTTATCCGGTGGCTACGCCACGAAAATTGTAAACAACAGTGAGGTTCCCACCGTCGGATATGCCAGGCGTGGGAAGGGCGCTGCCCGCGTCACCTGATCGATTTCTCCCGCCAAATGAGCCGTGAGAAATTGGGTCACCTCGGCGCGTCTTCGGGGCGCGACCCCTGATTGGCTGAGAAGCCGGTCAAGGGGCGGGGTCACGGGGGACGGGTGGGGTATATAAGCCCCACAGGCAGCCAGGCTTCTTCAGATCAACACGTTTGCCCGTAGGGTAGCGTGTTGATCAGTGGTGCCTAGGTCTGCCCGGCAGTACCTACACTATTGTTTACTGTAGCTGTGCTACTAAATGCTCGGGTGAGTGAACCGTGAGGTTCACCTACGCCTGAGCTAACAGTATGGCAGCCCGTGTAGATGGCAAATGCACGGCCCCGGAGAAGGCTGAGGCCTCCGATGGGGAAGACCGAGTTCTCGAGTCTGACACGGAAATGGACACTACCGGTGCTCCAACCGTCGGTCAAGGCTCGGCTTCGGTACCAACTGAACCTAACCCTGAGGGGTCGGGTGATGTTGTTCCGAAGACAGAACCTGGTCTGGGTGGTAGTAATACCAACCAGGAGGAGAACCCTGCAGGGGGATCTTCTCCGAAACCCGCCGGTGTATTGGCACAAGAACCGACGGTCCCTGATGGTGATTCATCAGACGGGTCCACGGTTCGTGCTAAGACCAAACGGAAACGGAAGCGTAAGAGGAAGATTACATCTTCCCCTGAAACTCCTGCTACCGAAGAGGTCGCACCGACTGAGGCAGATCGGCTCAAAGCTGTTGCTGATAGAGTGTCCAAGGCGGAAGCCGAGGGATGGTCTGTCGCAGAGAGCAGAGCCAATCGACGCCTCCGCGCCAAGGCAGCGCATGTCCGTCTAAACCTGTGTCTCCGTGATGATGACCGGGAGAACCTGAGCCTCACTGATTTAATTCAGGAGAATGGCAAAATGGCTCTTCCTGCACCTCACACGGTCGACGGTTCAGACGACGAAGACTGGTTGACAGGTGATTCCCATCCCATTGACTGGTACCTCGTGTACCTCAAGGCAGTGTTGGCGGGGAATAAACCTAACATCCATAGGTCATGCCGTCCCAAGCTGAAATATGCTTGGAAGAACTACGTGCCAGGGGATCCCTGCCCGTACGTTCGCTGTCAGCGCCTGAAAGGGACTGCGACAGCAGCAAAACGGTGGCCAAACCTTTTCAAGTTTGCCCGTCATTTGGTAGAGAAGCACATGAATGTGCGTCCCTACTTGTACTGTGTGAGTGGAAGTACGAGTACTTCCTGCCCTGAGTACAGTGACGGGGAACTATTCCGTAGCCAACGGAGATCTGGTTTGGTAAGGCATCTTTGCGACAATAAGGGCGTGCACAAGCGCACTATTAGTCGTGGAGTTGAGGCTGCACTGAAAGTTTGGGGTGTCCACAAACGTGTAGGAAATCTACAGTTTAAGTGGCGAACCAACAAACTTAAACAGTGGAACTACCTCACGGAGGCTGACTGGGAGAGGTTGTGTAAGGGCGCCAAGTGCGAACAAACCGACCTGGGACCAGCTACAGAAGCTCCGATGCCCACTGTAAAGAAGGATACCCCTCCTAAGAAGAAAAATCTAAAAAGGGGCCGCCAGTCATCCAAAGATGATACCAAAGGTGGACGTGACCGTTCCCGCAGTGAACCTGCGAAGAAACGTGTCGCCTCCGCCACGGTAACATCTGAGGTCGACCGTAGCCAAACCGTCGGTACCATCACGGTATCTTCGGTTGCATTACCCTCGGTTGCTGATCAACTGCCCAGGCAGGAGAGACAGAAACTGGGTGATGCACTGGCTATTGTTCAGAACTCATTGGGTGACGAGCAGGCGGGTCAAGTCGCTGCTGACTATGTCAAGCAGTACAAGTGGAGTCAGAAGCAAAAGAAAGCTTCAGCCCCACAGGAGAGTGTCTCACCTGTCAGTGATGCTGAACAGGTAGAGGTACAACAGCCGGATGGGGCGTCAGCCCAGCCGACTGCTCCACCCCAGCACGGAGCAACCTCTGACCCCGCAAGGGATGACGAGGTGACTCCAGTACCTGAGCACAGGGCTGTTGACGAAGGGCTGGCAGGGTTACCTGTGTTGCCTGGAGACGGTCCTGCCTTTGACACTGGATTCTCTGACACTCTAGTCCCCGGATTTGAGTGCTACAGAGCTAAGATGGCTGAAAACGCAAGTAAGCTACTCCAGTTTCAGGTTTCCTTCTTGGAGAAGTCGTACTTTGAGCAGTACAAGTTGCTCAGAGAACAGGCTATCCGGGAAGGGAAAGCTTGGGTTGCTGAACGCACCAGAGTCCTTGCCGAGCGCGAGGCGAGTCTGGAGCAAGATCATGCCTTCTGGAGGGCTACGATCAACCAACTCGAATCAAGGTTGACAACTTGTGACGCCAAGTTCTTCCGGCAGTTCGGGTTTAAGCTGACAGAGTGGGAGAGATCTGGTTTTCCAGATCTCCAGTCCAGGTTGGGGCTTGCCGCAAGGCCTGCTCCTCCTGTGACCCCGGTACTGTCAGTACACCCACCTAGGTATGAGATGCCATTTTCTTTCATGGCACAATCTACCCGGGTGGTCAGTGGCGGGGAGCCTACTGCGGCGCCGAGTACCCTCTCGGTGGCCCCAGGTGGAGCCCTTCCTCTCCAGGTGGAGGCTGCTGTGGTTTGCACTCCTGGAGGAAGTCCTGATGGGGAAGGAAAGCCATCCGGCGGTGTCCCTATGGACACCTAAGGTTGGTCCCCCGTCAGGCCCTCTGGGGTGCACTGTTCCGCCCCTCGGAGGTAAAACTAAACCATCGACGCAGCTACACGCCCCTGGACACCCAAAAGCAGACCGACGGTGCTGTCGTGACTTAACTGAGTCTCTACTGCCACCACACTGGAAGCAGCCTGATGTCTTTAACCGTGGTTTACTACTAAGCCACAACCGTCGGTGCTCTACTACTGTCCAGGGCTCCTGATCCTGTGGTCACATTCTACTATTGTGACCTATGAACTATTATATGGATCATCCTCCTGTGATAATTATTTATAAGGAGGCACGGACCTACCTTTTTATATTTATATTTCACAAGAGATGGAAGTACTATACCGGTACTGGACTCTATCCATCTCTACCACCATAAACTGCTAGGTACTGGAGTACCGCCCCTAATAAGGATGACGATCTATCCCACCTTATTTAGGATACGCTATTATGGATTTTTATATATAAACTTTTCTACGCCAAAGGAAGTGGGAACTGCTATAGTTCCAATTATAAAACTTTTCTTCGCCAAAGGAAGTGAGAGCTATTATAGTTCTATTATTTATATATAAGGACACTAACTCCACACGGATTCGCACCATTGCTGAATGAAGTAGGTGATGTGTTGAGTTTCCAAGGTGGTTATTTGGTGCCTTTACTATTAACTGATACTAGTCTAGGACTATCAGTTGGACAGTTTTTATATCATGCGCCTACGGGACTATGGTTTTACAAAGACTATATTGTTGATATAAACTGTTATGTACATGTTAACTTGTATGTTCATGTATGTATGCCTGTTGTTACTATGAGTAGAAATGTTACTTGTTGATAAATAGATATACGTGGTATATAATGTATCCAAGAGGTATTATTATTATAAAACCAACCCTTCCTACATTCTAAAGGGGGGTAGTGTAACGGGTTGACTATAAAGTCTAACTGTTATTGTTGTATATCTATTGTATGTTGTATGATGTAAGACAACACGGTTCTATTGTGTTTAATAACTGTTTTATTCATCTAACTAGTGTCGTCGGTTCGTTACATACACCGACTCCTCTAGTTCGGTTATCTATACGGTAGTGTACCGGTACCACCTTCGGTTACCGTCGGTAGTTGTTACATAATCATTTTTACATAACTAAACCTAACAGGTGGCGCTGCTAGTACGGTCACGTGGCTACGCAGCGCTGTATATAAGACGGCTGCTTCCCCATTGGAAGTCAGTCAGGTTTGGGACTGTCGTGACATGACCACCCTGTGCTCACGGGCTTAACTCTATGCTATAGGGTTGCCCACTGTATTATATATCTGTTCTGATCTCGTATATCCGCTGGTTATACTTGTACTATAATACCCAAGAGTTACCTTTACAATAAAGTCGCCGTATATTAAAGTCTAATTTACCTTGTCTGGTTTTTGTACTCAAGTGTTACATACGTAGTAAGAGACCAACTACAGTAGTATTGGCGACATTGGCTGACTCTGATATTTACCTGTGTGTACGGAGAGAGGAGAGGGTTCACAGCCACAGCTCTCTTAAGGCAAAGCTTGCGCTTATAGAGCACTACTAGTGGAAGTCTGAATAAGGAAGCTATGGCGGTTGTCTTCAAAAAAAATAAAAAATAGCCATGGCGCATGTCGATGTCGCTTAATTATGCTCATATCTCATGTCGATTTTAAGAATTGCTCATGTCACCTGTCACTATGTTTTTCAAGCTTCATGTCAAATGTCACTAGACCTCATGTCGAATGTCGATTCTAAGAAACAGGTATGTCACCATCTCGAATTTAGCGGTCCACATTGCCGCTGCTGCTGCTGCTGCTGCTGCTGCTGCTGCTGCTGCTGTTGCTGTTGCTGATTTGCTGTTGCTGCTGCTGTCGGTGCTGCTGCTTGTGCTGCTCGTGCAGCTGCTGCAGCTGCTGACAGCTGCTGCTGCTTGTGCTGCTCGTGCAGCTGCTGCAGTTGCTGACGATGTCACGGATGCTGTTGACAGATGCTGCTGCTTGTGCTACTCGTGCAGCTGCTGCTGCTGCTGCTGCTGCTGCTGACGATGTCACGGATGCTGCTGACAGATGCTGCTGCTTGTGCTGCTTGTGCAGCTGCTGCAGCAGCTGCTGCTTGTGCTGATCGTGCTGCTGCTGCTGACGATGTCACGGATGCTGCTGACAGATGCTGCTGCTTGTGCTGCACGAGACCGAGTAGCCGCTATTACTAATGCTACTAATACTAGTATGAGAAAATACATTTAGTCAGTCGACTAAATCAAGGAGGTTTTCTGACTTCAGTGGATCGTTTAGCCATCGGCCACAGGCAAAACTTGAAACCATTTTATACATGGGGCAATTGGCAGAGTCGAAACATGTTGGTACGATGGGGTCGATCATGTTCATCATCAGTTCAGGCAAAGGAAGTGTGTCGACAGCACGCGAAAACTTCATGTCCGGATGTTTCAACACAACACTTTTTATCACACTCACACAGCTGCTTTGAAGAGTGAATCCTTGACCAAACTTGAGCTTTTCCAACACAGCTTTGGCCTCCTTCTGTGCAGTAAGGGATCTCTCTTTCGGGGTCATCGCAGTGCTGGCTAGCATGTCCTCAAAGTCTTTAACATAATGTTCCAACGGGCTACAAATGATGTACTCCAGATCATCGTCCGCATATGTCGTCTCCTCGCACCATATTGTGTCTTCTCCTGTTTCGAATTCCGTCATTTTCTGAACAATCTCCTCGTGAGTGCGTTGCATATATCGAAGCTCCTTCAAAGACCAGATAACTTGTATGCCGAACCCTGAAAAACCTGAAGGAATTTCACCACTACAGTCACGCCAACTATATGGAGCTAAGAAAAATAGCTCCAACAAAATTTTCTCCCTCTGTCCAAATGAAACTACTTCCGTTCCGATGAAGTTGAAGCATGCTTCTATCCATTGCTCCTTGGTGACGTCCTTCCAATGTTTCTTTACCTCACATGCATCATAGGGCACTGTTTCTCTTCTTGCTTCTAGTGGGAGTTGCTTTTTCTTTCTTGGACTCATTTGGAGAGTTTCGATGCTCTGTAGCGTCGACACTTCGATAAGAAAAGAAGCTGTAAAGGTAGAAATAACCCTCATAACATGCTGAGCGAGCGTGGAGTGGACGATGCTACGATGATGAAGGGCGAGTCGAGAAAGTGTGATGGGTGAGAGCGACGTTTCACTCCTTATGTACCCTGTCCTAGATAATCCTCTTAAACAGCTGAAAAGACTCTCTCAGTACAGAGTCTCTACTCAATTAAGTGATCTGTTAAGTAAGTTTTCACATGCTACTTGACTACTGCAGGTGGGTTTAGACTTAAGCAGCTTAGTGCACACACGTGTCTGTTAGAAAGCTACCTGCACACCTGCCTTCCTTTTTCACTAGTATTTACCCCTTGCCGACTAATAAGGCGCCTATACACGTGTCAGCCTCCTTATATACGTCATTCTTCCTCTCGAGAGGGAGAAGCGTGTCTCTTCGTTTTTTTTGTTTAAGAAGTGAGGGTCTTTAAGATCACGTGCCTGGAAGCGACTTGATGAAGCAAGTGACTAGAAGCGACGACGTCACATGCTTTAATGAGGCGATCAGCTGTGACTGGCGGCGGCGGCGGCGGTGGCAGCGGCGGTGGTGCTGGTGGTGGTGGTAGTAGACGTTACTGTGGTCAGAGGTGATATGGTTTTTTTCCAACAGAAATCAGAGCTTTTATACAGAGGGAGTTTAATCCTATTTCCAACAGCACCCCAGCTGTCCAGCAGCCGCTCCGCTCCGTAAGAGCTTCTTAAGAGCTTAGATGACGAGGGGGATGTCATCACCATCTTTGGTGGCCAGCTGAAAATGGTGTTTTTTCTTTATTCATTAGCCTTACCTCCTACTCCCTACCTGAGGACGACTCTCTCCCCCTTTAGCATTCATTGTAACAAACGTCAGAGGTCAGGTGAAAATCGGATTTTCATGCACAGCCTTAGTCAGCTGTCACGCCTATTGAACTAGCTAGCCGCCGCCGGCCGGTCTACTCACCCCAGCTGTCCAGCAGCCGCTCCGCTCCGTAAGAGCTTCTTAAGAGCTTAGATGACGAGGGGTATGTCATCGCCATCTGTGGTGGCCAGCTGAAAATGGTGTTTTTTTTCCTTATCCATTAGCCTTACCTCCTACCCCCTACCTGAGGACAACTCTCTCCCCCTTTGGCATTCATTGTAACAAACGTCAGAGGTCAGGTGAAAATCGGATTTTCATGCACAGCCTTAGTCAGCTGTCACCCCTATTGAACTAGCCGGCCGCCGCCGGCCAGTCTACTCACCACGGCAGGAGGCGGTGATTTTTTGTTTGTTTTACACTTAAGTCGCTCACCACATGCACACGACTGTACTCACAGACAGACACTCCCGTCTTAGGGGGTCCTGCTTCACACTACACGCCTCCTGTAGTTTTTTTGTATACACACTCTAAGCTCATGACTGCTTAATCCTTTATACAGCTAATGCGCGTTGAATTAGTACAGTCGGTACACCGCCCGCTCATGGCAGTCCATCTCTCAAAAAAAAAAAGGAGGGAGGGGGGAAAGAGATCCAGCTGAAAACGTCATGACTTATGTCTTTTGTTTCTCTTTGGGAATGTCCGCCGGTCAGCTGGCGGCAGCAACTGCTTAATCCTTTATACAGCTAACGCACGTTGAATTGCTGAACAAGGCAGTAAGTAGCTTAGCTCGTGTCAGTCGATCTCTCAAAGGGGAGGGGGAAAGGGATCCAGCTGAAAACGTCATGCCTTATGACTTTTTGTTTCTCTTTGTGAATGGTCACCGGTCAGCCGGCGGCAGCTGAAGAGAGCTGTAAGTAGCTTAGCTCTAGAAGCGAGAAGGAGTATATAAGGGGCCTGGAAACATCCGTTCACTCACTCAGTCTTTTGCTGCTCTCTACAGGCACCACCATGAGCAAAACACAACAACTACTGTCGTCCAAGGATCTAATCGAGTTCAAGAACAAGAAGAATACGCAGAACGGTGATCGTTTACTGTCAGCGTCTCCTCTTGCTACTGAAATTGAGACTACCGCCGCAACCGCTTGGTCTTATCACCCTCCCGCTGTAGCGAGCGCACACAGCAGTAGTAGTGGTAGTAGTAGTCGTCGTAGTAGCGACGTTGTTACACTCGCGACGGTTGTTGCTGCTGAGCACGCTGCTGCTGCTACTGCTGCGCCTGCTGCGGCTGCTAGTGATCCTCGTGCTGCTAGTGCTGCTGCTACTGCTGCTGCTGCTGCTGCTGCTGCTGCCGCGCCTGTTACTGCTGTGCCTGCTGCTGCTGCTGCTGCTGCTGCTGCCGCGCCTGTTACTGCTGTGCCTGTTACTGCTGCGCTTGCTGAGGCGGCTGTGCCTGCTGCTGCTGTGCCTGCTACTGCTGCGCCTGCTACTGCTGCACCTGCTAGCGCTGCGCTTGCTCCTGCTGCTGCTGCTGCTGCTGCTGCTGCTGCTGCTGCTGCTGCTACACCTCTTGCTGCGACTACCGCTACTAGTACTGACACGCAGCACGTTGCACAGAACCTCTCCACCGCTTCATCAACCGACGCCATCAACGCTGCTCGCGCTGAGACTTACAGCTATTCGGACACTCAGCCCCAGCAGCGCGTAGTAGACATGCATGTCCTAAAGCAACAGGGTGAAACAGAGAACGACGCTGACGACGAGGCGTACGAGGAACCCGAAGGGTCACGGGCGCACAGTCCGTTTTTCGACCTCATTTCCACTGGTAGTGCGTCCGGTCCGTGGCGACTGCCCTCACCAATACCTTACGAAGTCATGTGGTTGCCCTGTTCCGACAACGAGTCGTCTGATACTAGCGCAGACGCTGCTCCTGTTATTGGTTCTGCTGCAGTAGTACCTGTATCATCATACTTCAAAGCAGAGCCGTTAGGATACTTGTCAGACGCTATGCTACTGAAAATAAGTAGTAAGTTGCCGACATCAGATTACATACGGTTAGGTTCATTCCTTGAAGTGAACTTGAAGGATATGGGATATCTCAGTTGTGAGACAAGTGTCATAACTCAAGCTAGAGAAATGTTCACTACTTGGTACCAGAAAAGTTGTACTAGTAGGTGGAAGGACCTAGCCGCCGCCTTGGAAGAATCTTACCGTATGGACCTCATCAAATTCTCACGTGAGTACATGGACAAGCATGACATGTGGGATGGCTTAGAGAGTGGAGACATGGAGTGGAAAGTGCAGAAATATTTCTCTCTTTTAGCTGAGCTCTGCCCTAGAGACTGGAAGACCATAGGGATCTACTTAGGGTTGACTTCTCATGAAGTAGCTTCCATCTCTCAACCTGTGCCTTCTGACAGGACTGTGAAGAACCCTGTCTATGAAGTGCTGAAAGCTTGGAAGTACAACGAGACGTCTGAGCCTATGGCTCTGATGAAAGTGTTGGAAGACTACATGGGACGCGGCGACGTCGCAATGTATGTTCAAGGGTTGTATGCAGCTGTACCCAAAGAAATAAAAGTGAGCTGTGACACTCCAGTGTTGACCACTCTCGTCTGATCTCTGCAGTAAGATGGACATCTGTTGAAATCGATCCTACACTACAGACGTCTTTCACTATGCTAATAGCATCGTGTGGTAAGAGGCGTCTAGTATTCGAAGTGATAAACAACGTTTATTTTTTTAATATTTGGTAAATAAGTGAAAAAACAAAAAAAAGAAAAACATGCCGCAAGACGTTTGCGAAAAGTGTTTCAAAATTTTTAAAAGACCGTACAATCACGAGTGACCCGTAGAAAAATGAAGAACAATACCTAAGTTTTGCCCTCTATGCAGCGATGTCGGCTAGCGTCGCATACGACTTTCCGGGGTAGGAGGGGCAGCGTACGTCAGAGAATCCGACGCAGATTCCGACCCCTTGTTAGACCGAGTTTAAAATCACATAAACGAGAACGCCAAAGTCATCGAGAAAGCTGTGCTAGAAGTTTACCGACCAACCTTAGCGAAGTTACATGTAGCGATAGGTGAAGCTCTCCTGCTAGAGGAAGCGACATTCACCCCTTCTCCAGGCGGCTTCGCTGCAGCTCACACCAGACAACCGTTAGTTCAACTGAAGAAG
Organism: Harmothoe impar; assembly: GCA_947462335.1. Taxonomy (NCBI): domain Eukaryota; kingdom Metazoa; phylum Annelida; class Polychaeta; order Phyllodocida; family Polynoidae; genus Harmothoe; species Harmothoe impar. Next base: position 69,899,521 of record OX381708.1, on the reverse strand, counting down.
CGGCTTCTGAGATACATCCGTCAAGCTCCAGTCGTACGCTTCAACTCAGAGAGTTACGACTTGAACCTGATCAAAAAATACGCCTTCACTCGTTATTTGCCTCCGGAGACCGAAGAAACCAACAATTCAGCGTCATAAAGAGAAGCAATCAATAGTTGACGGTTTACACACAGTTTTCTTGGACGTAGTAGTCAACTTTTTTAGCACTTAGTTACAGCTACGCGAATTATTTGCGAGCTTTCACTACAAACGAAGAGAAAGGTTGCTTTACTTACGAATGGATGACGTATACCAAGAAACTAGTAAACAAAAAACCCCTGCCACCGAGATCGACTTTTGACAGCGAACTGACGGGCGTCAAAATGGCCGAAATCCGACTACGCCACATGTCAGAAAGTTTAGTATGACAAGAAGAAGCAAACTATGACAGATTACTTGATCCACTACAACAACGAAGACGTCAAATCTTTCATAGAAGCTTTTTGAAAAAATCACGCTATTTTTTTCCAACATAGCAGCATTGTCATGTTGAAAGACGCCATCTCTCTCGCCAGTTTGACTTTACAAGACCTCTTCCAAAAAACCTATAAGCTGTGTTCACAACGTTCCCTCCGTTCGACGCCGTCCTCCACGCTCTGATCAAAGAAAATGTAGTCAGTGGTCCTTCCATCATCTTCCATAGATTTCACGAGAAAGAGTGTATAGGTGTCTTATAAGTCGGCAGAGGGTGAATACTAGTGAAAAAAGGAAGGCACGTGTGCAAGTAGCTTTTTCTAACAGACATGTGTGTGAACTAAGCTGCTTAAGTCTAAACCCACCTGCGGTAGAAGCTCTGTACTTAGAGAGTCTTTTCAGCCGTTTAAGAGGCTTATCTAGGACAGGGTACATAAGGAGTGAAACGCCGCTGTCACCAGTCACACTTTCTCCACCCGCCCTTCATCTTCGTAGCATCGTCCACTCTACGCTCGCTCAGCACGTTACGATGGTTAGTTCTGCTATTTTCTTTATTTATGAAAGTGTTGACGCTACAGAGCATCGAAACCCTCTCGAAATGAGTCCAAGAAAGAAAAAGCAACTCCCACTTGAAGCAAGAAGAGAAACGGTGCCCTATGATGCATGTGAGGTAAAGAAACATTGGAAGGACATCACCAAGGAGCAATGGATAGAAGCATGCTTCAACTTCATCGGAACAGTAGTTTCATTTGGACAGAGGGAGAAGATTTTGTTAGAGCTATTTTTCTTAGCTCCGTATACTTGGCCTGACTGTGGTGAAATTCCTTCAAGTTTGTCAGTCTTCGCCATACAAGTTATCAACTCCTTGAAGGAGCTTCGATATATGCAAGGCACTCAGGAGGAGATTGTCAAGAAAATGACGGAATTCGAAACAGGAGAAGACACAATATGGTGCGAGGAGACGACATATGCGGACGATGATCTGGAGTCCATCATTTGTAGTCCGTTGGAACATTATGTTAAAGACTTTGAGGACATGCTAGACAGCACTGAGATGAACCCGAAAGAGAGATCCCTTACTGCACAGAAAGAGGCCAAAGCTGTGTTGGAAAAGCACAAGTTTGGTCAAGGATTCACTCTTCAAAGCAGCTGTGTGAGTGTGATAAAAAGTCTTGTGTTGAAACATTCAGACATGAAGTTTTCGCGTGCTGTCGACACACTTCCTTTGCCTGAACTGATGATGAACATGATCGACCCTATGGTACCAACACGTTTCGACTCTGCCAATTGTCCCATGTATAAAATGGTTTCAAGTTTTGCCCGTGGCCGATGGCTAAACGATCCACTGAAGTCAGAAAACCTCCTTGATTTAATCAATTGACTAAATGTATTTTCTCATACTAGTATTAGTAGCATTAGTAATAGCGGCTACTCAGTCTCGTGCAGCACAAGCAGCAGTATCTGTCAGCGGCATCCGTGACATCGTCAGCAGCAGCAGCAGCAGCTGCACAAGCAAAAGACAAACGCCGTAGTCTCCTCATCCAGACCTCCGCTAGTAGCGCTCTATAAGCGCAAGCAGTGGCTGTGAACCCCCTCCTCCCGCCGTACACACGGGTAAATATCAGAGTCGGCCAATGTCGCCAATACTACTCTCATACAAGGGTCAGGCGCTGCTGACCTATAATAGATGAGTCAAGGACTATTCTACTGAGGGTCAGGCTACGCCGGAAATTCAATAACAAGCTGGACTTTGGCAAATTTGCTTGAAAGTCTGGCCAGCAAGAGTCCGGCATACTCTCCCAAGAGTTCAGCATTGCCAGACTATGGCATGAGGATCCCGCATGGTCAGACTTTCAAAAGCATGTTTTTGTTTGCCAAACTCCAGCTTTTTATTGAATGTCCGGCGTAGCCTGACCCTCACTAGAATAGCCCTTGACCCATCTATTATAGTCCAGCAGTGCCTGACCTTTGTCTGAAGGTAGAATTAGCGCTATTGTGTGCCTCTGATGTTTGCCTGTGTGTAGTCAAACCTCGCCTGAGAGAGACATACTTCAGAAAGAAAAGAAAGCGGCGTGAGAAGGTCACGGGATCCTAAGTGTCAACCCTAAGACTTACATTTGCTACGATCAAATCAGCGGCACCGGTGAAAGAAAATCTCAAAAAAAGTGTACAGAAGTAGTCGTCTTCTTAAATGTTTTCGAAAACGAAAAACTCTCCTTGCGGTAAATATAAATTTCAAAAGTGGTACGAACCAAAAATGGACACTTACACCATAGAGAAAGATGACGTGCGCTACTTGTATTATAAGCGTCGCGTGCATTCTAACGGTGTGACAACGAGTCCTTTAAAATATGAAAAAAAAGTGTGTTATTGATTGATTGAGCGCATCTTTTCAAAAAAAGAGTGTTATTAGAATTGAAAAAAAGAAAATAAAAAAATAAAATAAAATTATTGTTGTGTTTATTTTCATACGTCTTCTTTTATTAGTAAGTAAAACAATTATAACAATTAACTAGCGTGTCCTCTTAAAGTGACACTTCCTCCGGTCGCTGCTGAATCGTCTAATTAAGGCATGTGTCGTCGTCACTTCTAGTCACGTGACTCATCAGGTCACTTCCGGTCGCGTGATCCTAAAATCGATCACTTCCTAAACAAAATTAAATTAAGAGACACATTTCTTCATGACCCAACCAATCAGAGGTCTCCATTTGACCAGAAGTAGGCCCCTCATTTGCATAAATGGGTCACTTCCGGTGTACCAGCCAATCAGAAGCCTCTAACTAAGTCAAGGTCACTTGACGTCACTTCCGGTATGCCCTTATATGTACATGTGAAGGTCACATGACGTCACTTCCGGTATGCCCTTATATGGGCGTGTGACGTCACATGCCGTCACTTCCGGTATGCCCTTATATGGGCGTGTGACGTCACTTCCGGTCAAATGGAAGCCTCTGATTGGCTGAGTCATGACCTTGACCTCTAACTAGGTCAAGGTCACGTGACGTCACTTCCGGTATGCCCTTATATGGGCATGTGACGTCACTTCCGGTCAAATGGAGGCTTCTGATTGGCTGCAGGTCGATTGAGTAATAAACAGTACTTAACTATAGTCCCGTTCCGATACATACTATACTACTCAGATTATCAGTGTGGCTTGTAGGATCTGTCAAATTGGGTTTATATGCGAGTTAGGCTTCTATGTGAGAATTTATGGTATACCTTTCATAGTCTCCACATATATGCATAGTACATCTGTGTCATAGCCGGTCAGAGTAACCCTTCTGGACATTCTTCCACTAGATGGTGTCCAGTCACTCCAGGTCCAACCTGTGGCATTATAGTATAGGACAATAAGCATTAAGACAAAAGTTAATTTACAAGACAAGCTCCATTCATCAAATATATTCGATACATTCAATTCTGAATACAGTCAGCCCTTGATAGTCTATGCCTTGACGTTGTAATATACAAGATCTGACCTATTCTATAGACCAATGCCCCAAGAAAGGGTGACTTTTTTATAATAAAGTTGTATTTACTTTGGTTCTAGCAGAATGCTCGTAACATCATCTGTAGTGGCTATGTCTGCTAACATCTTATATAAGAAGATTCCCAGCACAATTATCTTTCTATTATTATATATTAGAATAACGGATTCTGAGGTTATGTTCATGTTTTTATCAGTCACGCTTCAGAAAGGTTCAAAAACTTTATCAACAACTTTTCTGAAAAGTCACCCTTTCTTGCTACATTGGTCTATAGCTGGGACAGTCTTATACATTAGCCTTGACATATTTTTCAATAATGTGTCAGATATAACATTGGGCTATATCAAATGTCCACGGGATATATAGTGATTGGCTCAACTATAAAACTCCGGGACCTTACCATTACCTTATTCGACGTAATAAGCGCCCTGGGCGCTTATAAAACAATTTTTATGGCATTTTAAGTACTTAAGAGTTTAATTGTCTCCAATTTGAGCCTTTGTTCTAGTCTAAAAATGCCCCAAAAAGGGGAGGGGGCGCTTATTACGTCGAATACGGTATATGTTATCCCTATGTCACTCCTTATCATATATGCCTCGGGGTATACTAGTCAAAGGTATTGCATTCCCTGCCCAATAAGCTTGTTTAATGAGATCTAGCCTTTATTCATATGATGTTGATGGGATACATCGATACACACAAATCACAATATCTCCTTAGTACGCCCTATTCCTATGGTAGATAAGCTGTCGAGCTGATGCTTGCCTTTATTATATACATAGGAGCCCCATGTTTACACTGCACAATGTTATAAATATTAACCAGCTGAGACTCTGTACGAGGCAAATACGGGATAGCTCTCCCAAGCGAGAGGACAAACATTTAGAGCGTTATCTTAAACCTTAGGGGCCCAGTGGGGTAAAATGGCGTATTTTGCATATATATCCTACATGGTCCTACATGGTTCATATAAATATTGAGTGTGTACCACTGTAAGACATACCAATTTCTCCGGGTCGACCTCAGCATTTCATCCATGAGCTTGCATTTGTTATCCGATAGATATTTAAAATCTTAGAGCAAATAAAGTAGGAAAATGATGATAAATATCTTCAATTTCAGGTTTGGCAACTGGCTGAGCCTGAGTATTCTCCCCTATGATGCTATCATTATTTTTCACCTTATTTCTCATCATACATTTTTTTAATGCAATATGGGAAATGAAAATCAAACTATGTAACTGAGCTCAATAACTTGTGTGTCATTCCCATGTTGGAGATGTGATACAAGAATTTCATTGTTGCCATAGTAACAGAATAGAAGGTGTTGCCATGACTCAAATTACAACCAATCTAGTATTAAGTTTGACAGATTAAACAAATGGAACGTTTCTGGTTGCTATGGTTACCAAGATTTGCATTTTTTTCAAAAAAGGGCCTAGCATGAGAAAGGTTATTGCAACAGCTTTCAGAAAACGTAATATGAACCCTATGTCAAAACAATAAATTCAACTGTTGCAGATTCACGCTCTAAACGTTTGTCCTCACACCTGGGAGAGCTATCCCGTGGGTGGCTGCAGGAGCCTCGGGTTTGAGTCAGGTCTGTATCTCCAAGGCCATGGTGTATTGCCAATATCATAACACCGAAGTTATTCAATCATAACATGCAGTCATAAAATAAACGAGTCAAAACTTGTCTAACCTATCAGGTTACCATCCCACAAATAGAATCTGGAGCTGGCAAATGTTGGGTTTTGGGCTAGCATATGCTAAGTGGGTCTTCTATCCCCAGCTATAAGACTTCCTTGTTACTTAGACACGTTTTTGACTCGTTTATTTTATGACAGTCACGTGGATGAGTCTGGAGACAAGTTTACTTTTTGAGTGTGGCTGACTCATGCATAATGCCTCGCCAGCACTGCATCATACTTTCCGTCAATGGGAGGCCTTTCAGACTTCTGCATTGTTAATATGTTTGTGCAGTAGTTTTGCTGACTTCTCCCTAAGTGCCTTGTGGGGCCTTTATCCCTCAAAATTGCCCTTATCTCTCAAAATGGTATACCTTTTGAGGGATAAAGGCTCTGTCGGGCCTTTATCCCTCAAAAATGGCGTTAAAGCTCAAAAGCCCTTATCCTAAAGTACTTGCCTCTATCCCTCAAAAGCCTTCAGGCCTCAAACCCTGCATAATCCCAAGTGTCTGTTCTGCACTCAGATATTGACTCGCCTTTATCCCTCAAAGACTATATACTGGTCTTACTGGTCTTAGAAGTATAGGTTTTGAGGGATAAAGGCAAGTGGATATTTCAGTGCAGATTAGTTTCTGAGACCAGTATAATGTTTTGAGGCGTAAAGGCAAGTCAAAATCTGAGTGCAGATTGGTTTCTGAGACCAGTATTTGGGTTTTGAGGCATTTATATAAAGGCAATTAAGTCAAATCTGAGTGCAGATTGATTTCTGAGACCAGTATATAGGTTTTGAGGCATAAAGTCAAGTCTATATCTGAGTGCAGATTGGTTTCTGAGACCAGTATATGTGTCTTGAGGGATAAGGCAATTACACCAGGGATTATATAGGGTTTGAGGGATAAATGCTTTTGAGGGATAGAGGCAAATATTTTTGAGAGAAAAGGGCTTTTGAGCTTTAGCACCATTTTTGAGGGATAAAGGCCCGACAGAGCCTTTATCCCTCAAAAGGGTACCATTTTGAGGGATAAGGGCAATTTGAGGGATAAAGGCCCCACACACCTTCTTTCATCGCTCATTCTTTATGTCATGGATATTCCTTTGGCTTTAACCTTATGGGGACTTAATGTCACTTTCTTCGCCAGATGTCTTCTTAATGTCTTCTTATATATGTTGCTTATTTATATATTCTTTCATATTTAATAATGTTATTCTAGTCTGGTTGGCTTTTGGCTTGTTTCATATATATACCAGTTGTCTTTAATTATCTCGATTTATTTTGCCTTATATTTATCCATGTATAGTTACTCTTTAATAAACATTTAGCATAGTGTTTTGTGTTCATTCTATCTTAATTTACCTATCGCTCAACATGTGGGAAAATATTCTATCGTTTTTATCACGGTTCTTGTGACTATGTGCTGTTTCTGCGGCTTGTACTAGAGTCTGAACCCCAGTTAGGCTTATAGGATTTGTCCAAAGTCTAGGTGTGGCTTATACAAGGTTTTTTTGCTAGTATACTATAGCACTAAAGTCGCCATAATCAGACTCTCTCTGCGGTTTATAGAACTGTCAGAAAGTCTAGGTGCGGCTTATAAGCTGAAATTTATGGTAATGATTGAAATGACCTTTAGAAACTGGATCTGCATGGTGTGTAAACAGTGGGAACTAGGTCCGCTACAAACAAGCCGACATGCAGCCAGTTCAGCTTCAGCTTATATTGGCTGTTTGAAAGTGAGCAAATCAGTATGTGGGGTTTGAGTTGGGTAGAGGGCTGGATTCAAACCAACTATAACCTTCAGACCTTAGGCTTTGGCCATTGGGCTCCAGTGTGAACTTCCACTGGCTGCCCAACGTTTACACATATCATCTGTCTGGCCCCAGTTGGGACTAAATTGTGTTAACTACTCAAACCTTTGTCAAATGACCTGCAGCTAAAAGGAGTACCTATTTCTGATATGTTATAAATGGAAATAAGATAAATGAAATTAAGGTTGATCGCTACTCATCGAATATGGACTACTGCGCAGCTCTCTGCGCATATAGCCTTTAACTGTCAGAATGCTCTAAAATTCGACACCTGGATATATATACATGCACACTAAGCCATATCCAAAAATTGGACAATTCCGAGGAAAATTGAGCATTTTATTGCACTTTGAATTTTTGACATATTTAGAGGCAGTGATATTCGCTATTTTCATCATAAATTAGAGCATTGGAATTATTTACCAATGAATCATTATCTAGATTGATATAGATCTCATCACTGTGCTTCAAACAACCAAGAGTATAAAATATATTCATTTTTCACCCTGATCCTTAGCCTTTTGTCCATTATTTTGGCCTTTAAATATGTGATTTAGACAGTTTTTGTCCTAATTTTTAACTTCAAAGGCCCAAAACCATTAGAATATGCCTTGGACCACCTATCAAAATTCCTTAGAAATGTTAACTATTAATCTGAACAATTTTTTGAAAAAATAAAATAAAAAGTTCATGGATTTTTTTCAGTGATATTTAGATATTGCTGAAGAATTTTGCATTAAATTTGAATAATCGTCATAAAACCATCACACTTTTTAATAAAAAAGTACATTTTTGGACCATAATTCTATTTTTCCAATTAAAGGACATAACCTATAGTCCGGTGGTGGAACAAGGATTTGGGGCATGACCCGGAATTCTCCGATATAGTTTTTTTCTCTGCTGATTATTCATCTAGGGGGTCTGGGTGACCATTTCCTGCGTGATGTATTTGTGACGGCTTTGGGGAAATTGAGATATTCAAGATGGCCGCCATTATTCAGTAAAAATCTTTAAAAGTCTCTACTTCTAATCAACTTAGAAACACAAATAAAAGGTCTAAAAGTATGTTTCTGTGGTCAGGGAATTCAATCATGTCATCTAAAATCATGTATGTGGCAGCCATTTTGAATTATATCCAAGATGGCTGCCGACACACACTTTAAAGGTCTAAATGTACATTTCTGTGGTCAGGGAATCCAATCATGGCATTAAGAATCATGTATATGGCAGCCATTTTGAAATATATTAAAGATGACTGCCGGAATTCAATAAAGAATCTTGAAAGGTGTATATCTCTGCTTCTAATGAACTTAGAGACACAAGTAAAAGCTCTGAAAGTATATTTCTGTGGTCAGGGAATCCAATCATGTCATTTAGAATCATTTCTCTTGATCACGCAGGAAATGGTCACCCAGACCCCCTAGATGAATAATCAGCAGAGAAAAAAACTATATAGGAGAATTCCGGGTCATGCCCCAAATGCTTGTTCCACCACCGGACTAGGAATATTCATATTGAATACAAAATTGGTGTGGGCATTGGTTCACTAAGAAAAGAAATCAGGAAAATTTCCCGTTTTTTTTTTGCATTTTTTGGCAAAAATAGAGAATCCTTTTTTTTTTTTTTTAATCTGTAATAAAAAAAAGTAGCTCGGGACCCCCCCATTTTTTTTCCATTTTCCATTTCTAAATAATGTAAGCTACCTTTGGGGGAAAAAACAGGACATTTCATGGATACAAAGTTAAGAGTAGCGATCAACCTTAAGAAATGAATTCAGTCAAAATATGGACTGTAAAGGAACATTGAACCAGAAAACACTGTCACTAGAATATATGAATGCTTATACATACCCACAGAATCATCAGGTTCTTTAGGTGCAGAAATGCACTCTGCACTCTTAGTGTTGTTCCACCTGGGGGCACATATCATGGGTCCTTTCACATCTGGTGGTTGGTACAAGTAGTGTATCTGAAATAGTCATGAAATGTTTACTTGTATATTTGATGAAAATATTATAATGTAAACTATACAAGGCACGGTTGAACCAAAATAGAAAAATCTGTTTCTCAGTTTGTGATTTATATGACAAAAATAGTCCCACCTTAGCATCCTTCAGGTATTGTCTATCGGCAGCAGTAGACACCATACATGGCCTTTTATTTGGAGCTACCAGCTTCCCACACGGTCTGCGGAAGTCACTGTGTAGCAGCACCCTCCTGCAGGCATCATAGTGACTGAGTTCTGCTTTATAAAAGTTGATACCAAAATGAAGGAGCACTATCAGGATAATAACTCTTGTTTTCCCTGCCATGCCTTCAGCTATAGTGGCATTACTATGTACCCAGAGCACAGTAACTATGTGGGGAGGCAGGAAGTTGTAGGCTCTACTCCATTGTGATGTTTAACGTTCCAGCTGACCACATCATTGATCTTGGTATGAGGTGTAACCAATTATTTATTATAGCATTGACTTATCGAATCTGCACCACCAGACTAGTCAAGGTTCACACGCAGTGCAGGTAATAATTCATATATTGACCAAGTTTCCAGAGAATCGCTCAACCCCTCAGAGGTTAACAGTTCTACTTTGCATTATATTTACTGTAACTATGAACTGCATCAATCAAAAGAATTGAATCAAAGGTTATCTAACAGGGGGTAAAATATACCGCATCATTTGGCTAAATCAATCAGGCTGCTTTATTCACTATGGAATATAAGAATGATGTTGGTAGGCTATTCCTTGGGGAACGCCGTTACTTACAGACCACTCCAAAATGCATCAGTAACCCATTTTTAGCTTGACCTGGTGTTAGGTGTATCCCCGAACCTATGTAATTATATGTGTCCGCCTATGCATGTATGCATTAGGTGTAGTCCCTGTAGACTAGATCTACCTAATGATCCCAAATGGTCGGGGGCTACACCTTCAGCCCCTACTAGTACAGTCATATTAGGTTTTGAAATAGAATAAAATACCTGACAGCTGATTTTTGCAGGATTGGCCCGTCTATATGTTAGATTCAATCTACCAAAAGTCCTGATGTGTCCTAGGCTTGGCTTTTTTTTTAGAGCCGTTTTCGTATTGGATGAAAAAATACCATTGAAATGCTATATTTCAGATCTGTACACCAAAGTACCATCATGGTAAGGACATTTTTTGGGGTAGACATTTACCAATACAACTAAATATGATGTAAAAAGGGTGCTGATTAAGAATATTGATGTTTCCAAAATCCAAGATGGCCACCAGGTCAAAATCCAAGATGGCCACCATATAATCCAAAACCCCTCCCCTACAGTTTGAAAATTGCCTCTGGACATAATAGAAACTTACTGATTCCCCCTAATTTGAGCCCTAGTAATCTATTGATCTTATTGATTTTGTTGCTAGGTTGAGTGGTTGCTTAGCAACAGCAGTTCTAAGTATCTATTTGCTTAGCAACACAGGTTTTACAGATATGTAGCATCATGACAAGGGCATTCTTGGGCATAGAAATGTTAATAACACAGCTAAATCTAAAAAGGGTGCTGATTAAGAATTTTGATGTTTCCAAAATCCAAGATGGCTGCCAGGTCAAAATCCAAGATGGCCACCAAATAATCTGAAATCCCTCTCCTTTGGTGTTAATATTGCCCCTAGACAAATTAGAACCTGACAAATCCCCCCTCCCAAATTGAGCTCTAGCAATCCATCTATCTTATTGATATGTTGCAAGATTGAGTGGTTGCTTAGCAACAGCAGTTCTAAGTATCTATTGGCTTAGCAACACAGCATCAATATCAGAATTACTTGATGTAGCAAAAGTGGTAGTGTAATTATTTCTATAAATATAATGAGATAAAAGTAAAAAGCAAGATATATCTCCCAAGTATTATTCACAAGTGGTTGCACTTTAGAACTGTATTTGATTCATTTTTTGTTTAATTAATTTTCTTTGTCAACTGTATCCATACTAGAATCCCATAAGGAGAGACAAGTCCCCTCCCACATGTGTATGTCTACTTATACTGTCCCTTAGTAAACCAATACAGCTCCCTCATTATTGTTAGCTACACCCGTTCCATCCCAAGATGTACCCCTCACACTAGGGGGTGTGAGCACCTCCATTGCAGAGAAGATACAGATACCACCTGGTGGGCTATTAACTGACCATGTCTAATCAAAAATAAGCTGGACGCTCACCCACAAGAATAGTGGCTGGTAC